>CM060360.1:8563465-9282387 GCA_030545235.1 Helianthus tuberosus | reverse complement strand
AAAGGAGAAAGTTAGTTGAACTAAAGAGAACTTAGGTAACCTTCCCCACAAGTAACATTCTCCAATAGCAATTTTGGAACTTATAACTTAAAACTTAAAACTTAGAGTTAAATGCAATTTTAGTTCCTGTGCTTTGGGCCATTTTGCCAGTTTAGCCTAAAGGTTTCATTTTTCATCTGTGAGTCTAAAAAGATTTCACCGTTACCATTTTAGTCCAATCGGTTAACTTCATCTATTTTTTTGTTAACGAGAAGGGCAATTCGGTCATTTTATACAGCCAAATTGCCCTTCTAATTAACATAATTACATATAAAATGACCGAATTGCCCTTCTTGTTAACAGAAATAAAATGACAATGGTGAAACCTTTTTAAACCCACAGGCGAAAAATGAAACATTTGGATTAAACTGTAAAATGATGTTGCAGCCCAGTGGTTGCAATGGAGGTGGGAAGGTTTATCACCTTATGGGTTTCCGCCCGGGAGTGTTTAGGTTTGAATCCCACTTCTACTGAGCTTTGGCCATGTATAGCCCTAACCGAGATGCTGATAAAAAAAACTCTAGAACTTAAAACACTACACATGCTTGATACACAAGAGACCCTACACTTGTCCACCATTACCAGCTGACCATACACGTTTATTCAAGACACAAAATTCCCACTTTTGATTTGAAGATTCAAACATCCCAAAAATAAACCCTAAATGGTTGGAGGATTTCAGACCTCATGTTTATTTCTGGTCATAGCTTCTACTGCCCACAAATTCTCTTCAAAAACTACTTGTTTTCCTTCAGTCTTTGTACCCACCCATTTCTTCACCCAAATCATCAAACCTTGGTTTTTAGTCATAAATTTCCAAACTTTACACACACCCACAAAAAAATTTCAAAACTTTTCATCTGGGTATCTCTTAAATCTTCATAAAGATTCTTCTTTCATTAGATTTTGGGCAAAAAGTTTGAATTTTTACCATCAAGAAGCTTGTTTTGGGGCTGAAATTGTGAAGAATGGTGGGGGGTATATCTGTGGTGGGTTCATCAGTTATGGATTCACATACTTCACCATGTTTGTGTGTGGATTCACTGAGTTCAAAAGGTCATGTGAATTATATTCAAAATGGGCATAAATCTGTTGGTAAAAAGCAGTTGTTTGTTCCTGGTTCTGTGGAGTTAAGAAGCTCTTTTGTTCAGTCAAATTACTCTGTGAGAATACCTTGTTATCAGGTGCAGAGGAAGTCTAAAGGTCTTGTGGTTGTTAATGAACTTGGTGGTCAGTATGATGACACTTTTCGTGATGTTCAAGCAGTAAGCACTTGCTAAATCTTTACTAAATTATAAAGATTTGTTTATTTATGTGCATTGATTATACATACAGTTTTATAGGTTATTCAGTTTAATTATTGAATGGCATTTTATAGATCTTTCATTTTTTATTATAAACACTTAAATTATGCTATAATTGACTAATTGTTATGGTTTAAGTATTGTTGACTTTGTTCAAGTTTGGAGGCTTTATTAGGGATACAAGTTTCTAAATCAAGAAAAGTTTAATCTTTAGAGCTGACCAGTTTATGTTTTAGAACTTCACCCGAAAAGGGGAAGACCACGCCTGTCGAGTCAAAATTGAAGCTACATTAGCTCTGTAATTCAGATTTGTAGAATATATTTATAAATTTCAAGACAAGATGCATTAACCCTTTGTAAAAGTCTTACAAAGTTTACTACTTGTGTTTTAAAAGTGATTATTGTGACTCGCCGTGATTAGCTTTTAATGTTAGATAAGTATAGTATGCTTTTGGTTAGATAAATAATTAGCCTAAGATCCCCCCCCCCCCCCCACACACACACACACACACACACCAGTTTTCGCTTCGTAGTGTTATTTTTAACGAAAATTTATGGTTTCTTTTTGTAATGTAAAACATTGGATTTTTAAGAGTCCGCCCCCCTGATTTGGATTTTGGCTTTGGCTCCGCCAATGTACTTCGATACACTTTTATTCCAACTTTAATGAAACTATCACATTTGGTCATTTTATTTACTATTTTATTAGCTCCAACAGCTATAATTTGCCTTTTAGTTCTTCAGCATTTGATTATGTGATTATTACATTTACAGCTTCAATTACGAAAATCCATTCAAAGCCGCCCATACACTATGTTCTACAACCCGCTCTATTATTCAATATGACAGAATCACTTTTAAGGCAGGTCTCCAAACACCCCGTTGTTTTTCTGTAAGAAATCTATAAGTTTGTTTCAAGAAGCATAAGTGGTAACAAACAAGCAAAAGTGTTCTGTCTTTTTCTTACTTGTTGCTTACACGGGCATAATTAAAGACGTGGGCCAATAAGAGTATTTATGTGATATTAAATAATGCTAAGCGTCGTATATGTTTCACCCGACTCAACTTGTTGACACCTATAAGATATATGACCGAAAAACTGTTGTGTTCGCAGCAACTCTTTAATCTATTCACTTACAAAGCCGTGAGGACTGTTATGAACCAACTTTATGAGATGAACCCAACGGAATACCGTTGGTTTTATGAGTAAGTCTACTTTTATCTTTCTTCCATATCTCATGTTGTTTGCGGTTTTGTAAAACTGAATTTCTGCTCTCTCGTTAACAGTTTCGTGGTGACAAACAAACCGAACGATGGAAAGCGCTTTCTTCGTGTCCTCCAAAAGGTATATGGTCAAAAAGAAATCTTATTAGATGCACAAGGGTTTAAGCATTTGATAGGGGTGGGGTTCTAGAGTGAAGACTAGTGTATTGGCGAACTGAGTGAACAAATCCTGACCATTGATTTACACACGTGTATGGCTAGGATTTCATCATCAAATTGTAAAATACACTAGTGTATTTCATCATCAAATCTTTGCCATTGATTTATACACGTGTATGGCCAGGATTAGTTCGCTCAGTTCGCAAATACACTAGTGTTCACTCTTGAACCCCACCCTTGATGGTATACTATCTATGCAGTTAAATCGGTGATATATCGGTTATCGGTCAGATGTAATATATCGGTACCGATATTATTGACCGATATTTGACCAACGTTTTGGCCGATATTTGATCGATATATCACTGATTTTCTTGATATCAGTACCTTTCTTCTTAGTTCTACCATTCGTCTTTCTTCTTATTGTTGCTATTAGTGTTTTAAGTCTTAATTGTTAATTGTTAGTCTTAAATGTTAGTGTTTTAAGTCTTAGTCAGTTGGTTTCTACTTGCTACAATTGTCAGTGTTTTGCAAGTTGTAAAAGATTAATTTGTTAATGCTAGGAGAGTATACTGAATTACTGATATATAAATTCTGCATCATATAAAAATTACTGATATCCCACCGAGATAACCTATATCTCAAATATCGGTCCTTGACCAATATCCGATTTTTTTACTGCGTTAACTGCATAGCATATTATACTAACTTTCAGTTTGTTTTGACCCGTTATCAATAAAATATATACTGAATTGACCCCTTTAATACTAAGGGGAAAGTTCTTGTACAAATAATCTTAACATACTAAACATACAAATTGAAAGAAAACTCAAAAAGACAAGGTGGCATTTTTGTAATTATCTATAACTATCAAAGTTACTCTACAAATGTATCTAAAAAACCTAACCCCCCCCCCCCCCCCCCCCCCAAGCTAAAATGCTAAAAACTAAACCCCCCAAAAAATGCTAAAAACTAAACCCCCAAAAAACCTAAAAAAATAAAAAAACACACACAAAATAATTTTTTTATATATTTTTTATAAAAAAACGCTACTTTTAGTAGAAAATTTTTTTTTGTAACAAAATGTAGCGATTTTTTATAAAAAAATATTAAAAAAAAATTGTGTTTTTTAGGTATTTTTGGTTGAGTTCACATTTGTATAGTAACTTTGATAGTTGGTGGTAATTACAAAAATGCCACCTTGTCTTTTTTACTTTTCCTTCAATTTGTATGTTTAGTATGTTAAGTTTATTTGTATTTGATCTTTTGCCTTAATACTAATTGGTTTAAACCGCCAGCTTAAGGAAAACCGTCTTGTTTTAATTGGTTTAACCGATATATCAGCGATATTAACTGCATAGTTTTCAATCCATTTGACCCCTTAAATATTAATTGGTTAAAATTGTTACGTCAAGGCAAACCGTCTTGTTTTATTCGTGTAAATTGTTACCGCAGGAGAAACATGAGCTTGCAGAAAGAGTAATGGTGACCCGTCTTCACCTCTATGGAAAGTGGATCAAGGTATCAAATTATTAATGATTTAGTGTTGTCTTTTAATTTCTTTTTATTTCTAAAAAATCTTAATTGTTGGTGTTTTTGTACATTAGAAAGTGGATCATGCCACAATGTATAAAGATCTATCGGACCAGAATTTAGCGTTGATGCGTGAGCGCCTCATGGAGACGGTGATATGGCCTTCTGACGACGCCAATTGGGAGAACTATGATTGAGGAGTTGAAGGTTTATTATTGTTGTTTCGATCTTGTTAGGTAGAATGAAGAAGAATTATAGGGAAATCTCCTTATATGTATATGACATTGTGTATATATATAATTGTTTTTAGATTGGTTTGATGCTTGATATGTTATTAGTTTCTCATTTGAAAGTTTGATATTTACGCGCCATAGTTAAAAAAGAATGAAAATTATGAGATCGTGTGCGTTGTTTAATTAACGCGTAACATATTAGATGTGCATATAGCTGCAAACGAACCAAACGTTCAGCGAACAGTTCATGAACTGTTTGGCTGGAAGTTTGTTTGTGTTCATTCATTAAATAAATGAACGAACATGAACAGAGGCAACGTTCTTTCATTCCTGTTCATGAACGTTCGGTATTGTGTTTGTTTATGTTTGTTTGTGTTTGATAGTTCATTAATGTTTTTACTTTTCATATTTTATTTAAACACTTCAAAATTTCGACAAATAAAATATTTCATATGTATTAGTGTATTACATATTTTGTTGATAAACGTTTGGTTATGTTCTTTTGTTTTCATTTGTGTTTATAAAAGTCCGTGTTGGGTTGTGTCAATGAACGTATGAACGTTCATTACCTAAAATTAACAAACGAGCACGACCACATTCATTTCTTTAACGAACGAACACGAATAGAAAATATCGTTCGTTAAGTGTCATGAACAATTCGTGAATATATCCTTAACAAACATACACAAACAAGGTCTTGTTCGTGTTCGTTCAGTTTGTTTGGTGACATTCAAATTTAAGTTTTTTTTTTTACATAGAAAAATTTTGTAGCAAGTTCTCCTTCACAACCTAACAAGTTTATATTTGGTGGTGTTAAAAAAATGTAATTTTAATTCATACAAGTGTATAGAAATGAAATTTAGTAATGATACTATTTTTATAATTATGTTAAAGCTTGCTAACAAGTGAATTACAAAAGAGTTTTAGTAGCATTAAACACATGTATCCTTAATTATAAACATAAATTTAACAAGTGAATTACATAAACACATGTTTACACATTATATAAATATATGTATCCTTAATTATAAACAAAAAATCAACAAGTGAGTTACAAAATACTTTAAGTAGCACCAAATCTCTCACCAATAGTCCTTACAAGAGCAAGATCCATCTACAAAATGGTGATAACGACTAGCATCCCTAACAATTATGGTCCTCTTTGTAAGCTTTGAAACATATTTACTAAACTCATGACAATCACCACAAATTCTTAAGTTCTTGGTAATCAAGATCGGCGAGCCACCGTTAACACTAACTAATCCAAACACGATAGCTAGTTTCTCGCTATGACTCGAAAGCCTCGCCAGTTTTCTCTCATCATCTTCATCGTGAAGAACCCAACTCAAATCGGGAACATACCCCATTTCGGTAATGGAAGTCAACAAAAAAGTCAACCTTTTGTAAATCGTTTCGGATTGTGGGTGTGTTTTATCTCCCGCCGCAAAGAAATGAACTTTACTTTTGATGACAATCCAACTTCTACCGGCTGGTTTCTTTAAACCCTTGTTTTTGACAATTAATCGCAAGTTTTTCACCTCGGACCAAAGACCGTTAGCTGCGTAAATATTCGATAATAACACGTAATTCCCGGCATTTGTTGGTTCTAACTTGATAAGATGTTCAAAAGCACTTTTAGCCATGTGGGTATCCGAATAGATTCGACACGCACCAATCAAAGCTCGCCAAATGGACGCGTCTGGCGCCATAGGCATAGTGTCGATAACATTTTTTGCTTCGTTCAATAACCCACCACGCGCAAGAATATCAACCAAACACGCATAGTGTACAAGTTCAGGGGTTACGCCAAAATCTTGAACCATTGACTGAAAAAGGATTAAACCTTTACGTATCATACCCGAATGGCTACAAGCCGATAAAGCGGAAACAAATGTCACCTGAGTCGGTTTAACCCCTTCGTTGACCATTTTCGAGAAAGTCAACATCGCATCATCCCCACATCCGTGCATTCCATAACCCGCAATCATCGCGTTCCACGAAACGATATCTTTTTCGCGTAAACGATTAAATATTTTTTCCGCATATTCCAAACTTCCACATCTTGCATACATCGTTATGAACGCATTCGCAAGAGATAGTTCACGTTCCAGAAATGAAAACCGTCTTAACGTGTACGCATGTAAGCATCGACCTTGAGGGAGATTAGAAAGATGCGTATACAACGAGAGAACGTTTATTATCGTGACAAGTGTCGGTTTCATGTTCGAGATCATGCGGTGGAAAAGAATTAACGCTTTGTGTTCTTGATTGTTTTTAATATAAGTTGACAGTAACGAGTTCCACGAAATTGAATCTTTATCGCGATAGTTCTCAAACAAACCCATACCAGTTTCTTCATCTTCACAATTGATGTACATTTCGGTCAACGCAGTGTTCAAAGACGCATCAATCTGGACCCCAGATTTCATCACATAACCATGTATTGATCTTCCAACGTTCAAAAACTCTCCGCTATCAAAAGCCGCAAGAATTAAAGTTAACGTTTGAGAATTCGGTTTAACTTTCTCTAGCATTTGAACGAAAACTTCATACGCTTCAACCTTTAAATTATTATGGATCAAACCAGAGATGAAAACATTGTAAGATATTACATCCAAAACCTTCATCTGTGTGAAAATCCTTGTGGCATCTTCAACGCGATTCAACAACGCGTACATATTTACCAAACTATTTGTAACATGCGAGTTTTTTTCCTTACCGATCTTAAACGCATACGCGTGTAAGCTTTTACCGTTTACTAAACCGTTAGAAAGATGCGCACATAACGGCACTAAGATGACCAAAGTTCTTTCGTTCATCGGAATTTCATCTAACTGCATACCGGTTAATAAACGTATTGATTCATCGATAAGCCCGCTTTCTATAGAGCAAGATATGATAGAGTTCCATAACACAACATCTTTCGTTGGGATCGAGTTAAATAGCTCGAATGAAGATCTTAAATCTGCAAATTTGTTGTACATATTCATCAATGCGGTAGTTATACGGATATTGCTATAACCGAATTTGATAACTAGTTGATGAACTTGCATTCCGAGTTCAAGATTTCCGTACTCAGCACACGCCTGTATCGCAACTAACATTGTGACAGAATCGCATTTAAATCCTTCTGTAAACATTGAAATAAAAAGCTGTATAGATTTCAAGTAATCCCCGTGGTTAACGTAGCCGCTTATCATAGTGTTCCAACTTACAGTGTTTCTTGCATCCAGTTTTTCGAAAACAAGAGCTGCAATTGACGGGTCGAATTTTAAATAAAACCCGATTAACGAACTATCCACATGAGGATTTGAATTAAACAAACCATGCCTCAAGCAAAACCCATGTATTGCCTTCCCAAGCCTCAACTCCAAAAGCTCCCCACACGCCCTAAGCAGCTCAACAACCGTAACCGAATTCGCTTTCAAATTCCCATTTTGCATCCGCGAAAACAAACCCAGAGCTTGTTGATACTCCGAGCAACCAACATACCCAGAAATCATAGCATTCCATGAAACGACATCTCTCTCAGACATTTCATCAAACACCTTACGTGCGTTAACCAACATCCCGCATTTCGCGTAAAAATCCACAAGCGCTGTTTGAACACGGATATCCGAAACCAAACCCGTGTGGAAAACAGCATTGTGCAGCTTCTTGCCTCTCTCAACGGCCTGTAACCGGCCACACGCCTTGAGAACCAGAGGCAAAGTGGTGTTATCGGGTAAAAAACCCGAAGATTCCATCCGGGTATATGTATCGAGTATGGCGTTATCATCTTTTAGCTTAGTGTGGTGCTTGATTAGTGAGTTAAAATGGTTTGATTCGTGGGTTTGTGTTGGTATAAGATGAGGAGGTTTTTGGAGGTTTGGGGATAGAGATAAAGGGATCTCCATGTTTGAAAGGTAGTTGACATTTGGCGGGTGAATACTTAATTTTTTTTAGAGTTAAATGTCATTTTAGTTCCTGTGGGTCATTTTGACAGTGTAGTCCAAAGGTTTCATTTTTCGCTTGTGTGTTCAAAAAGCTTTCACCGTTACCATTTTAGTCCACTGGGTTAATTTCATCCATTTTTTCTGTTAAAGAGAATGACAATTCGGTCATTTTGTTTATTTTGGTGTTTGGAAACCAACTTGATCCAAATTCGTTTCTTTTATTACAAGGTGTGATCGGGGATGCAATATTCGCCATGAAAGTGATGGGAAAGGATACCTTCACCGAAAACAATCATGTGGATTATAAGAAAGCTGAAAGGTTTATACTCGCAAAAGTTGTTCATTCCTTCTTTGTTCAGCTTTGTTATAATTTTCATGAACTCGGCTTTCAGTTAATTTGCGTACTTTAATTACTATTCTTATGAAGTTTTATGTTTACTGACAAAAACAAAGGATATTTAGGTATATGAGGATCAAGCAAGAGTTTATATTGTAACCTTTCTTATTAAAAAAACAAATTCTAAACCAGCCTGACCTGAAACCCAATTCGACCCATACCAAAATAAGCCTTTTTTTAATCGACCCGTTTTCACCCAATTCGTTTTGACCTGGCATGCTACCCGCCCCGCCCCGCCCAATTTGCCACTTCAAATCATTATATCATAACTAGGTTTATCACCCTAGCCGCGTTGTGGCGAACTTCTTTTGTTATTTGGTCTGTGTTTACATGTGTTTTAAAATCACTACGAGCGCGTTGCACACGGAACCACTAACAAGAATAAAAAGAAAATGTAAAAAACTGTAAAAAATAATCGAAAGAAAATCAACCAAAAAAGTTGTATGTTAATGATGTTGCTCGTATGAAACCCGTGGTCAGAGATGAGCAAATAATATTGGGTACTGGTACCGAATTTCCCGAACAAAAGGATCCTAAGTACCAATTCGGTACCGACTTTTGGCGTTTCTAGTACCGGTTCACTACCGATTTTTACCTTCATATACCGGTACCCTAACCGGTATTTTCGGTATCGGTTGCCACGGAGCTCTGACCAGGGATGAGCAAATGGTACCATGTCCCGAACTAAAAGATTTTCAAACTCAATCCGGTACCGAATTTTGGCGTTTTCTGTATAGGGCTGGTACCGATTTTTACCTTCCTGTACCGATAATGAACCGGACCGTACCGGTATTTTCGATACCAGTATTGATTGACACCAAGCCTATCGAACATAGAAAGTATAATAACTGTTAATTTCATTTGTTTTTTTAATATATAGTAATTATTAATATATTAATATATGATTATAATATATTATAATAACTGTTCATTTCATTTGTTTTTTTTAATATATATATATATATATATAGGGGGCCGCTAGAATGAGAACCACCACGAGTTGTAAGAACCATGAGAACCGCGCCCCGCGGGTGGCCGTCGGCGACGAAATTTTTTTTACACCTAGATCCGTATATTTTAGGGGGGGTGTAAAATTTTCGGTTCAAACGGCGCGCCCGAGGGGGTAGTTTTTTACGCCCAAAGTTTGGGTTTTTTTAATTTTTTTAATTTTTCTTTTTTTTTTTTACCAAACTTTGGGCGTAAAAAACTACCCCCTCGGGCGCGCCGTTTGAACCGAAAATTTTACACCCCCCCTAAAATATACGGATCTAGGTGTAAAAAAAATTTCGTCGCCGACGGCCACCCGCGGGGCGCGGTTCTCATGGTTCTTACAACTCGTGGTGGTTCTCATTCTAGCGATCCCCTATATATATATATATATATATATATATATATAGTAATAGTAATAATTAAAGAGAGGTCTTGCATTATACTTGCTTTTATTTTGTACATGTTTATTTTGACATCTCATATGTGTAACCATTTTCTAACTCTGACATACTAATATCCATATAATGAAGTTGTGCTATCTTACTATTTATTAGACCAGAATGATTATGGGGCTATGTTATTATTGTACTATCATCTTGAGGCCGTTCCTAGAATTTTTTGGGCCTAAAGTGAATAAAAAATTCGAGGCTTTTTTTAATTTTTTTTAGGTTCGTAATTTCAGTTTGTATCTGATATGAAATATATTCGGAAGAAATTTATAAAGCACTTAACCATTATATAAACTAGATGATTTCCCTAATCAAATAATGTTGGGATCTAATACATAAATCAAATCTAAGTTGGTCAAAAGAGTTTAACCTAACAAATAGCAACTTACATTATGTGTGAAAGGAATTAAAACATGCTACTTATTTTAAGTATACTATTGTTATTAGTTAGAAACGATTTTTTTTAAATAAAATTTTACATGGACATATCATTTTAAAAATTGTGTGGACAAAATATTTTAGCTTATTAAATTAAGAGATCTTATTAAAAATATGCATTTATAATCTTTTATTAAAAGAGTGAGTAAAGTAGCCATCTACAAAAATCAAATCTTATTCTTACCATCAGACTACACTTGTATTAATGTTAACAAATATTACCGTAAATATAATATTCTTTTTCTTATAAATATATATTTTTTTTAAATTTTGGAGGCCCTATTTTCGCAGGCCCTAAGCTGTCGCCTAGCCCAATGACACTAACGGGCCTGCCCTGATCTTGATCACTTCTTCTTCTTCACAAATTAAGGATAGCAATAGCATTGCTACAACTCTTTCCGTATATTGTTTGTTCTCTGGATAATTAAATTTTGATGTGGTTAACGTTAGTTTGCCATGGCATACTGCTGCAAATGATTTATATTTCTTATGTTTGTTCTCTTCTCTCATATTTATATACTAAAGACCTTAAAAGATGAATTGTTTGTAATGTTTTTGACATATATTTCGGCTTCTTCTTAGAATATTGATGAATTGCATAATTTTGTTGTTTACGCTTTATCCCCTCTATGTTGTGTATTGTATCAGTATCATCAAGGGAATTAAATTCTTGGGGAATGTTGCAAAGCATGATGACATCACATGAAGAGGTTAGTGACAATTAAATTCATTGTAATTTAATTTATATAATGGAACGTTTCTTTCAGTTAACACTATTAAATAATATAATTTATTTTAAGTAACTTGTGTAATACATGGGGTACTTAAACTGGTAATAATTTAAATCAAAAGGAATTTTTTCCCAATATTATCTTGGTGTGTTAAATAGTATCTCCTCCTAGGGGTGCAAAAGAGCCGAGCCTAAACTCGACTAGACTCGAGTTTGAGCCTATTTAACTTATGAAAGCGCGAGCTTAGCTCGTAGGTAGTTTTTCAAGCTCTAACTCGGCTCGAGCGCGGCTCATTTATTATTTGTTAGTTAATTTTTATTATTATGTTATTATTATTTTGTTAATTTTTCATAATTTAATAAATAGTAATTATTATTATTATTATTATTATTATTATTATTATTATTATTATTATTATTATTATTATTATTATTATTATTATTATTATTATTATTATTATTATTATTATTAGTTACATATGTAGTTAATATATTAATTAAAACTTATATAATCAGTGGCTTCGTAAGGCTCGCGAGCTAATTCGAGCTCAAAAAACGAAGGTCGAGCTTGACTCATTAACTAAACGAGTTTGTTTTAGGCTCAAGATCGAGCTTGTTTAAGATCCGTTCGTTTAGAGCTGAGCTCAAGTAGAGGTTGAGAGTTCGAATTATGTTATGTATGTGGAGTAGAAATAGGATTAGATTAGACAGGTCTGTGGTTCTAAAAAGGTAATAATTAAAAGGGGAATTGGCATGTAATAATCCCGACTAGACGTCATTGGCCATTGCCAGTCTTACCTTTGAATATTCCCCATATTAGTACTACTTTTCACCTATTTTTCCTCCACCAGTGTTCGGTTAAGTTTTTTTTTTTCTGAATTACAAATTGCCATATTAGGGCTTTAGATCAGAACGAAGATACAAGTCTATTGATATAAAACGGGCTTTAGATCAAAACGAGGATACAAATTGACGTATTAGGGCTCATAGATGTCACTAACAATAATTTTTTTTGCCTTTACAATGACCAGATAAAGTATATTAAATAACAAACATTACAATAATTTGCTAGAAATATCAGTGTCCCTAAAGTCCTAAACCATGATCAAAGTTGCAAAAGCTACAATATATTTGGAAAACCTTTACTTCGCAAAATCGCTAGTGCATAAAACTAACTTAGTAAGACATGAAAATACTCACAACATTTTCACAAAATAAATCAAAAGACATCTAAAATCTGTGTCACACATATACAAGCTAATAAAAGTCACAATAACATAAATAATTGCAATTAAAAAAAACATTCAAGTTTTGCACATTTTATTTTTCTTGTTCGATTTAATATTGTGAATGAGTTTAACTAAGAGAAACTTTAGCAATATGTTATTACAAAAGAAATTTACTTTTCCACGGCAAATTTCATCTTTGTTGTGAACAAATAGATGTTGGGTTCATAAAGAATGTCCGGCCTTAAATAGCATCGACACAATTTGAATGCAATGGTTGTAAATCATAGTATAGCTTCACAATTAAACGTGCTTAGATGAGAATGATGTAAGAATAAGTAGCCTATTAGAAAATATAATAAGAAAAACAAACTCATGGGCTTTTTATGATGAACCGAATAATATATCGATGTTAGTGGATATTAGGGCATTATAGGCATTATTGCCTAGTGATATCTTCAGGGTGAGATAAGACTTAGGGACAATTATTTGGGTTCGATTCTCACAAAGGGGTTTTCTCAGATTTATTAGGTTTCCTCCTGAATTGGTGTATAGACATTATTGCCCAATGAAGATGGATATGATCCGGTGGTTCCGCTGGTTGCACGATAATACTCCAGTGGTCCGCCAGTGATCCAAATTTGTGGTAAAAAAAGGATGTTAGTGGATTATTGTTAAGAAAAATTTAGTTAAACAACCCAACGTTAACCCAATAGGAAAACAACATATGTACCATATTTTTTTTATCATGGACAAAACATTGAATTAACATAAGAAAACTACCCTTAGGTGAGTAGTTGGAAAAAATGATGAGTTATACATCTACCACAAATTCGTTATCAATGAATATAAAATCAACCTTCAATGATGGTTCTCTCTTATTGAATTCAACAAAGGTTCCCATTTACTTTTTGTTGTGGGTATTTTGCTCAACTTGATTTTTTACACACCATAACAGAATAAAGTATACCATTATTTACTTTTTATACATTAAACAATCATAATATTTTAAAATACATAGTTGACACTTTTAGTCACTATAATTGATGCAATAACAACAATAATGATTATGATCTAGATGCAGTGGCGGATCCAGGTTAAGGGTATTTTCACTATTTGTTAAGGGTGGAGGGGGTTGAGAGCCCGCGACCATGCGAGTTTGAGTGGGTCTTCGTCGCAAGTTTTGCAGGTTGGTTTCCGAGCTTGTACATATTATTATAGTTAACCACTTTTTGTTCTTACATAAAAGATAATCCCGTTTTCTTTTTCCTTAACTAGAGCAAAAGAAACATTGCTGACATAATAATAATAATATTATCACTCTAATGATATGATTTCTCTAATTGTGTTTTATAATTACACTTTCTACAAAACTCTACAAAAATAGTATTGATACGTTAATCTGTCTCGGCTCTATTATGACTTGTTTATATTTAGATATTAAATAATAGGTTATGATATGTTCTATTAAAGTGGAAATGCTTATTATATATATATATATATAGGATATATATATATATATATATATATATATATATATATATAGGGAGGGGCTCATGCGAGAACTCCATTTATTGCGAGAACCGCGAGAACCAATGTGAACACAACCTAAAATAGCTAAAAAAACCTAAAAAAAAAACCTAACCCCCCCCCCCCCCCAAGCTAAAATGCTAAAAACTAAACCCCCAAAAAACCTAAAAAATCTAAAAAAATAAAATAAAAATCTAATTTTTTTTTTAATATTTTTTATGCTCAAATCGCTACTTTTAGTGGCAAAAAAAAAAAAATTTTTAATTTTTTTTTTTTTAATTTTAATTTTTTTTTGCTTCGAAAAGTAGCGATTTTTATATAAAAAATATTTAAAAAAAAAATTTTTTGTGTGATTTTTAGCTATTTTTAGGCATTTTTGGTTGTGTTCACATTGTTCTCGCGGTTCTCGCATGATCTTCTCCCTATATATATATATATTATATATATATATATTGTTTTGTTTATTTAAAAAGTTGATTAGTTATGGAAAAAGGCATCAATCACCTTTAGTTGAATTAGAAATGAAATTAAGTGGAGGGTGTGGAGTTGAATCATTTGGGCGTAAGAATTTAGAATCCTCGATAACTAACTCAAGTTTAGATAGTGATAAGGTGACTGCTTATTTACGTAAATATTTAGTAAACTTTTCATATGCTTTTGTTTTTAAGTATAATATTGCTATTCATAACTATGTTATTTGACATATATTCATATACGTTGTTATAATTATGATATTTGACACACACACAATGGAGAGTTGAAATGAGAATTTTTTTTTTTTAAGAATAAAAAACAAGAAATTTCAACCAATAATAATGTTTTATTTTACTTCATTTAATTTTGCATTTAATATTAGTGTAATGGTATATTGGTAAACTTAGATGGATCATTAATTGGTAGTCTTCTTTTTTAATAGCTAACTACATTAAATTTGTAACTTATTTAAAAAAAACATATTTAAAAAAAGAAAAAGTATATAATTTAAAGTGTAACATAAATTACGAGGTGTATAGGATGAATTACGAGCTGTGTAGAATAAATTTAAATATGTGTAGGACAAATTTCAAAACGTGTAGGATAAATTTTGATGTGTGTAAGCAAAATTTTAAGTGTGGATGATGATACTGTTTATGACTAATTAATTAGTCAAAATTAATAATAAATGAGTTTAGAGAAAAACTATTTAATGTTTTACATTTGTACCATTTGTTCTTTTTCTTCTTACTGTAATTTTCTTCTCAAATGAACCTCCCCTCCACACACACATATATACACACACACACACACACACATATATATATATATATATATATATATTTATAGAGTGAACACTAGGTTGAGAGTGAACTGTATGAATCACTCGGTGCCATTAATTGTTTAGATCTTGGAAAATTTTAATAATGGTAGTTTTGTAATTATTTATGTGTGAAAAATAAATGAAAAGGGTATAAAGGTAAAATGTTAACTACTTCTCTCTTCAATTAAATACTTAATTCATTCTCTCTCTCTCATTTTTTCTCTCACCAATTAACTAATTTTTTAATTCTAAAAATATAACCATTATAAAATATTGTTTCATTTAGAATATGATTAAAAATACTGTACAAGTGAATGTACATATATGTATTATACGTATTCATAAATTTAAAATGTATGTAGATATATATACATTAACAAATATTGTTCCATCCGATCATCTTCTTTAATTTATTTAATCTCAAAAAGTAATAAAGGGTCAAGATTGGTTCACTCAGCTCACTATCAAGATGTTGTTTATTCTTGAACCCAATATATATATATATATATATAGGGTTATAGTAAAATGAAAACCATACGAGTTGTGAGGACTTAAAGAACTCGGCCTTACAAAAAGATTTTTTCAAATTTTTTTACCAAAAATCCTAGAAAAAAAAAATCAACTTTTCAAAAAATAAAAAATAAAAAAAAATTGTTTTTTACCTTAAATGCTGTAAAAAAAATGATGACATGCTATGTCATCAGTTTTTACAGCTGCTGTAAGCGGCCGAAAAACACACTTCGCATTTGTTTTTATTTATTTTTTTTACAGCCGGCTTTGTAAGTGGCCGAAAAACACACTTCGAATTCTTTTTATTTTTATTTTTTTACAGCCGTCTTTGTAACGTCTTAAACTGTGGGTGTAAAAAAAAATGAGATCGAAACTCGCACGGTAAGACCGAGTTCTCTAAGTTCTCACAACTCGTAGGGGTTTTCATTTGATCCTAATCCTCTCTCTCTCTCTCTCTCTCTCTATATATATATATATATAATTTTATAAAAAATTAATTTATTTATAATTTATCATGTCTGAATATTCGCAACTTCCTAGTTAACCAACTTAACAATGCCTATTGACTTCTGCAATATTTAATAGAAAATGACCCTCTCATTATTCTTTCAAAGAAATACTACTCTCAGATTAAACCCTTCATCTTTAATTTAGCCCCAAAATCCCACAAAAAGAATCATAATTTTAACATCATCAAAGAATAATCAGGAAATTTGGATCATTTACATTTTCATGGTGATATTGGTTGCTTTCTCTCAAAAATCACTCGGTTAATACTGAAGGATAGCCACTTAGGCTTTGGATTAGTGGTCAAGAGAAATTAACTCTTATGAAGAGATCAAAATTCAATCTTTGTGAGGTGTAATTTACCAAGATTCAATCCTTGAGAGGTGTAATTTAATATAGGATTTAAGGGGTAGAAAGCTTAGTCATTTAAAAAAAAGAATGCTGACGGATAATTTCCAGTCACTGATATCCATTTTCCAGTAGTGTTAGGATTTTAACAAAACAATTAAATTTTTTGAAAGGCTAACCTTTTTTAAATAATGAAAGGATATATGTATGATTTAAAAAATGAATCAACAAACCCTCTGAATATTAAAGGATAATATTTTATTTAAGAATATTCTAAATTCGTAACTACAAGTAAACCTTTTTGATAAGAAGCATAATAATTCTATTCTCTCTCTTTCTTTTTTATTGTCTTCTATTATTATTATCTTCACTTATCTTTCTTTTTTATTGTCTTCTATTATTATTATCTTCACTTAAACTTTATGAGATTTTGGTAACCTTTTCCAATCTTAAACTCTTAATCATTACATAATACTAAGGAAAATTTGTTAATTAAACATATTTAGTATTGAGGACTAAACATATTTAGTAATAAGTATATAAATTTGAATAAATAGTTTATATGTAGAAATAAAATAGTAAAAAGGTTTAAGTCAATAAAGTTTTGAAAGAATTGAATGATGATGAACTAGTGAAAAATTATCCTTGGTACTTGAAATTCATGATTAGAAGGTAACGTCAATGGCGTCCAATTACTTTAGACAAATGACACAACAACTAATTAACCAAACTCCATACACTCTGGCTAATGCGCAAGAACACGACCACCTCGACTTACTTTCCACTAATAATAAGATTTTCACCAAATTAACAACAATGTTTTGTCTCTTAATAAATAATAATCCTCGTATCAGTAACCAACTAATTCACATTACAATCACATTGCAACTCTGAGATGCATCCATCACTTGTATTAGACTTCGCTAGACGCTCATAGGTTGGTCGACCGGGAAGTTGCGAGTGCTTGATCTCTCTCTAGATACAGAGTACTCGGGGAGTACTGATCATAGATGTTACAATGTAAAGAAATTAGTTTTCGAAAAATTATATATATGTGAACTATCATAAGTTTCCTAATATTAAAAAAATATGTGAATCAATATAAATAAAAAATTACATGATCAAATAGTATTTCACAAATTGATATTTATTCCATGAAAATAATATTCAATCTTTAATATAGATATAGGAATTATATTTTAACTTTTAAGTAAAACTCGACCCAAGTTGACTAACTAAATCCGATTCTGGCCGAGGTTTTGACAGTTTTTTTTTTATTCCCAGTAATTAGGCGGAGTTGAAGAAAATCGTCTTGACAACTTACCTTGTAGCGATTACTTAGAGATTACTCAGCTTCCTAGACCTTGCTTTACAACATTGTTATACAACTAGAATTAGTCCCCACCGCAATGCGGGGGGGGGGGGGGGGGGGGGGGGGGGGGTCGTACAAACGTTTTTAAATACAACATATTTAAAGTCTAATTACCATTATAGTAGCTAAAATAAAACACAACACATTTAAAGTAATATTGCTATTACAAACCTTCTAAAAAGATTTACAACATCATTTTTTCTTAAAATTACACGGTTAAGCCTAACGCGCTTAACCTATGCTAATGTATCTTCGTGACACAACTGGCTATCCCGTGTGCGTTAAGCCGACTCTCCAAATGGTATGGCCGATCGTTCTCATTTTGGAACCCATTTTTCCTTCGCCATTCGCTATACTTTTTTGACCCCGACCTTCTTTCTTAAAAAAAAACGTAGGCCGATTTAAAACTCATTGAAGTAAGATTGAATGATTAAGCCATTAGTTGTAAATTCCAGTAAATCGGAATATTAAGAAATGAAATGAAATTTTACTGAAAATAATCCTCCTATGCCCACACCTCATTTTAATACCATATGAGTTACAAAAATCTACTTCGGAAAGGCTCAAAGTAAACATAATAACGATATCATCATGGCTGCAGGTAAGGTTGCAAGCAATGAACTGCCATCCTTGAACCTTGCCACACCAATATGACATCTTCACCAAGTTTTCAATTAGATACATTGACTCATCATAACCTACAATGTAAACTAATGTATGACAAATCCCGTACGACCTGGTTACAATGCTCAACATAGCCTAATATTGTCTCATGGAAACACTGGTTAATTTGCAACATTCTTGTGATTATGTGGTTTGTACCTCACACATGTGAGTAAGATCTACTTCTTACAGGCTTAGAGTATAAAAAAGATACCATCATGGCCTTATGGAAAGTTGCAAGTAACGAACTACCATTCTTCAACCCTGAAACACCAACATGGGTCAGCGAATTGTACATTAGGCAACAACCAACATCAAAACAACCATAAAAAAGGTTTGCACACCCAAATGGCCATAATGAACATCAAAACTTGTTTTTGTTAATGGGTATTTAAGTGTAAGGACCTGCCAAAAATGTCCTAAAATAACCCGTAAGTGAAAACCCGAACCCCTAAAAGCCTAATTTCTATGAAAAATCAAGAACATCAAGTTTTTATGAGCGCTCGCGGGCCGCGAAAGAACCAAGGAGAGTCTTCGCGGGGCGCGACAGCTCTGCAAGTCTCCGGATAACGATCAAGGCAACGTGTCATACACGTGGCAGACCTATGGTGTGACACGGCAGCCCTAGCCGTAGCTAGGGTGGCCCTCGCGGGTCGCGTGGAACGCCCTTAAGGCCCTCGCGGGCCGCGACAAACTCAAATTTCAGCTATAAATTCGACGTTGCATGGCCAGTTCAAGTTGCTCGAAAATTTCCACTAAAATAGCTTTCTTTCAGTTCAAAAATTCAACTTAAGTGTCGAAATGCTGCTGCGATAACAGGGTAATAACTCGATCACTGCTACGATATAATGTCCGATCGATTGAAACCGATCCGATGGATGTTTAAGTGCTGCCTGAATTCGGGGCTATACTTTGTCATTTGTCGTGAGGGTTTTGATTTCATGAAATGATCGTAAATGTTGTATTAAGTTACTAACCTAGTTTCGTTTGCATTATTTAACTAGGTTACCAGGCTTAATCAGTAGGCATACTCTGTTAGTTTAAACTTGCAATGTGAGTCATTCTTTTTTTTTTTTTACCAAATTGTTTCCAAAACCCTATTTTTTTTCAAAGTTATAATTACGGGGATTAAGTCTTTGTAATATTCAATTACTGCCGGTATGTGGGGTTTTGTATACATTACTTGATAACCGTCACCATTGGACAACGGGTTAGCCAATGGGTGATATGACCATAGTCACAGATATGGTCGAGTGACAAATACCGATTTGGGGTAATTGGTTGATATATAAACATTGTAATCGCTCTTAATACTGTAGATTATAACAATGGGTCGTTTTGTACAAATTGAATGACTCGCCAATATTTCCCCGCTGATAAAATCTTTTTCAACATGTTTCAGGTAATTTACTGTGATCAAGGAAAAGTGCCGCGTAGCACTCCAGCTTGAATGAAGTGGCTCAGTAAATAAATAAACATGTTTTTGTAATCAAGGAATTTTTCAGTAAAATTCCTTTATTGTAAATCACGGGGTTTGTCCCGAAACTTAAAATAAAATAATTGGGTGTTTTCAGTTTAAACGATCCTGTTAAAATTTCCCCTACCAAATAAAGACAAATACCACGGGTTTCTGTTCCGTGGCTTCCGGACTGGGCAACTGGGTCAGGGGCCGTGACAGAAAAGGTGGTATCAGAGCCACTGATTTAACCCAATTAAGTATTTGGAAAAATACTTAATTTTTCAATTTGCCATTTTGTTTTGTGATTCTGTGAAAATTTAATTATAATAAATCAAATTTTAATTTGGATTTTTGTGTTTTTCCTTATGTGTGACTAACAGCATGAATGAACTATCGGAAGCCCTCCGAAATTTCACAATCCATACTACTGATATGGATACAACAGGAACCCAATCCGGTTATCAGGCTGACACCGAGGAGTGACTAGTATTTCAGGCCCAGTCACAAGAGAAACCTAAACCTAAAAAGAGGAGACGACTTCTGGACTGGAAACGAGGACGAAAGAAGAAGCCCGCCACCCAAAGGGTGAAAAAGACGGAGGATCCAAAAGGAAAAGGGAAAGAAGTAGGAGAGAGCTCTGGTCAAGCCCAGGAATTGCCACCTTGGGATGAACTCGATAGAAAACTGGCAAATTGTGCCCTCATCGGACCTGCTGACGAAACCCTTTTCAATTTTCCCGCCCAACCAGAACTTCCTATCAATTTGGAACCTGCTATTCCGGACCCATTTTTCAACCCTTAACCTCTTACAGGGCAGCTGGAAGAATGGTGGATGAGTGACTGGCATTTCAGAACTTTATGAATAACCCAAATGTGTACTTTCCCCAGTTTGAACCTGAACCTGCTCCTTTTCCACCAATGAATCCGGAGAACGTTGCCGAATTACGCCGCTATGGCGAGGAACTGATGGATGCGGGAAATCGGATTCGAGAAGTGGGGGAAAACATCACGTGGAAGTACGACGAGAGGGAGCGTCGTTTTTGAAAAGCCAGTTAACTATAATTAAATGTTTTGTATAATAATAATATATGAAAAAAAACTATAAAATTATATATAATATTGTATAATAATAATAAAGTAAAATACCTGGCTTGTATGGATACATAATATTATATAAAATATAAATGTCGCAATGTCAACGATTTTGGCTATTTGTGTTGACTTGATTGTGTTTGTGATTGCCCTATTGTGTTTAGTTGCTATCCATTTTGTGATTATATATATATATATATATATATAGGGGAAGGTTCATTTGAGAAGAAATTTAATGTGAGAAGAAAAAGAAGAAAGGGCATAATGGTAAAATATTAAATAGTTTATAACTCCCCCCATTAATTATGTTATCTTTCATTAATAAAGCAAAAAACATTTTATTCCTACACATTTCAAAATTTATCCTACATATATCTTACACCTCTCGAAATTTACCTTACGCATATTTAAATTTATCATACACATTTAAGAATTTATCCTACACATACTAAAATTTATGCTACACATGTCGAAAATTGTCCTTCATCCTAAATTATTTTCTCTTGAAAGAATATATTTACAATTTTAATTAGTTAGCTAATTAATTACAATTAGAAATTTACCTATATGCCCTTATTAATAACATTAAATACACATATTAAGTGAAGTAAAATGGAGCATTTCTATTGGTTTAAAACTTATTCTTTTTATTCTTACAACATTTTTCTTCTCATTTGAACCCTCCACTATATATATATATATATATATATATATATATTGTTAATTATTCAGATGGAAAATGCAGAAAACCAACCAGCAAACGAAGTTAATTTGGCAAATGAAGTTAACCAATCTGAACCCAATAATGAAGACCATTTTCTCAATAGACAAGATATAGAAAATATCGTTGCTTAGGGAATAGCCAACACTATCCCAGCAATCGTCGCTGCTGTTAAGAACCCCGTTGAACCTTCCCAAGCCAACCATAGCAAACGCAACCGTGACGATAATTTCAGTAACAGTGTGAATGGGGGCGTTAATAATAATAATGTGGTTCAAGCCCCATTACTTAAGAAAATGAAAGTGGCAACGACAGGTTGCACTTACAAAGAATTTCTTGCCTGTAAGCCAGTCGAATTTGTAGGCAATGAAGGGGCGATTGCCGCACTACGTTGGTTGGAAAAGACCGAAGCAGTAATTAAAATAAGTAAGTGCGCAGAGAAAGACTGGGTGATGTATGCATCCCACCTTTTCAAGGAAGAGGCGTTAGAATGGTGGAACACGGTGCTGCAAGCTAAGGGAAGTGACGTGGCTTATGCCATGAGTTGGGAGGACTTTAAGGAATTGGTAGAAAGAAAGTTTTGTCCCTCCTACGAAAAGTAACAGATGACCAACAAGTTCCTGAACCACCGGATGGTGGACGTTGACTGTCGAGGGTATACTTCGAAATTTTTCGAGTATGCTAGAATAGTACCAACTCTAGCCTCGCCAGAACCGGCGCTTATCTCTCACTACATTTGGGGACTAATTAGCGAGATTCGTGATATAGTCAAAGCTGCGAGACCCCGAACGATTGACGATGCCGTCGAATTGGCCAACGCCCTGACCGACGGACTGGTGCGCACAAGAGAAGAAAACAGGAAAAGGGAATTGGCCCAAAAGATTACCCAAGGGTTTCGTGGGGGTAATACTAATAACAACTTTAAGAAAAAGGGAACTAGGCAATCTTCCACACCTCCATTCTGCAGAAACTGTAGAAAGAAACATTTTGGTAAATGTCAGGAAAATTGTAATTTCTGCAAAGCACCGGGGCACCGAGAGGAGGAGTGCAGGAAGAAATCAAAGATCTGCTACAATTGCAGAGAAGCTGGGCATTTTAGACCAGAATGCCCTAAACAGGTCAAGCCAGCTGACAACAAGACCAAAGCGCGGATGGAGCTACTAAAAAGAATGCAAGAGCCTTTCAGCTGACAACACAAGAAGCAGATCTAATTCCTGATGTAATAGCTGGTACGTTCCTAGTTCATGACGTTTACGCAAAATTATTATTTGACTTTGGTGCAAACCAAAGTTTTATAAATACTTCATTCTGCCAAGCTCTTAAGCAACCTTTAACCAAACTTAGGCAAGTTTTTACGGTAGAAACGGCAGAAGGAAACTCTATTAATATAGATAAGGTTCTCCAAGAAGGAAAAATAGAACTCTCATGCCATAAATTTTCTGCAAACTTGCTACCTATGAATTTAGCAGGATTCAATGTCGTGTTAGGAATGGATTGGTTAGTAGCCAACCATGCTCGAATCCTCTATGATCAAAATTCCATAGAAATACATACACCAGCAGGAGAAGTAATCTTGATTTCAGGAGATAAGCCGCGTAAACCAATGAAGTTCATTTCAGTAATGAAAATTGCTAGTTATGAACGCAAACAAGGAATAGTGTATATGATTTCGGTGATCATTAACACTAAAAGCAAAGAACTTAAGGAAATTCTAGTAGTATCTGTCGCAACCCCCGTCCCCCTATTCAAACACAGGAACGGGCGGCCGCGGCCAGTTTCGGTGGTATCTGGTATTGTCTAATTTTGGCAGCGGAATTTTCATCAGGACCGTAGTTAGGAAATATTTTATCAGAGTAAAATACCACCCTTTCATAATATTAAACACATGGGATAAAACCCAAGTTTTAAGTACACACATTGTCATAGGAATAAATCCTATTTTTATTTAATAAAACATCTATTTCTTTTTAGGTAACTTTATTGCCACTTTTCCAAGCCTTCAGTGCTGTCCAGCTGGCTTCTATTTGGCTTTCACATTTTGTTACCTGAAACGCGTTTAAAAACATTTTGTCAGTGGGAAATACTGGTGAGTGAATCCCAGTTTAATTAAGTTTAAATAAAATCCATTGTACAGTATTAAGGGCGGTCTCACAATTATATTTGTTTCCAAGTCATATCAATTACCACCCGCGGTACTGTCAGACCCGACTTATGGAAATGTTACCCCTCCAGTAACAAATTTTGTATACAAAACCCCAACATACCGACGATAATTGTATCCTTACAAATACTCAATAACTGCTTAATATATAATTAATTGTGTGAGGTTTTGTAAAAACAGTTAACAAAAAGGAGATTACTCACATTGCTGTCTTAGGTTATCCTTTAGGGTTTCCTGGTGACAATCTATAATTTACACAAATGCACACGTGTTAGTATAATAACCCATTTTAACATTAGTAATACTCTCCCCGAGACGGCATTCCAACAACTACGTCGGGCAGAACCACGACAGCCGTTACGGAACCCTAGATCAATCGGGCAGAGTATCTAATACGTATCCAGGGGTTATGATACTTACAACGGAGCAGAACTTCGTTATTTAGGGGGGGTATTATGCCCGAGTATAGTGTGTACTACGTAGAAATTGAGAGAGAATTAGAAAGATTGAGCGACGAAAATGAACTGCAGAGCTCCAACTTTATAGGGCTGGTCGGCCAAGCCGTCGCGCCCCGCGACGGACATCAGGAGGGGCCGTCACGCCCCGCGACTAGGGGTCGTAGGCCCTAGCTGTGATGTGTCACCGGTATAGCTTCGCCACGTGTCGCCACGTGGCGGCTTCCGGAGGAGGGCGTGTGTCTAGCCTCGTCGCGATCCGCGTCAACTAAAGGCAAGGGGCGTCGCGCCCCACGACGACCCAATTATTTTTGTTTTTGTTTTATTTTTAATGTTAAATTATATTTTGAGCTCGGTTTTCACATACGGGGTGTATTTAAAGACATATAGGGATATTCTAATATATTTTAGGGTGTCAAAAAATTTATGAGGGTGTCAGTTTTCTTTAGGGTTGTTACATCCTCCCCACCTTGTTTTAGAGCTCATCCTCGAGATCTACTGGAATAGGTGTGGGTATTTCCTTTGCATTTCCGATTCAAGCTCCCATGTGTACTCAGGTCCTCTTTTGGATTCCCACTTCACTTTAACCAGAACTAATCTCTTGTGCTTGAGATTCTTGACTTTCCTGTCTTCAATCTGTAGAGGCCTTTCTACAAACTTGAGTTGTTCATTTACCTCTATATCCTTAAGAGGTACTACCAGTGATTCATCGGCTGAGCATTTCTTGAGATTTGATACATGAAATACATCATGTATTCCTGCCATTTCCTCTGGCAGTTATAGCTGATAGGCTACAGGTCCTATTCTTCTAATAATCTCAAAAGGTCCAACATACCTGGGACTTAGCTTTCCTCTTTTGATAAATCTTACCACTCCTTTCCAAGGAGATACTTTCAACAACACTTTATCTCCTACTTGGAATTCCAATGGTTTCCGTCTGTTGTCAGCATAGCTCTTTTGTCGATCACGTGCTGCTTTCAGTCGTTCCTTGACTTGAATAATCTTGTCGGTTGTTTCTTGCACTATCTCAGGTCCAGATAGTTGCTTTTCCCTAATTTCTGCCCAACAGACTGGGGTTCGGCACTTTCATCCATAGAGTGCTTCGAATGGTGCAGCATTGATACTTGTGTGATAACTATTATTATAAGAAAATTCTATTAAAGGTAAGTGATCATCCCAATTACCTCCGAAATCAATTACACAATCTCTAAGCATGTCTTCCATCGTCTGAATTGTCCTTTCACTTTGTCCGTCTGTTTGAGGATGATATGTTGTGCTTAGATTTAACTTGGTTCCCATTGCTTTTTGGAAACTTGACCAAAAATGAGAGGTAAAACGGCTATCTCTATAAGAAACAATTGATAAAGGTATTCTATGTAAAGAAACGATTTCATTTACATATAATTTGGCTAATTGTTCCATACTGAAAGTTTCCTTCATTGGTAGGAAGTAAGCTGACTTAGTTAGTCTATCTACAATCACCCAGATTGTATCATTACCTTTCTTTGTTTTGGGTAATTTAGTAACAAAATCCATTGTTATCAACTCCCATTTCCACACTGGCATTTCTAACTGTTGTAACAAACCTGAGGGTTTCTGGTGTTCAGCTTTAACTTGTGAGCAAGTTAAACACTTAGAAACATAGGTTGCTATGTCCTTTTTCATTCCTATCCATCAGAAATTCTTTCTTAAATCCTGGTACGTCTTATAACTTCCTGGACGCATCGTATACTTAGACTTATGGGCTTCTTCTAATATACGATGACGTAGGTTTCCTAATTTAGGTATCCACATTTTCTTTTCATGGAATCTCCAAATTCCATCTGTTCCTTGTTCTAATTCATTAATCATACCTTTTAATTTTTTAGTATCCTCCTTGATTACTGATTCTTGTGCTTCTCTTATCTGATCATTTAAATCTACTTGCAGATTTAATTTAAGAGAACGTACCCTTTTTGGCTTTTCGTGATACTTTCGGCTTAAAGCATCTGCCACTACATTTGCTTTTCCTGCATGATACTGGATATCACAGTCATAATCACTAAGCATTTCCATCCAGCGTTTTTGTCTCATATTTAATTCTTTTTGTCCAAAAACATATCTTAAACTTTTATGATCGGTAAATATGGTAAACTTACTACCATAAAGGTAATGTCTCCAAATTTTCAAAGCAAAAAATATTGCTCCTAATTCAAGATCATGGGTTGAATAATTCTCTTCATGATTCTTAAGTTGTCTAGATGCGTAAGCTATAACCTTTTGGCGTTGCATCAACACACATCCATAACCTAATTTAGAAGCGTCACAATAAACTACTAAATCTTCAGTTCCTTCTGGTAATGCTAATATGGGTGCATGGGTTAATCTTTGCTTAAGAATTCTAAAGGCTTCTTCTTGCTTTGGTCCCCATTCAAATTTAATGGATTTACAGGTTAACTTAGTTAAAGGAATGACTATTCTAGAAAAATCTCGAATAAATCTTCTATAATAACCTGCCAATCCTAAGAAACTTCTAACTTCGGTTGGTGACTCAGGGGTTTTCCATTTGGTAATCGCCTCGATCTTTGTTGGATCCACATGAATTCCTTCATGGTTAACTAAATGTCCAAGAAACTGTACTTGCTCTAACCAAAATTCACACTTTGAAAATTTAGCGTATAGTTTTTCCTTTCTTAATAGACTTAAGAGTGCGTGCAAATACTTTACATGTTCCTCTTTACTTTTAGAATAGATAAGAATATCATCTGTAAAAACAATTATGAATTTATCCAAATATGGCTTACATATTCGGTTCATCATGTCCATAAATGCAGCTGGGGCATTGGTTAAGCCAAATGGCATGACAGTAAATTCATAATGGCCATACCTTGTCCTGAATGCGGTTTTAGGAATGTCCTCTTCCTGTACCTTTAATTGATGATATCCTGACCTTAAATCGATTTTAGAGAAAAATCGAGCTCCTTGCAATTGATCGAACAGATCATCGATTCTTGGTAATGGGTACCGATTCTTAATCGTGACCTTGTTTAATTCACGGTAGTCAATGCACATACGCATTGATCCGTCCTTCTTTTTAACGAATAAAATTGGTGCTCCCCACGACGATGAGCTTGGCTGTATGAATCCCTTCTCTAATAATTCATCTAACTGTTTCTTCAGTTTCTGCATTTCGGCAGGTGCCAAACGGTAAGGTGCTTTGGCAATTGGTGCTGTACCTGGTAATAGCTGAATTCTGAATTCGATTTCTCTGTCTGGCGGCAGTCCTGGTATCTTCTGGAAATACATCTGAAAACTGAGACACTACTGGAATGTCTTTTAGTTCTTTTCCTTTAGTGTTAGTGATTATAGAAATCAAATACACTATAGATCCTTTTCTTATATAACTTGCAGTTTTCATCACAGAGATGAATTTTGTGGATCTACATGGTTTATCACCTTTAATTGTGATCTTTTCACCCTTTGGTGAATTTACTTGAATTGACTTTTGATCACATAAAATATTAGCTTTATTGGCTATTAACCAATCCATTCCTAATACGATATCAAATCCTGCCAGATTCATTGGGTAAAGATTTGCAATATACTTTTGGTTTAAAAATTCTATTCTTGCTCCCTGCAAGATTTCAGAAATCCTAACCGTTTCTCCATTTGCTGTCTCGACTAGACATTCTTGTGAGAGTTTAGTTAATGGTTGATTAAGAAGTTTGCAAAATGAAGTGTTAATAAAACTTTGGTTTGCACCATAGTTAAATAATACTTTAGCAAAAACATCATTAACTAAAAACGTACCGGCTATTACGTCCGGAATCATTTTGGCTTCATCTGCAGTCAGAACAAATGCTCTCGCATTTTTGGTGTTCTTGTTGTTCGCGGCTGGAGCTAGTTTCGGACAGTTCGGCTTGATGTGACCTTTTTCTCCACAGTTGAAGCATAGTCCATTACTGGATTTTCTCCTGCAATCTTCTTCCTTGTGTCCTGGTGCCTTGCAGAAATTGCAGTGAGTGGAGCATCTTCCCGAATGCTTTTTCTTGTAGGTCTTGCAGTATGGTGCAGAGGTAGAACCTATATTCCTACGGTTGGAATTCCCAGAACGGAATTCTTGGGTAAGCCTTTGAGCTAGGTTTCTCCTCTGGTCTTCTTCTCTAGTACGGATTAACTCATCTGTCAAGGTATTTGTTAGTTCTACAGCTTCTTCTATAGTTTGGGGTCTAGCTGCCTTGACTACATGCCTAATCTCCCCGATTAATCCCCAGATGTAACTGGAGATTAATACCGGTTCAGGTGATGCAAAGGTTGGTACTATTCTAGCATATTCAAAGAATGTGGTAGTATAACCCTTACTATCTACCCCGGTCATCCTTAGGTTCAGAAACTTATTAGCTATATGTTCCTTTTCATTGGGAGGGCATAATTTCCTTTCTACCATATTCTTAAATTCCTCCCATTCCATATTATAAACCCTATCACTTCCTCTAGACTGGAGGATAGTGTTCCACCATTCTAAGGCTGAGTTTTTTTAAATAGATTAGAAGCAAACATTATCTTGTCTTCTTCAGCACACTTGCTTATTTTTAAAACAGCCCCAGTCTTTTCTATCCAGCGTAGAGCTGCAATGGGTCCTTCATTGCCCGAGAATTCTATTGGTTTGCAGGACCCGAATTCTTTGTAAGAACAACCATAAGGCATGGTTCTTCTTCTTTTGGGAATGGGCACTTGAAGTACAGGTTCATTGTTCACGCTGTGTTCAGGTTCAATTGGTCGCTTACTGCTATGTTTACTTTTATTATCTGCTTCCTTAACAGTTTGGATAATAAATGGCATTGCATCTATGATTCCTTGGGCCACTATGTATTGGATAGCACCATTATCCACTTGGTTTCCATTGTTATTGATGCTCAGATTCTCATTAACCAAGTTATTGTTACTCTGGTTATCGTTATTCAGATTTTCTTGATTTCCTTCGTCGGCCATCTGAATTTTAAACAGTTACCACGTATTAATATCACAAAATAATATTTAATATAGCCAATCACATAACACGCATTTTGGTCAAAAGCGTCGATCATTGCGACTTACTCTATTTTTTATATATTATGCATCTATTACACACCAGTACTAAAATTAAAATTACAATACCGACTGAAATTTAAAGTTACACTACTAGTAATAGGCATCCATAATTTTTTTTTCACACATATTATTATTATTATTATTATTATTATTATTATTATTATTACTACTACCGTCTCCACCATCACATTCATGGATATGGATTCATCCAGAAATCCATATTGCGCTCGTCGTACTTCCAGACGAGTCGCTCTCCCACCTGTCTCATCCTTTCACTACTCTCTAAAATTTCCTCACCAAATGTCCTAAGTTCTTGTACATTGTCTGCACTCATTGGGGGTGCAGGTTCTAGGACTGGGTTTGGAATTTGGGGTGCGGGATCCTGGTACGGAGGTATAGGGGCCTGGTATGGGTAAGGATTTTCTAGAATCTCCCTAATGAATACATCATTTTCGTAATAGGGATCTAGAGGATCTAACCCTGGGTAGGCTCCTAGGTTCGGCATGGGTATGTCTTCGTGTATCGGGTAACGTTGCACGTAGTCCCTATTTTCATCCCACCATGGGTCGTAATTTGGGTTTAAGGGATTTGGTGCTGGCACCCTAGGTATTTCCTTTGGATTAAAATCACGCATTTCTACTTGATTTTCAGGGTTTTCTATCTCCATCGGTTGGTCAGGAATTGGTGATTGTGGTTGGGGTGCTATTATTTGTTCCAAGCTAGGGTCAGCTGCAGTGGTTGCTAGGATGTGGATGTTGGCTATACCCCTATTAATCATTTCCTGGGCATAGGCATCGGTTTCTCTTTTAGCTGCTGCTAGTGCTCTCTGGTCTTGTAACTTCTTCATACGCTTCCTACGCTCATGTGCCCCTCGACTGAACCATCCTCTCTTTTTCTGAGGGAATGGCTCTTCAGACTGAGCCTTAAACACGAATATTCCTTCTTCCGTATCAGCAGAGTACCCTGAAAGGGCAGGCTGAGAAGAGGCACCTTCGCTTCTAGGCGAACCAGACAATTGACGGTACGCGTCAGATGGTCCTTGGTCGCTCATACTGTAAACTAACAAATAGTCAAATAACACATAACAAGAAAATACAATTGTGCACGTATTCCTGTAATTTATTTCCTAACAATTTGAATTTTGGTGTCAGCAGAACACTTCTGTGGCTGAATCAGTGGCTTAGCTCTGATACCACCTTCTGTCGCAACCCCCGTCCCCCTATTCAAACACAGGAATGGGCGGCCGCGGCCAGTTTCGGTGGTATCTGGTATTGTCTAACTTTGGCAGCGGAATTTTCATCAGGACCGTAGTTAGGAAATATTTTATCAGAGTAAAATACCACCCTTTCATAATATTAAACACATGGGATAAAACCCAAGTTTTAAGTACACACATTGTCAAAGGAATAAATCCTATTTTTATTTAATAAAACATCTATTTCTTTTTAGGTAACTTTATTGCCACTTTTCCAAGCCTTCAGTGCTGTCCAGCTGGCTTCTATTTGGCCTTTCACATTTTGTTACCTGAAACGCGTTTAAAAACATTTTGTCAGTGGGAAATACTGGTGAGTGAATCCCAGTTTAATTAAGTTTAAATAAAATCCATTGTACAGTATTGAGGGCGGTCTCGCAATTATATTTGTTTCCAAGTCATATCAATTACCACCCGCGGTACTGTCAGACCCGACTTGTGGAAATGTTACCCCTCCAGTAACAAATTTTGTATACAAACCCCAACATACCGACGATAATTGTATCCTTACAAATACTCAATAACTGCTTAATATATAATTAATTGTGTGAGGTTTGGTAAAAACAGTTAACAAAAAGTAGATTACTCACATTGCTGTCTTAGGTTATCCTTTAGGGTTTCCTGGTGACAATCTATAATTTACACAAATGCACACGTGTTAGTATAATAACCCATTTTAACATTAGTAATACTCTCCCCGAGACGGCATTCCAACGACTACGTCGGGCAGAACCACGACAGCCGTTACGGAACCCTAGATCAATCAGGCAGAGTATCTAATACGTATCCAGGGGTTATGATACTTACAACGGAGCAGAACTTCGTTATTTAGGGGGTATTATGCCCGAGTATAGTGTGTACTACGTAGAAATTGAGAGAGAATTAGAAAGATTGAGCGATGAAAATGAACTGCAGAGCTCCAACTTTATAGGGCTGGTCGGCCAAGCCGTCGCGCCCCGCGACGGACATCAGGAGGGGCCGTCGCGCCCCGCGACTATGGGTCGTAGGCCCTAGCTGTGATGTGTCACCGGTATAGCTTCGCCACGTGTCGTTCCTAGAAGAGCTACCTGGATTACCACCCGATAGAGAAGTAGAGTTTAGAATTCATTTAATTCCTGGAACTGCACCAATAGCTAAGGCACCTTATCGGTTAGCACCCACAGAAATGTTAGAACTGAAAAAGCAGTTAGATGAATTGTTAAGCAAAGGATTCATACAACCCAGTTCATCCCCTTGGGGAGCACCTGTGTTGTTCATGAAAAAGAAGGATGGTTCGATGCGGATGTGTATCGATTATAGGGAATTGAATAAGGTTACCATTAAGAATCGATACCCATTACCCAGGAATGATGATCTTTTCGATCAACTTCAAGGCGCTAGGTACTTCTCTAAGATAGACTTGCGCTCCGGATATCATCAGTGGAAGGTACAGGAAGAAGACATACCTAAAACTGCTTTCAGGACTAGGTATGGTCACTACGAGTTTACAGTCATGCCCTTTGGATTAACGAATGCTCCTGCAACATTTATGGACATGATGAATAGGATCTGTAAGCCGTATCTGGATAAATTTGTAATTGTCTTCATCGACGATATACTTATTTATTCCAAAAGCCAGGACGAGCATTGAGAGCACCTGCATGCACTCTTAACTTTGTTAAGAAAGGAAAAGCTTTACGCCAAATTCTCGAAGTGTGAATTTTGGTTACAGGAGGTGCAATTTTTAGGACATATGGTGAATCATGAAGGAATTCACGTAGATCCCTCTGAGATAGAAGCGATCACAAACTGGAAGGTCCCGCAATCAGCTACCGAAGTTAGAAGTTTTCTAGGATTAGCTGGATACTATAGGCGCTTCATCAAAGACTTTTCTAAGATAGATGTTCCATTAACCAAGTTAACCTGTAAAACTGTTAAGTTTGAATGGGGACCTAAGCAAGAAGAGGCCTTTAGGATTTTAAAGCAAAGATTAACAAATGCCCCAATTCTTGCCTTACCAGAAGGAATCGAAGATTTTGAAGTCTACTGTGATGCTTCCAAGCTAGGATTAGGTTGTGTGCTAATGCAACGCAAAAAGGTGATTTCGTATGCATTAAGGCAACTGAAGAAGCACGAGGAAAATTATACGACTCATGATCGAGAATTAGGAGCAATAATTTTTGCCCTTAAAATTTGGAGACATTATCTGTACAGAAGTAAGTTTACTGTTTATACAGATCATAAAAGTTTAAGGTATATATTTGGGCAAAAAGAATTAAACATGAGGCAAAGAAGATGGATGGAAATTCTAAGTGACTATGACTGTGATATCTTATATCACGAAGGAAAAGCAAATGTAGTAGCCGACGCCCTAAGTCGTAAGTACCATGAGAAGCAAAGACGAGTTCGTGCTCTTAGACTAAATCTCCAATTAGATTTGATGGAACAACTGAAGAACATTCAGGAAACAACAATCAAGGAAGATGCTGAAGGAATGAAAGGAAGGATAAAGGAATTAGAATAAGGGACTGATGGAATTTGGAGATTCCATAAGAAAAGAATTTGGGTACCTAGGCAAGGAGACTTAAGAGATAAGATTTTAGAGGAGGACCATAAATCTAGGTATACAATGCATCCTGGTAATAACAAGATGTATCAAGATTTAAGGAATAACTTCTGGTGGATAGGAATGAAAAGGGACATAGCTAGATACGTCTCTAAGTGTCTAACTTGTTCGCAAGTTAAGGCAGAACACCAGAAACCTTCAGGTTTACTTCAACAATTAGAAATGCCTGTATGGAAATGGGAACAAATAACAATGGATTTTGTTACTAAGCTACCCAAAACCAGGAAAGGTAACAATGCAATCTGGGTGATTGTAGATCGATTAACCAAATCATCTCATTTTCTACCAATGAAGGAAACCTTTAGCATGGAGAGATTGGCTAAGTTATACGTAGACGAGGTAGTGTCACTACATGGAGTTCCACTCTCCATTGTGTCAGATAGGGATAGGCGGTTCACTTCGCATTTCTAGACAAGTTTCCAAGAAGCAATGGGAACACGATTAAATTTAAGTACTGCATACCATCCCCAAACAGATGGACAAAGTGAAAGGACGATCCAAACCCTAGAAGACATGCTTAGGGCATGCGTAATAGATTTCGATGGAAATTGGGATGACCACCTACCCTTAATAGAATTCTCCTATAACAACAATTATCATACCAGCATAAATGCTGCCCCGTTCGAAGCACTGTATGGACGAAAGTGTCGAACTCCCGTATGCTGGGCAGAAATAAGAGAAAGTCAATTATCAGGTCCCGAAATTGTTCAAGAAACCACCGACAAGATAACTCAAATCAAGGAACGACTGAAAACGGCTCGAGACCATCAGAAGAGTTATGCAGACAATCGACGTAAGCCGTTAGAATTTCAAGTTGGAGACAAGGTACTATTGAAAGTTTCTCCGTGGAACAGGGTAGTTCGATTCGGTAAGAAAGGAAATCTAAGTCCAAGATATATAGGACCGTTCACAGTTACCCAATGAATAGGACCAGTTGCCTATCAATTACAACTACCAGAAGAGCTAGCCGGGGTACATGATGTGTTTCATGTATCTAATCTCAAGAAATGTTTATCTGATGAATCCCTGGTAGTACCTCTTCAAGATATAGAGGTAAATGAAAAGTTGAAATTTGTTGAGAAACCACTCCGAATAGAAGACAAAAAGATCAAACACCTCAAACACAAGAGATTGGTACTGGTCAAAGTAAAGTGGGATTCGAAAAGAGGACCTGAGTACACATGGGAACTCGAATCGGAAATGAAGCGAAAATATCCTTACTTATGCCCGTAAATCTCGAGGACGAGATTTTAAATAAGGTGGGGAGTATGTAAGGACCTGCCAAAAATGTCCTAAAATACCCCGTAAGTGAAAACCCGAACCCCCAAAACCCTAATTTCTATGAAAAATCAAGAACATCGAGTTTTTATGATCGCTCGCGGGCAGCGAAAGAATCAAGGAGAGTCTTCGCGGGGCGCGACAGCTCTGCAAGTCTCCGGATAATGATCAAGGCCACGTGTTATACACATGGTAGACCTATGGTGTGACACGGCAGCCCTAACCGTAGCTAGGGTGGCCCTCGCTGTCACACCCCCAAAATACCACGTGCAGAAACCCCCGCTAGGCGTGTGACGTACCAGGATCTAGCCACCAATCACATTGAACTCATAACTAAATTTAATTAAAAACTTTCATTCATTAACATAGAGTATTACAAAACGTTAAATGTAATTCATTGTATACAGCGGAAGCATAACTCATTTGTTAAGTGTTTCATAAACCACATGTACAAAACCATTAGACTTGTATTGCGATTCCATGTATCTCGACCCATGACCACTCCAGCCTTCCAGACAGCAAGTTCCCAATGCTAAAACCTTATAGATCTGCAAGCATGCAGACCAGTGTGTCAGACGACGCTTGTGAGTTCAAAGTTTGTTAACGTGTTTAGTTACCTGTTACCAGATTAAAACGTTTCCCAGATTTGATGTTATTAATCACACACTTACCGCCGATGGCTCCAGTTTATTTGCCCTATTCCCCAATGCCTCTATCAAAGCAATGGTCAAGATGGGGGTCATTAGTTCACTCCCGACCTCCTCGGTGCGGTGTGAGGGTGCCAAACCTAAATAGCTCTATTAACTAATACCCCGTTTCCGTCCTGACAACAATCGGTAGGAGGGACTTGAGTGATGGATATACGTGTATTAACCAAAAACCCAGGTTTAACATTCCAGTCAAACCCATTACTCGACATTCCTCCCCGGAACGTTTACCAGATGTCCCTCTCCGGGACGCATGCTTAGAAAAAGAGCAGTGAACTCACCTTAGATTTGCTCGGTATATAATGTTACCCGTTCCCGTTAGTCAAACAAACCCTATCGTGATTATCAATAATATCAGTTCCGTAATCAATTAAGCCATGCATTTTCACAGTTCACAGCCATAGAAAAGACCATCGTATATCACATAACAGATTACCTAATCCATACAGGTCCACACTCATGTGCATGTCACTTAGTGGTATTTAACAAGTAAATTAGTTATTCACAAAGGTTAATTCAAGTTCTTCATTTCTAACTGTGGTTGTTAACATGCATCAATTGTATAATCAGCTCATTCACCATCATGGGCATCAAGAATTATTTGAAACTCTATGTCATGAACACATCCACTGATCCTACTGTCCTGTTTGTTTTAATCACGGCGAAAGACCACGCAACGAAACATCGCTCTTCGTCAATCATGGGTGTAACGAAATATAGTCTTTCTTCGTGCATATGTGTGTGGCGAAATATAGTCTTTCGTCGTGCATATTCACAGATAATTAAGGTTCTAGGATTTCCTTAACTTATGGCAAAACAGTTACATTCCATCTTTGCACAATCCATCAATTATCCAATTAATTCACCACCTCAAGTATTCAAATAGTTTCATCATGCTTTTACACGACTCAAACCAATCATTATAGTTAACTAAACAATCATTCATCATAGCAACATTCAACGAATCCAACAGATAAACATCATAGCTGTTTCGATGCATGAACACCATTAGATTTGTTTAACATTCCAACCACATTCTAGTAAACACAATTATGAATGTCCTGAATGATTTGCCAGACCCTATTTCCTCATTCAAACAGATTCTAATTTCATTACACACGACATCATGGCATGGTCTAATACACATCAAACTCCTTGTTATCGACGAGTCTCATTATCACCTCCTAGTTTGGTTTATCATACAAGAATTGTCGACACATAACATACACGTAGGATAAGATGAATAATTAGCTAACACATAATCCCTAACCACATCACATTAGGTTTAAGGTTTACAAGGTTACCAAGCCACTAATAAATGATCATTGATCTCACACAACACAACACATAACAAGAATATATATATATATATATATATATATATATATATATATATATATATATAACAAGGGAAGGTGTCACACTAACCACAAGATGTTGAATGTGTCGCAATAATGGAGAAGGAGAGTAAACTGCCGTCGGGTTCAAAGAAGATGCTCTAGGGTTAATATGATTTCTCAAAACCATCCCCACATACTCTTAATCTTAAAAAGTAACCAATGTTTGCTGCCAAAAAGTCGACCCAATAAGAAGTCCACGAAAATTGATGGCTGCCCAATATTCGAGATAGTCGCCCAAAATCGAGATCCAAGAAGTGTTGTAAATGGCTGCTCCTTTTTGAGAGTCCAGCTCACAAGTCGATGATAATGATGATGTTGTAGAGCCCAAAGATAATATATTGGCTGCCCACTTTGGCTTCAAATTCACGTGAGGTTGTGATGACTGATATTACGGAATATAATATCAAACCCCAAAGTCTCTCAAGATCCATGTTACATGTGCGTGAATATATTTGTGTTGTTGGATGTTTTGACTTCCAATCCGTAAGTTACGGGCATAAAAATGAGAGGATTATGGAAAGTTAAAATCACGGGATTAAATATCGCTAACATTGAAAGTTCAGGTTGTCACATCATCCCCAACTTGAAAGAAATTTCTTCTTGAAATTTGATGAGTAAACCAAAACAACAAGGTGTTAACTCAGGATGACTGTGGATTTTCCGCGGGTACCACATCATCCCCAACTTAAAAGGGAATTTCATCCCGAAATTCGCCAATGATATCAGAAGTTGATACAACCATTTGAATTGCTGAGGGTACTAGGGCTCACTCCGATCATTGCGTTCCCACGTGAACTCCGGTCCACGTCTTGAGTTCCAACGAACTCTCACTATTGAAATTCGACTATGCTTACGGACTTGACTTCCTGATTTATGTTTTCAATGGATTCATCGACAAGCTGCAACTTGTTGTTAATCTATAAATTCAAGACATAAATGACATCGTGAACGTTACCCAATTCGCCAGGTAACTTGAGTTCGTGAGCCATGCTACCGATTTGTTCCAGAACTCCAAATGTCCCAGCGTATCGTAAACTAAGGTTGCCACGTTTTCCATAGCGTACCGCACTCTCCCAGGGTGAGACTTTCGATTATAATACGTTTTCCTACAGCGAACTCCCAGTGTTTCCTAAGCTCATCAGCTTTCCTGACGGTCACGCATTGCAGCCAAACGATTTTCGTTCTAAACAATCTTCCCAAGTGGTTTAAGTACAAATCCTGGATCTGTGATTAGGTTGTCACCCAACCTTAGTCTAACAAGGAGATTGGCATTATCGTCCACGCAATGCCTCAAACAGAGCTGTCTAAATACTAAAACGGTGACTGCTGCAGTAGAACTCAACCAAAGGTAGATGTCCTTCTAACTCTTACTAAAATCAATCACACACATGCTCGCAGCATGCCTTCGAGTGTCAGGATGGTTCGTTTACTCAGACCGCTTGTACTATGGTGATAAGCAATGCTCATGTCTAGGCGTGAGTCGTGGGGTGTGTTTTGTCCGCCATAAATTAGGTATACTTCAAAATCGGAGGTAACAAGAGTTGGCACCTCGTGCCTAAAAGCTGCCTCTCCCAGAGAAATATTTACAAGCTGTGATGACTCGTCAGTGTCCTTGATTGCAATAAAGTGCGCTGGTTACGTAAGACGATCAACGATCACCCAGGTAATATTGTTTCCGTTTCGCTGTTTCTTGTTGCTAATACTCCACCTTGAGTTTCCCACAAGTCAATCATCATTCACGTACATTTCCAGGTGGGCCTTCATGCCCGATCACCAGTACAAGATTTTATAGATCCTAATGTCTCTCATCAAAACCTAGACGACTAGAATATCGGGGCCGGTGTACTTTGCTCCTCACGAGTTTCCTACAGTTGCCGTATAATGAGACCCACATTCGTTCCATGAGGTAGCGAATATCGTCCGACCTGCCAACGGTTGCTTCTCCATGCCCCGCATGGGTTTAACTTGCAAATTCTATTCCTTCAGTTCTCCAGTTTGAACAGAGCGAGTCTTATCAGGTAAGTTTGAGTCGATAGTGAACTACAAAGCTCGTGCACGTTCAGGTTTCACAGTCGTAATCATTCAAAAGTTCCATCCAGCGATGCCATCACATGTTTAGCTTTTTTGAAACAAGGGTACACGGGAGGCCCTTGTGACCGGTCTAGGTAGTGCATTTGGTACCGTCCAAGTAATGCCTCCAACTTAATTCCAAAGACCATGGCTTCCTCCGCAGGTTGTGACTCATGCCATTCGTCTTGTAACTCCACTATGTAAGCCATCACCTTCTCGTGTTGCATCGGCGTGTAACTGGGACTCTGATTTTGACCATCATGATATACCACAAGATCACCCACACCCTCGGGTAAAGACGATGCTCAGTGCGTTGCAGAGTTGGGATTCGAAAGCTGAAAAGACGTCCTCCTGCTGTGCTAAAGAGATTTAAGCTGCGCGATTTTCAAAAATCCTGTGATGAATCTGCGATAGTATCTAGTGAGACCAAGAAATTGCTGTATCCTCAAAGGGATCTTTGGTGTCGATAAGTTTCTAACAAAATGGATCCTAGCGAGATCCACGTGTATTCCCACTTCATTGTTTATATTACCAAAAATGTACCTCTCGAAACCAGAAGTTACCTTTACCAAGACTTCGCGCGAAGTGGCTCCTCCCTCAGGAGCTCTGAAATAGGATACATATGCCGCCCATGTTATTCCTTTCTCCTGGTAATGATTCAAAACGTCATCAACAAACACGGTCGATTCTTGTGGTCCATAAGGCTGCTGGTGTGTTGATTAACTCAATGGTCATGGTGTACAAAGTCGCAATGGACGCATTGCGTTTGATATGTCGTTCTAAGAGCGTTCTCCCCTTGGACTTCCATCTGATGATAGTTTGTTCGTTAGTCAATCCTCGAATGGAAGCTTGTCCCTCACAACGGGTCGACAGGTTGTCAATACATGGTCGAGGCAAGCGGTTCTTGACTGTCACCCTGTTAAGTTCTCGATAATTAGTACACATACGAAAAGGCTTATCTTCACGGATATAACTGGGGTTCCCCAAAGCGAAAAACTGGGTCCGATAAAACTCCTGTCCAATAGTTCCTGTAGTTGATTAGACAGTTCTTGCAACCCTCCTGGTGCAAGATGGTAGAAGCACGAGTAATCAGGGCTGCCTCTGGCGCGAGATCAACTGAGATTCTTCTCTACAATTGTGGAAGTAGACAGGTAAATTCTACAGGTAGCACATCGAGAGAAATCATGGGCAATCGGTGGATCCTCGATCCTCTTTTCCTTAGTTTTAAAATCTGTAATGGTTGCTAATCTTAGTGGGGTAATCCCTCCGTAAGCGCTTTCTGGGCTTTCATTGCTTATATGATGCTAATCTTTACACCACTATGATACTTTAGAGCATATAGTGACGCTAAATTTCTTCTCACAGGGTATGTCTGCGCGATATCCGAATAACCAACCCACATTAACTACTGTATCGAAACTATCAGGGACATCAGAAGGAAGGTCTTGTCCCATAAGGTCGAGCTTGCATCCCAATGAACATATGAGGTTTCGATTATCTTGCCATCAGCTGATTCTACAACAGGTTCGGTTTCAAGAAGCATCAGGGTTAACCAAAACAGGGCTACTCATACAAGCTACCATGCTGCTACTATGCCTGGCGTCACCTACGCCAACCCTAAATGCCCTTCCATGAGCATCATTTCCAGTGTTGTCGTTTTCGTTGCGAGAATTCCCAATACCGTCTTTGTTCCCTTGGTTGTTGACATTTTGACCTAACACAGTCAATCCTTGTCGAGGTCACCTTCGTTTCCATACTGTAAGCTACGATTACGGGTACCTTGATGTCGCCGTGACTGTTGCATCCAATGTCGTTGCTTGTAACAGAGTCCTGCGACCTTTCACCAACAAGGTCCATCTTTTCACATTCCGTGCCACGTCCTAAGGCACTACTCACTGTGCCGGTAGTCACACATTCCACACTATAATCAATTGTCACCGCTTATGTCTCGATTGATCCGTAAGAGTTTGACTTCCATAAGTCGCCGTCTAGGGTTAAGGATTCGATTGCAGTCAATTTGCAGGTGTTCATTGCCGTTAATCAGGTTCGTTCTAATACTAAGGTCTGTAAGGCACTACGCTCCTCCTCTTGTCCATCGTTCTTGCAAGTTGATCGAGTAATACGTGGTATGTTTCTAGAGTGTTGCAGAAGTGTTCACACTTCGGAATCTAAGGCGTTAATACATTGAGTTCCAGCATACAAAGAGGAGTGAGAGAGGTATAGACCAATCATTGACGCTGCAACATCCAACTCATTGATGTTCGTACAAGCGCCTAACATTCTACACAGTTCGCTAGACGTCCAGATATGTGTTCGGGTAATACTCGATAGCTTCGAGATTCACAAGGATTCAGTGAGAAGTGAAAAGATCATGTTCAAGTAAGAGACAATCACTGCTATGACTCCTATAGACTGTTGTGTTTCACATCGATCAATTAACGAAATGGAACCCCTTTTTCACTTGTTAAGCCTCACTGGGACTCGCATGCACCCCACATTATTATTATATGTGCACCCACAATAATATTGCGATTTGCATGCTCATCTCAGTTACTCCTAACTCATGTCAAATGGTTCCTCAAACTCAAGTGCCAAACAGAAGTTATCAAAACGATAAGATCACAAGAATCTAATAACTACAACACACCAACTACGCATCATAAGGTAAGCAAGCAATTCATGAAATTATGCTATAGTGACGAGTATGTGTTCGTATGCTACATCATAAACAAGTGTACACTAGCCATACAACGTATACAACAGATGAAAGAGACGAACCTTGCAATCTGGAGCTGAGTGTCATGGTCGTATTCTCATTTTCAGAACTGTTCGGTTATAGTCTGATTTTATAAAAACGTTTTTAAAACCAAGTTCACTATAACTAGTGGCTCTGATACCAAACTTTCACACCCCCAAAATACCACGTGCAGAAACCCCCGCGAGGCGTGTGACGTACCAGGATCTAGCCACCAATCACATTGAACTCATAACTTATAACAACCCTCAAGAAAACTGACACCCTCGAAATATTTTTTCTGACACCCAAATATATTTTAATTATCCCAATATGTCCTAAAATACACCCCATACACGAAAACGAGCCCCGAATACTTGAATATTATTAAAAAATAAATAAAAATTCAATTTTTGGGATTGAGGCGGGGCGCGTAAGCCACCCCTCAACCCTTACGCGGGCCGCGAGCGGTCGAGAACGCAGTGACACCCGGTGATGACACGTGTCATCATCGTGGCAAGGCTAGTCGATGACCCAGATCAGCTACACCATTGACTATCTTTGACGCGGGCCGCGTAGCCTCTCGAGTACACCTTACGTGGGCCGCGTAGCACCCAAAATCAGGCCCTATATAGGAGGGCTTCGGGCCTTCAGTTTACGTCGTTCAAATTTCAACTTTCTCTCTCAATTTCTTAATAGTAGACACTATACTCGGGCATAATACCCCCCCTAGATAACGAAGTTCTGCTCCGTTGTAAGTATCATAACCCCTGGATACGTATTAGATACTCTGCCCGATTGATCTAGGCTTCCGTAACGGCTATCGTGGTTCTGCCCGACGTAGTCGTTGGAATGCCGTCTCGAGGAGGGTATTACTAATGTTAAAATGGGTTATTATACTAACACGTGTGCATTTGTGTAAATTATAGATTGTCACCAGGAAACCCTAAAGGATAATCTAAGACAGCAATATAAGTAATCTCCTTTTTGCAAACTACTTTTACAAAACCTCACACAATTAATTATATATTAAGCAGTTATTGAGTATTTGTAAGGATACAATTATCGTCAGTATGTTGGGGTTTTGTATACAAAATTTGTTACTGGAGGGGTAACATTTCCACAAATCGGGTTTGACAGTACCGTGGGTGGTAATTGTTATGACTTGGAAACAAATGTAATTGCGAGACCGCCCTCAATACTGTGCAATGAATTTTATTTAAACTTAATTAAACTGGGATTCACTCACCAGTATTTCCCACTGACAAAATGTTTTTAAACGCGTTTCAGGTAACAAAATGTGAAAGCCAAATATAAGCCAGTTGGACAGCACTAAAGGCTTGGAAAAGTGGCAATAAAGTTACCTAAAAAGAAATAGATGTTTTATTAAATAAAATAGGATTTATTCCCATGAAAATGTGTGTACTTAAAACTTGGGTTTTATCCCATGTGTTTAATATTGTAGTGTGGTATTTTACTCTGATAAAATATTTCCTAACTACGGTCCTGATGAAAATTCCGCTGCCAAAATTAGACAATACAAGATACCACCGAAACTGGCCGCGGCCGCCCATTCCTGTATTTGAATAGGGGGACGGGGGTTGCGACAGAAGGTGGTATCAGAGCTAAGCCACTGATTCAGCCACAGAAGTGTTTTGCTGACATCAAAATTCAAATTGTTAGGAAATAAATTACGGGAATACGTGCATAATTGTATTTTATTGTTATGTGTTATTTGACTATTTGTTAGTTTACAGTATGAGCTACCAAGGACCATCTGACGCGTACCGTCAATTGTCTGGTTCGCCTAAAAGCGAAGGTGCCTCTTCTCAGCCTGCCCTCTCAGGGTACTCTGCTGATACGGAAGAAGGAATATTCGTGTTTAAGGCTCAATCTGAAGAGCCATTCCCTCAGAAAAAAGAGAGGATGGTTCAGTCGAGGGGCACATGAGCCTAGGAAGCGTATGAAAAAGTTACAAGACCAGAGAGCACTAGCAGCAGCCAAAAGAGAAACCGATGCCTATGCCCAGGAAATGATTAATAGGGGTATAGCCAACATCCATATCCTAGCAACCACTGCAGCTGACCCTAACCTGGAATAAATGATAGCACCCCAACCACAACCACCAATTCCTGACTAACCGATGGAAATAGAAAACCCTCAAGTAGAAATGCATGATTTTAATCCGGAGGAAATACCTAGGGTACCAACACCTAACCCCTTAAACCCAAATTATGACCCATGGTGGGATGACAATAGGGACTATGTGCAACGTTACCCGATACACGAAGAAATACCCATGCCAAACCTAGGAGCCTACCCAGGGTTAGATCCTCTAGATCCCTATTACGATAATGATGTATTCATTAGGGAGATTCTAGAAAATCCTAACCCATACCAGGCCCCTATACCTCCGTACCAGGATCCCGCACCCCAAATTCCAAACCCAGTCCTAGAACCTGCACCCCCAATGAGTGCAGATAATGTACAAGAACTTAGGACATTTGGTGAGGAAATTCTAGAGAGTAGTGAAAGAATGTGACAGGTGGGAGAACGGCTCGTCTGGAAATACGACGAGCGCAATATGGATTTCTGGATGAATCCATATTCACGAGTGTGATGGTGGAGACGGTAGTAATAATAATAATAAAATAATATAATATGTGTGTAAGTGTATGAATTTTTTTTTTTACGGATGCCTATTATTAGTAGTGTAACTTTAAATTTCAGTCGGTATTGTAATTTTAATTTCAGTACTGGTGTGTAATAGATGCATGTTATATAAAAATAGAGTATGTCGCAATGATCGACGCTTTTGACCAAAATGCGTGTCATGTGATTGGCTATATTAAATATTATTTATTGATATTAATACGTGGTATATGTTTAAAATTCAGATGGCCGACGAAGGAAATCAAGAAAATCTGAATAACTATAACCAGAGTAACATTAACTTGGTTAATGAGAATCCGAGCATCAATAACAATGGAAACCAAGGGGATAATAGTGCTATCCAACACATAGTGGCACAAGGAATCATAGATGCAATGCCATTTATTATCCAAACAGTTATGGACGCTAATAATAAAAGTAAACATAGCAGTAAGCGACCAATTGAACCAGAACACAGCGTAAACAATGGACCCGTACTTCAAGTGCCCATTCCCAAAAGAAGAAGAACCATGCCTTATGGTTGTTCCTACAAAGAATTCTGGTCCTGCAAACCAATAGAATTCTCGGGCAATGAAGGACCCATTGCGGCTCTACGCTGGATAGAAAAGACTGAGGCTGTTTTAAAAATAAGCAAGTGTGCTGAAGAAGACAAGATAATGTTTGCTTCTAATCTATTTAAGAAATCAGCCTTAGAATGGTGGAACACTATCCTCCAGTCTAGAGGAAGTGATAGGGTTTATAATATGGAATGGGAGGAATTTAAGAATATGGTAGAAAGGAAATTCTGCCCTCCCAATGAAAAGGAACAGATAGCAAATAAGTTTCTGAATCTTAGAATGACCGGGGTAGATAGTAAGGGTTATACTACCACATTCTTGGAATATGCTAGAATAGTACCAACCCTTGCATCATTTGAACCGGTATTAATCTCCCGTTACATCTGGGGATTAATTTGAGAGATTAGACATGTAGTCAAGGCAGCTAGACCCCAAACTATAGAAGAAGCTGTAGAACTAGCAAATACCTTGACAGATGAGTTAATCCGTACTAGAGAAGAAGACCAGAGAAGAAACCTAGCTCAAAGGCTTACTCAAGAATTCCGTTCTGGGAATTCCAACCGTAGGAATATAGGTTCTACCTCTGTACCATACTGCAAGGCCTGCAAGAAAAAGCATTCGGGAAAATGCTCCACTCACTGCAATTTCTGCAAGGCACCAGGACACAAGGAAGAAGATTGCAGGAGAAAATCCAGTAATGGACTATGCTTCAACTGTGGAGGAAAAGGTCACATCAAGCCGAACTGTCCGAAACTAGCTCCAGCCGCGAACAACAAGAACAATAAAAATGCTAGAGCATTTGTTCTGACTGCGGATGAAGCCAAAATGATTCCGGACGTAATAGCCGGTACGTTTTTAGTTAATGATGTTTTTCCTAAAGTATTATTTGACTCTGGTGCAAACCAAAGTTTTATTAATACTTCATTTTGCAAACTTCTCAATCAAGCATTAACTAAACTCTCACAAGAATGTCTAGTCAAGACAGCGAATGGAGAAACGGTTAGGATTTCTGAAATCTTGCAGGGAGCAAGAATAGAATTTTTAAACCAAAAGTATATTGCAAATCTTTACCCAATGAATCTGGCAGGATTTGATATCGTATTAGGAATGGATTGGTTAATAGCCAATAAAGCTAATATTTTATGTGATTAAAAGTCAATTCAAGTAAATTCACCAAAGGGTGAAAAGATCACAATTAAAGGAGATAAACCTTGTAGATCCACAAAATTCATCTCTGTGATAAAAACTGCAAGCTATATAAGAAAAGGGTCTATAGTGTATTTGATTTCTATAATCACTAACACTAAAGGAAAAGAACTAAAAGACATTCCAGTAGTGTCTTAGTTTTCAGATGTATTTCCAGAATAATTACCAGGATTACCACCAGACAGAGAAGTCGAATTCAGAATCCATCTGCTACCCGGAACAGCACCAATTACCAAAGCACCTTACCGATTGGCACCAGCAGAGATGCAAGAACTAAAGAAACAATTGGACGAATTATTGGATAAGGGATTCATACAGCCAAGTTCGTCGCCATGGGGAGCGCTGATTTTATTCGTTAAAAAAGAAGGACGGATCAATGCGTATGTGCATTGACTACCGTGAATTAAACAAGGTCATGATTAAGAATCGGTACCCATTACCAAGGATTGATGATCTGTTCGATCAACTTCAAGGAGCTCGAGTTTTCTCTAAAATCGATTTAAGGTCAGGATATCATCAATTAAAAGTACAGGGAGATGACATTCCTAAAACCGCGTTTAGAACAAGGTGTGGCCATTATGAATTTACTGTCATGCCTTTTGGTTTAACCAATGCCCCAGCTGCATTTATGGACATGATGAACCGAATATGCAAGCCATATTTGGATAAATTCATAATTGTTTTTATTGATGATACTCTCATCTATTCTAAAAGTAAAGAGGAACATGCAAAGCATTTGCATGCACTCTTAAGTCTATTAAGAAAGGAAAAGCTCTACGCTAAATTTTCAAAGTGTGAGTTTTGGTTAGAGCAAGTACAGTTTCTTGGACACTTAGTTAATCATGAAGGAATTCATGTGGATCCAACAAAGATCGAGGTGATTACCAAATGGAAAACCCCTGAGTCACCAACCGAGGTTAGAAGTTTCTTAGGATTGGCCGGTTATTATAGAAGATTTATTCGAGATTTTTCTAGAATAGCCATTCCTTTAACTAAGTTAAACTGTAAATCCATTAAGTTTAAATGGGGACCAAAGCAAGAAGAAGCCTTTAGAATTCTTAAGCAAAGATTAACCCATGCACCCATATTAGCATTACCAGAAGGAACTGAAGACTTTGTAGTCTATTGTGACGCTTCTAAATTAGGTTATGGATGTTATTTAATGCAACGCCAAAAGGTTATAGCTTACGCATCTAGACAACTTAAAAATCATGAAGAGAATTATTCAACCCATGATCTAGAGTTAGGAGCTATAATTTTTTTCTCTTAAGATTTGGAGACATTACCTTTATGGTAGTAAGTTTACCATATTTACCGATCATAAAAGTTTAAGATATGTTTTTGGGCAAAAAGAATTGAATATGAGACAAAGACGCTGGATGGAGATGCTTAGTGATTATGATTGTGATATCCAGTATCATGAAGGAAAAGCAAATGTAGTGGCTGATGCTTTAAGCCGAAAGTATCACGAAAAGCCAAAAAGGGTACGTTCTCTTAAATTAAATCTACAGTAGATTTAAATGATCAGATAAGAGAAGCACAAGAATCAGTAATCAAGGAGGATACTGAAAGATTAAAAGGTATGATTATGGAATTAGAACAAGGAACATATGGAATTTGGAGATTCCATGAAAAGAGAATGTGGATACCTAAATTTGGAAACCTACGTCATCGTATATTAGAAGAAGCCCATAAGTCTAAGTATACGATTCATCCAGGGAATGATAAGATGTACCAGGATTTAAGAAAGAATTTTTGGTGGATAGGAATGAGAAAGGACATAGCAGCCTATGTTTCTAAATGTTTAACTTGCTCACAAGTTAAAGCTGAACACTAGAAATCCTCAGGTTTGTTACAAAAGTTAGAAATGCCAGTGTGGAAATGGGAGTTGATAACAATGGATTTTGTTACTAAATTACCCAAAACAAGAAAAGGTAATGATACAATCTGGGTGATTGTAGATAGACTAACTAAGTCAGCTCACTTCCTACCAATGAAGGAAACTTTCAGTATGGAACAATTAGCCAAATTATATGTAAATGAAATCGTTTCTTTACATGGAATACCTTTATCAATTGTTTCTGATAGGGATAGCCGTTTTACCTCTCATTTTTTGTCAAGTTTCCAAAAAGCAATGGGAACCAAGTTAAATCTAAGCACCGCTTACCATCCTCAAACGGACGGACAAAGCGAAAGGACAATTCAGACGATGGAAGACATGCTTAGAGCTTGTGTAATTGATTTCGGAGGTAATTGGGACGATCACTTACCTTTAATAGAATTTTCTTATAATAATAGTTATCACACAAGTATCAATGCTACACCATTCGAAGCACTCTATGGACGAAAGTGTCGAACCCCAGTCTGTTGGGCAGAAATTAGGGAAAAGCAACTATCTGGACCTGAGATAGTGCAGGAGACAACCGACAAGATCATTCAAGTCAAGGAACGACTGAAAGCAGCACGTGATCGACAAAAGAGCTATGCTGATAACCGACGTAAACCATTGGAAATCCAAGTAGGAGATAAAGTGTTGTTGAAAGTCTCTCCTTGGAAAGGAGTGGTAAGATTCATCAAAAGAGGAAAGCTAAGTCCCAGGTAAGTTGGACCTTTTGAGATTATTAGAAGACTAGGACCTGTAGCCTATCAACTACAACTGCCAGAGGAAATGGCAGGGACACATGATGTATTTCATATATCAAATCTCAAGAAATGCTTAGCTGATGAATCACTGATGGTACCTCTTAAGGATATAGAGGTAAATGAACAACTCAAGTTTGTAGAAAGGCCTCTACAGATTGAAGACAGAAAAGTCAAGAACCTCAAGCATAAGAGATTGATTCTGGTCAAAGTGAAGTGGGACTCCAAAAGAGGATCTGAGTACACATGGGAGCTTAAATCAGAAATGCAAAGGAAATATCCACACTTGTTCCAGTAGATCTCGAGGACGAGCTCTAAAACAAGGTGGGGAGGGTATAATAACTCTCAAGAAAACCGGCACCCTCGAAATATTTTTTCTGACACCCAAATATATTTTAATTATCCCAATATGTCCTAAAATACACCCCATACGCAAAAACGGACCCCGAATACTTGAATATTATTAAAAAATAAATAAAAATTCAATTTTTGGGTTTGAGGCGGGGCGCGTAAGCCACCCCACAACCCTTACACGGGCCGCGAGCGGTCGAGAACGCAGAGACACCCGGTGATGACACGTGTCATCATCGTGGCAAGGCTAGTCGATGACCCGGATCAGCTACACCGTTGACTATCTTTGACGCGGGCCGCGTAGCCTCTCGGCTGCACCTTACGCGGGCCGCGTAGCGCCCAAAATCAGGCCCTATATAAGAGGGCTTCGGGCCTTCAGTTTACGTCGTTCAAATTTCGACTTTCTCTCTCAATTTCTTAATAGTAGACACTATACTCAGGCATAATACCCCCCCTAGATAACGAAGTTCTGCTCCGTTGTAAGTATCATAACCCCTGGATACGTATTAGATACTCTGCCCGATTGATCTAGGGTTCCGTAACGGCTGTCGTGGTTCTGCCCGATGTAGTCGTTGGAATGCCGTCTCGGGGAGGGTATTACTAATGTTAAAATGGGTTGTTATACTAACACGTGTGCATTTGTGTAAATTATAGATTCTCACCAGGAAACCCTAAAGGATAATCTAAGACAACAATGTGAGTAATCTCCTTTTTGCAAACTACTTTTACAAAACCTCACACAATTAATTATATATTAAGCAGTTGTTGAGTATTTGTAAGGATACAATTATCGTCGGTATGTTGGGGTTTTGTATACAAAATTTGTTACTGGAGGGTTAACATTTCCACAAGTCGGGTTTGACAGTACCGTGGGTGGTAATTAGTATGACTTGGAAAAAAATGTAATTGCGAGACCGCCCTCAATACTGTGCAATGAATTTTGTTTAAACTTAATTAAACTGGGATTCACTCACCAGTATTTCCCACTGACAAAATGTTTTTAAACGCATTTCATGTAACAAAATGTGAAAGCCAAATAGAAGCCAGCTGGACAGCACTGAAGGCTTGGAAAAGTGGCAATAAAGTTACCTAAAAAGAAATAGATGTTTTATTAAATAAAATAGGATTTATTCCCATGAAAATGTGTGTACTTAAAACTTGGGTTTTATCCCATGTGTTTAATATTATAGTGTGGTATTTTACTCTGATAAAATATTTCCTAACTACGGTCCTGATGAAAATTCCGCTGCCAAAATTAGACAATACCAGATACCACCGAAACTGGCCGCGGCCGCCCGTTCCTGTATTTGAATAGGGGGACGGGGGTTACGACATAACTAAGTATAATTAAAAACTTTCATTCATTAACATAGAGTATTACAAAATGTTAAATGTAATTCATTGTATACAGCGGAAGCATAACTCATTTGTTAAGTGTTTCATAAACCACATGTACAAAACCATTAGACTTGTATTGCGATTCCATGTATCTCGACCCATGACCACTCCAGCCTTCCAGACAACAAGTTCTCAATGCTAAAACCTTATAGACCTGCAAGCATGCAGACAAGTGTGTTAGACAACGCTGGTGAGTTCAAAATTTGTTAACGTGTTTTGTTACCAGTTACCAGATTAAAACATTTCACAGATTCGATGTTGTTAATCACACGCTTACCGCCGATGGCTCCAGATTATTTGCCCTATTCCCCAATGCCTCTATCAAAGCAATGGTCAAGATGGGGGTCATTAGTTCACTATCGACCTCCTCGGTGCGGTGTGAGGGTGCCAAATCTAAATAGCGCTATTAACTAATACCCCGTTTCCTTCCCGGCAACAATCGGTAGGAGGGACTTGAGTGATAGATATACGTGTATTAACCAACAACCCAGGTTTAACATTCCAGTCAAACCCATTACCCGACATTCCTCCCCGGAACGTTTACCAGATGTCCCTCTCCGGGACGCATGCTTGGAAAAAGAGCAGTGAACTCACCTTAGATTTGCTCAGTATATAATGTTACACGTTTCAGTTAGTCAAACAAACCCTATCGTGATTATCAATAATATCAGTTCCGTAATCAATTAAGCTATGCATTTTCACAGTTCACAGCCATAGAAAAGACCATCGTATATAACATAACAGATTACTCAATCCATCAGGTCCACACTCATGTGCATGTCACTTAGTGGTATTTAACAAGTAAATTAGTTATTCACAAAGGTTAATTCAAGTTATTCATTTCTAAGTGTGGTTGTTACCATGTATCAATTGTATAATCAGCTCATTCAACATCATGGGCATCAAGAATTATTTGAAACTCTATATCATGAACACATCCACTGATCCTACTGTCCTGTTTGTTTTAATCACGGTGAAAGACCACGGGACGAAACATCACTCTTCGTCAATCATGGGTGTGACGAAATATAGTCTTTCGTCGTGCATATGTGTGTGACGAAATATAGTCTTTCGTCGTGCATATTCACAGATAATTTAGGTTCTAGGATTTCCTTAACTTATGGCAAAACAGTTACATTCCATCTTTGCACAATCCATCAATTATCCAATTAATTCACCACCTCAAGTATTCAAACAGTTTCATCATGCTTTTACACGACTCAAACCAATCATTATAGTTAACTAAACAATCATTCATCATAGCAACATTCAACGAATCCAACAGATAAACATCATAGCTGTTTCGATGCATGAACACCATTAGATTTGTTTAACATTCCAACCACATTCTAGTAAACACAATTATGAATGTCCTGAATGATTTTCCAGAACCTATTTCCTCATTCAAACAGATTCTAATTTCATTACACATGACATCATGGCATGGTCTAATACACATCAAACTCCTTGTTATCGACGAGTCTCATTATCACCTCCTAGTTTAGTTTATCATATTAGAATTGTCGACACATAACATACACGTAGGATAAGATGAATAACTAGCTAACACATAATCCCTAACCACATCACATTAGGTTTAAGGTTTACAAGGTTACCAAGCCACTAATAAATGATCATTGATCTCACACAACACAACACATAACAAGAATATATATATATATATATATAACAAGGGAAGGTGTCACACTAACCACAAGATGTTGAATGTGTCGCAATAATGGAGAAGGAGAGTAAACCGCCGTCGGGTTCAAAGAAGATGCTCTAGGGTTAATATGATTTCTTAAAACCATCCCCACATACTCTTAATCTTAAAAAGTAATCAATGTTTGCTGCCAAAAAGTCGACCCAATAAGAAGTCCATGAAAATTGATGGCTGCCTAATATTCGAGATAGTGGCCCAAAATCGAGATCCAAGAAGTGTTGTAAATTGCTGCTCCTTTTTGAGAGTCCAGCCCATAAGTCGATGATAATGATGATGTTGCAGAGCCCAAAGATAATATATTGGCTGCCACTTTGGCTTCAAATTCACGTGAGGTTGTGATGACTGATATTATGGAATATAATATCAAACCCCAAAGTCTCTCAAGATCCATGTCACATGTGCGTGAATATATCTGTGTTGTTGGATGTTTTAACTTCCTATTCGTAAGTTACGGGCATAAAAATGAGAGGATTATGGAAATTTAAAATTACGGGATTAAATATTGCTAACCTTGAAAGTTCAGGTTGTCACATCATCCCCAACTTGAAAGAAATTTCGTCCCGAAATTTGATGAGTAAACCAAAACAACAAGGTGTTAACTCAGGATGACTGTGGATTTTCCACGGGTACCACACTCGCGGGCCGCGTAGAACACCCTTAAGGCCCTCGAGGGCCGTGACAAACTCAAATTTCAGCTATAAATTCGACGTTGCATGGCCAGTTCAAGTTGCTCGAAAATTTCCACTAAAACAGCTTTCTTTCAGTTCGAAAATTCAACTTAAGTGTTGAAACACTGCTGTGATAACAGGGTAATAACTCGATCACTGCTATGATATAATGTCCAATCGATTGAAACCGATCCGATGGATGTTTAAGTGCTGCCTGAATTCGGGCTATACTTTGTCATTCGTCGGGAGGGTTTTGATTTCGTGAAATGATCGTATATGTTGTATTAAGTTACTAACCTAGTTTCGTTTGCATTATTTAACTAGGTTACCAGGCTTAATTAGTACGCAGACTCTGTCAGTTTAAACTTGCAATGTGAGTCATTCTCTTTTTTTTTTTTACCAAATTGTTTCCAAAACCCTATTTGTTTTCAGAGTTATAATTACAGGGATTAACTCTTTGTAATCTTCAATTACTGCCGGTATGTGGGGTTTTGTATACATTACTTGATAACCGTCACCATTGGACAACGGGTTAGCCAATGGGTGATATGACCATAGTCATAGATACGGTCGAGTGACAAATACCAATTTGGGGTAATTGGTTGATATATAAACATTGTAATCGCTCTTAATACTGTAGATTATAACAATGGGTCGTTTTGTACAAATTGAATGACTCGCCAGTATTTCCCCGCTGATAAAATCTTTTTAAACATGTTTCAGGTAATTTACTATGATCAAGGAAAAGTGCCGCGTAGCACTCCAGCTTGAATGAAGTGGCTCAGTAAATAAATAAACATGTTTTTGTAATAAGGGAATTTTCCAGTAAAATTCATTTATTATAAATCATGGGGTTTGTCCCGAAACTTGAAATAAAATAATTGGGTGTTTTCAGTTTAAACGATCCTGTTAAAATTTCCGTTGCCAAATAAAGACAAATACCACGGGTTTCTGTCCCGCGACTTCCGGACCGAGCAACTGGGTCAGGGGCCGTGACTGTAACACCCGTCTCGATTTAATGCATTTATATTATTTATGCACACATTTTATACAAAAATGCGAGTTTCCAAAAACTTTGTTTGGATAAAATCCACACATGATCGCAGTATTCGAGTTATCATTCTAACTAGTTTAAACATTCATATGCAATTCTTAGTGTTTACATATTATCTAAAACAAAATAAATCAATGCGGAAGCTTGTTCGGTGTGTTCGGTTCTTGAAAGTCGCTTGATCTTCATCCGGAAGTCTTGAGAGCATTCACCTAATGCCAAAACCACATAAACTGTTAGTTTTGACAACGTTTAAGTACATATAATCAAGTTCTAAGGCCCAACTATGGGAATAAAACAAAATTTCTGGGATATAAGTCGGTCGCTCCCCGCGACCGTTTGAGACTCATCTTTCGCGGCCCGCGATAAGTGTCGCGTCGCGCGACCATTTTGTTGAATCGCCGTCGCGTAGCGCGACGGCCTATTTTTCACAGCAGGTTCATTTGTTTGAGCTGCAAATGCCCAGCTCCGAGTTTTAACCAAATTCTAACTTTAAAATTTCATAACTTTCGTTCTACATGTCCGTTTCGCGTGATTCTTTTTTCCACGCGACCGTAATTTGATTCTCCATCATATGGAGTTATAATTCAACATTCAAACTAATAAAATTCCAAATTTTTAAGCATTCGACTTATTTTTCAAAATCAACATTTTGACCAGTTTGTATTTAAAACCACAAACTTGTTTCTTAAACAACCAAATACATACATCAATGTATTTAACTCAAGATCTCTAGCCTGGGTTTATAATTCTTATGAATTATGCAACTAGTACGCAAGCTTTACGCATAAATCCATTTTGACCCGTTTAGGGGATTTAAGCAATTTAGTCTAAAACTATCTCATTTCTTGTCACACTTCGCGATTTCACATCTGAAGTATCTACCTATATTCCATAATCGCCATACAAGTTCCTAAATAATCCATATGGGTCATTTGCCTAATTTACCCATCAAGGGCTTTTTGGTCAAATTTAGACCTACATTTACGACGAAGGACTTTCGCTAATATTTGACCAAATATCGCTTTTTAAGTATAATTCTAAATATGCGTTCCTGACCCGGGTCAACAAATAGACCCGATTTATACCTTGCTTTTATTATCACAAATTCTATGGCGACGCAATCATCCGAATTGCTAATCATTCCTGTTAACATAAGACTCGACAACCACATTAGTCGATATTGTCAAATGGTGTTACCACCACCATTTGACCCGTTTGGCCTATATGGCCAAACCCTTACATGTGTAGCAAAAACATGGTTTTTAGTTACCAATTCGCCCATCCGACCCATTTCGGATTTTACCATTAGATCCCTTTTTCCATTAACCAAGGATTTTAATCATTTTATATGTTCCGATCCGTATTATTTCGTATCGGAAACGTATTTCGGATATAGCTTTTGTCATATTTACAATCTATGAATAAATGCATGTCTTATAAAAAGGGTGTAAGCTTTTACTTACCTCGCGTCCGCGCAAACATTCTTCGCATCCATGATCCGTTTGACCCGTTCCTCTCCAAGCCCCCACCTAGCTTGTTTAGAGTCAAACTATATCAGAACATCCATAAGATGGTTAGATTGGTCATTTTATACAATGGCCATCACCCTATGGACCCCTTTTTTTACACACTTATCAATCAAAGCATGCCATATATTCAACAACTAGTTTATAACTTGTCATTTAGCCAAGATTAACCTCAATTAGACAAGTTCATATCACCGAAAAATAGGCTGTTTTTGGTGACCTGTTTAACCTGTTTACAAGTCTTCAAAAATTATGATTTTTTATTTGACGTACCTCTCGGAGGGTTAAGCCTTGTGTTAAAATTTCAAGATCTAACTCTTTACCAAAAATTCGTAAAAATTCATTTACTAAGCTGCAATCAGATTCGTCACTTCTGACTGCAGCTTACAAAAAAATTCATTTAAAATTTCTCGTTTATCCAATTGACGAAATTCCAATTGGAGGTTTTTGGAATTACCTGAAGCTACCTACAGTAAAAATTTGAGATCATAAATCAATTCTTAAATTGAGTTATGACATTCGTAATGGGCTGCAAATTCTGCCAGAAAACGCAGCCTGAACCTTCGATATCGAAAAATTAATAAAACATTCAATTTTCGTCGAAAAAATGCAATTCTAGTGGGGTTTTAAAGATATTTCCTAGAATTACATTTTAGACTCAAGAAACATATGTTTTTATCAAGTTTTGTCCATGTTGCAACCAATACAAGTCGGCTGTATATTCTGATCAGAAGCTGTTTGAATTCAGCTTTCAATTAAAGCATGTTTATGGCATCATGGGGAAGGATCCACTAAAAAGTGGATTTTGCCTAAGTAGCCTAAGAAGGATTGTGATGATGACATGTGGCACTCCTAATAAGTAGGAATGAAGGGCATTTTGTCCTTATAAATAAGAGTGAGAATGACATGTGGCACCCCTTTTATTTTTAAAAAATACAAAAAAAAAAAATCTAGTACAAAAAAATATACAAAAAATCTAGTACAAAAAAATATACAAAAAAATCTAGTACAAAAAAATATACAAAAAAATATAGCACAAAAAATATTGTACAAAAAAATATAGCACGAAAAAATTCAGCAAAAAAATTTAGTACAAAAAAATCTAGCACAAAAAAATGAGAAAAAAAAAATTAAGACAAAAAAAATTAGCACACAAAATTTAGCACAAAAATATAGTACAAAAATCCAGCACAAAAAAATGTTATACAACATAGAAATACAACACATTTTAGTGGGTATTTTTAGTCTTTATATTTTATATAGCAATATGGTACTCAAATTAAAGATAAAAATACGCTCGATTTTACGGTGAAATTTTTATGAAAAAATAATGTCGTATAAAAAAGTTATGAACGTTTAAAAAATGAGGGTGAAATATGCATGTGCCTTGCATGTGGAGAGAGAAAGTCCATAAATAGGATTTTCCCAAGATACACTTACACTCCTCATTTCTCCTACACTTTCATCTTAACCATTGATTTAAAAAATGAATGGTTAAGATTATTTATCATCCTACTTAGGCAAAATAAACTTTTTATTTGATCTTATCCCATGGCATCATAACACTATTTTTAGCAAATCAGAACCCTAAAAACATCACATACACGAATTTAGCATCAACAAATCTGAATTTACTTCATGGAACTCAAATTACACTAGAATAACTATCAAAATCCTAGTGTTTAACATGTTTCCACAAAACTCACTTATCACCTCCAATGGTGAACATGAATTCACAAGAATTAGACCTAATTTCATCATATACTTGTCTAGGGTTTGTTCCTAGACACTATATTGTTCCTATTTCATCTTATAACAAGCATGCACTCATAGATTTCGAATTCCCTAAGATCACTTAGAAATTCGATTAGAGATTTCTTATGAAATTTACATACCTTATGACTCCTTTTTCAGTGGGGATCACTATTTCGTGCTCGGATTTTTGATTTAGACTGGATGTTAACCTTCAATTTGAGAGATTAAAGGCGAACTAGGGTTTGATGTGGGTTCCTGGTCGCTCCACTGCGTTTTGTATGTGTGTTTGGTGTATTTTTGATATTAATATGTCAAGTTTCACACTTGACAACTTTAGTCCCTCCAATTTCGTTTTTGTTTTATTTTAAGTGTTTAACTCACTCATAAGTCACTATCTAACTAGGTTAGAATTATTCCTAGTTAGTTTATTTTGCTTATTTACCGACATCATATTAGTAATAAAAGAATTTATATTTTCGGGGTGTTACATCATAGTTTATCACTTAAATTCATATTACTTAACTAGGTTAATTATTCCTAGGCAACTTAGTAGGTTCGGGAAGTTAAAAACCCGTTTTATTTTAAGTCCCGTTAACTCGGGCTCCTTATGAACTTTTGTCTTCTCAAGTCGTTTGCTCTCTTTTTATTTATTATTAGGTTTATTTATTTGAATCCTAATAATTTTCGGGTTAATCTTTTCTGCTAACGGTATTCTACCCGCTCTTTAGTATTAACAGGGTTCAATTACCAAACCCGTTTTTGGGGTGTTACAGTGACATTAAGCGTCGACTTTATGGGTTTTGACATCACTCTAAAGCTTTTAGTTTCTTTCTCTAAACAAAAGACAAAGTAAGAAAAACAATAATGTTAATTCGCACAACCCAATCCAAAGAGTTAAACCAAGAAACAAACAAACATAGAATCATAAAAGTATAATTTATAGCATAAAAAATCTTAAATACCTAGTTGCGATGAAATCTCAGAATCAAATCGTCTAACTAAAGACATTATCAACCAATGTAAGAAAGAAAATTAGCAACATAATTAAGCGTATTGAAAAGCGTACACACAATCAAGAAGATGCAAAAGTCGTTCGGAATTGACATTTATTAAAGACGAAGACTAAAATCGTCGTAGTTAAGACCAGGAGCCAGAATGGAAAGCAAGAATGCATGGCTGTTGATCACGAAGACCAAAAGCACAAGAAAAGCAACGTGGAAGGATATGTGCCTTCAAGTTAACAAAGTACCACAAACAAATCACAACAAACATCCACAAGTTGCACGCTAACGCACTAATATGTAAGGTACAACCCATAACAACACAACATTCACATGCTAGTATAACGATATCGATATGAGGCTCAGATATGTAAACAATTTACAAAGTCATTGGTTGACATGCATGTTGACGTAAGGGTCATGTACCAAGCCAAGCCCAAGTTTGATGCCCCACCAAGATACGTGTTATCTCAAGCGGATAAATACGCCATGACTGCATAGTTAACGAAGACAATGTGAAAGGAAAATAAATGACATAACCATGGTCAACAACCCAACGAAATTTTCATTTTTTCCAAAACTACGTATACACGTCCGAGTTTATCATCATAGTCCTGTGGATAAGAAAATGATTGGTTTTTTGGCTGTGCCTACCAAACAACACCTTGGTGTTTGTACAAAACCTCACCACACCATAATTTCAACTAACACTTCATACAAATAGTTTCTCATATGAATATTACCCTTACACCTTCACAACCCCTTAAAATAAACAGCCAAACAAAAGAGTGTTTAAGTAACAATCATTTGGAGATTAACTTACCAAGCCAAGGCCAAAGTCACATAATAAAAGGTTTTGAACCACACTGTCCAAAATACTTTTACATCAACCAACAACAACAGAACCCAAATGGCTATAATTAGCATAAAAAGCCACAAAATAAAGGTCATAAGCGATAGACAGTTGCAACATAAGTTACCAAGCCAAGCTCAAAGCAACATCATAGCCAACGGTCTTCGATGAGCCATAAGTCATATTCATAGACAGAGCAAACAAACGTCAAAAAGACTAACCACTACCGTAAAAACTTAAAAGATCTTTGTTGAACATTATCATTACACCTCCACATACCCTTAGAAAACTCAAAAGGTCTGACCAAATAATCCAAAACAACTGTCAACCAAAAACAACGTCAAATAACAACATTAGATGTTCGACAATGAAACCCTAACATCATATTTTCAGAATTGAGACTCCTATTATCATAAAACACACATGCACCAACAGATCGTTAACAATGACACAAAACCTAGACCAGAAAATAAAAAATCAGACGACAAACCGTAACCTGTTGTCTTCAACGATGGTAGTACACCCCTAAAAAAGGGAACACAACAACTACTCGTTAGAAGCAACAAAAACCCCTACATTAAACTATAAACAGAACCTCCAAAGCGTAATACGTTGTTTCTAGAGACGATAAGACATGAAAATTTTTCCAAAGGTAGACAAGAATATCAAGAATCTACCTTTTATAACAACCCTCCTAGAACCCTTAACGTGACCCTAAAACGTCCTTACGTACCCCGTACGCGAGAAACGAGCCCGAAATACCCTTATACTTAGAAATCAAATAAAAACAAACATTAGAGTCGCTCGCGGGCCGCGACGTAGACACCAGGGGTCTGTCGCGGGGCGCGACAACCTAAACTTGTCCGGCACACAATTGCGCCACGTGTCGAACGCGTGGCAGGGCTACCCCCTTGACTCGACGAAGTTATAACCGCCACGTGGTCTCTCGCGGGCCGTGAATGCCGATGCTTACTTGGTCGCGGTGCGCGACAGGCTGGCCGAGCAGCTTATAAATGGAGGGGTCGAGCTCATTTGTTCAATCGTTCAAATTCTAAATTCTCTCTCAATATTCTGTAGGCAATTACTATACCCGTCCATAATACCCACTATAAAGCGAAGCTCTGCCTCATTGTCAGTATTATAACCCTTCTATTACCCTACACAATCGATTTAGGGCTCCGTAACGCATGTCAGGGCTCTGCCTGACTCAGTCGTTGGAGTTCTGTCTCGTGTTACACTCGATTGATCTAGGATTCCGTAATGCATGTCAAGGCTCTGCCTGACTCAGTCATTGGAATTCTGTCTCGAGTTGTACGGTTAATGTGATATGGGTTATTTTACTAACACGTGTGCATTGTTTAAATTTAATAGATAATAACCAGGAGAATCACCAGGAAGCTATAGTAATATCACCTAAATCTACAATGTGAGTACATTTCTTTTATAAACTCTTTTTGTAAATCTTTTATGAAAAAATCAAATGTTTTTATAAATACTTAAACAGTGATTGAGTCTTTGTATTCTACAATTACTCCTGGTATGTTGGGGTTTTGTATATAAAATGTGAAAGACGTTACCATTGAACAAAGAGTTAGCCAATGAGTAATATGACCCACAAGTCTGGTGTAGATAGTACTGAATGAGTAATTGTGTAGATATAAACATTGTAATCGCTCTCAATACTGTGGATGTTATTTAAACTATTTTGATTAAACTAGAATGCACTCGCCAGTATTTCTTGCTGATAAAATGTTTTAAAACGCGTTTCAGGTAAGAAAATGTGAAAGCCAAATAGAAGCCAGCTGGAGAGCACTGAAGGCTTGGAAAAGTGGCTATAAAAGTTACCTAATTAAGAAGAAGTTGTTATTTTCAAATAATTAGGGTTTATCCCTACAAATGTATTATCAAATGAACTTGGGTTTTATCCCAATGATTTATTAATATAAAATTTTTGTGTTTTACTCTGATAAAAATTTTTCCTAACTACGGTCCTGATGTATTCCGCTGCTAAAATAATAAATACCGATACCACTGATCTGGATCTCGCGGCACCCATTCTCGGGGTTGGGGCCGGGGGTTGCGACACCTGTAAACATCGTCGGGGCCAACGATTGGATAAAGTCCGGCCATCGTAGGCGACAAACGTTAAAGAGACAACGGAAGTTCGTCGATTGGAGAGAGATAGAGAGAGAGAGAGAGTTAGAGTGGAATGATTGGAGTGTCGTGCTCTGGTCAAAGATAATATTTATAAGCCCGATTTACCCTTAACTATGAGTTAGTGGTAGTACGGGGTCGATCCACGAAGAGTTTGTGGTTTGCCTACGGACAAGATTTATTATATTGGTTTGTCACTATTATAAAGCTTGCTAATTCATTAATTTGTTTGTTTGTTGAGAAAGATTGTTGGAATGTACCGACTAATTTTATACTAAAATGATTAACTACTAAAAACTTGACAATTTCAATTATGCGAAAACTTGATTAAAACAATAATGAGAAAACAAGGTTCACACCTGGTTCAACAATTCCAGGACCTAGGGTTACTACATGTTTTTAACTTGATTTAATTGAATTAGTTCATTAACGGTTTTATAATCACAAGGCTTAGGTGCCAATTGCTATCAACGTTCAAGACAGACCGCAATGCACTTTGTTACCTCAGACAAGTAAATCCTATCGAAAGATAAGGCATAATTGCACATATTCATTCCATAAAGTTAAATTTTATCATCACTCGATAATTTATAGATTCAATATAAATGCAATGCAAATCAACTTGTCACAAAACCAAATATTCAACATGTAGCAAACCCTAGAAATCCTTACAAAAGTCTACACTGGGGTGAAACCCGAGAAATTTAGCCGCTCATGGTGAATGGAACACAATCGCTGGATGATGAGAGCTTGAACATGGACATCTTGAAGCTTTAATGGTAGGTGTGATGAGGGTTAGTGTAAGACCCATACTATATAAACATAGGTTTAATAAAGAAATTTGCATTTATATTAAATATAATGCAAATACATGTTCCTGCGTAATTTCAAGCTTCATAAAACTTCGTAAATATTAGGATATTTCAACATGTAATCGTTGTTTAGTTTCGTAAACGGTTAAACAAAATGCGAAAGCTTGATCTTTGATTGTGTTCGGTTCTTCGATAAGCTTGATCTCCATCCATGACTTCAAAATCATTACCTAGATTTCATAAATCATCAAATACGTTAGTTATAAGGAGTTTATAACATAACAAATTGAACCAGAAGGCCCAAAACAACAAAATCAACATTTTGCCAAATAGCCCGCCGTAAGCTACGGTTGAGTGGCCGTAGTTTACGGCCAAACTAATCACACGAAACAGTTAATGCCTGCCGTAGCCTACGGCTGGCATACCGACAGGGTGAGATGAACGTCTGGGATGTGACAATTCATCTGGGTTTTGTCGTCACGACTGATAACCCATATGACCAGGTAACTCGTGTGGGTTATACCTCAAAAATTAACTGATAACCTAGATGACCAGGTAACTCGTCTGGGTTATGCCTAAAAAATTAACTGATAACCCAGACATAGATTTAACAAGTCTGGGTTACAAAACTTGACCATTTTTGCCCTTTTTAGTAAAAGCTGCGTAACTTCTCCGATATTTATCCGTTTGCTTGAAACTTGTTTCTAATTGACCGTAATACATTTGCCTACATTAGTAACCCAAAATCCTCAACCTAGATTCATAACTTTTATGAATTACACAACCGTTACCCGGTTTATGCGCATTTTCATTTTGGCCCGTTATGGATTTAAGCACTTAAGCTTAATTTATCCGCATCTCGTCATATCTCCTATTCCACTTTATGACCTTCATTCTTCTATCATCACAACTTCAATTGTGATGGGTTATGATAGGATAATCATTATACAACTATTCTACCATCGAATTTGACACTTTTATGAAAATGACCAATTATGTAGCATTAAGCCAAAATGGTTTAAGCCTTCCACTTTATAATACCGGAAAGATTAACCAAGTTATAAAACTCATATTTAAGATACCCTTAAGGGTCGTTTGCCTGGTTTATCATTCGAGGGCATTTTGGTCAATTTTATTCGTTTTAGCCACGAAGGATATTTAGAAGCTTGTTTTGACCAAGTGGGTGTAGGATCGTTGTTGAACCCGAATGAGTCAATCAGAAGAGTTGTGAATCCTATTCAAAGGCGGAATCAGTGAAACGGACGCTCAAACTAATTATAATGCTTCTTTGATTGATTTAACAACGTTTACAACCTGAAAGCAATTTGGCAGCACTTCGTTACAAGTTCCAGATCCGTTTCCAAAATGAACAAACAATGCACCTATATATAGTTGAGGTAGTTTCGCTTATATGGACATGTCCATATGAGCGAAACCTGTTGCTTATAGTTTCGATTTTATGAACAATGTCCATATGAGCGAAACCTCTTGCTTAATCACTAAACTTCGACTCTCTAACCTCGTGCACTGATTATTCTAATCTATCCTATTACATGATACAAGACGAAGTCAATAGACGTAATGCACTAACAGACTCCCCCTCGGATATTGACGAAGTCTTCAGCGACTAATCTTCAATATGAAACATCTTCAGTCTTGATCATTTTGCCTATTCTTTCAAGTTGTAACAATGTAAGCATCCAACAATCTTTCTCTTCTCCTATCAGCTTCAGGCTCCCCCTTTCGTCAAGCTTCCGTGTTTTGGGATCGATGCCTAGCTTTCCATCTACAAACTTCTCTTTTCCTCAAGTTTGTCTTCAGACTCCCCCTTAAACTCTGCTCTCGGGATCGTAGTCTGGATTATCTGCAACCACTCAAACATTCATAAATACAATGTTTTCGTATTATTAATCAACTTCTCTAATCCACTCCCCCTATCAACACACTTTACGGATTTGGAAGAGTTAAAGAATCCAACTCCCTCACAGTTAATCATCCAAGTTCAAGTTAATGACCTTGGAGATGTCACAAACTGTTTTTGAAATTTTTTATTTTAATTCAAGTTTCAAATTAATGAACTTGTTTTATTTTCAGAAACACAATCAGCTTACTTAGATTTTGAAACTCAGCATTTCAGATATCGGTTGTCGAAAATAAAGCAGAAATCAAAATCTTTTTGTATTTTTCTGAAAAATATAAAGCAGAAAAGAAATATGTACAAACATATTTACAAACAATATTTTTGTTTAAGTTTGCGTCAGAGGATCATATCAGTTTTTGACAAGTCACAAGTACCGTTGAGCTTAGTTACACATTAAGAATTAAACAATTCACTTAGATTGTCGATATACTGATCCACTTAAATTTTCACACAAACTTCAACTGATTCAGGATACGAATTAGGTGTTTTAAGAACTTAAACTCATTCATGTGTCCCACCTCTTGAATATACTCCCGTATCCAGATCCCAATATTCAGTCTTACAGGTAAGTATAACACAAATGATATCTGTAAGGGGTTAATAAATTATGAAGAATCATAAGAGCTCAGGTCAGAACTACCGTTCAGCAGAGAGATCATGACTCAACTTGTGGATGTGTCCCCTTTAGAGGATCTTTTTACAACAACATTGCTAAGCAATTTTATTGTCTTATCATATATGCTGAGGGTGATGCTATGTTTCAAGCATTTGCGAAAAGTATTATTCGAGGACTAGGTCAGAACTTCCATTCAGCAGAAGTCCCGGAATAATACCCCAGATATCATTGAGTATAAAGACCTAGTATATCAGAAAGAGGGACCTTTCAAACGAGATTTCAGGGGTTACCTATATATCCAAGTAGTGTTCCCCACGAAATAAGCAAGTTTGAATTTAGGTTTATATCCCGAAAAAGTTTACTAAATGTATAAAAACCTATCGACATATCATCAGTGAGACTGTTTAACGCTATTTAATCGTTACAATTCTTTAGCATACTGTATCTGTCTACTGATGTACTATCATTTCCTCTTTTTACACAAAAACTCAATTTTTAAATTTTATCATGTTTTTGACTTTTTCAAATTTTCAAATGTTTTTGTATTTTCTAACAATATTACTCCCCCTAAAATGCAAAACCATTTAAAGAAAATTTGACAAACCAATACTGATAACTTTGTCTCGCCATCCATGTTCTGCTTATCGTGTACCGAATTACAGAAAATATAACATACACGTAAAGTACCCCCATGGTTTACAACACATTGATTTTTACAATTTGAAAACCTTTTTTCAATCTGGTGAAAGTAATCATGTTTGTTCAGCCGTGAGGGTTTCGGCATATTCAATCTACACATATTTTTGAATATTTGACAAAAATTAAAAACAAACATATTTTTGGTTTTTAATTTTTCAATTTTTAGGGTTTTTGAAAATATTGTTTATTTATGTACAGAAAAAATATAAATTCCCTGTTCAACCAAACCAGGGTCCAGCAGCAGCCTCTTCTTCCTCTCCATGTGCCAGGCTGCTCCAACTTCCAATCTCACAATCTTTGGTATTCTTGAGCACCTGCATATTCAACTAACTGAATTACTTGAACAATTTAGCCCAGGTCTGTTGAACCTTAGGCATTTCAACACAATAATTTTCATTCAATTTCGGAAAATCTTTGTCATCTTTCACAAAAATCTTTTCAACTTTTACTTCAACTTTCTCATCTTTTACCAAAGTCATTTGTTTCTTAATAGACCATGTTTGATCTTTCGGCGTACCTCTTTTGTAAAAATGAGACTCTTTTTGAACATTCTGTTTTTGAACAACTTTTGGTTTCCAAAACTCTTGTGGTTTTGTCATATCAACAGTTGTTTTCCAACTTTGAGTTGTTCTGACTCTGGGTGTGTGAGAATTCCAGGTCTGTCTTAAATCGAACCTGTTCGGGTTTGATTTCCAATTTTGATTCGAAGCAAACTTGTTTGTGTTGTACCTCCAAGTTTGTTTTGAATCAAATCTGGTTGACCTTTGTCTCACATTCTCAGATTTTTGTTTCTCAGCATTAATCTTCTTTTTATCAACATCCACATGTTTTAGATTAGGACACTTGCGTGCAAGATGTCCTTTTTGATCACATTTGAAACATGTTCTCATGGACACATCTTTGACCTGTGGTTGTTGCTTTCTCTTTTGTGCATCAAACTCAGCATTAGACTGTCGTCCAATTTTAAGTTCTTTCTCTTCAGCTAAACTGTTTCCCTGAATAAAACTCATTTTTGCCTGATAATTTGGCATCTCATTTTTGTTTCGATTCTGTTTCTTCTTATAACCCAAACCAGCCTTCATGTTCTTCTTTTTGAAACCAGGTTTGTTATACGAACCTTTACGACTCTTACCAACAAACTTTGAAATCTCAGACTTCTCAATCTCAACCATTTTGAAAACTTTATCAACCTTTTCTGAAATCACATTCTGAATCGGGAATACAACATCTAAGAACAATTTGTCTGATCCAATCATGGTATAAACCAATCCTTTTGAATCATCATTCAAATTTTTCTCGGATTTTATGTTTTTCAGATATCCATCATTAAGATTTCCTTCATCTTCATCCTGTGATTCAGATTTACCTGTATCAACTAACTCTTCTTTCAACACACTTTCAACGACTTTACCTACCACCTTTGAATCATGAGACTCATCAGATTTGGAATAGGTTATGTCAATGTTGTCTGGCAATTGGTCTACCATGTTGAAAGCTTTTTCGACCTTTTCCTCATCATAAAATGCAAATTTTCCCAGTGGTGGAACTTGATGAAACTCTGAGCCAATGCCTTTCTTGTTCTGCTCAGACTCACCATCACCCGGTTTTATATTGAAAATTCGTTCAAGCACATATGACGACACGTGGTAACTCTTTAACTTGTTGTTTTCCTGTTCTAAATCAGCAATCTGTCGCTTTAACTTAGCAACATCCTCAATATAGGAATTAACAACATCTTGTTTTATAGAATACATTCGTTTAAGCTCTTTGGTTGTTTCAGATAGATAATTCATTCTTGATTGAGCATATTTCATTTCGTCTTTCACTTTTTCATATGACTCTTTTGTAATGTGATATGCTAATTTCATAGAGTCATATTCCTTTTTCATTTCTTGACAAGCAATTTCTTTTTGTTCACATTCATTTGTCATTTTCAAAACATTTTCTTTCAAAACTTCATTGTCCTTTTCTAATTTGTTACATTTTTCTAAAAGTTTTTCATCATTTTCTTTAAGGACTTTATCTTTTTCTAGCATTTCTTTGCATTTTTCTTTGAAAATGTTTTCAATTTTTGTGAATTCAAGATCTCTTGTTTTGAATTGCTCATCTTTTTCAGTACAAGCTCTGCACGGTTCCATGCATTTCTTGCACTGATCAATCAGTTCCAAATTTTTAGAATCAGAATTTACCTCAGTGATTGGCACTTCGGTGTTTTTAGCAGCTTTTGTCTGCATCAGATCAGCATCATCTTGCTACTTTTCAACACTAACTTCATCACCAGCATCACCGGTTTCCAAATTCTCATTCTTTTCTTCTTTCTTCACCTCTTCTTCAATCTGCTGTTTTTCAGTAACATCTTCTTCAACTTCAACAGCTTCTATGTTAACCTCTTCAGCATTCTTCTTCAGATTGTTCACCATCTCTTCAACACTCTTCTTCATTCTCTCTTCATCCCTTTTTCTAAGACACGATAACATGGCATATCTGATCTCCTTTTCATGCCTTTTAGCATATGTGTCATCTTTCATCACCTTACTATAATACTCAGCTCTTAACGGAACTATGAGAAGAACATCATCAAATATTATGTCTTTCTTTGGAACAACCGGTTCTCCTTCTCTGTTGTAGTAACACTCTCTCTTCTTATCCCATCTTCTGTTGCTGACAGCACCTTCATACTCTTCCTGCATTTCATCCATTCTGTTGTAGACCACGTTTCTTTCTTTGTACGTCTTCTCACTCAAGATCTCTTCTTGAGTTTTCTCTTTGATCTCAACTTTTTCTTCACGGATTTCAGCAGTGTCTTTGTCTTTGTTTTCATCTTGAATCTCAGCAACAAAAGCAAACTTTCTTTCTTCTGTCATAGCTCTCCCATGAGATGTTTTACGAACATTCTCTAAACGATCTTCTTCTGGACAAATTTCAGACCAATCATAACCTTCATCTTCGTAAATTACAGCATAAGCTCTTGATTTCTCTTTCGGTTTATCTTCAATCAACTTTGGTTCTTCTCTGCTTCGATGGTAAATCGCCTTTCGATAATAGTCATCGTTGAAAGGACGTTCATTTCCTTCAGCAACTTCAGAGTTTCTGCATTCTCTTTTGAAATGACCCTTTTGCTTGCATTTGAAGCAGGTCACTTTGGATTTGTCGAATCCAAGCTTTGTTGACGCACCTCCAAGAGATTGTTTCCCGGTAATCTCCATATACCTCTGAGCTCTTCGAATACAACTAGCTAAACACCAACGAATGTCAATGAGCTCCATTTCTTCCGGATCAATCTGGTCGTAGTCTTCTTTGGTCAATTCAGAGTTTCCAATTTTGCCAGCTACTAGACCTTCATATGACTCCAGAACAGATGCAAGAAAACTCATTTGTTGTTTAGCTGCATTGATACTCATTGCAGGAGAATTCTTCAATTTGAGAGCAATGTTGCACAGAATCTCTTCAGTTTCATCAGAATTTGACTTTGAAGATGAATGATATCCAGAATGATGACTTGTTGACGTTGTTGGAGGTTTTATCATCTTCTCACCACTAAATGTTGTTTTTGGTGAACCAACGCCTTTATCAGAAGGTACACTGCCTTTGTAGTACAAGCCTACATTCTGTTGATATGAAGAACCAGTCATCTTGCTTTGCTTTTGTAGTTCTAGATCATGACTCTTTATCTTTTCAAACAATGCATCAAGAGAAATCGTATCATATAAAGCATCATTTTTCAAAATAAACACAAACGTTTGCCACTGATCAGCTCGTGGTAATGCTTCAATGACTTTATCAATAAGTTCCTCTCTTGTTTTATCAATTTTAAAACGTTCAAGTTCGATTTTAAGGTGACAGAATCTCTCTATCATTTGTCTCACTGTCTCTCCTTTTATATTATCAAACAGATCAAATTCTTTTTTAAGTAAGGCAATTTTATTCTTTCTAATCTGTTTTCCCCCCTCAGCTTTAACTCGTAAAGCTTCCCAAACTGATTTTGACGATCCATCATGAGTAAGCAGAGCAAATATATCATTTCTGATTGCTGTCTGAATCAAAGCAATCATTCTCTATTCAGCTGCGTATTCTGCTTTGTCTTCTCTCGGTAACCTCTTGAATGGAAGTTCTTCGCCTTTATCATCTTTTGGCCTTTCGTATCCAAACTCTAAACAGAACCAGCTTTCATGTGCATATGCTTTTACCCAGTTGATGAACCTTTCTTTCCACCATGTATAATCTTCAATGCTTTCCAAAGTTGGTGGCTTTGAGTGAGTTCCGTAAAAGTTATCATGCTTGATGTTCTCATTGATCTCCTTAGTGATGGTTTTTGGTGTAATATTTGCAACCTCGGACGATTCAGATGTGAATGCGTTGAAAAACGTGTTGTAGAATTCCTCAGCCATGATGTAAACTGAAAGATAATCAAGCAAACACAATTAGTACAATCAATATCAAATAAATTGTAATAGACTGACACTCGATCGACGTGAAATGATCTTGACACGAAAAAGTTCACTATCGAGCGAAATATGACACTATGAGCGAAATAGCACACAAGGTACACTTTGAGTGAAATCAAGTTTCTTTGTGATACAAAAGTGAAACCACTTGTGACACAAAACCGAAAACAATTGATGACTAATAAGCGAAACCCTTTGATGACTTGATGAGCGAAATCCCTTAGAATTTGTTCACAAGAGCGAAACCAGAATGATCAAATGAGCGAAACTATCTTGGACTGATAAGCGAAACTATCTTGGACTCTTGGAGCGAAATAGCATGTATCTTGGAGCGAAACCTCTAGTAAAAATGTCATAAGAGCGAAATACCAAGAAATTTTGTTCACTGGAGCGAAACCATGTGGTCCTAAAAGCGAAACCATACAATGTCCGAATAAGCGAAATCACAACCGAAGGTAATTTGGTCATTTTTAATCTGAATTTGGATGTGAAACTTTCAAGGCTTTGTTAATATTCACTAATACACACTCTGTGAAAAATTTGGCAGATTTTAACCGTGGAAACTTTTTCAGATTTAAAAAGAAGGTGTAGAAGACAGAAAACTGATCCAATTGAGCTAAACTCTTCCTCCTGAGCTCTGATACCACTTGTAGGATCGTTGTTGAACCCGAATGAGTCAATCAGAAGAGTTGTGAATCCGATTCAAAGGCGGAATCAGTGAAACGGACGCTCAAACTAATTATAATGCTTCTTTGATTGATTTAACAACGTTTACAACCTGAAAGCAATTTGGCAGCACTTCGTTACAAGTTCCAGATCTGTTTCCAAAATGAACAAACAATGCACCTATATATAGTTGAGGTAGTTTCGCTTATATGGACATGTCCATATGAGCGAAACCTGTTGCTTATAGTTTCGCTTTTATGAACAATGTCCATATGAGCGAAACCACTTGCTTAATCACTAAACTTCGACTCTCTAACCTCGTGCACTGATTATTCTAATCTATCCTATTACATGATACAAGACGAAGTCAATAGACGTAATGCACTAACAGTGGGCACTTTTAACCCATATTCTATTTAAAATTCATTGTGTTCCTAAGAACATAATATCTCCAATTTAAATTACTAGATATACCTCACTTTAGGTAATCCAATGTCCACCCATGACTCGTTTAATTCTCATAGGATCCTAAGTCCTCATTGAGAGTTTGACCCATTACACATACTGGCTCGGGTCAAAGCATTGACCCGTTTTAACACCTTGTATTATTAGTTGCTAATTAAAAGCAATGCAACCCATACGCTATTCTTCATGTGAGCATAAAACTCGACAAGCAACCATTAGTCATTATTGTCAATGGTGATAACATCACCATTTGACCCGTTTGGTCTAAATGACCATTTTACCCACCTCTTGACTTACTCTTATTGCGTTAGGATGACCAAACATTATGTATTGCGAGATGGTATTTATATACCATCTCACCCATTTGGCCCGTTACGGTTTACACCATGTGATTATATTATTTTAAAAGTTGTTTCTCTATTCGTTTAACCCATTATGGCTTACGCCATATGGTGTCTTTTCAAAACTTATTATTTATCCGTCAACATGTGACCAGATTACCATTTTACCCATTATGGCTTATACCATAAGGTAACTTTTCAAAACTCAATGTTTGTTCGTCAATACGTGACCAAATTACCGTTTTACCCTTTTTACCATCAAATATGGTTTCTTACTGATGTGTGCAAAATGCAACATATAAATTACATCAATTGTGGCATAAAACTAACCCTTTTTTAGTACTAATGTTGGAAAAAGTGTGTTTTTGTCTTCCTTTTGTATTTTCAGGATTAAATGAGCTCAAATGAACAAAAGAAGCAAAAATGCAGCTAAATCTAACATAAATACAAGAAAATGAGCACGGGGGCGTGCCCGACCCCCCGACAGCATCTTCCGAAGCAAAAACAAGAGAACAGAAGGCTGAACACGCCCCGTGCTCAGTGAGCACGGGGGCGTGCCCAAGTGTCAGCAGAAAAGACAAAGCTGGAGAAGCTTCTATCAGCCACCACGGGGTCGTGCTCAGCGGACACGGGGCCGTGGTCAACTCTAAGATTCGCAGAATCTAGGGAAATTGTAACACTCTACTCATTTTCATAATATTTTATTATAAAACAAGGTCTTAATATACCAAAACCTTGACTTTTATATAAACATAAGGAAAATTTAACCAAGTTAACATCTAGGACAAGTACTACTAGTTTAAGAATCCCAAAACAAAGGAACAAGTGTTTAAGTGTTAACTACATAGACATTAATTTGAACATATTTAAGTAATCGCGGAAGCTTCAAAATATCGTGTTCTGTTCTTGAAATTTGCTTGATCGCCATCCGGATTAGGTCCATCGTCACCTATGGTCAAAACCACACAAAAGATTAGTTTTGACACCTTAAATATAAGTCCGGTTAAGTTCCATACCCAAAAATATGCAAAAACAACAAAATCCAATCACCCTGGACGGTCGCGCCGTGCGACGAGGGCCACCCAAGGTGGTCGCGTGACGCCACCATCCGTCGCGTCGCGCGACGGGTTTCATGCTCGGCCGTGGCGTAGCACCACAACATGATTTCGACAGAATGTTGTTGCTGATTGTTGTATATCAGTTCAGCATCACTAAATTCCAATTATAAACTTTAAACTATCATAACTTTTGACTCGTAAGTCCGTTTTAGGTGATTCTTTTACCTATACGTCTGTAATCTCGTTACCGACGTGCCTATTATAATTACCTTACCGAAAATTTGGCTTACGGACCGAATGACTAAAATCACTAAGCATTTATTCGACCCGTTAAAGTTACACTTATATTTCTATCTTTTCAATAGTAAACATAAAGCGCTTTTTACCCAAATTTCGGGGCTTATTATCACCGGCATTTCATTATCCATCTTATTGTTTCATGCTCGTATGATTTTAACCGCCTATGTTAACTATTAAATGACTTTGACGCTACCAATACACCATTATTCAACCCGTTTGGCACATCTACGGAATCCTCCATTATGATGACTACCAACGAGTTCTTACCAATTCTTGACCTATTATTCCATATAGCGAACATTGTCGCTTCAATCAACACAACCTTTATTCTACAACTCAACTACACATATGCTAATTATCAAAATTTACCCAATGTAACGAATCAAGTTACATACCTTTAGAGCACGCCCTTCAAACGCAAATCGCCACCGGCTTGTCCACTCGACGCTCCGGTATCTTTTCCTATAGAGTTCAATCATGACGCGTTTAGAACTCTTTTCAATCATATATCGCATAATTTGCCAAAACATCACAATTATGCGTTTTAACTTTAAAATTTCAGTTTCGAGCCTTCTTTGAGGCATTTCTACAAACACTTAAAGGGCAGGATTTTATATCTTTTATATTCAAGTTCATGGCTTGTCGCTTAGCCAAAATTAACATCAATCGAGCTATCACATATAGAATCAAACATCAAATTTTTCAGAAATCAGTTTCTATGAATAAAATTACACTAGAATAGCATTCAAAACCCTAGTGTTCATCAAGTTCTATATAACCCAGTAATCACCTACAATGGTGGCTATGGATTTCACTAGAATTTAGCATGATTTCAACATGTACTTGTCTAGGGTTTACTCCTAGACATTTCAATGTTCCTATTTTATCTACAAATCACACATGCATCATCAGATTTCGAATTCTCTAAATTCATGAGAATTTCAAGTAGAGAGTTTTTACCAATTTTTACATACCTTATGATCTCCTTGCAATGGGGATCACTAATCTTTGCTCAGATTTCGTTTTGGACTTGATTTGAACCTTCAAATTGGAGGTTTTGACAAGAACTAGGGTTTTGGGGAGCTTGGGATCGCCCCCTGCTTCTGATCGATTTCCAGCAACAAAACACAAGTGTGTTTTGAGTTTAATTTTTTTGTTTTATTAATATTAGTTTCCATTTAAACACTTTTGGCCCCTCAACTTTCGTTTTTATTTGTTTTAACTCTTTAACTACTCATAAATCATCACCTAACTAGGTTAATGTCATTTCTAGTTAGTTTATTTTTCTTATTTATTCACCACATAATTGTATTATAATAATTTGTATTTTCGGGGTGTTACAAGTCCACCCCCCTTAAAAAGGGTTTCGTCCCCGAAACCAGAGTACATACCGAATAGTGTAGGGTAGAGACGTCGCATCTCCTCTTCGGACTCCCATGTAGTGTCCGAACCTTTCCTATGCTCCCACTTGATCTTGACTTGATCGATTTGTTTATTTCGCAAGTGCTTAACCTTTCGATCTAAAATCTCCAATGGCCTTACCGCATAATTCAGGCTATCATCCACCTCGATATCGTCGTAATGGATATACGCCGTTTCCTCCGCTAGACATTTTCGTAGTTGTGATACATGAAACGTGCCATGTATTCCACTCAACTCCTCCAGTAGCTCGAGGCGATAGGCTACCTTGCCCACCCGCTCAATTATTTTAAATGGCCCAATAAACCTCGGGCTTAGTTTCCCTCTCTTTCTAAACCTGATAACCCCCTTCCATGGGTAAACCTTTAACATAACCATGTCGCCTATCTGAAATTCAATCGGTCTTCGTCTTTTATCGGCATAAGACTTTTCCCTATCTTGGGCTGCTTTCAAATGGGCTCGTACCACTTCAATTTTCTCATTAGTGGCTTGGACAACATCTTTATGGGCCAGTTCACGTGGTCCCACTTCACCCCAACACACCGGGGTTCTATATTTCCTACCATATAGCATCTCGTAAGGTGCCATGCCAATGCTCGAATGGTAACTATTGTTATATGAAAATTCGGCCAACGTTAGATAAACATCCCAACTTCCGCCGAAGTCGATGATACATGCCCGTAACATATCCTCTAGCGTCTCTATTGTTCTTTCACTCTGCCCATCCGTCTGGGGATGGTAGGCGGTGCTAATGAAAAGTTTCGTTCCCATTTGTGCTTGAAAATCTCGCCAAAAGTTTGAAGTAAACCGGGTATCTCTATCCGACACAATAGATACCGGTACTCCGTGACGTGCCACTATTTCGTTTGTATATACCTCGGACATCTTTTCCGAAGTATATGTCTTGGGTATAGGAATAAAATGAGCACTCTTCATTAGTCTATCCACAATCACCCATATAGCGTCGAATCCCCGAATCGTTTTAGGCAGTTTGGTCAATAGGTCCATAGTGATATGTTCCCATTTCAAAACCTGGATCTCCAAAGGTTGCAGTTTTCCATATGGTTTCTGGTGTTCCGCTTTGACTTGTAAACAAGTCAAGCACTTCTCCACGTATTTTACTACATCCCTCTTCATTCCGGGCCACCAATAATTTTGTTTCAGATCATTGTACATCTTGGTCGCACCCGGATGAATAGAATATCGGGATTTATGAGCTTCATCGAGTAGAAGCGTCTTAACCCCACAAGAATTTGGAACCCATATTCTTTCGGATCGAGTCTTCAACCCGTCCTTTCCATCCAACAAATCTTTTAACTGTCCGATTATTCTTTCCTTTTTCTAGTTCTCCTCTTTCACTGCTTCTACTTGCGCTTCTCGGATACGTTCAAGTATGCCCGAGGTCACAACAAGCTGCATCGACCTTACTCGTATTGGGGCATAATCCGCTTTTCTGCTCAGGGCATCCGCCACCACATTTGCCTTTCCGGGGTGGTAATGTATTTCACAGTCAAAATCTTTCACCGTTTCTAACCATTGCCTTTGTCGCATATTTAGCTCCTTCAGATCGAATAAATATTTTAAGCTCTTGTGATCGGTGAATATGGTGCACTTTACCCCATATAAATAGTGCCTCCATATTTTTAACGCAAACACCATCGCAGCCAATTCGAGGTCGTGCGTGGGATATTTCTTTTCATGTATTTTCAGTTGCCTCGAGGCATAAGCTATAACTTTTCCCCGTTGCATTAAAACGCATCCGAGCCCCAATAGTGAGGCATCCGAATAAACCACCAAGTCTTCGACCCCGTCCGACAATGTTAATACCGGAGCTTGAGTTAACTTCTCCTTTAGCGTTTGAAATGCTCTTTCTTGTTCGGCACCCCAAATGTACTTTTCCTCTTTCCGGGTTAACTTAGTTAGCGGCGACGCAATCTTGGAGAAATCTTGAATGAATCTCCTATAGTATCCCGCAAGCCCTAAGAAGCTTCTAAATTCCAAAGGATTCTTCGGAGGGCTCCATTTTGACACGGCCTCTATCTTTGAAGGATCTACCAATATTCCATCGGCGCTTATGATGTAGCCAAGGAATTGCACCTCTCGCAACCAGAAGGCGCATTTTGAGAATTTTGCGTACAACCTTTCTTGCCTGAGCGTCTCTAACACCTCTTGTAAGTGGCGCGCATGTTCTGCTTCACCTTTCAAGTATACCAGAATATCGTCAATAAACACGATTAACGATTTATCCAGCATCGGCTTGCAAACCCGGTTCACGAGATCCATGAAAGCCGCGGGTGCATTGGTCAGCCCGAATGACATTACGAGGAACTCGTAATGTCCTTATCTCATGCGGAAGGCCATCTTCGGTACATCCTCCTCCTTGACTCTTAGTTGGTGATACCCCGATCTAAGGTCAATTTTTGAAAACCAGTTCGCACCTTGTAATTGGTCGAATAGATCGTCTATTCTCGGAAGCGGGTATCGATTCTTTACCGTGAGTTTATTTAACTCTCGATAATCGATACACATACGCATGCTTCCGTCCTTCTTTTTCACGAATAGCACGGGCGCGCCCCAAGGAGACACACTCGGCCTTATGAATCCTTTATCGAGCAAGTCTTGAATCTGCGACATTAATTCTTGTAATTCCGATGGTGCAAGTTGGTATGGTGCTTTTGCTACGGGTTTCGCGCCCGGAACTAATTCAATTCCGAACTCTACCTCCCGCTCGGGCGGCATTCCCGGTAAATCATCCGGAAATACATCTTCAAAGTCACGTACCACGGGTACGTCTCCAATCTTCGGTAATTCTTTCTCGGGCTCATTCGCGTATATCATAAATGCTTTGCATCCATGCCTCATGAGCTTGTGAGCTTTCATCATCGAGCATATTATAGGATTGCCTCCCTTTTCGCCATAGATTGTGACGTGTTTTCCGCTCGAAGATGTTAGCTTTATCTCCTTACGGAAACACACGACCTTTGCGTGGTGTCGAGATAGCCAATCCATCCCTACAACTACTTGAAACTCCCCCATAGACATCGGGATTAGATCTATCAAGTATTCCTCATCATCGATACTTAATTTGCAGCTTTGACAGACATCACATACTATGAAACTTTTGTTATCTCCTATTTCAACCTCTAAAGGCATAGGTAATTTTGTCAATACAAATGAAGGATGTCGAATAAATCCATGTGAAATAAAGGATTTATTCGCACCCGTATCAAATAATACACGTGCGGGGATCGAGTTTATTGCGAATATACCTGAGACCACATCGGGTTCTGTCTTTGCTTCAACTGCTGTAAGTTGGAAGGACCTAGCCTTCAACTTTGGAGCTTCCGTTGGAGATTCTTTAGTGTCTTTCTTTCCAACCAAATCTGGGCATTCGGACTTTTTGTGGCCGGGCTGATAACATTTGTAGCAAACCGAGACTTTAGCCGGGCATAGAGACGCCGTGTGCCCCGTTTTACCACATATGGGGCACGGTTTGTCTTTGAAACGGCACTCTCCCTTGTTCCCTTTTCCACACACTTTACAACTTGGCGACCCGCCTTTAGCATCCACTTTCTTTCCTGATTCCACAGTTCGAGCTTTCTTTGTAGGGCTTGGATTCACATCCTGTGCCCTTCTCTCACCCCTTTCAACTTTCCACACACTTTACAACTTGGCGACCCGCCTTTAGCATCCACTTTCTTTCCTGATTCCACAGTTCGAGCTTTCTTTGTAGGGCTTGGATTCACATCCTGTGCCCTTCTCTCACCCCTTTCAACTTGTTTCTTCAACTCTATTTCCCGCTCCCGGGCGGTGTTGATAATTTCTGTGAGGGTTTCATACTTTGAGGGAGTCATGAACTCCCGGTATTCAGCACTCAGCATGTTGTAATAGTAGTATATCCTCTGCTCTTCAGTGGTGACTAACTCGTCACAGAATCTCAGCTTATCCATAAAGATGCCCGTGTTTTTATCGATTGTTTCACCCTTTTGTCTTAGTTGGATGAATTCTTCCTTGATCCTGTTAATAACCGCTTTGGGACTATGGTGTTTAAGGAATGGCACCTTAAACTCATCCCAAGTCATGACCCTCGCCGCTTCGGCTCCTATCTCCTTCTTTTTATTGTCCCACCAATCCTTGGCTTGACCTCTTAATTGACCCGTTCCGTAAGCAACAAAATCACTCACGTCACTATGTGTCCTTTCAAACACCCCTTCGACGTCACTTAGCCATCTTTGGCAAATTATCGGGTCAACCTCCCCGTTGTAGATTGGCGGTTTACACGCCATAAATTCTTTGTACGAACATCCTTTGCGTTCTCCCGATTTCTCTTTCATAAGGTTGACACTATCTTCCAACCTTTTGACTCGTTCCTCGACTAATGATAATACCGTGTTTTGAATTTTGTCTATGAACCCGGATAGACTACCCTCAATTGCCTTTCCCACTTCTTCGGCAATTAACTCTTTCATTTGTTCGGTGCTTGTCAGCACTGGATCATCATCGTTTCCTTCCGACATCTTGAAACTGAAATGTTTACATCAATTATTAAACATCTCATTTATAACATAACTTTATTTGCTTTGGTTTAGCCAAGTTCATAACTTGCTTTAACCGTTCGCCTTTAGTGCACTTTCCGGGTTTGAGTGCGTTAACACGCTCTTCCCATGCACATTGATTTACATCTTGTTTCTTACATAAGATAAAATCTACAAACATAAATAATTAATTCTTACCGGACGATCAATCAAGCTTGAACCAAACACTTTGTTGGCAACCTTAAGCTCTGATTACCAACTTGTAACACTCTACTCGTTTTCATAATATTTTATTATAAAACAAGGTCTTAATATACCAAAACCTTGACTTTTATATCAACATAAGGAAAATTTAACCAAGTTAACATCTAGGACAAGTACTACTAGTTTAAGAATCCCAAAACAAAGGAACAAGTGTTTAAGTGTTAACTACATAGACATTAATTTGAACATATTTAAGTAATCGCGGAAGCTTCAAAATATCGTGTTCGGTTCTTGAAATTTGCTTGATCGCCATCCGGATTAGGTCCATCGTCACCTATGGTCAAAACCACACAAAAGATTAGTTTTGACACCTTAAATATAAGTCCGGTTAAGTTCCATACCAAAAAATAAGCAAAAATAACAAAATCCAATCACCCTGGACGGTCGCGCCGCGCGACGAGGGCCACACAAGGTGGTCGCGTGACGCCACCACCTGTCGCGTCGCGCGACGGGTTTCATGCTCGGCCGTGGCGTAGCGCCACGGCATGATTTCGACAGAATGTTGTAGCTGATTGCTGTATATCAGTTCAGCATCACTAAATTCCAATTATAAACTTTAAACTTTCATAACTTTTGACTCGTAAGTCCGTTTTAGGTGATTCTTTTTCTTATGCGTCTGTAATCTCGTTACCGACGTGCCTATTATAATTACCTTACCTAAAATTTGGCTTACGGACCGAATGACTAAAATCACTAAGCATTTATTCGACCCGTTAAAGTTACACTTATATTTCTATCTTTTCAATAGTAAACATAAAGCGCTTTTTACCCAAATTTCGGGGCTTATTATCACCGGCATTTCATTATCCATCTTATTGTTTCATGCTCGTATGATTTTAACCGCCTATGTTAACTATTAAATGACTTTGACGCTACCAATACACCATTATTCAACCCGTTTGGCACATCTACGGAATCCTCCATTATGATGACTACCAACGAGTTCTTACCAATTCTTGACCTATTATTCCATATAGCGAACATTGTCGCTTCAATCAACACAACCTTTATTCTACAACTCAACTACACATATGCTAATTATCAAAATTTACCCAATGTAACGAATCAAGTTACATACCTTTAGAGCACGCCCTTCAAACGCAAATCGCCACCGGCTTGTCCACTCGACGCTCCGGTATCTTTTCCTATAGAGTTCAATCATGACGCGTTTAGAACTCTTTTCAATCATATATCGCATAATTTGCCAAAACATCACAATTATGCGTTTTAACTTTAAAATTTCAGTTCCGAGCCTTCTTTGAGGCATTTCTACAAACACTTAAAGGGCAGGATTTTATATCTTTTATATTCAAGTTCATGGCTTGTCGCTTAGCCAAAATTAACATCAATCGAGCTATCACATATAGAATCAAACATCAAATTTTTCAGAAATCAGTTTCTATGAATAAAATTACACTAGAATAGCATTCAAAACCCTAGTGTTCATCAAGTTCTATATAACCCACTAATCACCTACAATGGTGGCCATGGATTTCACTAGAATTTAGCATGATTTCAACATGTACTTGTCTAGGGTTTACTCCTAGACATTTCAATGTTCCTATTTCATCTAAAAATCACACATGCATCATCAGATTTCGAATTCTCTAAATTCATGAGAATTTCAAGTAGAGAGTTTTTACCAATTTTTACATACCTTATGATCTCCTTGCAATGGGGATCACTAATCTATGCTTGGATTTCGTTTTGGACTTGATTTGAACCTTCAAATTGGAGGTTTTGACAAGAACTAGGGTTTTGGGGAGCTTGGGATCGCCCCCTGCTTCTGATCGATTTCCAGCAACAAAACACAAGTGTGTTTTGAGTTTAATTTTTTTGTTTTATTAATATTAGTTTCCATTTAAACACTTTTGGCCCCTCAACTTTCGTTTTTATTTGTTTTAACTATTTAACTACTCATAAGTCATCACCTAACTAGGTTAATGTCATTCCTAGTTAGTTTATTTTCCTTATTTATTCACCACATAATTGTATTATAAGAATTTGTATTTTCGGGGTGTTACAAGTCCACCTCCCCTTAAAAAGGGTTTCGTCCCCGAAACCAGAGTACATACCGAATAGTGTAGGGTAGAGACGTCGCATCTCCTCTTCGGACTCCCATGTAGTGTCCGAACCTTTCCTATGCTCCCACTTGATCTTGACTTGATCGATTTGTTTATTTCGCAAGTGCTTAACCTTTCGATCTAAAATCTCCAATGGCCTTACCGCATAATTCAGGCTATCATCCACCTCAATATCGTCGTAATGGATATACGCCGTTTCCTCCGCTAGACATTTTCGTAGCTGTGATACATGAAACGTGCCATGTATAGGGGTGCTTGAGTCTCTGTTCAGCCTATAAATAGGGGTGCTTGGCCGAGTCTCTCTTCAGCCTATAAATAGGGGTTCTTGGCTCATTTGCAAACCATCCCTTGGCACACCACCTCTCTCACACTTCACCCACCACCCACCACCATCACAACACCATCATCCACCAGCATCATCCATTGTCCATCATAGAGTGTGTGAGTCATCTCGGGATCTAAGATTGATCGTAAGAGTTCTTGACAATCAAAGGCCATGTTTGCCTAAGTCTCTTACATCACTTGGTGAAGACAAGTGTCTAGTGTAATACTTTTTATTTTTAATCTTTTCGCACTTTTTACTTGGTTATGTATTAATGACTTTAATAACTAGTTTCTTATGTTGAAGGTGATTCTTCCTTATCGTTTGTCCGTGGTGTCTTGGCATTATTTTACTGTCTATATAAAATAAAAGATTTTCACCATTCATATCTCCACGGTCTATATGGAGATATGTTGGCTACCTGGTCGGGGGTTAAGGGAACGGTTTGGTAAGAGTCTTGCCTTGTTCAGTGTATAGATCCTGCAAGGACCTGGGTCAAATTTAGTAGGATCTCCTTCAATACCCACCGGTATTGGATGGCGGGGGTCCAAACTCTTTGATCCCCTCATATGTAAGCTACTATTAATACTTTAACCCGGCTAGTTAGGACTGTATCCCTGCTGACTCAGACTACTTAGCCGAGGGTAACGTCACCTTCAAAAGAGGGGCCTACCATAATATGCATTAATAACTTAATTAATTATCTTTCAATAATCCGACCCTTTAGGATTGTATCCTTGCTGACTCAAACTACTGGGTTGAGGGTAACGCCACCTTCAAAAGAGGGGCCTACTACAATAACTAAGATAATCTCTTAAAAAGTGCAAAAGTGCGGAAATAATCAAAGGTTACACTAAACACGAGTCGGAGCCAAGTGATTCATCTTGTCTATCTGTTTTTACTTTTATTTTATTTTTCAGCATTTTAGTTAGTTTTTATTTTTCTAGTTTAAAAACATTTTTCTAACTTTTGATTTGATTAGACGTTTAGGATAAACCGGTACTAAAAGCTCTTGTGTCCTTGGACGACCTCAGTATCTTGCCAACACTATATTACGCTCACGATGGGTGCACTTGCCCATATGTGTGTTTGGTGTTAGTAAAATATCGTGTTTTATAAATTTAAAACTTTACTACGTGTAAAAAGGGCTTAAAATATACTTAAATATATATATATCACACCACACACGCATCACTTACCATTTTTACTTGTTCTAACCTGTATTGGTTCGCGTCGGAACGTCATATTTCAAAGAATCATTTCAAATACTAGATCACTTTGTTATTGACCAATTCATAAGTAGATGTTCTACTTAAAAGATGTAAGCTTCACTTACCTTACATCCATTATGTTTTTCCCGCGTATTTGATCTGTTTGACCCGCTTCTTCCCAAGTTTCCACCTAGCTTGTCAAGCATCAAACTACCATTTATCATTCGCAAGATGGTTAGATTAGTCATCATTTAACACGACTATCCCACCTTACAGACTTTAAAATTACCATTTGATCCTATTATAGGTCAGTTTGACTTTTAAAAGTCAACTGCCTATGAACATATGCAAATGCACAATTAATTTCAACAAACTCATTTAGGCATTTCATCAAATACTTGGTAGGCATTATTTTTAGGCCCCCGTTTTAACTAAATTCCCAAACAAGTTCATCTCATTTCTTTCACTTTGACAAGTTCATGTAATAGTTAACATCAAGTTAACTTAGCTTTCAATTATCAATACTAGTTCATCCATTTATCATGCTAGAACTAAGGGTTCTCATCTCTATGTAAAACTCATTTCATCATATTACTAGACATTCATCCGAACACCTAATATAATCCATTTATCATGCCTAGGCAGGACTTTTACAACCATGCAACTAGTAGACATGATGATTTCAAGCACCTATTAACATCTATAATACATAAATTTCATCATCTCATCAAAACCCACTTCATGTCATATATGAACACTTGACTTAGTCTCAAATTTATTCAAGTAATTCTCAAATACTAACTAGTATGATGATCATAAACATAAATACATCATCAATTTCACTATACTACTTAAAATATTGAACTCAAAGTTATCACCTTCAAGTTCATCCACATACTTATCATCACCAAAGCATAAATTACAACATACCTTATGACCTCCAAGCTTAGATGATCACGAATTTATGTTCATGCATGTGATTTGGCCTAATCCATCCTCCAATTTGATGGATTAAGCTTGAACTAGGGTTTGCTCCCTTGTTCTTCCTCCTGGTCGCTACACACACACTGTGTTGTGTTTTATTTTTGTTACTAAAAATTTAAGTTTCAGTTTTCCCCTTTTGGCCCCTCAAGTTTGTGATTTTATTTATAAAGGGCTACAACTCATAGTTTTATTACTATTTCCATGTTACTAACTAGGTTAATTTGTTCCTAGTTATTTTGTTTAAGGGTTAACTTTTACCACCAACTGTATTTTTACCCGCTCATTCTTAATTATTTTGGTTTAGTTACCCAACCCGTTTTTGGGGTGTTACAGTTAGGGTTTGTGGTGAATTGTGATGGTGAATGGATTGTTAGGATGATGATGATGGATGATGATTGTGGATGATGGTATCGATTGAGAATGATTGGGAATGATTTTCTAGGTGTTCTTGGCTCCAAGATGAAGTTCAAAACTCAAATAATACGTAATCCCCCTCAAAAGACCCAAAAAATTGGGTTTTAAGTCATCCAAACAAGCAAAACAACAAGGATTCCTGTCAGCGAGTAGGAGGTGGCGTCGTCGACGCCCCCAGAAGTGCCAAAACTCTGCCGATGCTCTAAACTACTTCCTACGTCATTTCCATCGACGCAAGGGCGTCGCCACCGGCCCTGGTGGCGTCGGCGATGCAAAGTGGAATGTCTCGTTTTCTGTTTTGTCCGTTTCGCGTCCCCGGTTAATCCCGTTGGCTCCCGATGCTCCGTATAGCTTCTAAATAGCTCCTTAAACTCTGTTAGACCAGCAAAATACAATTCTATTCAAAAGTAGGCCATTCGAAACTAAAAGTTATGTAAAAACATAAACTTAATGTAAGACCCTTACTAATATTTAACGATTTTCGTATAAATATTGACTATGTACTTAGGACTACATAAACTTATTAAAATTTGGGTTTATTTAAACTTTTACAATTTAAAAGTTATACAACATAATATATAAGAGTTCGTCATTTAAAATGACGACGAAACAACGTGCGGAAGCTTTTATCTCGTTCGTGTTCGGTTCTTCGTTGAGCTTGATCGTCAATCGGCATCCCAAGATATTCCTACATTTCATAAACCATGAATTGAGTTAGTCATGCGTAATTTATAAGCATTTAAAATGAGTCCGGATTCTGAAACAGACTAAAAACAAAAAAAATGGCAGATCTTTGGCTTCTCGCGGGGCAGGACAGCCCCTACCCCGGGCGCTCGCGGGGCGCAACAACTGTCGTGGTGCGCGGCAGTGATTTGGCTTCATCGTCGCGTGACGCGACGACCTGTTTTCGACAGAATGTTATTTTCTTTGAGCTGCAGATTCCCAGCTCAAAATATTCAAACATAAAAATCACAAAAACATGCATAGCTTTCGATTTACTTATCCGTTTTATGATCCGTTTCTTCATACGTGACCGTAATTTAATTCTCCATCATATGGAGTTAAAATTCAACATTCGAACTAATAAAATTCTAAATTTTTAAGCATTCGGCTTATTATTCAAATTCAACATTTTGACCCGTTTGTATTTAAAACAACAAACTTGTCTCAAAATAGTCATGGGGCATACGCCCATGTATTTAACTCAAAATCTTTAACTCGGATTCTTAACCATTATGAATTATGCGGCCCATATCCAATTTATGCGCATAATTCATTTTGACCCGTTTAGAGGATTTAAACCTTTAAGTTTAAAGCTTTCCCTTAATTATGCATAATCAACTCCATATTAAGACATCGATTATCCGCCACCACAACCATAATTGTGGTGATTTTAATGATGTATATTACTTATTCCAAATTGTGCCATTCGAAATGTCATTTTTGCGGTAAAGACCATTTTGATACATATGACCCAAAAGACTTAAGCCTACAACTTTTATACTAATTCTATAACTTACATGATCATAATACACGTTCTTAAACGACCTCTTAAGACCGTTTACATGGTTTAACGTTCATGGGCATTTTGGTCAACCTTCGCCTTTTCTTTTACGACTAAGGACTTTCACTAATTATTTGACCAAAATCGCAATTTTTTCAACTATAACTTATTTATGCGTACCTGGCTCGGGTCAACCTATAGACCCGTTTTATACCTTATTTTTTATTAACCGCTACTTATGGTGACGCAACTATCCACTTCCTGTTCACTCCTGTGAACATATGACTTGACAACCAAACGTTAGTCGATATTTGTCAAATGGTGTTATTACTACCATTTGACCCATTTGGCTTATACGACCAAACAGTTATATTTATATCAAATTATCTTTTTAATTACCCATTCACACACCCGACCCATTTGGGATTTTTACCACAATATCTTTTTTCCATTAACCATGGTTTTGATCGTTTTTATTCGTTCCGACTCATATTGTTTCGTATCGGAACCCATATTCGGATACAATCCGTTGTCATATTTATCACCTATAAAATAAATGCGTACACTTAAATTGGGTGTAAGCTTTACTTACCTCGCGTCCGTGCAAACATTCTTTGCATCCATTATCCGTTTGACTCGTTCCTTTCCAAGCTCCCACCTAGCTTGCTTAGAGTCAACTATATAATAACATCCATAAGATGGTTAGATTGGTCATTCTGTATAATGGCTATCACTCTATGGACCCCTTTTTTTACACACTTATCAATCAAAGCATGCCATATATTCAACATCTAGTTTTATACCATAATTCTTTTCATTCACTAACCGTTTGACCTGTTAGTGAAGTTACTTATACAACTAGTTAGTAAGTGATTTTAAATACTTTAAGCATGTCACATAAAGTGCTATTTGTTCCCAACAATTAATACTTCCTGCCTAAAGCAAGTATATACAATCCTATGCCTTTTTCTTGGTTAATAAAAACATTATTTATGTGCAGCGATTTTCTATTTAGTTGCTGTAATTGACCATTTTGACCCATTTAAAATCTGAATTAGATCAACATGTTCAAAGATGGATCGTAGAACTTTCAAATACCTTTCCAAGCATGTATGGTATGTCTTCTAACGATGTTTCTATGATTTTATATGATTTTTACAAAATCAGTACAACAACTTATTTTTAGCCCAAACAACATGCTATCTTTTCGAAATAGCCACTGAATTCGATGTTTTTGACCCATTTAACATCTGAACCAAGTCATCATGTTAACTACCGAAATGCAGATTACTCAGAGGCCTTTCTAGTCATATAAAGTACACACCCATACGAATTTTCTGTGATTTATTGTGAATTTTCAAAATTCAGGTATGCACCAATTTATTTAAGCATTTCATCGAACACTTGGCGGGTTTCGCATTCAAGATTAGTCTCTAACCTATCTCTTGAACACCTTACCCAAATTTTATCAACATATGTCACTATGTTTTAGCATCAAAATCAAGCTTCTACGTTTAGCACTCATGAGCAATATCAATCTTGCATCATAACATCAATTTCTCACAATCTAGCATACTATCTTGTGTTCATCACTTTGTTCTAAAAACCCACTTAACACCTATATGGGTGATTATCAATTTCATAGTTTACATCACTATCTCATCAAACTTTTAACTAGGGTTCGCTCCTAGACATGGTTTCAACATAACAACACTCATGCATTCAACATTCAAGCATGAATTTCAATTACGAGTGTTTATCAAAAATTCAAGATAACACAAACTGAGGAAGTTGAACATACCTTGTGATGCCCTAAGCTTGGTGATCACGATTTTATTAAAAGCCCCAATTTCCCGGCTCGATTTCTCTTTGATTTAGTTGAATTTCATGTGTTTAGGGTTCTTGAAGAAGAACCCACACACACAAGTGTGTGTTTTGACTTTTGATAATGTTTCAATTAAAACATTTCTCTAATTGCCCACTTTTAGTCCCACAAGGTTTTAAGGTTTTATAAATGGGTTAATTACTACAAATTCCTTCATTATTTTACTAAACATTATTAACTAGGTTAATTATTCCTAGTTAACTTAGTGGGTTCCGGAAGTTATAACCCATTTTATTTTGAGTCCTGTTAACTCGGGCTTCTTATAAGCTTTGTTTTCTCAAAAGCTTTTTATTCTCCTTTTATTTAATATTAGGTCACAGTTATTTAAATCCTAATATTTACCGGGTTAATAAAATTTTTTTATCACTAATTACGGCATTTCACCCGTTCATTATTATTAACGTGGTTTGATTACCAAACCCGTTTTGGGGTGTTACACTTAAACACAATAAAGTACTGGTTTTCAACCACGTATCACATCTCCAGACTTGTCTTTTGCTTGTCCTCAAGCAAATATGTTTTTCACTTTCACGTGGGTCATATAAAAGATACACTTCTCATTCTTAAAATTCAAGTTAAGGTTTAATGTCATGTTGTGAGTCCCAAACAAGATTCGGATCACAGTGGAATGATTGACAACACCCAAACACCTATTGATTAGGTGTTTGAATGGTGAAAAGTAAGAAAACTAGATCAAGGTGAAGTTTCTAGACAAAGATCCAAACAACTAGTGTTGTTATACAATCCCACAATTTTATAATCACTAAAGCACCTAGATAATTGAATCAAGAATCAAAATCAAAGCAACAATGCAAGAAGAACACAAAATGCCTTGTCCAAGAACCTTGGATACAAGGGTTTCATTGATGCACGTATATATAGTTACAGACTATCCAACGTAGTTATTAAATACGCTGGAAACGTAAATACGCTACCATAGGATAAAATACAATAATTTGCACATTTAGTCCCTCTAGCTTTCTAAACATTATAAAGCAAACCATAACCTAATAGACGCAAGTACTAGCAGTCTTAAATGCTTTAACAATATCCCCCTACACTGTTGTGTACTTGAGTGTTCTTCATTCTTTGGATTTGGTTTCAGGATTTGTTGCGGCTTGTTCGATGGTCTGTTGTGGTGGAGGATGATTAATATCAGCTTCACTCGATCTTGGTGGATCCACCATTGTGACTTCATATGTGGATGAAGTCGGAGGCTGAGATTCATGTACTGCAGGTTCAGGTGACGGATCCTTTTGTTGAGCCGGAGACTTTTTTTTGTTTCTTTTCTTTTCTTTGCTTTACTTTTTCTTTGCCTCGTCTCGCTCTTTCTTCTTCTCGATTATGTTAAGGATCTCTATCATTTCAATCTTCCTTTCCCTCGCTCATTCCACTTCATGCTGGAATAACACACCTTCCTCTTTATATTCATTTCCAGCTCCAACATGGATTTTGTGCCCATATAAGATGTTTAGGTCGGATAAGCAGAACATGAAAACATCCATTGGATCGAGGATACGAATGTCTCCATTTGATGTCGATCGGATGACAGCTTCACCAGTTTCCTGTCATAGAACCACTTTTTAAAGTTGGTGAGCGTCAGTGGATGTTCTGGAGGGATTTTGACTTTTGTTACTACTTTGGCAGGACCGATAACCCACGTAACCTTGCCTTTTCCTGTTATCGGATCCTTGGTGGTCTTGGAAACCCTTATACGTGGACGTTGTCACACCCCGACCGCGTAAAACAACAAATCGCGGCGGAAACATCGGGGCGTGTTGCAACAGAATTAATGTTTCATAACCATGGATATCAAAAGTGTTTCGTTTTATTAAACATTGAGTAATTACATCGTCTGGAAATCTAAATACACTATTTAAACATAGTCTATCATTGTTATTGAGTCACTAAGGCCTTGTCCAGTCCTATGTGAGCATGCATCTTATCAAACGATATCATCCTACAATACCTGAAACATATGTGAAAACGAGGTCAGCAAAGAAATGCTGGCGAGTACATAGGTTTTGTGAAAATAAGATTCATGACTTTTGTTTTTAAGAAAATGTTTAGTCATGAACCTTGTAATTTGCTTTGTCTTTGTAAATCATTTGAAAAATAATAAGTTCAGGTGATATGTATAATAAGAGAATAATGCATGATTAAATGAATAACCATGTAAAATGAGTTTGTATAAGATAAGTTGTTTGTAAATAAATGTCTTGTGAAAAGTATGTTACTTGTATAAAATGTTCTATGTCTCAAACTGAAATGATTCAAATAACGCTACAATATGTAATACCATACAAACACTTATATATAGGAAGTACCAGCGGCGTATCCACCATGCTTGTATCATATTCCACACGTATTGTTACTTAATCACTTAATCCAAACCAAACCACCAAAGTGATGTTCATGCCCAAATGTAAATCATGTAATATGTATAACCAAAATAATATGTATGGCTAGTGAAATGCATCAACTAAACCATAGGTGAAACGCACAAAACAAAGTATTGAAGTAAAACTTGGTTTAAACCAATACTATGTTTCGTGTAAATGCATGATCAAATGTAAATCATGTACAAATGTTTACCCAATCGTTAAAACATCGTGTGAAAACCCAATCGTAAATCGTTTAATTCGTTTTAGGTCGTGAAACTACTTAAATGATCGTCTCGCTAATAACATTCAAACCTTCGTGACTCTCGTCGCTTCTCGTTTTCGTCGCTTCTCTTTTCGTATTAACAAACCTCCATAGGGTAAGTTAATAATTACAGATTCAGTCGCTACCTACCATACCCACACATAACCACGGGTGTAGTAAATAACGGGATTTGTCAGATCCTATGGTACCATAACCTAATACTGGTCGGCTTGATCATTGCTAATGAATGTCATTTGTTATGTAACTACAACCAACAAGTTTGTTCACTTTATGAAATCGTTATTAGTTTTGTATAAATCGTCTTAATCGTTTTTTAAACCATCGTTATAACATCGAAAACATTTAGCACATATGAGTCACCCCAAAACAGTTGAAAACAGTAAAAGAGGGGAATAATGTACTCGCCTGAGAATGCTTGGAGGTCTTGAACAACAACCAAATAAAGCTAGAGGGAGCACGGAATCAGTCGGCAATCTAAAACTATATAAATAAACCGGACTTAAATCGGGAGATCGGATAGGATGAGGCTTGGTAAACCAAATGAGTGTTGGAACTCATATGATATGGTTTAACAAGGCCTACATACTACAATGAAACCTAACCTAAGTGCTTTCGACCCATCGCGACCCATTAAGGTAACATATGCTACTTTAACGTGTCGTGCGCGTGAAACGCGTTCGGACCGTCTAACTAGTCCTATGACAAGTGTTATATGCCTAAACATGTTACATAATCAGTTATGTGACAAAAGTTTAGGTTACATATGCTTAATTACCAATTATACATGAAAAGGGTATTATGGTAATTTACCTAAGGCATATAAACTACCTATCATACAACTACTTAAACGATGTGACCATAGGGTATAACCTCGGAAGGTTATTCCCTACCTACTATGGTCACCTAATGTATTTGGTCGGATCCTAATGATCGACCAAACTGGGTCGGGTTCGAGGTATAAGCGATTTATTAGATCGCTTACCCTACGACCCTAGACAACGTGGTAATCAGTAGGCATAGTCCCAAGGGACTATAACCATCGTGATTACAATCACGTTGCGAAGTTCAAACGAACTTCGCATTGACCATTACTGGTCAACGCTGAAAGTCAAACAAAGTTTGACTTTCTGACTCGAAAAGCAGTAAAATAAGGAAAAGAACGAAAGAATACTTACGAAGGGTCCCCGAATGCTAACCCAGATCAAAATAGCTCAGGTATGAAACGAAGGTTCCAACTTAGAGCCCAAATGATCAGATTTGTGAGAAATGAAGTAAAGGGGGTGGGGTATTTATAGATTTCGGGTAACCGTTAAGATCGTTTCTCGGAACTCGTGCCTTAATCATGTCCGTACAAGTGTCGGAAGGTTATGGTGACTAAATTGGCACTAACCATAGGCTATCAACATGTGGCAAAGGATTTGGGAGTGCAAAACAGCTGTAAACAGCTGTCGATACATTGAATCTGGTCCCGAAAATGCGAAAAATGAGTTTTCTGCATGTTTCTGCCCAGAATAGGCAGTCGCGTAGCGCGACTGGTAAGGCCACATGCAGTGGCGCTACGCCACTGCCCCCTTGTTTCAGCAACTTTCAAAATTGGCAGAAATGGTCCCTGTAGCCCGTTTAAGCGATTTTCGATGCGTTTGAACCCCGTTAACCTCATTTCAAGGCTCTAAAATGAAGTTAAAGTATAGGGAACTCAAAACATGCTCAAAAATATCTCAGATGTCGGTTCGTTTGGTCGTACGATCGCGATGTTCGCTTAATTACGACGGAATGCGCATAAGCGCGAAAAACGATCCAAATGACGCGACGAATGGATGTTTCTTAAGGCGAACACTAAAATATAATGTAGTCATGCTTACATAAATTTTTGGATGTCCAGATGTATTCAGAACGTAAGTTATGCGCGAAAATGCAAACTTGTGCACTTTTTGACACTTTTAGTCCCTGAATGACCCAAAAGTTTATTTTAGCACCCCGAACCCCTCAAAGGCTATTTCTAAGCTATGTAAAGGATATTTATGGTATGTTTAACTTATGGTCATGTTCCGGAAGGTCTGTTACAGTTCAAATTGGCATACTTTCGCAGTTTGTCAACTTTAGTCCCTGTAAGCGATTAAACTTTGATTTCACCACACCAAACCTTCCAAAACTTATATCTAAGTTATGTAAAGGTTATTTAAGGTATGTTAAGCCTATTTCACTATTCCGGAGTGTTCGTTGGATTAAACTGGTTATATTTACGCATCAGAGCGCGTATAACCCTCCAGAAAGTGATTTAAAGCTTAAAATCAAACAAGAGTTGATATGTATAAAAGATACACATAATTTTACAAATCCCAAGTATGAAATATAATATTTCATTGGTTTGGTATTTGTTTGATGGCCGTGGAGGCACAGGTGTTACAGTCTCCCCTACTTTAGGAAATTTCGTCCCGAAATTTATTTAGAGGAAACTTGTGAGAGCTTGAAAACATGAAGTTGAAAAGATCGAACAACATTGGTTAGGGTTTTTGAACTTCTAGGAACCTTAATAACATTATGTTTGCAATGTAAGAGGGACACTTATATACAAGTATATAAAGTGTCATTGGTGCGTCCACCGTACCTCCATTACATCGTTGTCATTTTGTTATTGTTGTCGCTATCGGTTCTTACACATAATAAATCTTACTGGTTTTCTGAGCACTAAATTTCATAATTATGTACGCGTCCATAATTAGACAATTCCTTGCCCAGTTCACACAGTCTATTTTATAATGTGTAGTGTGAAACCAAATGAACAATCCTGTGATGAGTGTGACTAGACCGCCATAGAATCCTTTTAATTAAATCATTAAATGATCTAAATAGACTATCAAGGAGTCTGTCCAGCTACATCACTAGATGTCGTTCTTTAACCAAATTGTGAATCAATCTTTTTGACTAGACCACTAAAAGGGTCTCTTATCGAACCATGGAGTGGTACTATATAATCCAAGGGTCTTAACTCTTACATAGAAGCCCATTAAGGATTTAAGGTAGTACCTTTTTGAATATCCTACTACGAATCCATCATATGAAGATATGAAAGATTCTACGAGGATTTGGATAACGAATATCCAGAGTATACGAAAACACAAAAATCATAGAGGAGAACACATAAACATATATCACATAACCACAAAATTGTTTGTTAATTTGTCTTGTAAATTGCGTACATGCATTTAAAGCACAATAGGAATCCATCTCGTGGATTTTATTTGGTACTTTTAAACGTTATCAAGAATCTAATTATAAAGATAGAAAGATTCAAAAAGAAAATTCGATTTCGATTGTAAGGAACCGAAATATTCGAATTAAGGTACATAAGGAATCCAATTAAGGACTCTGATTTGAATGATGATCATCCACAAGGGTCTAAATGTGTAGATAAAAAGATCCCATATGGATTTTTTTGAAGTTGAAGATGTTTTGAAACCTTGCACTTGATGTGTTTAGGTCAAAACGTGAAGTAAGAATGCTTATGAAATTGAGATGCTTGATATGTCAAGGCGACATATGGAGCAGAATTTGAAGGTTACGTCAATGTATGAGGAAAATATTTTTGAAAACTGTGCATGGCGTTCTTTTAAAAAAAATGTGTTTAATGTTTTTGAAACCTTATATATAATACTTTTGAAATCATAAAGTAGGTGTACTAGGTAGGTATATTTATAAAAATGTTTTAAAATCATGCAAGATGAATTTTGAAATTATGTATAAGGTTTTTGAAAGACATGAATGATGCTTTTCGAAATCATGCACTTGATAAGAAAATGTATTGTGTTAATATTGTCTTCAGACTATATGAAATATTTTGAAATTAGGAAGGTTGGTTTTGATAACATGGCCAATGTTTTTGAAATAACATAGATAATGCATCCAAAAAAATTGTTTTCAAACTATATGAAATGTTTTGAAATCATGAAGATTGTTTTTGAAATACTTGTACTGTGTATGTTGAAAAATCAAAACGTAATGGGTATGAGATTTTGAAAATACCCTTAGTTATCTAACCAAGGATTTAAAGGTACAGATGTGCGAAAAGCACGATTACTCATAATGTCACTTAATTTTCTGTACTTTGTTTCTTAGAGTGAAACGAGTACTTAAAAATTTCGAGGGAATCATGAGCAATCATTTGAAAGAGAGAAATCACAAGAGTAGTTTGTAAGGTACATAGTTCCTTGATGTAGGTATCATAGGAAAAGCCATACACACCTAGCAGGGGGTTGAGCTGGTTGGTTGGGGACTGCTTTACCATTGTGAGCGACCATGGCGAAGTTCTGAGAAGCCTTTCGCTTCTTTGACTTCTTAGGGGATCGTTCATCCATGGTCTTTGATTCCTCGATTGGTTTCTTGGCTGATAGTGTTGTCGCCTGACTAGGTCCTGCCTGTCTTGGTGACTCTTGAGTGGCTTCATCCTGGAGATGATACATGGCAGTAGCTAATTCAACAGTCTTCAGGACTACTCCGCCTATTCGCTAAGCGAATTTGGCTGCTTGCTCAGATATCTGGGCGTCATCGTGATGAAGAGACATTCTTGAAGAAAAAGAAAGGCATAGGGAGAAACAGGTGAAAGGTTATTGGACAATCAAAACAGAGTGATAACGCATAAAAAAAATTGCGATCATTTGTTTGTTACCTAAGGCAAACAAATGAGACGGTGACTAATCAAAGTAAATGGGTCAAAAATAATGTATCGCGAAGACATGCTCGCCTATAAGTGAACACTCATCCCAAGAATTCCCAGGTAAGCACAACTGGTCTCGCGTCTGATGAGATGTATACGAAGTGCTTGCCTAGACAGAAAACCCAGAATACAGGCATTCACCCTTCCAGTTTGCACGTGTTCACATTATTTAAAACCCAAAACCTTGACGAAGTTTTGAAAACTCAAAGGGTTTCAAAACCATATAATAGAGAGTTCAAAACCTTACAATAGAGGGTTCAAAACCTAGTAATCAATCATCCTAGAACAGATGATTAGTTTTCAAAGCGGTTTTGAAATTTATGTTCTTTGTTGTGGTCGTCGCCTAAGGATAGGCGATGGTATTGTTTTATGACTAAACGCAAGTAAACTCGCGTTAGGGTCCTAAGAAGGTTATAGACTAGGTCAAAGCATTACTAATTACTAATAACCTAATTCCCTATAACCATTGGCTCTGATACCATCTTTTCTGTCACACCCCGACCGCGTAAAACAACAAATCGCGGCGGAAACATCGGGGCGTGTTGCAACAGAATTAATGTTTCATAACCATGGATATCAAAAGTGTTTCGTTTTATTAAACATTGAGTAATTACATCGTCTGGAAATCTAAATACACTATTTAAACATAGTCTATCATTGTTATTGAGTCACTAAGGCCTTGTCCAGTCCTATGTGAGCATGCATCTTATCAAACGATATCATCCTACAATACCTGAAACATATGTGAAAACGAGGTCAGCAAAGAAATGCTGGCGAGTACATAGGTTTTGTGAAAATAAGATTCATGACTTTTGTTTTTAAGAAAATGTTTAGTCATGAACCTTGTAATTTGCTTTGTCTTTGTAAATCATTTGAAAAATAATAAGTTCAGGTGATATGTATAATAAGAGAATAATGCATGATTAAATGAATAACCATGTAAAATGAGTTTGTATAAGATAAGTTGTTTGTAAATAAATGTCTTGTGAAAAGTATGTTACTTGTATAAAATGTTCTATGTCTCAAACTGAAATGATTCAAATAACGCTACAATATGTAATACCATACAAACACTTATATATAGGAAGTACCAGCGGCGTATCCACCATGCTTGTATCATATTCCACACGTATTGTTACTTAATCACTTAATCCAAACCAAACCACCAAAGTGATGTTCATGCCCAAATGTAAATCATGTAATATGTATAACCAAAATAATATGTATGGCTAGTGAAATGCATCAACTAAACCATAGGTGAAACGCACAAAACAAAGTATTGAAGTAAAACTTGGTTTAAACCAATACTATGTTTCGTGTAAATGCATGATCAAATGTAAATCATGTACAAATGTTTACCCAATCGTTAAAACATCGTGTGAAAACCCAATCGTAAATCGTTTAATTCGTTTTAGGTCGTGAAACTACTTAAATGATCGTCTCGCTAATAACATTCAAACCTTCGTGACTCTCGTCGCTTCTCGTTTTCGTCGCTTCTCGTTTTCGTATTAACAAACCTCCATAGGGTAAGTTAATAATTACAGATTCAGTCGCTACCTACCATACCCACACATAACCACGGGTGTAGTAAATAACGGGATTTGTCAGATCCTATGGTACCATAACCTAATACTGGTCGGCTTGATCATTGCTAATGAATGTCATTTGTTATGTAACTACAACCAACAAGTTTGTTCACTTTATGAAATCGTTATTAGTTTTGTATAAATCGTCTTAATCGTTTTTGAAACCATCGTTATAACATCGAAAACATTTAGCACATATGAGTCACCCCAAAACAGTTGAAAACAGTAAAAGAGGGGAATAATGTACTCGCCTGAGAATGCTTGGAGGTCTTGAACAACAACCAAATAAAGCTAGAGGGAGCACGGAATCAGTCGGCAATCTAAAACTATATAAATAAACCGGACTTAAATCGGGAGATCGGATAGGATGAGGCTTGGTAAACCAAATGAGTGTTGGAACTCATATGATATGGTTTAACAAGGCCTACATACTACAATGAAACCTAACCTAAGTGCTTTCGACCCATCGCGACCCATTAAGGTAACATATGCTACTTTAACGTGTCGTGCGCGTGAAACGCGTTCGGACAGTCTAACTAGTCCTATGACAAGTGTTATATGCCTAAACATGTTACATAATCAGTTATGTGACAAAAGTTTAGGTTACATATGCTTAATTACCAATTATACATGAAAAGGGTATTATGGTAATTTACCTAAGGCATATAAACTACCTATCATACAACTACTTAAACGATGTGACCATAGGGTATAACCTCGGAAGGTTATTCCCTACCTACTATGGTCACCTAATGTATTTGGTCGGATCCTAATGATCGACCAAACTGGGTCGGGTTCGAGGTATAAGCGATTTATTAGATCGCTTACCCTACGACCCTAGACAACGTGGTAATCAGTAGGCATAGTCCCAAGGGACTATAACCATCGTGATTACAATCACGTTGCGAAGTTCAAACGAACTTCGCATTGACCATTACTGGTCAACGCTGAAAGTCAAACAAAGTTTGACTTTCTGACTCGAAAAGCAGTAAAATAAGGAAAAGAACGAAAGAATACTTACGAAGGGTCCCCGAATGCTAACCCAGATCAAAATAGCTCAGGTATGAAACGAAGGTTCCAACTTAGAGCCCAAATGATCAGATTTGTGAGAAATGAAGTAAAGGGGGTGGGGTATTTATAGATTTCGGGTAACCGTTAAGATCGTTTCTCGGAACTCGTGCCTTAATCATGTCCGTACAAGTGTCGGAAGGTTATGGTGACTAAATTGGCACTAACCATAGGCTATCAACATGTGGCAAAGGATTTGGGAGTGCAAAACAGCTGTAAACAGCTGTCGATACATCGAATATGGTCCCGAAAATGCGAAAAATGAGTTTTCTGCATGTTTCTGCCCAGAATAGGCAGTCGCGTAGCGCGAATGGTAAGGCCACATGCAGTGGCGCTACGCCACTGCCCCCCTTGTTTCAGCAACTTTCAAAATTGGCAGAAATGGTCCCTGTAGCCCGTTTAAGCGATTTTCGATGCGTTTGAACCCCGTTAACCTCATTTCAAGGCTCTAAAATGAAGTTAAAGTATAGGGAACTCAAAACATGCTCAAAAATATCTCGGATGTCGGTTCGTTTGGTCGTACGATCGCGATGTTCGCTTAATTACGACGGAATGCGCATAAGCGCGAAAAACGATCCAAATGACGCGACGAATGGATGTTTCTTAAGGCGAACACTAAAATATAATGTAGTCATGCTTACATAAATTTTTGGATGTCCAGATGTATTCAGAACGTAAGTTATGCGCGAAAATGCAAACTTGTGCACTTTTTGACACTTTTAGTCCCTGAATGACCCAAAAGTTTATTTTAGCACACCGAACCCCTCAAAGCATATTTCTAAGCTATGTAAAGGATATTTATGGTATGTTTAACTTATGGTCATGTTCCGGAAGGTCTGTTACAGTTCAAATTGGCATACTTTCGCAGTTTGTCAACTTTAGTCCCTGTAAGCGATTAAACTTTGATTTCACCACACCAAACCTTCCAAAACTTATATCTAAGTTATGTAAAGGTTATTTAAGGTATGTTAAGCCTATTTCACTATTCCGGAGTGTTCGTTGGATTAAACTGGTTATATTTACGCATCAGAGCGCGTATAACCCTCCAGAAAGTGATTTAAAGCTTAAAATCAAACAAGAGTTGATATGTGTAAAAGATACACATAATTTTACAAATCCCAAGTATGAAATATAATATTTCATTGGTTTGGTATTTGTTTGATGGCCGTGGAGGCACAGGTGTTACAGACGTCTAGGTTTGAAGATGGTAAATCCACGCATGCATTCGCGAAGTATTAATCTTTCAAGGTCGGCGCCAATGCTGTTGTGAGTAGGATTAATCATGTCAAGTCTTCTTATCTCACGGATATCCCATCTTGGCAAGCTTTCCATGTCGAGACTTGTCTTGAAATGCTGGATGATGCCACCCCGACGTTTCACAATGAACATTCCTTTCATATTGCAGTACTTCCAACTGATGATTTTAACAGTAACTTCTGTTTTCTCCACAATTACTACTTGATAGAAATCGGGAAACTTTTCTCGTTCTTTCTTAAACCACTCGGGATGTTGTGGGGCAACTTCCTCACCTTCCTCTGTCTCGTACACAACCTCATCCTCCAAACCCCATTTTATATATTTTGAGGGCATCTCATCCCTGTCAACCTCTTCCTCTTCGCTTTCATCGTCTTCATTGACGTTTTATAGCCGATTCAAGTCTTCTTTTCTTTCTTTCAGAATCTTTGGCCTTACGTTTCTCTTCTTCGTCCTTAAACTTATCAAATCTGAAGAGATATTCGGATGAGAATCTTAGCTGCATTTCTGCTTTAGCGTACAACTCTTTGATAATCTCATACATCTTCGTCATTCCATCTTGTAGGAATCTGATAAATCTTGTTTGTTCAAGTAGCCCAATAAGTCCAGTTTAATCGACACACTAACAATTAAGCCCATATAATATGTTTAATGTATGAAACAATATTTTCAACATCCCCCCATGATTCATAAAGCAAACATATCAATAAGACCTAATTGAGTACACAACTGATCATGCAGAACACTACTCAAACCCTTTGTAAACAAATCTGCCAACTGATTTTCAGTGGTAACTTTTTCTAGAGAAACAACTCCGTCAGCTATTTTTTCTCGCAAAAAAATGAAGGTCAATTTCAAAATGTTTAGTTCGTTCATGAAAAACTGGATTTAATGCAATTGAAATAGCTGACTGACTATTACAAAACATCTTAACATGCAACTCATAACTTACTTTCAACTCTTTCAAAATGTTCAAAATCCACATTATTTCGCATGTGGCAAAGCACATAGCTCTGTACTCTGCCTCTGCAGTGGATATTGAAACAACACTTTGTTTTTTTTTTTTACTTTTCCAGGAAATCAAAGAGTTTCCTAGAAATATTCCAAACCCCGTTACTGAATTTCTTGTAGCCAAACACTTCGCTCAATCAGAATCTACATTAAGTCAAAATTACTTCCCTTTTTAAGCATAATCCCTTTACCTGGTGACAACTTTAAGTACTTAAGCAACCTTAAAGTAATTTGTAAATGACCCGTATTAGGAGCATGCATAAACTGACTTAAAAACTGAATTTCATAGCTAATATCAGGTCTGGTTATTGACAAATAGATCAGTTTTCCAACTAACTTTTGAAAACTTGTAACATCTTTGACTAACTCTAACTTTTGATCTAACTTACTAACTAAAACATGACTTTGTTCAATAGGGGTATTAACAGGTTTTACTCCTAAATATCCAAACTCATCAAGCCACTCAAGACAATACTTTCTTTGAATTAAACACAAACCAACATCAGAATATAAAACCTCAATTCCCAGGGAATATTTTAAAATCCCCAAATCTTTAATCTGAAAATTCACATTAAGACTTTTTTTCACATTTAACACTTTAGACTCAGAGTTACCAGTAACTATGATATCATCTACATATACCAAAAGAACAATAAACACAGAATTTTTAGACAAAGTATACATAGAATGATCACACACACTCTGAACAAAACCCATATTAACTAAGACCTGGGTTAGCTTCTCATTCCAGTTCCTGGGGGCTTGTTTAAGTCCATACAATGACTTAACAAGCTTACAAACTTTGGTTTCATTTTTAGGAAAATACTCGGGAGGTAAAGACATGTAAACATCTTTTGAAATTGAGCCATATAAAAAAGCATTGTTAATGTCAAGCTGAAAAATAGGCCAATTATTATGAACATCTAAACTTAAAACACAACGTATAGTAACTATCTTCACAACAGGTGAAAAAGTTTCACCAAAATCCACCCATTCTCTTTGGCTACAACCTTTAGCAACAAGTCTAGCTTTAAACCTCTCAACCTCACCATTGGACTTATACTTTACTTTATAAATCCACCTACATCCTAGTGGTTTCCTATCCTTAGGTAAATCAACATGAATCCAAGTTTCATTCCTAACGCTTCCATCTCCTTATTTATATCTTCAATCCACTTAGGATCTTTAACAGCTTCTGAATATGAAGTTGGTTCAACAGTTTTATTCAAACTTGAAACAAAACACATATTTTTAACAGACAAATTCGAATAATTAACAGACTTCTCAATACCAAATTTAACTTTACCTTCTACCACTTAATCATCATATCTCCTAGGAAACATAACACCCCTAGATGACTTCCTAATATTTTGGACAGGACCCTCAGATGGGTTGGTCTCAACATTTGACCCTCCAGTGTCATCTGACCTGCCATTGTTAACCTGTTCACTACTACTCTCCTTCTCACTAGATGCATGTTAACCACAGTCAACACTTGGAGCACCACAGTAAAAAATGATACATACTTGTTTACATGATCATTACACTCATATTCACATACTTAATTCCTGTGCAAACAATCGAAAATAAGCGATTTTGATACTTACTATACGTTTAAACACAATGATTTTACATCCACAATACACAACTTATACCTTCATATGTATTACCACTTAATTATATGTTAATTATACATAATATACATGAAAACACCTACTTTATTAAACATAAGGGACCTAATGCGCCAAAAACTGAAACTGTCCCGGAGACCAGACGCCGCGCATCGCGGAAAGGTTCTTGTTCAGCTCCACGACAAGCGGGTGATGCCGATCCGCACAAGCTTATTGACAGCATGCTTATTGGTCCAATTTTCACCCTAAACTCCACACAATAAATACATGCCTTCCATACCATCCTAAGACTTTACACTCTTCCATTTCACTCTCAAATTCTCACAATTCTTCTAAACTTTCAAGTGTTGGCAGATTGTATACCTTGCTCAAAACAGTGAACTTGGAGCACTTTCTCTCTACATTTCTTGTGTTTTCTTGTACCAATCTCCTTGGATGACCTTCAAGGATGTTATCCAAGATTCACCAAGGTGTAATCAAAAGATACATCACTTACATAAGGCTTCAAAGTCAGATTTGTGAACCTTGGATGCTTTGGCATTCCTAACTTGATTCCATACCTCACTTGATGTTTTTGATTGATAATCTAAGTAACTTCCTAGTATCAAAGTAACATAACCCCGTCTAGCCTCCGACACTTAGTTAACTCTTTCCATGTTGTGGTGGTTCACCCGGGTTAAGATTACTTGGCTACTTGACTTGTATTAGTTAGTTTCTTTTATTTCTTGTTATTCATGACCCTCTGAATCATCCTTGTGATGATTTTGTGTACTGGTGAATCATACAAAGAGGTTAAACCCTCCATGCTTGACTTACATGATAATATATGACATTTTATGATGGACTTAGCTTTAGGACACTAATATTACTATATATATATATATATATATATATATATATATATATATATATATAAACTTGGCCTAGTTTGTGATAATAATCGGTTAATGACTATTCATCATGAACTAGGGCTAACTTATCTACGATTCTAAGTCATTTGTTATTAATTCTAATGGACAAACTAGGACCCATGAAATCACATATAACTTAGTGTCAAAAACAAGTACTTAGGACTAGACAATACTTTGTGAATACATACTTTTGTACTTTAAATTCTAAATTCCAATTCTAACCACTCCACAAACCTCATGTAACCTTACCATTCATTTTCCTATAATACACGGATGATCGGAAAGCTTTGCAAATATTGTGAGTACACTCGACGCCCTTTTTACCGTTTTTACACTTCTGGGGCAACATGTTTACATATACAAAAACACACTCAACATACATACTTTTATGCAATCATACATACAAAGAATCTAATACATGCTTACTATTATGTTATGCTTGATTCGTATTTTCTAGGTTTGTTCGTTTTGTGATAAACTTGTCATTGACTTCGTATGAGCCTACCCTTAACATGTATAGAGTGATGTGCACAAAATGTAACATATAACTAATGTTGGAAAAAAGTGTGTTTTTGTCTTCCTTTTGAATTTACAGGACCAAATGAGCTTAAACGAGCAAAAGGAACAAATATACAACAAAAACCAACATAAATACAAATAAAAGGAATAAACGTGACATGCCTGACCCCTCGGCAGCATCCCCAAAGGCAAAAACAAGAAACAAAAGACTGACCACGGGCCGTGCCCACTGGACACGAGGGCGTGGTCAGCTACCTGCAGAAAAGACCAAGCTGTGGAAGCTTCTACACCCACCACGGGTGCGTGCCCAGCTCAGCACGGGGCGTGGTCAACGCTAAGATACGCAGAATCTTGTAAAATCTTGGTAGTACAGATACACTTCTGCACACGGGGTCGTGCCCACTGGACACAGACCATGTTGAGCCCTATGCTGACAAAAACAATTAATGAAGGAAGAGAAAATGATGACCACGGGGGGCGTGTCCGCTGGACCCGGGGCCGTGGCCGGGCTTCTGTTCAAGCAATAAATAGAGGTGTTTGGTTCACTTCAAAGGCATCCCTTGGCAAACCACCACTCTCCCACTTTACCACTACTCCACCACCACTACAACACCCACATCCATCACCATCATCCACCTTAGAGTGTGTGTAGTAGTCTCGGGATCCAAGATTGATAGTAAGAGTTCTTGTCAATCAAAGGCCATGTTTGGCTAAGTCTCTTACATCACTTGGTGAAGACAAGTCTTTAATGTATTACTTTTGATTTTTAATCTTTTCGCCCTTTTTATTTGATTTTGTATTAATGACTTTAATAGCTAGTTTCTTATGTTGAAGGTGAAACTTCTTTATCATTTGTCTGAGGTGTCTTGACATTACTTTACTGTCTATATAAAGTTGTTAGTGCATGCGTCTGTCGACTTCGTCTTGTATCGAGTCTTGTAATGTACTAGTTAGATTAGGGCACGGAAATCAAGGAATTGTGGTTAAAGGTAATTTCGCTTGAAATGACACAAAGTCATTTCAAACGAAATCATATGTGTTAATTCCGTTTGAAGATGTCATGTCCAGTTCAAGAGAAATCACTAATTCCGCTTGAAAGTGATTCCGCTTGAGGCTGGTTCAAACGAAATTAGCATGGCTATAAATACCTTGAGTGTCTTGTCATTTGTAACAGTTTCGGTTTGTGCAACGAAGTGCTGCCAAAGTGTCGTCTCGCTGTAAATCTTTGTGAAATCAATAATACGACAGTTTAAAGTGATATTCTAGCTGAATTGACCTCAATACGTTTGTTTCCGCCTTTAGTATTAAGAAAAACTCTTCTGAACGACTCGTTCGGGTCTGAAAACGATCCTACAAGTGGTATCAGAGCTCAGGAAGAAGAGTTCTTACCAATTCAGCTGAAATTTCTGATTTCTACACCTTCTTTTTCAAAATTAACAACTTTTCACGGTTAAAATGTCTTGATTTTCACACATCATACTCGGAATTGTGTTTTAACAAATCCTTGGGAAAATTAGACCTTAATTCGATCTAAAACAGATAAAAATTGTAATTTCGTTTGAAAAACCAGCGCGAGATGATGATGTCAGCAACTCTTCAAACGGAATTAGCTCTTAATTCCGCTTGAAATCGGTATTTCGCTTGAGAAATTGGGTTGATTCTGCTTGAAAAGTTCTGTTGATTCCGATTGAAATGTGCTATTCCGCTTCAATCTGGTATTTCGTTTGAAAAAGGTGTTAGTTCAAGCGAAATTAGGTATTCCGCTTGAAAAGGTATTCCGCTTGAAAGGAGATTTCACTTGAACGTACTGATTTCGTTTGAACAGGGTAATTTCGTTTGAAAAGGGATTCCGCTTGAGACTGTAATTTTGTTTGAAGGACTGTTTTTGTGAACTTTGATAAACCAAAACATGGAAGAGGAATTTTACAACGCATTTGCTACTCCGGTTACCCCGATCACTCTTGAACAGAACACAATGCTGGAAAATGAAACGGGGACTATGCAAAAACCGCCTAAGCTCATGAACATCGAGGAGTATAAGGGTTGGGAAGGACTTTTTGAGAACTGGGTACAAGCTAACTACTTAGATGCTTGGGAATGTGTTGAAACGAAATATGTTAGGCCGGTGACTGATGATGAGGAGATTATTGCTATTAAAGATCTAAGTGCTGAAAATAGTAAGAAATACAAAGATGAAAAAATGATGTTAAGTCTACTACAACAAGCTGTGAAAGAAGATATCTTGGTTTTATTGCAACATAATGGAACTTCTTATTCAATTTGGAAAGCTTTAAGATCAAATTTTGTTGGTAGTCAAGAGATGGTCAAGAACAAGAAATCACTTCTGAAGAAAGAGTTTGATCTGTTTCGTGGGTTGAAAATTGAAAGCACAAAGCAAATCATTGAAAGATACTGCAATTTGTTAGCCAACATGAAGAGATTGAGCATCGACAAAGATAATGAAGAGTTGATCGAAAAATTGGCTGATGCGTTGCCATATGAGACTTGGGGCACATATCTCATGATGTTGAGGAATAAGAAAGGTTTTAGCAGTCTGACATTGAGCAAATTCATTGAAAAAATTGAGGCTCAGGAGATGGAACAGAGAAAGATTTCAAGGATGAAAGATTTCAACGGTGAACAAGACATTGGTCTTTATTACAAAGGTGGTGTCAGTGATAAATCCACCAACATGTCACCGAAGGTTGAAACAGCTTTTAATGCAAAAAGTTCATCAGGAAGTTCATCCAAAGGATCAAACAGCAACACAAGTTTTTCATCATATCTGTCATTTGATCTAAACATTTCAGCAACAAAGAATGGCAAGAAGTTACAATGCAACATTGTACTGAATCTGGAGAATGATGAGGATTATTCAGCAGAAGTTGCTAAAAGTCACATGTCTTTGTTGGGAACTGTGCTGGAGTCTTATGGAAGTTTTGTGGTAGGTCGGATCGGGAATCCAATGTTGACAAAAGAGGATTACGATCAAATAGATGCTGAAGAGATGGAATTGATGGACATAAAGTGGTGTTTGGCAAGTGTATTGAGACGAGCTGAGAAATTTAAGCAGATCACAGGAAGAGATGACTTACGTGAAGCTAATATTTCTACTTTAGGTTTTGATAAATCTAAAGTCACTTGTTTTCGTTGCAGGGAAAAAGGACACTTCAAGAGGGAGTGCAAAAACCGCGAAGCAAGTGGAGCTCAAAATCCGTTCAATAACAACAATGATTACTATCGAAAATCGATCTATCATCAAGTTGCACAACAACAACAACAAGAACCACAAGTGGCACATGGAAGAAAAGTGATTGAAGAATCTTCAAAGAGAGCTTGTATGGTGAATCAGGATGACAAAAAGCCAACGGAAGGTTTCAGTTGGGACAAATATATCTCAGCTGATAATAAAGCATGCCTGATAAACCAAGATGATGAAAAGTTACCAGAAGGATTTAACTGGGAAGGTTTTAGTTGGGATGATTATGATCCAAACAAAACTTCACATCACAAAGCTTTTATCGCTCGAGTGGAAGAAGATAGTGATGATGATAAAGAGTATTATGCAAGAAGAATGGCAGCTCATTTTAAAATGATGGAAGAGAGTGACAGTGATGATGAAAAAGCTAAAAAGAAAAAGAAAAAGAAAAAGGTCAAAACACCAGTTAGCAGTGATGATGAAGAAGTACCAGTGATAAAGAAAAAGGTAGAAGTTCCAAAGTTTAAACATGTGAATTGTGAAACCTGTGAGAACATAAAGAAGAAAAACAGTGAGTTGATTAACAACATGAACAGGTTGAAGGAATCATACGATGTTTTGAACAAAGCAATGAATCAATACAACCAAACAAGTGAAGAACAGGCAACATCAATGAAGACACTTCAAGGAGCTCTTATGATAAAGCAGAAAAGCGTTAACAACTATATTGAGAAGTGTGTTGTGCTTGAACAAAAACTGGAGACACAAAGGATTGAGACAGAAAGAGTTAATCGTTTGTTGAAAAGTTACTCATGTACTTCTTATGTCATTGACATGATTTATCCAACTGTTGAAGGCATGAAGGCATTTAAGGATGATGAAGTAACTGAAGAACAAAAGGTATCTGAAGAAAGGACTCCTGAAAAGAAGAAAGAAAAGAAGAAGGATACTAAAGTGAATGATTCTGGTAAGAAACAAGGTTTCAGTTACAACAAGTGTCCACCCCCGCTTGAAAATGGATATTCTCCGAGAAATCCAAATTCAGAAAGAGTCGAAAAGGCAACAAACTTAAAGTGGGAGTCGGAGTCTTCAGTTAACCTGCCAGAAAATATTGATGTTACTTTTACATCGTCTGACACTGATCAACAATCTCAATTGATGAAGAAAGTGGTGGATCATGTGTTAGATAACGATGAAACTGAGGAGTCAAAGTCGGAGTCTATGTTAGAGTCAAAGTCTGAGTCTGAGTCCAACACTCCGAGTCAAACCGTCAAACAGGGCAAAAGAGTTTACAATAAAGAATTCCTTTTATCAAAATCTAATTTGAATGATGAAACATTCAAAGTTGCATATACATTGAATGATTCTGACAAATTATATTTTGATGAGGAATTTCCAATAAGAGGTGTCAAAACCGAACTGATCAAAAAGGTTTTCAAACTAACAGAAATTAATATTTCTGAAATAAAAGATGTAAATCTTAATGATAAACCTAAAAAATACACCTCAAGAGTTCAACAAAGAGAAAACAAGAAAAAGGGTTACAATTCTGGTTCTGGTTATCGAAAGAAACCAAACCATAACGGTAATTTCAAAAAGAAAGGTCTTGGATTTATTCCTCCAGAAAATTATAAAAATGAAAAATATGTTCGAGATTTTAAATCTAAAATGGTATTTGTTTCAGGTACATCTTCTGAAGAAAAGAAAGAAAATCTATTCAGAAATCAGTCGAACAAAGAATTCCTTGCAAAGAAGCAAGAAGAGATGAAGACTGTTGATCAGATGAAAGAAATGAGAACCTGTTTCCAATGCAACACTGTTGGACATATTGCCAAGAATTGTTCCAAAGCAATACAATCAAAACAGGGAGTTTCTCGTAAACTGAAAGATAAAGAGGTTGAGTTTGAACCACCAATTGAGAGAACTAAAATTTTCAAAAATTCAACTTTTGAGATTGGTGAATGTTTAAACAAGTTTTACAAGAAAAGGGCTAACCTTGACAATCAGAAATGGGTTGTTAAGAAGTCTGATGATAGTTCCAGCAATGATTCTGATTCGTCAAAATAAGAGGAGTTATTGTCTGGCGATGAATCTGATTCCACAAAGTCAGATGAGCCACAATTTGAGGTTAAACGTGAGAATTCAGTTCCTCCAATGGATGATGTTAATTTTCCACCATTGAAGGCTGAAAATTTTAAATAAAAAGTTGGTAAAGTTGATATTTCAAATCAATTTTTTTCTGAAAAGAAAGAATTTGATATTGAAAAGGCATTTAACTCCACAGTTCATAACATTTTTGGAAAAATGGTTGACAGGAAGGTAAAAGGAGTTAAGGAGTTTTATGAGAAAAAATTGAAGAAACCAGGTAAAGTGTCATCCCAGGTTTGTGACTGGGATGGTACCTATTATGAACAGTAAAAATCTGGACTTGCCGGAGCTCCCAGGTTGGTAAGATTGGAGCAGGAATCGGCATCTTTTTTGAGAAATTCACTCTGGTGATATTTCGTCTTACAAGTAGTAAATCAAGGACATTAAGTTGTACTTGATTTTCTACAAGTGATATTTGTTGATAAAATCGGGAAATGTTAAATTCTTACAAGTGGTATTTTGAAAAACAATGTGATGAACCTCTAATCTACAAGTAGTTTTATGAAAACAACCAAACTTATTTTCCGGAAAAACCATTTGATTAAAACAAACTTAAGTGTTTTGAAATCACAATGGGAAAATAGTTTGTTGTGAGGGGGAGTTCTGATTGTTTATGCCAAGTGGATGGCGAATTGAAGTGATTCGATATAAGTTGTCACTTTATTTGTACAGTTTGTTTTCAAATTTCCTTTAAATGTGTTTGCATTTTAGGGGGAGTAAGAAATTTCAGAAAATTCAAAAACATTTGAAAATTTGAAAAAGACAAAAACATGATAAAATTCTAAATGAGTTTTGTTGTCAAAAAGAGGAAATGATAGTACATCAGTGGACTATCACAACATGCTAAAGAAATGGAAAGTCAAAAGTGATAAACGGTCTCACTGATGATGTGTCAGTAGGTTTTTGCACATTTAGTAGATTGTGACGAGATATAAACCTAAATTTCAAACATGCTTATATCGTGGGTAACATCTCTCGGATATATTGGTAACCCCCGAAATCTTGTTTGAAGGATCACTCTTTCTGAGATACTAGGTCTTTATGCTTTTAGTGATATCTGGGGTATTATCCCGGAACTTCTGATTTTGCGGAAGCAATGGCCTAGTCCCCGGAGAATACTTTATGCTTGCTTGAAATATAGCCTACCCTCAGCATAAAAAATGATGAAACATTGAAAAAATATGCTAATCATGTGCTGTTGTAAAAAAGATCCTCTAAAGGGACCCACCAAAAGTCGAGCCGTCATCTCTCTGCTGAACGGAAGTTCTGACCTAAGCTCTCACGGTTCTTTGCAATTTAACCCACCCCTTACAGATATCATCTAGGTATACTCACCTGTAAGACTGAATATTGGGATCTGGATACGGGAGTATATTCTGAGGTGGGAGACGCGAATAAGTTTAAGTGCTTAAGACATTAATCTCATATCTCGAAACAGTTGAAATTTGTGTGAGAATTTAAGTGGATCAGTATACTGACAATCTAAGTGAATTGTTTAGAACTTAAAATGTTTAAAGCTTAATGGTGTTGGTGATTTGTCTCAAAAACTGATATGATCCTCTTACACAAACTCACAAAAATAGTGTCTGTATATAATTCTTTTCTGCATTTCATTTCTGTTATATCAAAAAAAAAAAAAAAAAAAAAAAATCGGGTGTTTTAGCATAAATTTTTTGAAAATACAAAAAGATTTTCGACAACTGGTGTTGGAGAGCTGATTTTCAAAATTCCTAGTGCTAAACATGACGACAATTGGGTTGGGAGAGTGTTTTGGAAAGAAAAATGATATTTCTTCAATAGATTCTTCAGAGTTTAAAATTGTAAAATCATTAATTGTTTGAATAATTCCTGAAAATGGTTCATCAGAGTTTATAAATGTTAAATCATTTTAAGAATTATATTTACAAGTGGTTAGCAGAGTATAAATTTGTCAAATTGTAAAATTTGTGAAATTTATTTTTGGGTAGAGATTGTGCAGGTAAGCCAGATTTCGATCCTGAGCAGGATTTGAGCCAGGTTACGATCTTGGAACTGCTAATACTGATGAACTTAAGGAATCAAGAGATCTGATCAAGAGAATTAGAAGATTCAAGAGCCATATTGTGATTCTAGAATTGAAGATTAGATCAACATTCGAGGGGGAGATTTGCTGATAGAGAAAGGAGAGAGATTTGAGGATGCTTTACATTGTAAGATACTTCAAAGAGTTCGAGAGGACTGATAAAGATTGAAGTTGCGAAGACTTGACACTTTAAGACTAGTCAACATTCTAGGGGGAGTCTGTTAGTGCATGCGTCTGTCGACTTCGTCTTGTATCGAGCCTTGTATTGTACTAGTTAGATTAGGGCACAGAAATCAAGGAATTGTGGTTAAAGGTAATTTCACTTGAAATGACACAAAGTTATTTCAAACGAAATCATATGGGTTAATTCCGTTTGAAGATGTCATGTCCAGTTCAAGCGAAATCACTAATTCCGCTTGAAAGTAATTCCGCTTGAGGCTGGTTCAAACGAAATTAGCATGGCTATAAATACCTTGAGTGTCTTGTCATTTGTAACAGTTCCGGTTTGTGCAACGAAGTGCTGCCGAAGTGTCGTCTCACTGCAAATCTTTGTGAAATCAATAATACGACAGTTTAAAGTGATATTCTAGCTGAATTGACCTCAATACGTCTGTTTCCGCCTTTCGTATTGAGAAAAACTCTTCTGAACGAGTCGTTCGGGTCTGAAAACGATCCTACAAAAGTAACAAATTTTCACCATTCATATATCTACGTTCTATATAGAGATATGTTGGCTACCTTGTCGGGGGTTAAGGGAATGGTTTAGTAAGGTTCTTGCCTTGTTCAGTGTATAGATCCCGCAAGGACCTGGGTCAAGCTTACTTGGACCTCCTTCAATACCCACTGGTATTGGATGGCGGGGGTGCGAATGGCTTAATCCCCTCATATGTAAACTACTATTAATACATTAAACCGGCTACTTGGGATTGTATCCCTGCTGACTCAAACCACTTAGCCGAGGGTAACGTCACCTTCAAAAGAGGGGCCGACCACTATTCGCATTAATAACTTAATTAATTATCTTTCAATATTCTGACCCTTTGGGATTGTATCCTTGCTGACTCAAACCACTGGGTTGAGGGTAATGTCACCTTCAAAAGAGGGGCCTACTACTATAACTAAGATAATCTCTTAAAAAGTGAAAAAATGCGGAAATCATCAAAGGATACATTAAAGGCGAGTCCGATCCAAGTGATTCATATTGTCTATCTGTTTTTACTTTATTTTTATTTCTGCATTTTTAGTTTTTATTTTCATGTTTTAAAAATCTTTTCTCAAAATTTTTTTAGATTGTAGACGTTGAGGATAAACTAGTACTAAAAGCTCTTGTGTCCTTGGACGAACTCGGTATCTTACCAACGCTATACTACGCTCACGATGGGTGCACTTGCCCATGTGTGTATTTAGTGTTAGTAGAATATCGTGTTTTATAAATTTAAAACTTGACTAAAGTGTAAAATGGGCTTAAAATATCAATAAAAACATAATACACCCGACACACACCAAGAGCTATAGGAGTAACGCACCGCCTGTGAACGTTGGGTTATGTTAAGGCATTCATTCATACTTGCGTTAAACTTTGGTTTGACTTGTTTGTTCACATGCCGGTTTATATGTTAATCTTGATAACTAGGTTTTCCATGTGGATTGTTCATTTTTATACTTATATGCTAGTACACCAAACTTGTATACTCACCAATACTTTTGTATTGAACTACGCTTTAAAACATGTTACAGGTTTATGATGATAATGATGATGCACGGAACTTAGTAGGATGCCTAGAAACGCATTTTTAAACTTTAAATACTTGTTGTATTGTAATTCATTTGTTTCAACTTGTTGTATTTGATTTCAAACAATGTTATTGATTCCTTTAGCAATGAAATGAAATTTGTTATTTAAATACTTGTCGCAATTTGATGTTATAAAGTCTCGAGCAATCTCGCTGATGTTTCCGCCATCGGTTGGGGTGTGACAGTTTAAGAGATGTATGTGTTTCCTTTCCACCACACCATTCTGTTGTGGTGTATAGGAACATGATGTTTGACGAAAAATACCTTTAGATTTACAAAACACATTCACTTGATTGTTAACAAATCCAGTTCCATTATCACTCCTAAACACTTTTATCCATTTCTTAAACTGTGATAAAACAAGTTCATAAAAATTACTCGGGTTTTCAAAAAACTTCAGTTTTATTTGTTAAAAAATAACACAAAACAGTTCTGGAATAATCATTCACAACTGTTAAAAAATATTTATATCCTTCATAACTGGTGACTTTATAAGGCCCCCATAAATCTAGGTGAACTAAGTCACCTATAAATTTGGATTTGTGTTCACTAAGTGGAAATGGAAGTCTAACCTGAGACCTATGGCAAATTTCACAAGGACCATGATTAACATTTTTAACATCAAGACTCTCTTTTAACAAAACTAACACCTGATCAGATGGATGACCTAATCTACTAAACCACACATTAGACTTCATAAAATTATTAAAACACACATTAATAGAATTACCATTACTACCAACAAAGTATAAACCACTATCCTGACTACCAATCATCGGGACTTTCCTTGATTTGGAATCCTGTAACACCCAATTATTTTCATTAAAAATCACAGAAATCTGATTATCTTTAGCTAACCTATGAACAGACAGTAAATTCACATTATATCCAGGAACATAAAAGACGTCTTGTAAAACCACACCATTTATCAGTTTTATATTACCAATTTTCATAACCTTAACACTTGTTCCATTAGGGTGACCAACTTTAAGATCAAATTATGAGACATCAACAACATTAAACATTTCTTTATCACTATTAACCATATGTTGAGTAGCCCTAGAATCTATTACCCAAATAACACTACTATTAAACATAACAGAACTAGAACAACTAATAAAGTTATTGACACAAACAGACTCACCTCCCATATTTGAACACTGTGGATCAGTTCCACTCTTTTCACCAACTAAACTCAACAACTTTGTTATCTGTTCAGATGTAAAAGGCAAACGAGAAGTTCCCACAGTAGCAGATGACCCAACATTAGTGTTATTAGACTTATTATTATTAAAATTATTCCTAAAAGACTGATTATTATTATTAGTTCTTCTTTTAAACCTATGACTTCAAAACATCTATCAACAGTGTGCCCCAACATATTACGATATGTGCACTTCAAATTTGGGTTGGGTCCTCTAGACACTCTTCTTTTAGGATCAAAACTGTTTTGAGTAGACTTAAAAACAAAAGACACACTCTGTCATTTTGAACTAGTACTAGACAACCTATGTGACTCTTCTCTAGAAACAATAAAGAATGCCACTTTAACATAAGGAAATGGTTCTCTTGTTAACAGATTTGTTCTTATAGGTTAATAAACATCATCAAGCCCCATAAGAAACTGCATTAATTTTATAAATATTGAAAAATCATTGTTATCCTTGGCAGCTTGACAAGAACATGAAGGAATATGCAAGATAGCATCAAACTGCTTCCACATTGTTGTCAATCTTCAGCAACAGAACTACCATTTTGTGAAATATTGTTAATTTTTTATACAAATCATACACAACAGAACCATATACCTTATAAAAAGACTCTTTGAGATTAGTCCAGACCTCAGAGGCCAACTAAGAAACACTTAAACAGTTCCTCAGAAATAGAATTTAACAACCAAGTAAACACAATTGAGTTACACCTATCCCATTGGGCAGACAACACATCATCATCATCAGGTTTTTCACATTTACCATCTATAAAACCGTATTTTTTTTGCTTCAAGTGCAAGCTTCATTGCACTAGCCCAGACAGTATAATTCTCAGTGCCTTTAAGTTTTATACTAATGATGGTTAAGGAACTTGAATCACTAGGTTGTAAGTAAAAAGGGGATCCTATATCTAACTTACTAATGAGAGTAACAGAAGGACCAGCATGATCACCCATGATAACAACACAACAGATAGCAAAACAACAAGATAAAGATCACAAAACAAAATAGATCACTAACAAATAGACAACAGATAAACCCTAAGGCGAAGCTGTATCAGGGACCCGATTTTAGGATCGTCATTCAATGGTGCCTAGACAAGCCTTTACACAGGAGCCAACAACTAAACAAACAGAACAAATACACAATATAGACAAGATCAAGACTCAATACATAACAAAAACACAGAACATACATAAGAAGTAGCAACCAACAAATAAACCGGTCCTCACTACCCCGGTATCAACTAGACCAATCAACAAATAAAACCAGGAGATAAGAGAAGAACAATCTTACAGAAGCGTTTAACTCCCTCCAAGTAGATCTGAGTTTGTAACCTTCTATGGTTACGAAACACAGATCAGAAAAACAAATCACAACCTGGTCATGTTGCCCTGAAACTTTCTAAGAGTTCCAGAGACCAACACAGGAAGTAATAACAACCAGAAGATGAGAAATCTTCTAAAAGAACACCAAACCCTAACTTAGGGTTTCAGCTACACCAGATCTACACTGGCACGTTTCCCAAGATCCAGATCCAAGCTCTTTTTCAAGAGAAGAAGAACACAATCTACAATAAAACCTAAACAATCACAGCGGAACAACCAAGATCAGTAAACAAGAGCCACTAGCGCTCTGATACCATGTAAAATGGTATGAAAATCAACACAAATAACAAAGAAGCGACAAAACGGTGACAAAACTTTTATTGATTATCCAAACCAGAAAACACCCCCAAACCCTAGATCTCATAATATGTGAGATCTATATTCAAAACAATTACAAACGAATACCTAGATGATCATCCACTGATGATCATCAACACCAGAAGATCAATCTCTCACAAACAACTGAGAGATTATATAGAATGATCTTCAACAACTGAACAATTCTCTAACAAACCCTAATACAATACAAAAGAATCAGAGAGAAGTGTGCGTGTAAGAAAAGGGGAGCGAATTAAACTTCTCACAGCAGATCATGCCTTTTATATGCTCCCACGATATAATTTACATCTAAGTCCAAAAGTTTGACAGGAGATGATCGCAATCCCTGTAATGTTTAAACAAAGCCCCTTGAACTTATAACCCTGAAACAACTTGCACTAAAACTGTTATAACAACTTATAACAACTTAACAACCTTCCTAGGCCCATAATAGAATAATCGAGGTAACAACATGAGCCCAATAACAAGTAGCCCAATAAGACCAGTTATAATCAGCACACTAACAATTAAGCTCATATAATACGTTTAATGTATGAAACATTTTTTTAACAGAATCCATAACTAAAGACAACAGAAAAGAAATGGACAACAATTAGCTTTTTGAAAAGCCTTTTTAAATTTATCCATAACTAGAATTTAGCCATGCGTGCGTTGCAGAGCGCCAAGCCAAATCGTTCTATAAACTTAAAAGAGGCGCAACGCGCTAAATCGAATCGTCTTATAAGCTTATAACTTATAAGAGAGGTATTTTGCACATTGGGCACCGACATGAACACACTGGCAGTCCCGAGCGGGTCGGTTTGGGTAACAGGTAAGTTGGGGCGGTTTAAAAACATGTATAATATGGTTTGGGTCAAAACAGGTTCTAATCAAAATAAGATTGGATCAAAACGGGTTCTAGTTAAAACGGGCCAATCTGAAATTAAAAAATGGAACAACGAAAATCATGAAGTTATTAACCAGAAATTGTTCAAAGTTAACAATAAACAAATCAAAGATACTGAGGATGAGTTCAAAAATCAAAATTCATAGTTATGTTTCACAAACTTGATGATGAGTTCATTCAAAACTGATGATGAGTTCTGTTCCTGCAAGCTTGTCCATTTTTTTTAATTATAACAATAGCTAGTTCATTAATGTCCCATAGTGGTGACTTACCTCATGAGTTGTCAAGAATCTTTTCACAGGTTCATTAATTTCTCCAAGAAACACACAATCAATAGATTTGAATAGTAGTATGATGATGATAACAACTTCACGTGGCAAGATAAGATCATAACTCATAAAAACAATGTTAAAGATGGGAAAGTGTGTGCTAGCATGCTAGCCAAGGGTATCTAATATGTAAGCACGAACAACAGGCGTAAAAAAATGAAACAAACATTTCATCCAATCCCAACACAAAATCAAAATATATTATCAAATTCATATAAACTACACCAAAACCTTTATATCCAGACTTGTGTAACTTAAAATTAAACAATGGTTCAAAATGGTTACTCGTACACAACCCATTTTGACCTGTTAGCTAGTTGACTGAACCCGTTTAGCTAGGCTAAATCTTGATTATTGTAACCATATATTAGACGTTAAAAAATGCACTAACATATGTTGGATTGGAGCGAACCTTTATCTTGGCCAACATAATCTCGATGCTATCAAAAGCCCTCTTCTTCTTCTGAACAATAAGCTTATTTCCCTAAGAATTTCGGTCTCACTTGTTCTCAGTATCTGCATATAATAATTTGGTCATTAACATTCACAAACATACCATGCCCACACTTTAGAGTTTAGACTAATATACTATATAATATGATGTATGAATAATATCACAGCATGAGAACACCTAACTCGCATCGGTTCTGATGCGATTTTAGTATCCGTTTAATTATTTTTTGTGGGTTGAAGATTGATGGATGGGTTTAGGCCATTCGGATTCGATATACATCATAGATATTCTGATGGAGTGAATGAGTTTTTGAAAATTTATGATCATGATTACCCAGTAACTCTAGTGAAGTAAATAACAAAATGCAAGAGCAGTAGAACTGAAGTTCGATCAATTCAAGGAAGAAGGAAACATGATTGTGGTCGGTACACAGGAGGTCTTTTTTCTTCAACCCAATCTCACTCTGACTTCTTTCCTTTCTTTTCAATGTGAAATACTAAAATGCAATCTAATATAGTAAATTGTAAAATACAAACACAAATTGAAAAACATTATACATACCACATCTTCTTTGATCTTTGACATTAGTAACTGCTATTTTCTCTCTCCACTGCAATTAACCCTGATAAGATCACCGGAAGTAGCAGGCGCCACACAACCCCAAATCAGCGCCGTCGTCTGGTTAGCAGCGGAACCCTAGGCGCCGAAAAACCAATTCCGGTCGCTGAGCTTCAACAATCTCCATGTACTTTGATGAAGGCAGTGGAGAAGAAGCATGGCTCGCACGCTCGCTCTCTTCCTCCGGCATCGCCATTGTTGAGCAAAAAGGGTATACAAATTAGATTTTGATTGAGCACCGACATGAAGAGGTGTGGTTTGCCAAACCTAGCCTACGAACCAACAGACCGCCGACAACGATGGCTTTCCACTCCCTCTCTTTAGCCTCTCACTTCTCCTTGCAGCACTGCCAAGAACATAAACAAAGTCACCCGCAGATGTAGGTTAGGGAAATCGGGAAACCGAAACTGTTCTTAAGAACGTACGCAAATTGTATATACAGTATAATCGGTTGCTAGCCATATACACCATTCATCTTAGCTCCAATTGGATACCCCAATCCTAAAAAAATTGCTTTGTAAAAATTAAGTTTTGACCTAGTGTCAAGATTTTTATTTATATTCTTCAAATTGCTAAAAGACCACTCCCTTAAAAACAGTATCATATTTTGAATTTTATTAGCCAGCCGACCTTGCATATGACGATCAATTTGAACTAGCCAAACTATTCTTACATGATGAGGTACATGTACATGATGACCCAGTAATTGTTTGACCCGGTTCACAGCCCAAACCGTGTCCCAGCCAAGCATTAGCTGTAACAAGTTGTTGCATACATTATTATTTTTGAATTTGGTTTGTTTCCTTTCTGTATTTCGAGTTATAATGCTTTCCTTTCTTTCATTTTATTTTTGGTTATTCAAAGGACCATTGTAGTCCCTGTAATAGCATCCAGTTTTGAAAGCATTAAAAAACTCAAAAATAGTCGTTATCTGGTTCGATCACAAAATCATTGTGTTGTGAGTTTATGCTTTGATTATCGATTGTATACCAACAATTGGTATCAGAGCACTAGGCCGAAACCAGTTGAAGTAAAGCAGAGCAGTGTTTTAGGCAAAAGAACATGTCAGGCAGATACGTTGTTCAAACCAGCGCAGGCGGCGCGGTGATCCAAGTCCGAGAGCACAGTGGTGTCTCTTTATTCAGTTCCCAAAGCTCTCTTCAACTAGTTACATCTCCTAGGCAGTAATGATGGAAGCCATCATGGACGCACAAGGTTTGTGGAAGGCAATCGAAATACCCTAGGGTGATGAACTGGACGAGAAAAAGAACAAGCAGGCAAGAGCATTCATGTTTCAATCGCTACCTGAAGATGTGTTACTTCAGGTTGAGAAGAAGCGTGAAGCAAAAAACGTTTGGGAGGCATTGCGTGTTCGATACTAAGGGGCAGAGCGGGTAAAAAAGGCCTGGTTACAAGCCCTACAAAGCGAACTAGAAGTGTCATGTATGAAAGAGACAAAGTCGATCAAAGAATTTGCGGGGAAATTTCTGGAATAGCATCAAAGTTTAGTACTTTGGAAGTTGTGATGATTGTTCGAAGGCTGTTCGACTCTGTACTAGATAAGTTTCTTCAACTTGTTGCTTCTGTTGAACAAATGGCAGATTTAGAGACCATGCCTTTTGAGGAAGCTGTGGGAAGGTTAAAGGCCTATGAGGAACGACTAAGGGGACGTTTTAAACCTAGTGATTCATATGGCAGGTTGTTGTTTTCCAAGGATGTAGGGAAAACGAAATCGGGTACCTCAAATGTTGATGAAACGGGTCGTGACCAAGATAATGGAGGTGCCAGTCGAGGTCGTGGCCGAGGGTATCGAGGACGTGGTAGTCACCGAGGACGAGGTAGCCACAGAAATGCAGGTGGTCCGGTTAGGAACAAGGACCAAGTTAATTTTTTCAAGTGTCAAAACCTAGGCCATTATGCATCTGAATGCAAGGGCAAAAAAAAGGAAGATGATGAAGCCAATTTAACACAAACACTAGAAGATGAACCTGCACTTTTAATGGCCGGAAGCATGAAATCCTTTTGAATGAAGATAAGGTAATCCCTAGCCTCTATACTCATGACTCTAAGGAACCCAGGTTATAGTATCTCGACAACGGAGCGAGCAATCATATGGCCCGGAGGCGAGATTTCTTTACCATGATTAATAGTTGTATATCTAGGTTGATTCGGTTTGGTGATGGGTCAACAGTTGAAATCATAGGAAAAGGGGAATATAATATTGGAATGTAAAAATAGGGAACAAAGGATGTTATCGGATATATATTACATCCCGGACCTTTGTAGCAACATCATTAGTCTTGGTCAATTGACCGAGAATGGTTGCCGAATAGTGATGATAAGGGAACACCTTTGGCTTTATAAAGAAGGTGGCAAGCTACTAATGAAGGTTCCAAAGGCCATGAACAGGTTGTACAAAATCTCACTGAAAATTATGTCTCTAGTTTGCTTACTAAATGTTTTGGACAACAAAGACTGGATTTGGCATGCGCGTTTAGGCCATTTAAACTTCCAAGCTATAGGTAACATGTCTAGGAAGCAAATGGTACGGGGGTGCCTAAACTCAATCTCCAAACTCGAGTATGTGATGTTTGCCTTGCCGGAAAGCAATGTCTCCTACCTTTTCCGAAAGAAGCAAAGTTTCGTGCCACACAACAATTGGAGCTTGTACATATTGACATGTGTGGGCCGATCAGTCCAACTACTCGAGCTGGAGGAAAATATATTTTCTTGCTGATTGATGACTTTACTAGGTACATGTGGTTTTTATTCAAAAAACCAAAGTTGAAGCACTAAGTAATTTCAAGAAATTCAAGCAAGCTATTGAGGTGGAGAGTTCATGAAAAATCAAAGCCGTAAGGTCAGATCGCGGAGGAGAGTTCATGTCCAAACTATTAACTAACTATTGTGAAGAAGAAGGCATCAAACATATGTTCACAGCTCCGTACACTTCGCAACAAAATGGGGTTGTGGAAAGAAGAAACTGAACCGTGTTGGGAGTGACTAGAAGTATTATGAAGGCCATGGATGTTCTTCAGGACCTATGGGCAGAAGCGGTAAGGCATTCGGTGTTTCTCCTAAATCGGCTTCCAACTAAAGCCTTGAAACTCAGTACCCAGTATGAAGATTGGTATAGAAAACGACCAAACCTTGACCACCTTAGGGTGTTCGGGTGCATGGCTCATATGAACAACCCAATAGTTCACATGGAGAAGTTGGAGGATCGGAGTATTCGGGTTGTGTATCTTGGAACTAAACCCGGAAGTAAGGCGTACAGGTTATATGACCCAGTGGGTAACCGACTTTATGTTAGTCGGGATGTACGATTTGAAGAGAAAATGAAGCCAATGTAGGATGATCACTTGGCTCGCATGGAGTCAAGAAATGGAACAGAATGGGTGAACTTTATTATTGATACTAACTCCTTTATAGGAACTGATCAAAACTTGCTATCCATAAGTGATAATCATGTTTGTCAAAATGGTGAGTCCAGTCTAGTTCACTCGAACCAACCTGAAGCCGAGTCCGCAATCCCGAAAACCTTTGAAGCTCCATCTTCTGGTGCTTGATCGTCTGGTCAGTGGCTCCACATGCCGATACTCCTCTTTGTGGCTTACGAACAATTGATGATATATACTCTTGAACTGTCCCTATTGAGGTTGATTTCAATGAGCAATTACTCATTGATGATGAACCTTTATGTTTCAGAGAAGCAACTGGAAAGAAGCCATGGGAAGATGCAATGCAGCGGGAAATCGACTCGATTGAAAAAAACCAAACCTGGAAGTTGGTTAAACTACCAAATGGGAACAAGCCAATAGGCTTGAAGTGGGTGTATAAATTAAAGCGCGATGCAGCGGGAAAAATCACGAAACATAGGGTGAGGTTAGTCGCAAAAGGTTACGTGCTACAACCAGGTGTGGATTGTGATGAAGTTTTTGCCCCGGTAGCCCGCCTTGAAACCATAAGGCTCTTACTTGCTCTATCCACTAGACTTAGTTGGGTGGTGCACCATCTAGATGTAAAATCGGCATTTCTTTATGGTGACCTCAAAGAAGAAGTCTACATTGAACAACCAATCGACTTTGTAGTACTCGGAAGGAAGACTTAATATGCAAGCTCGACAAGGCCTTGTATGGCCTATGGCAAGCTCCTCGAGCTTGGAATACACGGTTGAACCAGGTTCTCTCGAATTTTTTAAGGTTTTTGTATTCGTTTCGAAATTGAATGGCAGTTTTGATTGATTGATTGCAATCAAAGATCTCGTTTGTCCGAATTCTTTTGAAATTCAAATCTCAAATCAAATCAGGGAGAATCAAAATTTTCTGTTAAATCATATCAGTAAGAATCGATTCTGCCATTTTTTTTGGAATTAAAAAACAAATCTGTTTTTCAAAGAACAAAAAGTATGTTTTTTTTTCGGTAACTAATATTTTATCCACATCTAAATGCACTTTACATCAATATCGTATGTAAGCGAGCAACAAGCTGCGCCGCTACCCCTTTCTGAATAGCAAACCCTAGCCTATTAAGAAAAAAAACACAATTCAAAAACGAATAGCAAGTTAGAAATTCGAGAAATCCTATGTGGTACAAAATCTTGTGTGGTACAAATCCTTCGTGGTGAAAATTAACCTTCGTGGTACAAAACCTTCATGGTGCAAGACCTTCGTGGTGGAAAATCTTTCGTGGTGCAAGAACCTTCTTGGTGAAACGACCTGTGTGGCAAAGCAAGAAAGAAAGACCTTTGTGGCCAAGCAAGAAAGAAAGACCTATGTGGCAAAGAAGACCTATGTGGCAAAGAAGGTCTGTCTCGCAAACAAAACTTGTGTGGTTCGAACAAGTTAAAGCCTGTGTGGTGCAAGCAAGAAGAAAGATTGAAGTAAAGCAAGGAAGATAGGAAAGAAAAAGCCTAAGAAAGCAAATCAGAAAGGAAGTATGTCAGGAAGAGACGACAAAGAAAGCATGTCAACGTCAATTCGCGAGCAAGGAAATATATCCCTTCAATGCCCAAAGTTGACTGAAATGAATTACACTCAATGGGCAATCCTGATGGAAACGATCTTGAAGGCATATAGTCTTTGGGATACGGTTGTTTCAAACGAAGGGGTAGATGAGAAAAAGGCGCATACAACGAAAGCAATGATCTTCCAAACATTACCGGGAGACATTCTAATGCAAGTTACGCAATATGAGAGTGCAAAGGAAGTTGGGATGCAATCAATGTTCGATATCTTTGAGCCGATATGGTTCACAAAGCGCGTCTGAAAACTTTGAGAAGTGAATTAGAAGCCTTAAAGATGGGAGAAAACGAAACAATAAGTAGTTTCGCAAGCAAGTTGCGTGGTATAGAATCCAAGTTTAAAAGTCTCGGTACCACCATTAAAGATAAGAAGACTGTAAGGAAATTAATTATCTCTGTACCGAAGAAGTTCCTACCGATTGTGGCATCCATCGAGCAGTATTCAGAAATAGATAAAATGACGTTTGAAGAAGCAGTGGGTAGGATTACAGCATTTGAAGAACGCCTCAAGAGCCAAAACGAACCGGATAACAATAATCTCTTAATGGCAAGTTCAGATAATCATTCCGGAAATTGGCATCATGGAAAAGGATGCGGCAATCAAAATCATGGTAGAGGACGTGGAGGAAGTTCATCTAGGGGAGGAAGAGGACGTGGACGAAGTATTTAGGGAAAATAGAGACAAGAGCGAGCTCAAGTGTTACGAATGTGGTGAATTTGGTCATTTCGCATACGAGTGTAGCAAGCGAAAAGATGAGGAAAAAGAGAAGGATGAAGAGGCTCATCTTGCATTGGAAGAAGAACCAATGCTCTTGCAAGTCAAGCAAGTTGAAGACCTACAACAATTCAAGGATGTTCGTGATTAGAGGGGTGAATGAAGTTCTAATCCCTCACATCCTAAAGTACGAGTGTTGTTTAGTAATTTTTTGTTAGATAGTTTAGTTTAGTTATGTAATTAGATATGTTATGCAAGTACGGGGACTAGAAGTGAATAAACGAAAGGTGATAACCAACACCCTCAAGGTATCGACATATCCCTGGGTAGCACCTGTTGACATCGACGGATTCAAACAAGAACAAGGAGACACACCTCTTCATCATTCAATCACATCCACAAGTTCAAGAATCACAACCGTTCGTGAAGGGACACGTCTCTACAATGACATCTGTTTGTTTAGTATAAATAGGGTTTGTATGTTTCATTTGTAATCATCAGAATCACTTATACTTTCACATTCAATATAGTTTTTCATTCGATTATTCGTAGTTTATCATTGTGTTCGTGTTCATAAGGGTTCTTAACCAACAGTGGTATCAGAGCACATGTTTCAAATCTGGGAAGAAGAAGTCAATTGGAACATCATAACTAGGTTCTCTCGAATTTTTTTAAGGTTTTTGTATTCGTTTCGAAAATGAATTGCAGTTCTGATTGATTGATTGCAATCAAAGATCTCGTTTGTTCGAATTCTTTTGAAATTCAAATCTCAAATCAAACTAGGGAGAATCGAATTTTTCTATTAAATCATATCAGTAAGAATCGATTCTGCTAATTTTTTGGAATTCAAAAATAAATATGTTTTTCAAAGAATAAAAAGTATGTTTTAAGAAAAAAAACGCAATTCAAAAATGAATAGCAAGTTAGAAATTCGAGAAATCCTATGTGGTACAAAATCTTGTGTGATACAAATCCTTTGTGGTGAAAATTAACCTTCGTGGTGCAAGATCTTCGTGGTGGAAAATCTTCATGGTGACAAGACCTGTGTGGCAAAGCAAGAAAGAAAGACCTGTGTGGCAAAGAAGACCTATGTGGCAAAGAAGACCTGTGTCGTAAACAAAACCTGTGTGGTTCGAACAAGTTAAAACCTGTGTGGTGCAAGCAAGAAGAAAGATTGAAGTAAAGCAAGGAAGATAGGAAAGAAAAAGCCTAAGAAAGCAAATCAGAAAGGAAGTATGTCAGGAATAGACGACAAAGAAAGCACGTCAACATCAATTCGCGAGCAAGGAAATATATCCCTTCAATGCCCAAAGTTGACTGAATCGAATTACACTCAGTGGGCAATCCTGATGGAAACGATCTTGAAGGCATATAGTCTTTGGGATACGGTTGTTTCAAAGGAAGGGGTAGATGAGAAAAAGGCACATACAACGAATGCAATGATCTTCCAAACATTACCGGGAGACATTCTAATGCAAGTTGCGCAATATGAGAGTGCAAAGGAAGCTTGGGATGCAATCAAAGTTCGATATCTTGGAGCCGATATGGTTCAGAAAGCGCGTCTGAAAACTTTGAGAAGTGAATTAGAAGCCTTAAAGATGGGAGAAAACGAAATAATAAGTAGTTTCGCAAGCAAGTTGGGTGGTATAAAATCCAAGTTTAAAAGTCTCGGTACCACCATTAAAGATAAGAAGATTTTAAGGAAATTACTTATCTCTATCCGAAGAAGTTTCTATCGATTGTGGCATCTATCGAGCGGTATTCAGAAACAAATAAAATGACGTTTGAAGAAGCAGTGGTAGGATTACGGCATTTGAAGAACGCCACAAGAGCCAAAACGAACCGGATAACAATAATCTCTTAATGGCAAGTTTAGATAATCATTCTGGAAATTGGCATCATGGAAAAGGACGCGGCAATCAAAATCATGGTAGTGGACGTGGAGGAAGTTCGTCTAGACGAGGAAGAGGACGTGGAAGAAGTATGGATCGAGAAAATAGAGACAATAGCGAGTTCAAGTGTTACGAATGTGGTTAATTCGGTCACTTCGTATACGAGTGTAGCAAGCGAAAAGATGAGGAAAAAGAGAAGGATGAATATGCTCATCTTGCATTGGAAGAAGAACCAATGCTATTGCAAGTCAAGCAAGTTGAAGACCTACAACAACTCAAGGATGTTCGTGATTAGAGGGGTGAATGAAGCTCTAATCCCTCACATCCTAAAGTACGAGGGTTGTTTAGTAATTAGTTATTAGATAGTTCAGTTATGTAATTAGATAAGTTATGCAAGTATGGGAACTAGAAGTGAATAAACGATAGGTGATAACCAACACCCTTAAGGGATCGACATATCCCTGGGTCGCACCTGTTGACATCGACGGCTTCAAACAAGAACAAGGAGACACACCTCTTCATCATTCAATCACATCCACAAGTTCAAGAGTCACAACCATTCATGAAGGGACACGTCTCTAGAATCACATCTGTTCGTTTAGTATAAACAGGGTTTGTATAAACAGGGTTTGTATATTTCATTTGTAATCATCAGAATCACTTATACTTTTAATTCAATATAGTTATTCATTTGATTGTTCGTAGTTTATCATTGTGTTCGTTTTCATAAGGGTTCTGACCAACACCTACTACTTGGGTATTGAAGTAAAGCAAGAAGGAAAATGTATACTGTTGAGACAAGAAGCATATACCAAAAAGATACTTCAAAGTGCAAGTATGTTAGACTGTAACTCTTCTAGGATACCCATGGAATCAAAGCTGAGTTTGATTAAAGATGGTGAGGTGGAATCAGTTGATGCAAAATCATTTCGGATGATCGTTGGTAGTCTTCAATACCTAGTACATACGAGACCCGACTTGGCTTACGCAGCTGGCTTAGTGAGCCGGTTCATGACAAACCCGAAACTGAGCCATATGCATCCCATAAAACATATCTTGAGGCACATTAAAGGAACTCTCAGTTACAGGTTAAAATACGGCTGCAATGGTGATACAAAACTTGTGGGGTTCTATTATAGCACTCACAACACTGTGATCGCAGTGACTGCAGTGACATGAATGATGCAAGGAGTACAACCGAGATAGATTTCTTCTTTGGTGAATCTTTGATATCTTGGAACTCACAAAAACAGAAGACGGTAGCTCTCTCATCGGGTTAGTTGGAATTCATGGCGGTTATGGTTGCCGCATGTCAAGCTCGATGGCTTAGAGGTTTGTTAAGTGACTTGACTGGATGGAAGGAAGAGAAGGTGTTATTACGAGTCGACAATAGATCAACAATAGCGTTGATGAAGAACCCGTTGTTTCACGGGAGAAGCAAACATATAAACACCCTGTAACACCTCGTAAAATCATGACCAATATAATAAAGACACGTGCCATGGACTTTAAACGTGTAATGGATTGACCTGGAGGGACTAAAATTGTCAAGCAATGTAAATATGTTAGTAAAAGGATCCAAAGTGTCAACATGCCATTCTTGTGCCTCTGATTGACCTCACACGACGCTCGTATTCTTTAACGAATAAATTTTCGAACATAGAAAGTCGTTTGTGTTTAAAATAAGGACTTTACGAAACATAGGGGTTAAAAGTGTCAACATGTTAAATGTTACCTCTGAGTGACCTTTTAACGAACTCAAAAACATTGTAATAATTATATATTTTGCTCTCAAGAATATCGGATATTAATTTTGTAGAGTTTCGATGAAAACAAGACTTTTCGGGTGATATTACAACTAACCGGGAGCTTAACGGAGTTAAATAATGACCCAAGGTCCTTAATAGTTAACTATGAGGGTCCTAAATGCAATAAATAGAAGTTAAATAAACTTAAAATGGACCAGGGACTAAAAATGCAAAGTTGCAAAAGTTTTTACCGGATTTACAGGTTGTCGCGGGCCGCGTAAACATTCTCTTATGTTTACGCGGGCCGCGTGAGCAGTACCAGCAAACAAAAAATGCACAGCTGCATGTTCAGCCTGTTCCACCGCCTTTGCATGCCTGAATTCGATACTAGGGTCTGAGCCAACAGTTTTTCATGCACTAGGAACACCTGGTAACATCTGGGATCAATGTAGGGACATGTGGTTTGATCTTGATGCATCAAAGTTCCTATATAAGGCCTTGTTTTTCATTTGTTCATTGGCACACTTGAGAAATCACTTCACAACTCATTCTCTGGAGTCCCTTGGAGCTCTAGGAAGCTTTCCTCAGTTCATATTTCGTACTAAGTATCCTTGTAAGCATTCTTAGCCTCCCAAGTTCAAGTTTTATTAGTTTAATGACCAAAAGTCAAAGCCATCGTAATTAAGCTTTGACTTAGTGATTAATCACTAATGGTCCAGCCATTATTCGAATTGAAAGTGGATATGAGTTGGTAATTATGTAGGTAATAAACCCTTAAAAGGGCACCTACTGATTATCACTCTAACTTGGTCAATTGTCGGGTCAAACTTATTAATAAAAAGTCAACAAAAGCAATTTTTACAAATAAATTCATAACTGATAATGCAAAGGTTATGGAACATGTTTTAACACTAAAATAACTTGGTAAATAATATAAGAACATGTTTAGGCATGTTCAACCCGACAATTCTGAGTTTAGGCTCGGTTTGCAACTTAAAGTCGCAAAAGTAGACTTTTGCTTTGACTTTCAGTTCTGACCCGATTTAGCTTATTTTAGATATGCCTTAGGGTTCCTTTAGGACCATATTATATGTTAGTAAAACCCTCTGAGGTTATGCTACATGGTTCGTTAATAATCCAATTCATTTGCGTGTTTCCGTTAATTGCTTAAAAGTTGACCATTATGCCCTTTTGACATAAAAACGAGATTTTTGAAAATGTGAGTGGACAAAAACCTTTATTACTAATAGTTAAGTATGTCCTTAAAATTTGACATGAGTTTATGGTCTAAAATGAGAGTTATGCTCAATATCGTAAATGAAAGCCTTTTTATTAATTAAATGACATTTTTGATATAAATCCTATTTAAACCCGAATTTTGACACCAAACCTTTTACCCACTGATGTAATGTAATATTTAGGGATTTTTGGAAATTTTTATTAAATTTTAAACTGATCATAATGTAACACCCTTATTATTATTTAACGGTTTTCGTATAGATTACGAAAATAAACGGGTAATTATGATTTCAAATACATTGAAAATACGGGTTCATTAAACTTTTTACAGAATTAAAACTATACAACATATCATGTGTGAGTTCGTCATTTAACATAACAACGATACATAGTGCGGAAGCTTATTTCTTGATCGTGTTCGGTTCTTCGTTGTGCTTGATCGTCCTCCGGTGCTAAAATTATACCTGAAACTCATAAAACATGAGTTGGATTTGTCATACGTAACTTAAAACGTATTTAAACGAGTCCGGGAAGCGAAACTGATTAAAATAAATTTTTTTCGCTAAAACAGTGCTCTTTCGCGCCACGCGAAGGCACCCAGTTGCTCCCTCGCTAAAACAGTGCTCTTTCGGTTTACCCATTTAAGTAACCCATTGTCTATCTAAGACTTCATTTAATGCTCATTGAACCTTACGTTCTAAATGAATAATTACTCTATTACACATACCTGGCTCGGGTCAATGTATTGACCTGTTTTTAATGCCTTGCTATAATATTCGCTAAATAATAGCGATGCAAATATCATTTCTACATTTATTCCCCGAAATCATATGACTCGACAAGAATCATTAGTTGCTATTATCAAAAGGTGGTATCTTCACCCTTTGACCCGTTTGGTCTAAATGACCGATTATATTAGCGAGATGACATGTATTTTCATCTCGACTATATGACTCGCTCCGATTTACATCGTGCGGTCATTTTACTTATAATTCATTTCTTAACACCTTTCGGCCTATTAAGGCTTACTTCATAAGTGTCATTTAAAACCAATAGTTAAGGTCGACGCGTGACCAATTTACCGTTTTACCCTTATTGTTTGTTTTGGTTTACCCTATAAGGTAACCATTTAAAAGTTCATTTTCCATTTGTCATAAAATGATCGAATTACCGATTTAACTCCTTTTAAACCATCAACATGGTTTCTTGTCATGCTCGACTATCTTGTTCCGTACGTCTACACGCCGAAACATCATACCTCAACTATGTATTTATCTTATTCGTAACTAATACGATAAGAGAATATTCTAAAATATAAGACTAGTGTAATCCATACTTACCTTACTTCCAAATTATGCTTTTCCGTCATTCTTGCTTCGTTTGACCCGCTTCGTTCCCAAGCTTTCACCTAGCTTGTTAATCGTCAAACTATCATTGTAAATTGTAAGATGGTTAGATTAGTCATAATTATTCACGACTATTCCATCTCACTTATTTCATAAGTCAAAACTACTATTCGACTTCATGATTAGTTAACTTAGCTTATTAAAGTTAACTACTTTCGATCACATGATTTACAACATTAGTTCAAATCAACATGATGATTAGAACTCTTCTTGTTTTCATATTTCATATATCTTGCTATATTATTCAAATACACATTTTCACTCTAATTTCAACACTTTAGTTTTCATTTAGGCATTTTAACAAACACCTAATGTGCATACATTTTTACACATTTACAACTAGTTCATAACTAGTTATTTTTTACCAAGATTAACATCAAAATTCACCACTATCACTTATGATCAAATACTCAAACTTGCAAATTGTTTAAGTATTTCCCGATTACTTAACATGCATGATGATTCTAAGCATATCTATATCATCTATTTCATCATAACATCAAAACCCACTTATCTAAGTGTGTTAATTCACCAAATCCATCAATCCATAGCATGTTATGTATGATTTTCACTTAGGGTTTCGTTCCTAAGCAAGTATACATCACTAATCTAGCCATAGCTTCTCTAATCCATGCCTAATTCGCGATTAGGATGATTATCAAATTCTTACAACTTCACTAAACATCAAGATTTTACATACCTTATGATCCTCTTGTTCGGGTGATCATTAATTCACGTTCGGTTGTGAATTTGGGCTTCATTTGATCCTTCAATTTGATGATTATATGTGGATTAGGGTTTTTGGCTCCATGGGAGCCCCCTGAGCTCGATCCAGAACACACACTGTGTGTGTGTGTGTGTTTGTGTTTGATTTAATTAAATAACTTTTCTAGTTATCCCGCTTTAACCCCTCATGTTTGGTTCGTTATTAAGTAGGTCACAGCCTACTTATTTCTAATAACAATATTCCCACTTATTAACTAGGTTAAACATTCCTAGTTAACTTAGTGGGTTCGGGGAATTTATGACTCAGTTTATTTTTTTATTTATTTTTTTAAGTCCCGTTAACTCGGGCCTTCTATCTACTTTGCTTTCTCAAAGTATTTATCCTCCTTTTATTAAATATTAGATTTATTTATTTAAACCCTATTATTTACCGGGTAAATTTTCACCACTAACGGTATTTTACCAAGTCATTAATATTAACGTGGTTTGATTACCAAACCCGTTTTTGGGGTGTTACAAGTCTACCCCCCTTAAAGAGGTTTCGTCCCCGAAACCTTATTTACATAATTTATCGAGTTTAACTCCATGCATTTGCTCTCGATAATCTATTAAGCATTTCTCATACTTTAACCGATTGTTAGTATTACGAGAAAAGTATGGTAATATCCTTTTGGTTATTAATCATCTATGTATCTTACATGACATAATGCGACTTGAAATAACGTAATCTCGTTATTTCCACTAGTTTAATTAACTTAGAAATATTCATCACTCGGCTCTAATATTCATCACTCGGCTCTAATGTGATTATATTTCACATTACACTTCTTGACCGTGATCATGTCACGTCATGCCAAATTTTACATCAACTTTCTATTTTCAGAATTGTCACTTTTCGGATATATCGTCTTGCACCTATCCGTGTCAAGACTTATATCTTTCATGTTTACCGTTTATACGTCTATCATAATTCATTTTTGTAGAAACGTTATTTCTTACCAAAACCGAAGTTTTAGTTTAGCGTCTTCTCTTTAACCTTTGTCAATTATCCATACCGGGATATTGATAGTCCAAAATTTATTCTTTTTCAGTCTTTGTTTTATGCGAGGATTCTCCATTTATTCCCTCGCTTTGTTTAATTAACCCGTAGGTTTTATAACTTAGTCTATGGGCTATTTTATTAGACTTTCACCTCTTTAAGGCGAGGTTCTTATAATCTATTTCTTTCTAGTCATGACTCGTGGGTCGTTTTAGTCTCGTAGACTTTTCCATTGTTTATAACCACAAAGGTTAGGTTGATCCCGTAGATCATTCCTTACTCATGTCATTTTTAAAATACATGTTTGGTATCAAGGCATCCTGTTTTTTTTTTAAATCAATTATTTTCGCCTTGGTATTTTCTTTGACCTTGACCGTAGTCTAAGGCTGCATTCGTTTCCTTTCAGACAATTTTCTGACTTTATGACTTCTCACGTCATTTATGCGTCGGTTTATCTTATGCTCACCATTATCCAGTTTACATATATTCGTATTTGATTATCTCCCATTACCGGGATCATTATTCTTTTGCTTTTAACGCTACCTTTATCCCGCTTGCGTTTACTCATGCCGTTCGGCATGACATTATATTCGACCCGTTCAACTTTAAAATAGTTGAACATAATTAATTCAAAATTTCTATTTACATTATCTTGTCGTCTTTTAGTTATGACTCAAAACCCGAGTCTTTTAACTTTCCATCCGAGTCCCCGTCTCTCGGTCTACGCATGCGTTAAATTCTTAGCCATCAACCGGGTGTTTTACTGAAGTCGTTATTATTGCAACCCTCCCGGTATGCATTAAGACCTCGCTTCATTTTTATATTCCGACTTAGTCCTCGAGTTTGACGTTTTACAAAAACGACCCGTTTAGAGACATATTCGCATTTTCCGGGTTCGAGTGTAAGTACACCCCTCCCAGTGCATATCTTAATCATTTTACATGTTTCTTTGTCCCTTCTCTCGGGCTCATTATCCTAATATAATACGCTTCCGTCACTCGACTGTGCATTTACATTATGATCAAATATTTTGCTTATCTGATTCATTTGGGTACTTTTTAATTTGTCCCTTTAACCCCGTCCTTACTACATCGGATGTAAACGTGTCCGCTATAAGAAGTTCATGGTATCATATGCCACTACTTACTTGGCCAGAGTAAGCGAGTAACACATGACACGCATGCCCTTTTTTATAGTTTTCACATCACGCCCTATGTAAGTAATGCCTCTATTTGTTTCTCTCGGAAACAATATCCCGAATACATTTTCTATTCAGGTTTTTCCAAGTTTTTAATCTACATATGCAACTTTCAATTTCTACATATTTGTTGCATATTACTATTTGTGCAGTTAAATTTAAAATGTGCACCTGGAAATGTTTGCCTTAACGGGCTTCTCTTGCCATTAGCCTTGTTCGCGACCGTTACGCGATTTAGGTCCTTGATGAGCATACTCTTTAGACCGTTCCTCTGTCAAATCTGCGATTCGTTAAACTCTCGCTATCCTCATATGCGAGTGTCCTTCAACTAAAACATATATAACAGTTAGTAATTTCGACATTAAAGGGTGCCCGTATTATAATACAAGGCTTTTCTACTATACGCATCCATGCGTGTAATTTCGTTGACTATATCTATTCTATATCGTTTTTATTGGTGTAACGTGTATTACACAATAACCATATGTGTTGTTCTCAACACTTTAATCATACTAAACCATTGATATACATGTACTTACCGGATTTGCGATCAAGCCTCGAACCGAACACACTTTATTCTTTAACCATGAGCTCTGATTACCAACTTGTAACATCTTTATTATTATTTAACGGTTTTCGTATAGATTAGGAAAATAAATGGGTAATTATGATTTCAAATACATTGAAAATACGGGTTCATTAAACTTTTTACAGAATTAAAACTATACAACATATCATGTGTGAGTTCGTCATTTAACATAACAACGATACATAGTGCGGAAGCTTATTTCTTGATCGTGTTCGGTTCTTCGTTGTGCTTGATCGTCCTCCGGTGCTAAAATTATACCTGAAACTCATAAAACATGAGTTGGATTAGTCATACGTAACTTAAAACGTATTTAAACGAGTCCGGGAAGCGAAACTGATTAAAATAAAATTTTTTCGCTAAAACAGTGCTCTTTCGCGCCACGCGAAGGCACCCAGTTGCTCCCTCACGCCACGCGAGGGAGACCGTTTTCCAGCAGCTCTGGAGCTGGGTCCTGCATTTTTCAGCAATACTAGTTTTTACGGAAACGGCCATAACTTCTTCGTTATTGATCCGTTTTACGCGATTATTTTTCCTACGCGCTCGTAATTTAATTCTCCATCTTGTGGAGTTAAAATCCAACATCCAACATAATAAATTTTGAGACTTCTAAGCCTTCGACTCGTTACCTTTTTACCGAATTTTAACCCGTTTATGCACTTTATCAAACAAACGTATTTGTTTGATTCCTACATCCCATACACTTCTTCAAATTAATGTTATCTACCATTTTAGGTTCTAATCACAAGTTTATTACACAATTTAAACCTGTTTTCGCTCGTATGCTTATTTTGACCCGTTAAGGGTATTTAAGCACTTTCGAGCCTAAAATCACTTTCGATTGTTTCTAGCATTCCATCACCACATTTCTTATCCTATAGTCTCCTACCACAACTGTATTTATGGTGGGTTTAATGTGGTGATCTATATAAACCAAATTTTACCTCCCGAATCATTATTTTACGGCAAAAACTCAAATAGTGCCATTTGACTAATATAATACCTCTTTCAGCTTCTATACTTATTCTAAGTATTTACCTAATCATAAAACTGGTTTCCAAACAACCTTTAAAGGTTGTTTGTTAGAATTAGCTAACAAGGGCGTTTTGGTCCTTTTTAGTCTTTTAACTACGACAAGGTCTTTTGAGAGCATGTTTGACCCATAATTCTTCTTTTGAGTTATGATCTTGTTCGAAAAGTCATTATGCTTTTCGAAACGCCACGACCCTCTTTTAAAACATTCGGTTTACCCATTTAAGTAACCCATTGTCTGTCTAAGACTTCATTTAATGCTCATTGAACCTTACGTTCTAAATGAATAATTACTCTATTACACATACCTGGCTCGGGTCAAAGTATTGACCTGTTTTTAATGCCTAGCTATAATATTCGCTAAATAATAGCGATGCAAATATCATTTCTACATTTATTCCTGAAATCATATGACTCGACAAGAATCATTAGTTGCTATTATCAAAAGGTGGTATCTTCACCCTTTGACCCGTTTGGTCTAAATGACCGATTATATTAGCGAGATGACATGTATTTTCATCTCGACTATATGACTCGCTCCGATTTACATCGTGCGGTCGTTTTACTTATAATTCATTTCTTAACACCTTTCGGCCTATTAAGGCTTACTTCATAAGTGTCATTTAAAACCAATAGTTAAGGTCGACGCGTGACCAATTTACCGTTTTACCCTTATTGTTTGTTTTGGTTTACCCTATAAGGTAACCATTTAAAAGTTCATTTTCCATTTGTCATAAAATGATCGAATTACCGATTTAACTCCTTTTAAACCATCAACATGGTTTCTTGTCATGCTCGACTATCTTGTTCCGTACGTCTACACGCCGAAACATCATACCTCAACTATGTATTTATCTTATTCGTAACTAATACGATAAGAGAATATTCTAAAATATAAGACTAGTGTAAGCCATACTTACCTTACTTCCAAATTATGCTTTTCCGTCATTCTTGCTTCGTTTGACCCGCTTCGTTCCCAAGCTTTCACCTAGCTTGTTAATCGTCAAACTATCATTGTAAATTGTAAGATGGTTAGATTAGTCATAATTATTCACGACTATTCCATCTCACTTATTTCATAAGTCAAAACTACTATTCGACTTCATGATTAGTTAACTTAGCTTATTAAAGTTAACTACTTTCGATCACATGATTTACAACATTAGTTCAAATCAACATGATGATTAGAACTCTTCTTGTTTTCATATTTCATATATCTTGCTATATTATTCAAATACACATTTTCACTCTAATTTCAACACTTTAGTTTTCATTTAGGCATTTTAACAAACACCTAATGTGCATACATTTTTACACATTTACAACTAGTTCATAACTAGTTATTTTTTACCAAGATTAACATCAAAATTCACCACTATCACTTATGATCAAATACTCAAACTTGCAAATTGTTTAAGTATTTCCCGATTACTTAACATGCATGATGATTCTAAGCATATCTATATCATCTATTTCATCATAACATCAAAACCCACTTATCTAAGTGTGTTAATTCACCAAATCCATCAATCCATAGCATGTTATGTATGATTTTCACTTAGGGTTTCGTTCCTAAGCAAGTATACATCACTAATCTAGCCATAGCTTCTCTAATCCATGCCTAATTCGCGATTAGGATGATTATCAAATTCTTACAACTTCACTAAACATCAAGATTTTACATACCTTATGATCCTCTTGTTCGGGTGATCATTAATTCACGTTCGGTTGTGAATTTGGGCTTCATTTGATCCTTCAATTTGATGATTATATGTGGATTAGGGTTTTTGGCTCCATGGGAGCCCCCTGAGCTCGATCCAGAACACACACTGTGTGTGTGTGTGTGTGTTTGTGTTTGATTTAATTAAATAACTTTTCTAGTTATCCCGCTTTAACCCCTCATGTTTGATTCGTTATTAAGTAGGTCACAGCCTACTTATTTCTAATAACAATATTCCCACTTATTAACTAGGTTAAACATTCCTAGTTAACTTAGTGGGTTCAGGGAATTTATGACTCAGTTTATTTTTTTATTTATTTTTTTAAGTCCCGTTAACTCGGGCCTTCTATCTACTTTGCTTTCTCAAAGTATTTATCCTCCTTTTATTAAATATTAGATTTATTTATTTAAACCCTATTATTTACCGGGTAAATTTTCACCACTAACGGTATTTTACCAAGTCATTAATATTAACGTGGTTTGATTAGCAAACCCGTTTTTGGGGTGTTACAAGTCTACCCCCCTTAAAGAGGTTTCGTCCCCGAAACCTTATTTACATAATTTATCGAGTTTAACTCCATGCATTTGCTCTCGATAATCTATTAAGCATTTCTCATACTTTAACCGATTGTTAGTATTACGAGAAAAGTATGGTAATATCCTTTTGGTTATTAATCATCTACGTATCTTACATGACATAATGCGACTTGAAATAACGTAATCTCGTTATTTCCACTAGTTTAATTAACTTAGAAATATTCATCACTCGGCTCTAATATTCATCACTCGGCTCTAATGTGATTATATTTCACATTGCACTTCTTGACCGTGATCATGTCACGTCATGCCAAATTTTACATCAACTTTCTATTTTCAGAATTGTCACTTTTCCGATATATCGTCTTGCACCTATCCGTGTCTAGACTTATATCTTTCATGTTTACCGTTTATACGTCTATCATAATTCATTTTTGTAGAAACGTTATTTCTTACCAAAACCGAAGTTTTAGTTTAGCGTCTTCTCTTTAACCTTTGTCAATTATCCATACCGGGATATTGACAGTCCAAAATTTATTCTTTTTCAGTCTTTGTTTTATGCGAGGATTCTCCATTTATTCCCTCGCTTTGTCTAATTAACCCGTAGGTTTTATCACTTAGTCTATGGGCTATTTTATTAGACTTTCACCTCTTTAAGGCGAGGTTCTTATAATCTATTTCTTTCTAGTCATGACTCGTGGGTCGTTTTAGTCTCGTAGACTTTTCCATTGTTTATAACCACAAAGGTTAGGTTGATCCCGTAGATCATTCCTTACTCATGTCATTCTTAAAATACATGTTTGGTATCAAGGCATCCTGTTTTTTTTTTAAATCAATTATTTTCGCCTTGGTATTTTCTTTGACCTTGACCGTAGTCTAAGGCTGCATTCGTTTCCTTTCAGACAATTTTCCGACTTTATGACTTCTCACGTCATTTATGCGTCGGTTTATCTTATGCTCACCATTATCCAGTTTACATATATTCGTATTTGATTATGTCCCATTACCGGGATCATTATTCTTTTGCTTTTAACGCTACCTTTATCCCGCTTGCGTTTACTCATGCCGTTCGGCATGACATTATATTTGACCCGTTCAACTTTAAAATAGTTGAACATAATTTATTCAAAATTTCTATTTACATTATCTTGTCGTCTTTTAGTTATGACTCAAAACCCGAGTCTTTTAACTTTCCATCCGAGTCCCCGTCTCTCGGTCTACGCATACGTTAAATTCTTAGCCATCAACCGGGTGTTTTACTGAAGTCGTTATTATTGCAACCCTCCCGGATGCATTAAGACCTCGCTTCATTTTTATATTCCGACATAGTCCTCGAGTTTGACATTTTACAAAAACGACCCGTTTAGAGACATATTCGCATTTTCCGGGTTCGAGTGTAAGTACACCCCTCCCAGTGCATATCTTAATCATTTTACATGTTTCTTTGTCCCTTCTCTCGGGCTCATTATCCTAATATAATACGCTTCCGTCACTCAACTGTGCATTTACATTATGATCAAATATTTTGCTTATCTGATTCATTTGGGTACTTTTTAATTTGTCCCTTTAACCCCGTCCTTACTACATCGGATGTAAACGTGTCCGCTATAAGAAGTTCATGGTATCATATGCCACTACTTACTTGGCCAGAGTAAGCGAGTAACACATGACACGCATGCCCTTTTTTATAGTTTTCACATCACGCCCTATGTAAGTAATGCCTCTATTTGTTTCTCTCGGAAACAATATCCCGAATACATTTTCTATTCAGGTTTTTCCAAATTTTTAATCTACATATGCAACTTTCAATTTCTACATATTTGTTGCATATTACTATTTGTGCAGTTAAATTTAAAATGTGCACCTGGTAATGTTTGCCCTAACGGGCTTCTCTTGCCATTAGCCTTGTTCGCGACCGTTACGCGATTTAGGTCCTTGATGAGCATACTCTTTAGACCGTTCCTCTGTCAAATCTGCGATTCGTTAAACTCTCGCTATCCTCATATGCGAGTGTCCTTCAACTAAAACATATATAACAGTTAGTAATTTCGACATTAAAGGGTGCCCGTATTATAATACAAGGCTTTTCTACTATACGCATCGATGCGTGTAATTTCGTTGACTATATCTATTCTATATCGTTTTTATTGGTGTAACGTGTATTACACAATAACCATATGTGTTGTTCTCAACACTTTAATCATACTAAACCATTGATATACATGTACTTACCGGATTTGCGATCAAGCCTCGAACCGAACACACTTTATTCTTTAACCATGAGCTCTGATTACCAACTTGTAACATCTTTATTATTATTTAACGGTTTTCGTATAGATTACGAAAATAAATGGGTAATTATGATTTCAAATACATTGAAAATACGGGTTCATTAAACTTTTTACAGAATTAAAACTATACAACATATCATGTGTGAGTTCGTCATTTAACATAACAACGATACATAGTGCGGAAGCTTATTTCTTGATCGTGTTCGGTTCTTCGTTGTGCTTGATCGTCCTCCGGTGCTAAAATTATACCTGAAACTCATAAAACATGAGTTGGATTAGTCATACGTAATTTAAAACGTATTTAAACGAGTCCGGGAAGCGAAACTGATTAAAATAAATTTTTTTTCGCTAAAACAGTGCTCTTTCGCGCCACGCGAAGGCACCCAGTTGCTCCCTCGCGCCACGCGAGGGAGACCGTTTTCCAGCAGCTCTGGAGCTGGGTCCTGCATTTTTCAGCAATACTAGTTTTTACGGAAACGGCCATAACTTCTTCGTTATTGATCCGTTTTACGCGATTATTTTTCCTACGCGCTCGTAATTTAATTCTCCATCTTGTGGAGTTAAAATCCAACATCCAACATAATAAATTTTGAGACTTCTAAGCCTTCGACTCGTTACCTTTTTACCGAATTTTAACCCGTTTATGCATTTTATCAAACAAACGTATTTGTTTGATTCCTACATCCCATACACTTCTTCAAATTAATGTTATCTACCATTTTAGGTTCTAATCACAAGTTTATTACACAATTTAAACCCGTTTTCGCTCGTATGCTTATTTTGACCCGTTAAGGGTATTTAAGCACTTTCGAGCCTAAAATCACTTTCGATTGTTTCTAGCATTCCATCACCACATTTCTTATCCTATAGTCTCCTACCATAACTGTATTTATGGTGGGTTTAATGTGGTGATCTATATAAACCAAATTTTACCTCCCGAATCATTATTTTACGGCAAAAACTCAAATAGTGCCATTTGACTAATATAATACCTCTTTCAGCTTCTATACTTATTCTAAGTATTTACCTAATCATAAAACTCGTTTCCAAACAACCTTTAAAGGTTGTTTGTTAGAATTAGCTAACAAGGGCGTTTTGGTCCTTTTTAGTCTTTTAACTACGACAAGGTCTTTTGAGAGCATGTTTGACCTATAATTCTTCTTTTGAGTTATGATCTTGTTCGAAAAGTCATTATGCTTTTCGAAACGCCACGACCCTCTTTTAAAACATTCGGTTTACCCATTTAAGTAACCCATTGTCTATCTAAGACTTCATTTAATGCTCATTGAAGCTTACGTTCTAAATGAATAATTACTCTATTACACATACCTGGCTCGGGTCAATGTATTGACCTGTTTTTAATGCCTTGCTATAATATTCGCTAAATAATAGCGATGCAAATATCATTTCTACATTTATTCCTGAAATCATATGACTCGACAAGAATCATTAGTTGCTATTATCAAAAGGGGGTATCTTCACCCTTTGACCCGTTTGGTCTAAATGACCGATTATATTAGCGAGATGACATGTATTTTCATCTCGACTATATGACTCGCTCCGATTTACATCGTGCGGTCGTTTTACTTATAATTCATTTCTTAACACCTTTCGGCCTATTAAGGCTTACTTCATAAGTGTCATTTAAAACCAATAGTTAAGGTCGACGCGTGACCAATTTACCGTTTTACCCTTATTGTTTGTTTTGGTTTACCCTATAAGGTAACCATTTAAAAGTTCATTTTCCATTTGTCATAAAATGATCGAATTACCGATTTAACTCCTTTTAAACCATCAACATGGTTTCTTGTCATGCTCGAATATCTTGTTCCGTACGTCTACACGCCGAAACATCATACCTCAACTATGTATTTATCTTATTCGTAACTAATACGATAAGAGAATATTCTAAAATATAAGACTAGTGTAAGCCATACTTACCTTACTTCCAAATTATGCTTTTCCGTCATTCTTGCTTCGTTTGACCCGCTTCGTTCCCAAGCTTTCACCTAGCTTGTTAATCGTCAAACTATCATTGTAAATTGTAAGATGGTTAGATTAGTCATAATTATTCACGACTATTCCATCTCACTTATTTCATAAGTCAAAACTACTATTCGACTTCATGATTAGTTAACTTAGCTTATTAAAGTTAACTACTTTCGATCACATGATTTACAACATTAGTTCAAATCAACATGATGATTAGAACTCTTCTTGTTTTCATATTTCATATATCTTGCTATATTATTCAAATACACATTTTCACTCTAATTTCAACACTTTAGTTTTCATTTAGGCATTTTAACAAACACCTAATGTGCATACATTTTTACACATTTACAACTAATTCATAACTAGTTATTTTTTACCAAGATTAATATCAAAATTCACCACTATCACTTATGATCAAATACTCAAACTTGCAAATTGTTTAAGTATTTCCCGATTACTTAACATGCATGATGATTCTAAGCATATCTATATCATCTATTTCATCATAACATCAAAACCCACTTATCTAAGTGTTTTAATTCACCAAATCCATCTATCCATAGCATGTTATGTATGATTTTCACTTAGGGTTTCGTTCCTAAGCAAGTATACATCACTAATCTAGCCATAGCTTCTCTAATCCATGCCTAATTTGCGTTTAGGATGATTATCAAATTCTTACAACTTCACTAAACATCAAGATTTTACATACCTTATGATCCTCTTGTTCGGGTGATCATTAATTCACGTTCGGTTGTGAATTTGGGTTCATTTGATCCTTCAATTTGATGATTATATGTGGATTAGGGTTTTTGGCTCCATGGGAGCCCCCTGAGCTCGATCCAGAACACACACTGTGTAACTAGTTTATGTACGGTTTATGTAACTAGTTTGCATAAATTAACCGAAACGGGTCAAACCTTATCATTTTTACTTCAAAATCCAGAATGTGTTTAGTTTACCCATATTATACAAGTCTTCATACTTGTCGGGTCTAAATCACATTTTAATCCGGTCTTCGCTTAATCTTGCGTTTTGAACCGTAAACCTTTCTTTAAAACTAACCGGTCTAAGTTAAGACTTAAATAAGACCCGTTAGGAATCTAATAGGTTATTAAAACCTTCGTTCCAGATTAGGAGCCCAGTAAAAGCTATTTGTACTTGATGATTTGATATACGGCTGGGATTAAATTTATATTTTAGCTCAGGTAAATACTTTTAACTTATTTTCCCTTATACGGGCTTGGGATACGGTATTATAATAATACCGCTTGGTCGGGTATGAAGCCGTACAATCGGAATGTTATTAAAAAGATGCATAACCCATTTTAATCTGTTTTGTTTGATGCAATGCCTTTGGGGGGTTAATGACCATGCCCTGGATATCCTCGGCTCATTCATTAGAAATGGCCATGACTTAAGCACGAGGTGTAGGCATACACCTGACAGTCTTGTGTCTATTAATCTTAACCGGCTCTTCTAACCGGGTCCTAAATGGATGACAAACATGTAAAACTGTATACAAGATTATTTTTAAATAATTGTCCCAAGTTAATAAAGAATATTTATGCCTTGTGTATTTAAATCAATTTTTATAAACACTTTTCAAAAGAGTCAGTTAATTGTATTTACCAGTGTAAACTGACGTATTTTCAAAAGGTTAAGTGCAGGTACTAAGCATAATGGGCTGGAACTCCGGGGTGATTAAATAAAGAGTCTTGCAAGCTTTTATCACTTTAAGTCTGTTGAACAATACTTCTTTTGTTTTGATCCGCCTGTGGATCCATCTTACAATCCGTTGTATAATATTTTATTATACTTTCGAATCGGTTTGTAATATTATTACTTTAAGATTTCCTCTGTGCATTGAACTGTGATTATTGACCATGATGATATCAACTACGTCACGATACTCCCCACCGGGCCCACCGGTAACACGTGGAAAAATCGGGGTGTGACACACCCGTTTTCATTTCATACGGGAATGTATTAAAAGAGAAGAGATCATGGTTGAGCATATAGATAGAAACAAGCAAAAGGCAGACATTCTAACTAAAGCTATACCACGGTTGAAATTTGAAGAGATGTGTCAACTGTTAGGTGTGAAAGTTCACGACTATACGGGTCAAAAATTAGGGGGGGGTGAATGATGACCCGGTAATTGTTTGACCTGGTTCACAGCCCAAACCGTGTCTGAGCCATGTTAGCTGTAACAAGCAGATGCATGTATTATTATTTTTGAATTTGGTTTGTTTCCTTTCTGTATTTCGAGTCTGAAATCATAATCTCCTTCATATCCTATAATATAAGGAGAAAATTTCACTTTTTGTCCTTTATGTTTGTACTGAATTTTGAAACGTGCCCTTTAAAAGTTTTAGTTTCAGTTTATGTCCAAAAAACACATGTTTTGTATCACTTTATGTCCTTTACACCAAACTGAGTTAAATTACTCAGTTAGGTTTATTTAATGCAAGGGTATAATTGTCATTTCATGGGTGAGTTGAGTATTGTTGTTTAAAAACAAATAAAACCCACAACCCAACCATCTCTTTCTCTAAAAGTGCAGACTTTCTTCTCTCTCTCATTCTGTCTCTCTCTCCTAGCCATGACCATCACCACCACCACCCCACCATAACTACCCAGCCACCACCACTACTACAACCACCTCCACGCAACAACCATCACCAGCCGGCCACGACTACTACAACCACCATGACGCAACCACCACCAAGCCTGATTCAGTCATTTCCACCACTATAACCACCACCATGGAAACACCACCACTACAACCGCCACCACACAACCTAATCCAGCCAGATTCCGTCGAAGTTGCCTGAGCTCGATCCACACTGATTCAACCAGATCCCGTCGCCGTCATCAATCCACACTGATTCGACTGTATGTTGTTTATGTTCGCCGCTGCCTGAGCTCGAGATCCCGTCGACCACTCATCGTTCTCTCTATGGGTTTTTCTGTTGGTGGTGAGTAAATATGTGGGGGTTAGGGATCTTTGTTGTGTTTGAATTTGAGGTTTTTGTTGTGTTTGAATTGGGGGTTTCGTAATTTAAATCCATATTGTGGGTTTGTTTGTGGGTTAGTAGCTTGAATCTAGATTAGGGATTGAATATGGATTTGAATGAATCTGGCTTGGATGTTGCAGGTCTTGAGATGGTGGTGGTGGTTGTAGGATATGGGTCCGTCGCTGGGAAGAGAGAAACGAGTGGTGATTCTTGGTCACCGGAGGTAGGTGGTGACGGTGGTGACCGGAGATCTTGGTGAAGGGATTTGAAACCCTAACCTAATTGAGGAAGAAGATGAAGAAAGGGGTTATAAAGGGGCGATGAGTAAAGTAAAAACATGAAATGAGTGAGCTGAAAGCAATTCTGCAGTCCAGGTTATAAAGGGAGGGGACCGACGGACGTTGGCCGGAAACAGCCGCTGGTGGAAAGAGGGAGCGGTGATGGCAAGAGTGAGCTGAAGGCAATTCTGCAGTCCAGTTTGTCATCAAAGATTGTCAATATAAACTCGGTCTCATTTTTATTAAAAAGAAGAGTTGTTTTTTGAATATTCTGCATTTTTTAGTCAAAGATTAATGGTTTATCTGTTGTATTATTAATTAGAGTAAATTTCATTAAAATACCAATAATACCCTTGCATTAAATAAATATAACTGAGTAATTTAACTCAGTTTGGTGCAAAGGACATAAAGTGATATAAAATATGTTTTTTTTTGGACATAAACTGAAACTAAAACTTTTAAAGGGCACGTTTCAAAATTCAGTGCAAACATAAAGGACAAAAAGTGAAATTTTCTCTAATATAAGGGTTCGTTATGTAATTAGTATAAGAGTAAATTACAAGTTTTGTCCTTTATCTTTACATCAAATTTCAGGCACTGTCCTTTAGGCAAAAAGTTTACAGGCGGTGTCCTTTACGTTTCAAAATCTTGCAAGTTTTGTCCTTTAAGCCAAACCAGGTTAGATTTTTTGGTTAAATCTGATCACCCAAGGGTAATTTTGTCTTTTTACCTATATATTTAATATTGTTATTAAAAAATCATACATATGATTCTCCTCTCTCTGCAACTCACTCTCTAGCTCTCTACCACTTCCCCTCTCTACCACCATCAACCACCGCCTCAACCACCATCCCCACCGGCCACCCGTGCAACCACCATCGAACACCCCGCTCAATCTCTGTCTCTATACCCAACCCCCACAGGCGCCACAAGTCACTACCGCCCCCACCCCACCTAACACCGCCACAGTCAACACCACCATCTATCACCGTCCCCACTCTCTCTCACTTCTCTCTCTTTCTCTAACAGACGCTCAATGACAACGGATCTCCTCCACAAAAAATCAGATCTGAGATGATGGTGTTAACTTAGTAGGTTCTGCTTCTATTTCGCCGGAAAAATTAGATCTGAGATGGAAAGGTAGAAAGAAATTGTAAAATTGTTTTGTTTGTGGTCTCTTCGTTGGAATCATCGTCGTCGTCACTAGGAAGAAAAAAATTGTAAAATTGTTTTGTTTGTTCTGGAGCTGGGCAAAACCTAAGAAGAAATAAAGGCACGTTTGGACTTTTTCTTGGGTTTAGAGTTGCTAGCCCAAAGGTAAAATTCAGGAAGCAACAACATAAATCGTAAAATTGTTTGTTTTGTTTGTTTGAGAATCACGTGAACAACAAGAAAAGGTAAAAAAAAATTGGCTTGCGGTTTCAGTGATGGGTTTTGAATGGTGGTAGGTGGGGAGCGGTGGTGGCTGGGTTGTGAGAGGGGTGATCAACTATTAACATATATAATATAAGTTTGGACAAAATAGTCCCTGATTAAAATTTCTTTACAAAATAGCCCTTGAAAAGATGAAATGACAAGAATGCCCTCATGTGCAATGCACATGATCAGATTTAACCAAAAAATCTAACTTGGTTTGGCTTAAAGGACCAAACTTGCAAGATTTTGAAACGTAAAGGACACCGCCTTTAAACTTTTTGCCTAAAGGACAGCGCCTGAAATTTGATGTAAAGATAAAGGACAAAACTTGTAATTTACTCTTAGTATAAAGATAGTTTATGTTAGAATTAGATTAGTGATCGAAGTGTGGGGACTAGATGCGACAAAACGTAAGTTAATAACCTACATGTTGGATCGATACATCTAGGGGACGTACCCCGTCTCTGATCGACGACAGCAAGCACAGGGACAAAGGACGCAACTCTTCATCTTCAATCACAGCCACAAGATCAAAGGACACGACTCTTCGTCAAGGGACACGTCTATTGGATCGTAAGTCACACCCCGATATTTCCACGTATTACCGGTGGGCCCGGTGGGGGAGTATCCTGACGTAGTTGATATCGTTATAGTCAAACAACACAATATATAAATGCACAGCGGAAGCAAAATATAGATTTATTTCAACCAAATAAAATTGTAATATCAAGTATCACAATAGTTTAAAGTAATCCACAGGTGGATTAAATAAAAAGAAACATTGTTCAACAGTTTTATGTCATCCAAGCTTGCGAGACTTATTGTGGAAGCTAGGAGAAAGCCAGCCTATTACGAGTAGTACCTGCACTTAACCTTTTTGGGAAAATACGTCAGTTTACACTGGTAAATACAAATAACTGACTCATTTAAAAAGGTTTAATAAAATTGATTTGAATACACGTGGCACAAACTTTTTATAACTTGGGATAATTATTTAAATATAATACTTGTAAACGAATTACATGTTTCTTATGCGTTCAGTAGCCCGGTTCGTGCCGGGTTAAAGATCAATAGACACACCACATTATTTATTTAGGCACTGACGGGTGTACGCCTACACCCCGTGCTTAGGTCGTGGCCATTTCATAAAATGATGCCAAGGATATCCGGGACATGGTCATTAACCCCCCAAAGGCGTTTAAGTAACAAAACATATTTTTAAACGGGTCATATCGATAATACTTAACCACCAATCGATTAAGGTCGAATGCCCGACCAAGCGGTACTTTAGATACCGTACCCCAAGCCCGTATAAGGGAAAATAAGTTAAAAGTATTTACCTTTGCAAGTATCAATCACAAATAGCAAGTGCGTGTAGCTTTTACCGGGTCTCCTATTCTGGAACGAAGGTTTATAATAACCTATTAGAATCCTAACGGGTCTTTAATTAAGCCTAAACTTAGACCGGTTAGTTTTAAAGAAAGATACGGTTCAAACGCACGATTAAGCGAAGACCGGAATAGAATGTGATTTAGACCCGACAAGTTTGAAGACTTGTATAATATGGGTAATCTAAACACATTCTGGATTTTGAGATAAAAATGATAAGGTTTGACCCGTTTCGGCTAATTTATGCAAACTAGTTACATAAACCGAACCGAACGCGCAAGAAGCGTAACGGGTAACCATAAGAGTCATAAACAGGCTTCCTAAGTTAATATGCCTTAATTATGTTGTGATATCAGTAGGATACCTTCCATTATGCCCAAAACGAGTTTAATCTCAATTTAAGCCCCGTAGGGGTATTTTGGTCATTTTAAAGATTATAAAAGAGATTAATTTTAATTCTGAGGCTCGGGTCTGAAATAATCAGTAAAACAACTTAATTTAATAGGTTATATCAGTTGGTGATAAGTCTTATATGCCAAAATGGTTTTAAACCCATACTAGGTGTTTAATACGCGTAAAAAGCCGTTTTAAGCGATTCCCGGGTTATAACGGAAATCTGAGTTTTCTGATCAGTTTATTAAGTTCAAAATACTTCATTTATCATATAAAATCAGTGGCCAAAGGTTTGGTATTAAATTGTTATGTAAAACTTATTTTATACTCGAAAAGGGTATAATTGGCATTAACCGAATCAAGGCGATAACCCTATGTTATGATCAGTGTAAAAATAATTAAGAATCTTCAAAAATACCAAAATATTATATTACATCAGTGGGTAAAAGGTTTGGTGTCAAAAATTGGGTTTAGATAGGCTTTACGCTAATGACGCCGTTTAATTAATAAAAACGTTCTAATTACGCCATTGAGCATAACTCCTAATCTAGACCTCAAACTGATGTGAAAATTTAGGGACATGTTTATAAAACAGTAACAAAGATTATTGTCCTTTCACATTTCCAAAATTCTCGTTTTATGGTCAAAAGGGCATTATGGTCAACATTAAGCAATTAACGGAAACGTGTAAACGAAATGGACAAACAACGAACCAATCACAGAGGGATATTCTATCATGTAACTTCGTCCTAATGAAGCTTTAAGGCATTTCTAAATCCATCTAAATCGGGTCAGAACTGAAGTCAAAGCAAAAGGCAAAGTTTTGCGACTTTCGGTTCCGAACCGAGCCTAAACAGAAAATTGTCGGATCAAACAAGCTTAAACCAGTTCTTATACTATTTACCATGTTATATGAGTGATAAAATAGGTCACACGTCTTCTACATTGTTAATTATGCGTTAAATCGAAAATTAAGATTCTGTTGACTTTTTTATAACCAACTTTGACCCGACAAATGATCTAGTTAGAGTGGGAATCAGAGGGTGCCCTTTTAAGGGTTTAATGCCCACATAATTACCAAATTATAACTACCTTTACTTTGACTAATCGCTGGACCATTAGCGATTAATCGTTAAGTCAAACCTTAATTACGACGGTTTGACTTTAAGCTAATTAACTAAGTAAAACACGATTAAGGAAGGTTAAGGAAGCTTACCAAGGTCCAATGCACGACTAGTGATGCTTGGGGAATGGCCTTGAGCTCCAGAAATGATCAGAAGTTGAGTTGGGAATGAATGATCAAAATGAAACAATGTGGGTCTTTATATAGTGTTCTTGATTGCTTAAGATCATGCCAAACAACTCTAGGATTGATCCCTGATCAATAACAAGTGTCCCTAGTGCCTAAGAACTAGTTGTGCTGCTCATGGTGATGAAAAATATCTGTTTAAGTCGGTTAACATGTTCATAATAGGCATCAGCCTATTTTCTGTCGCTGGGGATGCCTTACGGACCGTAAGGCAGGACCTTTACGGTCCGTAAGCCTTTACCAGAAGGCAAAAAATTTTAACTTTTCAAACTTTGAAAGGGCAACTTAGGTATTACGATTTTGGGGCTTGAATTATCAGCATTGGGCCTTTATATCATGCTTGAACAGTTATGACCACCTTGACATGATTTAAAGTTGTCTTGGGTGCTTTTGAAAGGTCTATAAACGAAGATTGTCGTGCACATCCTCATAGGATCCCATTCTTTACAATTTGAATCAATCATTGTTAGTATTAACCGGATTAGAATGCTTATCAGATGTTTATAACACCGGTTAAGGTTTGGGATTTATACATAGGTCGTTCAGAGGTATTTATTAACATGTCGACGCTTTTAACCCCTCGTATACGAATTTTATCATAACTTTCTCATATGATAACGAATCTTGGTGAAATTTTTATCATGCTTTCTAGCGAGCATAATTAATCGTTACAAAGCTTCGGGTTTGCTAAAAGGCCAATCAGAGGTATACTTTAAACATGTTGACACATTTAACCCCTGTAGTTTGTAATCTCTCACTTTCTTTCACAATTAGCTTCGTATGATCCATGATTCATTCGTTTAAGGGTATGAACATTTTGTGGGGCTATTGTGAAGTATATTTATCCATTGTTGACACTTTGAACCTTTATATTCACATACTTTCCTGGTTTGTCAACTTTAGTCCCTAATTAGTATTCTTTTATACGTTCAAAGATTATGACACGTGTCAATACATTATTGGACATGAAAATACGAGGTGTTACATCGTACCTCTTCGATATGTATAAATAGGGTTAGGATTTTCAATTGTATATACAACTCTCAATCATTCTGTACAATCACATTCAATCAGGTTCAATTGAAACTCTTGTTGTTTTATTCTGTTACTTGTTTCATCTTTATTTCGTATCAAGTTCATAGATTGGGACCAACAATTGGTATCAGAGCCTAGGGTTCAAATCTGATACGTTTTCAATTCGTTCTTCAACCCGTGAATCAGAAATCAAATCGATTCAGAAGGAAATCGATTCAGGCAAAAATTCGATTCAGTAAAATCAAATCAGTATTGAAGAAGGAGAAGCAAATCGATTCAGTATAACATCGATTCAGAACCAGAAAGCCATGAGGAAGGACGAACAAAAGAAACCAAATCAATTTTAGTCGATTCAGTACCAATCGATTAAACCTTAATCGGTTCAGAACCAGAAATCTTGAAGCCAAATCATCAACATCAAATTATTTCAGCAATATCGATTTGGATATATATCGATTCAGTTAAGAAAATCAAGAGAGAATCGATTTCCAAACCCATATATCGATTCAGTGCAAACCAATTCGGAGTAAATTGATTCAGACGTGAAAGTCACGAAGCCAGGAGAAGAAAATCAATTTTAGAAACAAAATTTGATCAGAAACAAAGAAAGTGAGAAGGCTGATGTGTTCACTAAAAAATGTTGAAGATCTGTTTTGTTTCAGCATATACAAAACAAAGACTGCAAGGAAAAAAATCATTATATTCAAGAAGGGTGATTTCAAGTCAACGTCAAAAGCCTTATAAATCAGAATTACAAGTGGAGAATTTGCAAAATTCCAGGTTATACGTTATTATTCTGGAATTTCAATTTAAAGAATTACTACAGATTTTTAGTAATTTAGTTTAGTGATTCCCATTAGAATCATTGTTGGTTTAGAAGAAAACCTAAGTCACCATGTCAGAAAAATCATCGTTAGATACAAACAATAGTGCAACTGTACCACACAAGGATATAGGATCCTTGACACATTTCTAATGCCCCATTTTGACATCAACAAACTATACCATATGGGCTATCCGTATTAAAACCATACTTGAAGCAAACGGGCTATGGGAAATGATAGAACCAAGTGCTGGTACACAACTTGATGTCAAGAAAGACAAAGCCGCAATTGCGTACTTGTTTCAAGCACTATCAGAGGATATAGTATTGCAAGTTGCAAGTTATAAGAGCGCAAAAGAAAATTGGGAAGCTTTGAAGGTTAGATATGTTGGTGTAGACCGGGTGCAGAAGGCACGCCTACACACTCTCAAATCAGAATTTGAGATGCTACAAATGAATGATGAAGATACGATCGATTCCTTCACCGCAAAATTGACAAGTATTGTTATGAGGGCAAACGATTTAGGATCAACATTTGATCAACCAACCCTAGTGCGGAAACTTTTAAACTCCGTGCCAGATAGATTCATTCAGATTATTGCATCAATTAAACAATACTCAGATTTAGACACTATGACTCTTGACGAAGCAATTGGAAGATTAAAAACCTTCGAAGAAAGAATCAAGTGTAAGAAAGGAATCCTTGGAGATAGCCAAGACAAACTCTTGTTCACACATCACGAGAACAATTTTGGTCATGGTAGACACTCTGGAAACCGTGGACAAGGAAGACTTAATCAGTCACAAGGCCGAGGCCGTGGCAGGTTCAGACAAGAAGAAAGAGAAGATGACATGTCACACGATAATAATCATGATTATAATAGACGGAAGAGATACCCAAGAAATCAAGACAAATTCGTGTTTGACATAAGCAAGGTAAGGTGCTATAATTGCAATGATTATGGACACTTTGCCTCAGATTGTTCTAAACCAAACCAAAGAAAAGAAGAAGCAAATATCGTGCAAGAATATGAAGAACCAACTCTCTAAATGGCACAAGTTGAACAACTGGATCAAGATGTCAAGCAAGTTACGGGCAGAAAGCCGATGCTAGACGGGTGGTCCATTGGACAACCCTTTATGATGTTAAAAGACAAGTTTATCCCTTATTTAATTGTGTAATTATCTTCAATTAGATAACTACGGTTGCTTATGTTTCAGGTGCGGTTCGGGAGCTTAAAGTGGATAAAATGCAGCTTTGGAGGGTTTGGAGTTGAACGGGTCGCGCGTGGAACAAAAGTTGAAACAAGGCACAAAACTCAGGTTGTCACCGTAAATTACGGTCCCACCGTAATTTACGGTGGACCTGATTTTGGCCATTTTCTCACCGTAACTCAGACTAGTTACACCGTAACATTTTGAACATCACCGTAAATTACGGTGACACCGTAATTTACGGTGGAGGCGACGCGAAAATTGTAACTGCCATCATTTAATCAGTTTTATGGTGTCTTTTGGGATATGCTCATCATTGGTCGGTTAGGGAAGACATTAGGGGCGATTTTGGCTGTTCTTGCTTGGTTCTAGACAATTTCTAACATTCGGTTTGTGATTTTGATTCGGATGAACATTGAATTTGTTGCTATGATGATTCACCAAGCTATGTGTGGCTAAAACTTTCGGTGATCATCTTAGGTGAAGGTTTCTCTTGAACTTTTGTGTGTTTATTTCTGAATTTCTAGAATGATAACTTGTGTTTGCTTGTTTATCATGGTGTATGCATAATTGTTTGTAGCTTGTTAATTGATAGTGCAATTTCTAGTCTCAATCGTACGTTCTTGGTGCCGTTGGCAATCGAGATATCATGGGAAGGGTTAGGGTTGGTTATTGATTAATTGATCATCGGGAAACAACCTCGCGTTTATATAATCCGAGTACTTTGTTCCCTTTTATCACTTCAATTATTTATGCACGAGTTATGTCTATGTAACTCTTTCTAGTTGGAATTTCACTCAATTGTTAAAAGAAACTGAAACCTGAGATGATCATTGTTTTCCTAATCTGTTAAACAACCAATTTTGATTTGCAATTAGTTATTAATTTAGTTTTCTAAAACAACAATCCAATTCATTGATCTTTATTTTCTGCAAATTAGGTTAATTGTAGTTTAATTGCAAAGCTATATAATCGACATATTTTCCACATACTCCCTGAGTTCGATACCCTCTTACCACTATATTATAGTTGTTATTGGGATAAAATTTGCGTGTACCATGACAAGCACGTCAAATTTTGGCGCCGTTGCTGGGGAGTAGTGCGCAACGTGTGTCAGTTTGTTAGTTTTGCTTTGTAATTTTCGGGTTTACACTGGTGTGTTTAGTGTGCAGGTTCTACAGGTGCATGCATACTAGAGGCTCTCACAAAGCGTCACCATTGTCATTTGATCCGGAGATCGAAAGAACATTAAGGCAAAATCGCGTGTTAGTACGAGAAAACAGAATTATTGGTTCACCCACATCACCCATCACACCACGAAACATCATGCAAGAATCTCAAGTACCACCCACAACGGGTCAAACGACCTCGTCATTTATACCTACTTCCACACAACCATCACCAAACACCACTATACCAAACTCCACTACAATTCCTACTCCACCTCATGACACTACACCATCCAACACCACACCACCAAACACTACTCAAGTCGAACCTAGTCTTACTTTTAGCCCATCTACTACGATTCCACCACTCACTCATTTCTTCCCAGTTTCGGGTCAGTCATCGTCACATTATTCAATACCCCAAGGTTCAACGGTCGTTCATGCAACTTCAACATTTAGACCATCGAACCAATCGGGCTTTCAATACTCGACTCTTCCCTTTGGGCAAACTTCGGGTATAGGGGGAGATAGATATGAGGAAGGATACGAAGATTTTGAGGGCTATGATGAAGACGGGTATGCTTATGGGGGTTATGGTGATCAAGGAGAGTTCGGTTATGTGCAAAACCAACCTCAAGGGATGGCAAATGTAGGTGGAGTGCCACAACAACAACAACTCCTACCACAACATATTCGGCCAAGACCACAAGGGCTACAAGTGCAACGCCCTATTCCATTGCAACAAGTTCGACTGCAAAACGTACAACCACAATTCCAAAGGCCGATACAACACCAACCGATGCCACAACAACAATTTCAACCACATGTACCACAAGGGCCTATACCAAGGCCAATGGGTCCTGTTCGACCAAGGGTTAGGTTGGGGGTGCCAAGAAGGCATCTTAGAGAACATGCAAGGGGAATTGAAGCGCATTTTAGGCCGATAATCACTCAAAATCCCTCACCGGTAGTTATTCCTCACAATGATCAAGGGAGGACTTTTGAAGTTAGAACAAATTCTTTGCAAAGTTTGCCGAAATACAAAGGGCTAGCAACGGAGGAACCGTATTTCCACTTAGAGGCCTATGACTCAATTTGCAATACTCTTGGGAGTCAAGGTTTTTCGGCTGATGATGTCAAGTTCGTCCTATTTCAATTTTCTTTGGAGGACAAGGCAAAGAAGTGGTTCTACACTTTGCCTTCAGCATCTATTTATACTTGGGCGGAAATGCAACAAAATTTCCTAGACGAATTCTACACCGCCCAAAAGACTAATGATGCTAGGAAGGGGTTGAGGAGTTTTCAACAACAACATGGTGAAATGTTCCATGAGGCATTTGAGCGATTTAACATGATGATTAAAAATTGCCCTCACCATGGGATTGAACTTTGGGAGTTGATGAATGCCTTCCACGAGGGGTTGAGTGCCGAGGATGCTCGTGATTTAATGTCCATTACCGGTGGGACTTTTGGTACAAACTATGAGAATGATGATTGGGAGTTTTTGGAGAACATGGCAATTACATCAAAGAGAAAGGCTCAAGCATCAAGGAGAGCGTGACCGGCCATTGCCCGACCTCAAGTGCACGCAATAGATGATGGTAATGTTCAAACCACTAACCAAATTTATGATGTTTGTGCTTTGTGTAACGAAATAGGTCATGCGGCTGAAAATTGCCAAGGAATGGTGGAAGGGCAATATGAAGAGGTTCATGCGGTTCAAGGTCAAGGAGGGGGTGGTAGAAATTACAACAACATGAATTCGAATACTTACCACCCCGGGTTGAGGAACCACCCAAATTTTCGGTATGGGAACCCTTCTAATCAAGCTAACCCGAACTTTCAAGGTAGCCAAGGTAACTTTGGTTCGCGCCAACCTTACAACAATCAAAGTGGATATCGAGGTGGGAACAACCAAGGGTATCAAAAGCAATATCAAGCGGGTCAAGAACAAGGGGGGTCTTCGGGTGGAAATGAAATGATGGACATGCTAAAAAGCATGCAAGCGGAGATGCAAAAACGGAACCAACTCGATGAAGTTCGAATGCAAAAGGATGAGGTTCGTGACAAAAGCATCCAATCACTAACAACCCAAATGGGTCAATTGGCAACCGATGTAGCGGAGTTGAAGAAAAACAAGGGTCAACTTCCTAGCGACACCAAGGTAAATCCATCACACGGTTCGTCAAGAGGTAATGTTAATGTTCATCATGTTAGTGTTTTAAGAAGTGGAAAAGAGTTTAAAGCCAATTTGTCACCCGAATTGGTTGAGGGGGTAGTTGAGGAGATCACGGGTAATGATAGTGATGATGAAGTTTCACCGGTTAAACCTAAAGAAACAAATGTTAACAAACCGGGGTTGGGTGAAAACGAAAAAAGTGAAAAAGTTGAGGGTGAACCGAGTCAAGTTCCGTTTCCATCGGCTTTACTTGACCCGGGAAAGAAAAATTTTATTGCATCAAGAGGTCCCCAAAAAGAAGAATTGTGGGACATGTTTAAACAAGTTAAAATTAACCTTCCATTACTTGATGCAATAAAACAAGTACCCGCCTATGCAAAATTTTTAAAAGAATTATGTACACAAAAAAGGCAAAACAAAAAGAAAATGCCTAAGCGGGTTGACTTAACCGGGCAAGTAAGTGCGGTTTTGAACGGGGATCTTCCTCCTAAGCTCCAAGATCCGGGCACGCCATTGATTAACATACAAGTTGGTAATTTTCAAATGGCTAAGGCGTTGCTAGATCTTGGAGCCGGGGTTAGCATTTTACCGGGGGGCTTATATGACCAATATGATTTTGGTCCGTTAGCAAGGGTAGAGACAGCGGTTGTTTTAGCCGATTTGTCTCATAAGCTACCCCGGGGTATGGTTCAAAATGTAATTGTTAAAATTGATGAGTTTTATTACCCAGTTGACTTTTTAGTCTTGGACTACTCATCGGCGGACCCAAAGCAACAACAAAATGTAATTTTGGGTCGGCCATTTTTGAGCACCGCACATGCAGTAATCGATTGTAGATTTGGTACAGTCGATATAACTTTTGGAAATCGGAAAATGCGTTTGAATGTTTTTACTAACAATTCTAATGCTAATGGTGTTGATGAGTGTTTCATGGCAGATATAGTTGACGGATGCAACCCGCATGAGTATGAGGAGGATGGTTTGGATGTTTGCCTGTGTGATTTTTCTGAACAGGTACATGCTTATGCACTTCGGGTTGAAGAGGAAAAACAGGATGCCATGGCTTTGAAGGAAGGTCGACCACCATGGACGCATCAATTTGAAGGTTTACCGGCGGAGATAAATTCGGGTACTAAACCATCGTTAGAGGAACCGCCAAAGTTGGAGCTCAAAGACTTGCAAAGCCACTTGAAGTATGCGTTTTTAGGGGATGATGACACTTTACCGGTCATTATTGCCTCTAATTTAGAGTTGGCACAAGAGCAAGCATTGTTGGAAGTTTTAAAAGAGAACAAGGGAGCTATAGGATGGACGATTGCCGATCTCAAAGGAATTAGTCCATCAATTGTCATGCACAAGATCATTACCACCGAAGATACCAAACCGACACGAGAAGCTCAAAGGCGATTGAATCCGAACCTAAGGGAGGTAGTTAAAAAAGAGGTAATTAAATGGTTGGATGCGGGAATCATCTATCCGATTTCGGATAGTGCTTGGGTGAGTCCCACCCAAGTCGTACCTAAGAAGGTCGGCATTCAAGTAGTCAAGGACGAAAGTGGTGAACAAATTGCCACCCGACCGGTCACCGGGTGACGTGTATGTATTGACTACCGAAAATTGAATGCCGCCACTTCTAAGGACCATTTCCCGCTACCTTTCATTGACCCAATTATTGAAAAACTATCGGGTCAAAAATATTACTGCTTTTTGGACGGGTATTCGGGTTACAATCAAATAGCAATACACCCGGATGACCAACACAAGACCACCTTCACTTGTCCATATGGCACCTTTGCCTTTCGGCGAATGCCATTTGGCTTGTGCAATGCACCGGCAACTTTTCAACGATGTATGATGAGTATTTTCTCGGACATGGTTGGAGAGTCGCTTGAAGTATTTATGGATGACTTCTCCATTTTTGGCACTAGTTTTGATGCTTGTCTCAACGAATTACAAAAAGTTTTAAAAAGGTGCGTTGAGAAAAATTTAGTGTTAAGTTGGGAGAAAAGTCATTTTATGGTGCAAGAGGGTATTGTATTGGGTCATGTAATTTCTGAAAGGGGGATGGAGGTGGATAAGGCAAAAATACGGGTAATAGCATCTTTGCCACCTCCGAAAAATGTTAAGGGTGTAAGGTCATTTCTGGGACATGCGGGTTTCTATAGACGTTTCATAAAGGGTTTTAGTGTTATCACCAAACCCTTATGCAACTTGTTATTAAAAGATGTCCCATTTGATTTTACTAACGAGTGTATGCAAGCTTTCACTGTTTTGAAGGAACACTTGGTCAAAGCTCCTATCTTGCAACCACCGGATTGGTCAAAGCCGTTCGAGATAATGTGTGATGCAAGCGACACCACTATTGGTGCAGTTTTGGGTCAACGGGTTGATAGAAAGCCGGTGGTGATTTACTATGCAAGCAAAACTTTATCCGAAGCGTAACTCAATTACACTACAACCGAAAAGGAGTTATTAGCGGTGGTGTATGCTTTGGATAAGTTTCGTGCTTATATTTGGGGGAGCAAAGTGGTGGTTTATTCGGATCATAGTGCGGTCCGATATTTGATGGAGAAAAAGGACGCGAAGCCTCGTTTGATTCGGTGGGTATTATTGTTACAAGAGTTCGATTTAGAAATCCGAGACAAAAAGGGAAGTGAGAACGTAGTGGCGGATCACTTGTCTCGGATTCCGGTGGAAGGGATCGATGATGATAGTGAAATAAATGAAACGTTTCCCGACGAGCAACTCTTAGCCGTTTCCACCTTTGTTGCACCGTGGTATGCTCACTATGTCAACTACTTAGCCACGGGTGCCATCCCAAGTCATTGGACCAAGAAGCGTCGACAACAATTTATGGTTCAAGTGAAGCAATATATTTGGGATGAACCGGATCTTTTCAAGATTGGACCGGATCAAGTTATACGAAGGTGTGTGCCTGAGACAGAAGTGTTGGAAATTCTGACCCATGCTCATTCGTCCGCATGTGGAGGTCATTTTAGTGGGCACAAAACAGGCTATCGGGTTCTTTCATGTGGGTTTTATTGGCCCACAATTTTCAAGGATGCATGTGAGTTCGCTAGAAATTGCATAAATTGTCAAAAGATGGGAAGCATATCGAAGAGGGACGAGATGCCATTACAACCAATCTTGGTTGTAGAGATATTTGATGTATGGGGTATATATTTTATGGGTCCCTTCCCGAACTCAAATGGGTTTCTATACATTTTGGTAGCGGTGGATTATGTCTCGAAGTGGATTGAAGCTATTGCAACACGAACAAACGACCATTCGGTCGTTTGTAAATTTGTTCAATCCAACATTTTCTCTCGTTTTGGCATCCCGCGTGTTATTATAAGCGATGGTGGTTCGCATTTCAAGAACTTCAATTTCGGGAAATTATTGAAGAGGTATAGCGTGAATCACCGAATTGCCACACCTTAGCATCCGCAAATGAGTGGACAAGTCGAAGTGTCCAACCGTCAAATCAAAGAAATTCTCATGAAGACGGTTAGAACGGATAGGAAGGATTGGTCGAGTAAGTTAGATGATGCATTGTGGGCATACCGAACGGCCTACAAGACTCCAATTGGCACAACGCCTTACCGGATGGTGTATGGAAAGGGTTGTCACTTGCCAATGGAGTTAGCGCATCGGGCACATTGGGCAATTAAGACGGTAAACGCAGATTATGACGAGGCGGGAAAGTTGAGAAAGTTGCAATTAAGCGAAATAGAAGAGATTCGAGACGAGGCGTATGAATGTGCATCGGCTTATAAAGACAAGCTCAAGAAAGTACACGATGCGAAATTGAGAAAGAAAACGTTCGAAGTGGGTCAAAAAGTTTGGTTGTATATCTCAAGACCCAAGATGTTCGCGGGCAAGCTTAAAAGCAAATGGATGGGCCCATATGTCGTTCGGAGAGTTGGGAGGTTTGGTGATGTAGATATCCAAGATGAGCACACGCTAAAACAATAAACGGTAAACGGTCACCGGTTGAAGCCATACTTGGAAGGGAACGACATCAATAACTTGGAGCTTGACAAAGCGGGCTACATCTTACGCCCGGTCGATGAGGAACAACCGTGAGAGGCCCAGGTTTGGTAGTGTAAATAGTAGTATTTCATTTTGTTTTGTTTTGTATAGTTTGCACAATTACCGTATTTCCTTGAAATCCGTGTTTGAAACAAGTGTGGGGATATTCGGGTCACGAATTACTCTAACATTGTGTTGAGGACAACACGGAACTTTCGAGGGGGTAGGGTGATTTTTACACGTTTTTGAAAAAAAAAATTAAAACATAAAAAAAATTGAAAAATTTGAAAAATATAAAAAAATGAACCTTAAAACAGCATTTTGCAGCGAACCAGGAAGACCCAGATGCCACCGTAACTTATGGTGGCACCGTAAGTTACGGTGGAGAGAAAATGGATTAAGGCTTTACGGTGTATCTCTACTGTTTTACGGTGTGAGTTTTTGTTCAGGTTGCACCGTAATTTACGGTCTTACCGTAATTTACGGTACGCAAGGAAAGCTGATCCGTCGTTTTGGTTTTTACATGTACATAAAAAATATATATATATATATAATGAAACATCAGGTCACGTGGATAATCCCCATCCATTCCTTTTCCTTTCTTCTTTCCTCATCACAAACATCTAACATCACTTTCATCAAGACCCACAAGATCCACATTCACCTTCAACCTTCAATCACTCATAACTTTCTCAATTCTTGTTCAAACTAAGTGAAATCAGAGTCTATTTTGACTAATTTTTCACGTAGTTTCTGATTTTGCCAAGAGATTTACTAGAAAACGAAGCTTTCGGGTTCGAATTTTAAACCCTAGTTTCGAAATTTTGGGGCTTTTTGAAGTTGTTGCCTCATTTGTGTTTCTTACATCTTCAAACAAGGTATGGAAGTTTATTTGCTATGTTTTGTTGATACATTGTGGGAATGAAGGTTAATAGTATTATTTGTTTACACCCACTTGCTTATTCATAGTTTTGATTTGTTACTTGTTACTTGAACATGATTATGGTTTGTAGATGTAGGATTTTTAGTAAAGTAGTGAACTTTTGGGAAATCTCTACATTGTAGAGATACCATGCCCGATTTTTGAAAAATTCTTGATAAATTTTTGGTTCACTAACATCTACAACCATGGTAACAAGCAAGTGTGGGGATATTGTGAGAAAAGAGTCTAATGTTGTTTCATTTGGTTGTGTTGTTTGCTCTAATGTGTGCAGGAAAATGGCACGAACAAAAGAAAAGACCGAAGCTAGTTCATCTTCGTCTTCGAAGGGAAAGGGTAAACGGCCGGAACAACAACCAAGGAAGAGACAATACATGGGTCGAGTAAGCGAAAGTGAAGAGGAGGAAATGGAGTTGGACCCGGCTGAAAAGCCAAAATGGGATTCGGGTCCATTGGATGACCAAGCAGAGGAGTGGCAACCAACACTCTACCATGACAGTATGAACAAATTGAAAAACAAGGCTGCTGCATTCATTTGTGAGAGAGAAGTTAATGAGGTTCAATTCAGCCCGTTCGGTGTGTTTGATAAATTTCGCGCTCTAGGTTGGGAGGGGGCGCTTAATTGCTTTGATAAGGATAAAAACAACTTGTTCATAACCGAAATACAAGAATGGATGGCAACTCTTAAGTGCAACACGTATGGAAAGCCATCACAAATGAAGCTAACGGGTATAGTGCATGGGATTCCAGTGGAGATGTCTTTTGACACGTTGAAGAAGCTTGGGAAATATGATAGTCTTCCAGCTCGTGACTACATGATTCCCACTCTTGATAACCTTTTGGTAAAGCCGGAAAAGCATCCCCGGTGGAATCATATGTTGGCAACACTGTTTTTACCCGGTACATACAGTGGAATCTTGTACCGGAGGAATTTGAGAATTGAAGCAAAGTTGTTGTTGGCTATTTGCCTCTTGAATGTCATTCCGAGAAGGGGGGACAAAGAGCAAGTGAGGTTTCCCGAGGTACCCGTTCTCTATTCGCTGCTCACAGGGTCACCACGCTTTCCCATCCGATATCTAATTATGAACCACTTATGGATTTGCCGGAATAAGTTAGGAAGAGATATCGTTCCGTATTGCCGAATAATCACGGGACTGATGAAACAGCAAAAGGCAATAACATCTGAAGATAGAGGGGCAACAAAAAGGCATCTGCCTTTTACATTAGATAAGTTGGGGATTGGTTGGTCATACACACAGTCGAAGCGGTATCATAAACTTAAGTCTGAGGGGCAGCGATGGAGAGCCCTAAAGGTGGGTGCACGTGATCTTTTACCGGGTGAGCCAGATGAACCGGAAAGTGACGAGGAAGCAGTTCCAAGTGGTGACGAGGATTATGCGGACGAGCCGCAAGGAGGTGAGAATGTAGGTCAAGGGGGTTATGGTAGAGGTTATGGTGGTATGTTTTACAATTATACGGAGCAATCTTATGTGCCGGGTTGGGCTTATGAAGGCACAATGCAAGAAGTGATTGAGAATCAACGTCCCCCGGCACCAATTTTTGAGTCGTGGTCGGGGTCGGAGCGGACGTTATTTGATCAAAACACGAGGATGAGTGCAAGTATAGAGCGGTCTTTGAAACAAAACCTTGATCGTCAAGAGGCATGGAATCGCACACATGCGTATTCCCATGAAGTGGAAATGAATAATCGATACCATGACTATCAAGAAAGGAGAATGCACTCAGATTGGCATGCCGGGCGGCCGGTGGTTATGGATCCACAACATGTGGATTATGCGTCACTACCACCTTATGATGGTAGTGTTTCGTATCCAACCCCGCCGATCCATCATTCACAATGGATTGATCCACGCCAACAAGAGGGAGCTCAACAACAACAAGGTGGGAGTAGTAGCGGCTCATTTGCGTTTGGAGAATGGAACGACATGATGTCTTCCATTTTTGGGCCTCCGGGACCGCGCTATTATTAGTCAGGTTGTGTTCCTCCTTTGTATATTTTGTGCATATTTGTTAGCTTGTTATGTTTATGGTTGGGCGGTTGGGTGGTGTATGATTGTGTTGTTTTGTTTGGGTTGGTGTGAGTTGGTGGTGTCATGTTTTAAAAAGAAGAAAAACATAAAAAAAATATTAAAGAAAAAAAATCCAAAAAGAAATTTGTGGTTTGAGTGAAGAAGCTTTTTGTTGATGTTGAATGAATTTTAGTGATCAAAGCCTCCTAAAACCATACATTGGGGTCAATGTATCCCAAGTGTGGGGATGGGGGGGATTTTTTTGAAGATTTTGAAAAAAAAAATAAATCAAGCGAAACGATGTGAAAATTTTAACACCCTAGATTAACCCCAAATTGATGCACCGGCAACCCTTGATATCCTTTTATTCTTGGTGAGAGTTGAAGCCACATTTGTATATAAATAATGCTTATCTTTGATGAGAGTGGCTACGGGTGGGGGTGCATTAGAATTTGTGCTTGAATGCGGTTCGAGGCCTTAGTTAAACATGAATGCAAAAAGGATAAGGGCATCTAGGTAGCCTCGTCTTTAGTGTGTGTGAGTGTGGGATTTGGGGGTTGGACCTCATAAGTTATATATATGAGCATGGTTGCGAGAGGGGCGGGGGTTTGGACATTTAGTTGCCCAATTTTGTGCCTAAAAGCCTATTGTTTGTTACCCCTAGCTACTTACTTAAAAACTTACCCAAATTTGACCCGGTCTTATAGTGTTAGTAAAAGTAGTAGTAGTAGTTTTAGTAGTATGATGTAGATATGTTTGAAGCTTTATTGTATGGTTGCTTGCTTTGATTGAAAAAAACAATTTCAGAAAAATCAGAAAAGAAAAAAAAAAGAGAAAAAGCAATGAAAAATGAAAAAAAGAAAGGATGTTTAGTTGTCTTGTACATAGTAGTTTAGATTGGTAGTTGTTAGTTTGTTTTATTGTGTAATAAAAAGAACGGGTTAAATTTTCGCTACTTCATATATATTCCATTTCCTACCCATACACCTAGCCACGTTACAACCTTGAAAGTCCCTTTGATTTGCATTCATGTTTGGCACTTGTTAGGAGAAGGGTCGATTTAGGTACAAGCCTATAATTGTGCAACCGCCCGTTAGCCTTTGTGTGTCTAGCTCATATTGCAAGTGCTTACTTGTAACCGAGAGGAGAGACATAGTGAGGGGTGCATTAGTTGGGTGTTAAAAAGGGGTTAGTAAAAGGATTGCATGTTGTGCTTGGTTTACATTGATCGCTTGTTTTGAAATTGATTTGATGAGTTGCTTGGGACAAGCAACGGTTAAGTGTGGGGATGTGACGGGTGGTCCATTGGACAACCCTTTATGATGTTAAAAGACAAGTTTATCCCTCATTTAATTGTGTAATTATCTTGAATTAGATAACTATGGTTGCTTATGTTTCAGGTGCGGTTCGGGAGCTTAAAGTGGATAAAATGCAGCTTTGGAGGGTTTGGAGTTGAACGGGTCGCGCGTGGAACAAAAGTTGAAACAAGGCACAAAACTCAGGTTGTCACCGTAAATTACGGTCCCACCGTAATTTACGGTGGACCTGATTTTGGCCATTTTCTCACCGTAACTCAGACTAGTTACACCGTAACATTTTGAACATCACCGTAAATTACGGTGACACCGTAATATACGGTGGAGGCGACGCGAAAATTGTAACTGCCATCATTTAATCAGTTTTATGGTGTCTTTTGGGATATGCTTGTCATTGGTCGGTTAGGGAAGACACTAGGGGCGATTTTGGCTGTTCTTGCTTGGTACTAGACAATTTCTAACATTCGGTTTGTGATTTTGATTCGGATGAACATTGAATTTGTTGCTATGATGATTCACCAAGCTATGTGTGGCTAAAACTTTCGGTGATCATCTTAGGTGAAGGTTTCTCTTGAACTTTTGTGTGTTTATTTCTGAATTTCTAGAATGATAACTTCTGTTTGCTTGTTTATCATGGTGTATGCATAATTGTTTGTAGCTTGTTAATTGATAGTGCAATTTCTAGTCTCAATCGTACGTTCTTGGTGCCGTTGGCAATCGAGATATCACGGGAAGGGTTAGGGTTGGTTATTGATTAATTGATCATCGGGAAACAACCTCACGTTTATATAATCCGAGTACTTTGTTCCCTTTTATCACTTCAATTATTTATGCACGAGTTATGTCTATGTAACTCTTTCTAGTTGGAATTTCACTCAATTGTTAAAAGAAACTGAAACCTGAGATGATCATTGTTTTCCTAATCTGTTAAACAACCAATTTTGATTTGCAATTAGTTATTAATTTAGTTTTCTAAAACAACAATCCAATTCATTGATCTTTATTTTCTGCAAATTAGGTTAATTGTAGTTTAATTGCAAAGCTATATAATCGACATATTTTCCACATACTCCCTGAGTTCGATACCCTCTTACCACTATATTATAGTTGTTATTGGGATAAAATTTGCGTGTACCACGACAAGCACGTCAATGCTCAGAGACAAGGATCTACTACAACAAGCTCGTGATAAAAATGGAGAAGCACATGAGGGCAAGCAAGACAAAGAGAAAGATCAAGGTGCAACTCAAGGATGTTCGAGATTAGGGGGTGAATGAAATCATAATCTGTCACACCCCGATATTTCCACGTATTACCGGTGGGCCCGGTGGGGAGTATCGTGACGTAGTTGATATCATCATAGTCAATAATCACAGTTTAAATGCACAGCGGAAGTCTAAAAGTAATTTATACATACCAAGTTTAAAGTAACATAAAATATTACACAACAGATTGTAAAAAAAGATCCACAGGCGGATCAAAACAAAAGAAGTATTGTTCAACAGACTTAAAGTGATAAAAGCTTGCAAGACTCTTTATTTAATCACTCAGGAGTTTCAGCCCATTACGCTTAGTACCTGCACTTAACCTTTTGAAAATACGTCAGTTTACACTAGTAAATACAATTAACTGACTCTTTTGAAAAGTGTTTTTAAAAATTGATATAAATGCACAAGGCTAAATATTCTTTAATAACTTGGGACAATTATTTAAAAATAATCTTGTATACAGTTTTACATGTTTGTCGTCCATTTAGGACCCGGTTAGAAGAGCCGGTTAAGATTAATAGACACACCACTTTGTATAATACCCACAAGAAGTTTCCTTACAAGTGGAGTACCTTTTTACATACGCAACTGTCAGGTGTATGCCTACACCTCGTGCTTAAGTCGTGGCCATTTCTAATGAATGAGCTGAGGATATCCAGGACATGGTCATTAACCCCCCAAAGGCATTGCATCAGACAAGACAGATTAAAACGGGTTATGCGTCTTTTTAATCACATTCTGATTGTACGACTTCACACCCGACCAAGCGGTATTATTATAATACCGTATCCCAAGCCCGTATAACGGAAAATAAGTTAAAAGTATTTACCTGAGCTAAAATATAAATTTAATCCCAGCTGTATATCAAATCAGCAAGTACAAATAGCTTTTACTGGGCTCCTAATCTGGAACGAAGGTTTAAATAATCTATTAGATTCCTAACGGCTCTTATTTAAGTTATAACTTAGACCGGTTAGTTTTAAAGAAAGGTTTACAGTTCAAAACGCACGATTAAGCGAAGACCGGATTAGAATGTGATTTAAACCCAACAAGTATGAAAACTTGTATAAAAGGGGTAAACTAACTACATTCTGGATTTTGAAGTAAAAATGATAAGGTTTGACCCGTTTCGATTAATTAATGCAAACTAGTTACATAAACCGTACCGAACGCGTATATGCATAACGGGTAACCAAATGAATCATGTACAGGTTCCACAAGTTAATATGCTTCAATTATGTTGTGATATCAGTAGGATACCTTCCATTATGCCCAAAACGAATTTAAAACCAATTTATGCCCCATAGGGGTATTTTGGTCATTTTTAAGTTTATAAAAGAGGTTAAATAGCAATCTGAGGTTTTGGTCTAAAATAATCAGTAAAAACGTTTATTTTAATAAGTTATATCAGTAAGATATCATATATATGTGAAATTTATCATTTATGACCAAACTATGCACCGTAGGGGCATTTTGGTCATTTCACATATGTTAAAAGGTCAAATTTGGAAATCTGAGTTCAAAACTTTTACTTACTGTTAAAGTATAAAAATTTATCCATAACATCAGTAGGTAACAAGCCTTAGGTGCCAAACATGGTTTGAAACCATACTATGCGCCTAAATCGCATAAAAGTAGGTATTTGACGATATTCGGGTTGATTAAGGAAATCCAAGATTTTGATCAGCCTTTACTGTTTAAAATAACTTATTTAATATATATAATCAGTACAAAAAGGTTTGATATGTAACGGATGTGTAAAACTCATTTTATTAGCGAAAAGGGCATTATCGTCAATTACCGAGCCTATGCAAGAACTCTATGTTATGATCAGTTTAAAATTTAATAAAAATCTCCAAAAATCCCTAAATATTATATTACATCATTGGGTAAAAGGTTTGGTGTCAAAATTTGGGTTTAAATAGGATTTATGTCGAAAATGCCGTTTAATTAATAAAAAGGCTTTCATTTACGATATTGTGCATAACTCTCATTTTAGACCATAAACCGATGTCAAACTTTTAGGACATACTTAAATATCAGTAATAAAGATTTTTGTCCACTCACATTTTCAAAAATCTCGTTTTAATATCAAAATGGCATTATGGTCAACATTTAAGCATTTAACGGAAACATGCAAATGATTCAGATTATTAAGGAACCATATAGTATAATCTCAGAGGGTTATACTACCATGAAATATGGTCCTAAAGGAACCCCAAAGGTATATCTAAAACTAAGCTAACTCGGGTGAAAACTGAAAGTCAAAGCAAAAGTCTACTTTTGCGACTTTCGGTTGCGAACCGAGCCTAAACTCGGAATTGTCGGGTTGAACATGCCTAAACATGTCCTTATATTATTTACCAAGTTATTTTAATGTTAAAACATGTTCCATAACCTCAGCATTATCAGTTATGTATTATTTTTGCAAAAACAGGCTCTATTGACTTTTTATTAATAAGTTTGACCCGACAATTGACCAAGTTAGAGTGATAATCAGTAGGTGCCCTTTTAAGGGTTTAATACCTATATAATTACCAACTCATAGCCATTTCAATTCAAATAATGGCTGGACCATTAGTGATTAATCACTTAGTCAAAGCAGAATTACGTCAACTTTGACTTTCGGTCATTACACTTATGAAAACTTAATTACAGAGGCTAAGTACACTTACAAGAGTCCTTAGCACGAAGATTAAGACTAAGAGAGCTTCCTTCCTAGGTAGGATGCTCCAGAGAATGATTTAAAAGCTTCAAAGCTTGAGAGATGCTTAAGAGTTTTGTAAATTTGAACTTGCAAGTGAATGTGCTGCCAATTCTCCCCCTATTTATACTAATTGAGGGTGCCACCAGATCAATACAGGTGTTATGGCTCTTCCTTGATCATTACATGTGTCCAAAATGGTTTTTAAAACCATCAACCAGTCCCTTGTATCGAATTAAAGCTAGTATGTGTGAAGAGAAGGGCAGAACCTGCACCTGTGCATGGTTTCTGCCCAGATCATGCCGTGGCGCTGCGCCACGGCAGAAAGGGTTACCCGTGGCGCGACGCCACCACCCTATTTACCAGCCATTCAAGTTTCAAACTTGACATATTCACCCCCTGGACCTTATAAAACGTAATATTTTCCATTCTAAGCATTTAACCCATATAACTTATATTTTTGTGATCCATGAGATATAACCAAACATCGTTGGGTCCGATTTCGTTAAACGATAACCGAAAACACAAGTTTTGCCCTGTTGACTCTATTAACCATTATGTCCTGAAAATTAGCGTATCTATCACAAACGATATCGAAACCTTGTAAAATTTTTATCACTTATTCTTGGGAGCATAATTAATCGTTACAAAGCTTCGGGTTCGTTAAAAGGTCACTCAGATGTATTACTTTAACATGTTGACACATTTAACCCCTCGCGTCTTGTAAACTTCCCCTTTCTTCCACAAACGGTTTCATACGTTTCATGATTTATTCGTTTAAGGGTATAAACATCGTGTAGGGTCGTTGAAAGGCAAAATTTTCAAATGTTGATGATTTGGGTCCTTTTACACACATAATTTCTTCGTTTGTCAACTTTAGTCCCTTGAAATCAATTCATCACGCGTTGAAAGTTCATGACACGTGTCGTTACTTTATTGGACATGATTTTGCGAGGTGTTACATCCTCACCCCCTTAAGAGAAATCTCGACCTCGAGATTTACTGAAATAAATGAGGGTATTTCTGCTTCATTGTGGATTCAACCTCCCATGTGTATTCTGGGCCTCTACGGGCATCCCACTTTACCTTCACAATCGGCACATGCTTTCTTCGAGGCTTCTTAACCTGTCAATCCTCAATTGACAAAGGTTTTTCAACGAACTTCAAGCTCTCATCTATCTGCACGTCCTTATGCAACATTGCTAGCGACTCATCGGCTAGACATTTCTTTAGGTTGCAGATGTGGAATACATTATGAATTCCACTGAGTTCTTCTGGAAGATTTAGCTTGTAAGCTACAGTTCCGACACATTCGATGATCTCGAATGGTCCTATGTATCTTGGGCTAAGCTTGCCCTTTTTGCCAAATCGCATCACCCCTTTCCAGGGTGATACCTTGAGTAGCACTTTATCGCCAACTTCAAACTTTAAAGGTTTGCGCCTCAAATCAGCATAACTTTTCTGCCTGTCCCTGGCAGCTTTCAGATGATCACGGATTTGGATGATCTTATCCGTCGTCTCGAGGACTATATCAGGTCCTGTTAGTTGGACATCTCCAACTTCCGCCCAACAAACTGGCGTTCTACACTTTCTTCCGTACAAAGCTTCGAAAGGCGCTGCTTGAATACTTGAATGATTCCTATTATTATACGAAAATTCAATTAATGGAAGATGATCATCCCAACTTCCACCTAAATCAATAACACAAGCTCGTAGCATATCCTCAAGCGTTTGAATTGTACGTTCGCTTTGCCCATCCGTTTGAGGATGATATGAAGTGCTGAAGTTTAATCGAGTGCCTAAAGCTTGCTGAAAGCTTTTCCAAAAATGCGATGTGTATCTTGTATCCCTATCAGAGATAATAGATACTGGCACTCCGTGGAGAGATACTATCTTATCCACGTACAGCTGAGCTAGCTTATCTGAGCTGTGTGTTTCCTTAATCGGTAGGAAGTGAGCTGACTTAGTCAGCCTGTCGACTACAACCCAAATAGTATCATTCCCATGCTTTGTCTTTGGTAACTTAGTGATAAAATCCATAGTTACCATTTCCCATTTCCAAGTGGGAAGTTCAGGCTATTGTAGCAAACCGGACGGCTTTTGATGTTCTGCTTTAACTTGCGCACACGTCAGACATTTAGCCACATAAGTGGCTATAGATTTTTTCAAACCTATCCACCAATGATTTGCCTTTAAATCCTGGTACATCTTATCACTGCCAGGATGAACAGAATATTTGGAGTTATGGGCTTGTTGAAGAATCACATCTCGAAGTCCTCCATGGATTGGAACCCATATTCTACCATTCAATCTTAGGATTCCCTTCTTGCCATATGATAACTGTTCAGCAGTTACGCCTAACTTCTCATTCGGATAGTTAGCTTCTAATACTGCTTCCTTTTGAGCGGCTAACAACCTTTCATTTAAGCTGTTCTTCAATTCAATGCTCTTGGCATTGATTCTAATAGGCTTAACCCTTTCTTTTCTGCTCAAGGCATCAGCAACTACATTTGCCTTGCCAGGATGATATTGTATTTCACAATCATAATCATTCAGTGTCTCCATCCATCGATGCTGTCTTATGTTAAGATCCTTCTGGTTGAACAGATGCTGAAGGCTCTTATGATCAGAATAGATCACACACTTGGTTCCATATAAATAATGCCTCCAAAGCTTTAGTGCAAATACAACGGCACCCAATTCCAAATCATGGGTGGTGTAGTTCTTTTCGTGCACTTTTAATTGACGTGAAGCATATGCAATAACCTTGCCTTTCTGCATGAGCACACAACCCATACCGGTGTGTGATGCGTCGCAATAAACCACAAATTCTTCAATTCCATTTGGCAATGTCAACACTGGAGCATTGCTTAATTTCTGCTTGAGGACATCAAAATATTCTTGTTGCTTGGGACCCCAGTCAAACTTTATATTCTTGCGAGTCAACAAGGTTAGGGGTGCAGCAATCCTGGAAAAATTTTCAATGAAACGCCTGTAGTATCCTGCTAGACCCAAGAAGCTGCGTATCTCTATAGGAGTCTTAGGTTCTTGCCAATTCATAATCGCTTCAATCTTAGCGGGATCCACCTGGATACCACGTTCACTTACCACATGTCCAAGTAATTGGACTTCACGAAGCCAAAACTCACATTTTGAAAACTTGGCGTAGAGTTTCTCTTGCTGTAGAAGTTTAAGGATACACTGGAGATATCTTTCATGATCGGCTTGATTCTTTGAGTAAATAAGAATGTCATCAACAAAGACAATGACAAACTTGTCCAAATATGGCTTGCAAACGCGATTCATGAGATCCATGAACGCTGCAGGTGCATTAGTGAGCCCAAAAGGCATCACTAAGAACTCATAATGACCATAATGAGTTCTGAATGCAGTCTTATATACATCTTCATCTCTAACCTTCAACTGGTGATAACCTGATCTTAGATCAATCTTGGAAAAATAACTTGCCCCTTGCAGTTGATCGAACAGATCGTCTTTCCTGGGCAATGGATATCTGTTCTTAATTGTAACCTTGTTCAGCTCGCGATAATCAATGCATAAACGCATTGATCCATCCTTTTTCTTCACAAATAGAATCGGTGCCCCCAAGGGGATGAACTAGGTCGAATAAAACCCTTTGCCAACAAATCTTCCAACTGAGTCCTTAACTCTTTCATCTCAGTTGGTGCCAACCGATAAGGTGCTCTTACAATTGGTGCTGCTCCAGGAATGATATCGATTCTTAACTCCACCTGCCTATCTGGGGGTAAACCAGGTAGTTCTTCAGGAAAAACGTCTGGATATTCCGAAATAACGGGGATGTCTTCAATCTTTGGCCTTGGTTCATGAATGGTTACCTGTGCCATATAAATGACACAACATTTCTTCAAACATCTTGATGCCTTAAGCATAGACACTTGCTTAGGCAATCCGTATTGTGTATCTCCTTGTATTGTAAGTGGTTCACCATTAGGAGTCTTGATAACCACTTGCTTCTTATCACATACAATTTGGGCTTGGTTATGAGATAACCAATCCATGCCAATCACTATGTCAAATCCTGCTAATTTCAATGGAAGCAAGGACAACGGAAAAGAGTGATTCCTAATGGATATAAAACATCCATCTAGAATTGTTGAGGCAGTCTCTATAGTACCATCGACCAATTCTACTTCATATTTTATGCTTAGGGTTTTAACAGGCAAATTTAGCAATTTACAAAACTTATTGTCTACAAAAGACTTGTCTGCACCAGAATCAAACAATACTCTAGCATAAACATCATTGATAAGAAAGGTACCTGTTATCACGTTGTCGTTCTGAATGGATTCTTGAGCATTCATTTGAAAGACCCGAGCATTGGTCTTCTTAACCTCTTCAGGTTTCTTTGCATATTTTGGGCAGTTAGTCTTGATATGCCCCTTCTCGTTACAGTTGTAACAAGTCGCATCTTTCATTTTCTTACATTCCAACGTTTTATGCTTGCTTGATTTGCAGATCCCACAAACTCTAGGTTGCAATTGAGACTTTGATTCTAACCTGCACTTCCCTAAATGGCGCTTATGGCAGGTTTTGCATTTGGGTTTCTCACCCGACTGTTGGTTGTCCTTTTTAAACCCGGAACCGTTCTTGTACTCAAAGTTCCCCTTTTGTTTCTTATCAGAACGACGTGAGTTCTCATCCTCAAGTTTCCTTTTCCCTTCTTCATAATTCTTGAGCGGTCTCTGCCTAACCACATCGAGAGTAAGAGATAAGGATAGATCAGCCACTGACCTAAAGGTGGTAGGTCTTGATGCTTTCACACTTGCCTTAATTTCTGGAGCTAAACCTCCAATAAAACGAGCTATGCGTTTTGGTTCTGGTGTGACCAAGTATGGAACCAATCGTGACATGATGTTGAAACTCATAAGATACGCCTGGCAATCTAAGTTCTTCATGACCAAGGTCAAGAAGTCAGTCTCAATTTTCTCAACTTCATGTTGAGGACATAAATTTTCTTTGATTAGAGCAACAAACTGATCCCAAGTCAGATTATACAACGGGATCTTCCCTGTAGCTTGGATTAGGGACCTCCACCAAGCTAAAGCTTCTCCTTTAAAAGATTGTGAAACAAATTTCACAATGTCCTGCTCTGCACAACCACTAATATCAACCACTGTATCCATTTCATCAAGCCATGTCATACAGTCAATGGCTTCTTTCTCCCCTGTGAAGTCTCTAGGCTTGCAGGAGACGAAATATTTGTAAGAGCAGGTCTTAGCACGTGGCTCTTGATTGAGCACAATCTTCTTAGACAGGATACTTTGCTGATTTGACGAGTGACGAGCATCGTCCTTCTTTGACTCGTGTGTTTTAGAAGGGGGCTTACTATGAGCCACAGATTGAGTCTTAGTGCGAGTACCACTTGATTCCTTGAATTGTCTGTCAAGAGCTCTAGTAACAGCATTGTCTATCAATGCTTGAAGATCTGCACCAGCTACGTTTATTCGGGTGGTATCATTTCTCTCCCTGGGGTGACTGTTAACCTCTTCTGATTCAGCCATGTAGCTTGATTGCTACAAAACAATTGACATTATTTTATTTAGAGGTTATTATGGAATCATCATTTTTGATGATTTATTAACCATGGTAATATAAACCATATTGGTTAATTTGTTAATCAAGCTTTTATTTTAAACTTTTTGTTATAATTAATCCCTAGTTATAAAACATTAAGGGCATTATTAATGGCACATAAGGCCTAGTCACAAGGACAGTTTTAAGCCATGATTTCAGAGAATCGAGGCGTTAAGGTTTGAACGTAGTTCATTACATTTTATTGACAGGGAGTCGTAGACCACAACTGTCTTTTGTCTCATTTGACAATTATCATGTCCCGTAGGCACTTCATCACTAATGGATGTTTAATATATGATCATCTTGACTGATGATTTGAACCCATGATTTATAGATCATTAGGCTAAAATAAGGAGTCTGGAAGATTCCAATATAAGGATGACATGTGCGATTTTACCCAATCACATCTTCCAGGAGTGCTAACATGTTTTCAGATGTTAACAAGGATTTGAATCTTTTTAAATAGGTTTTACCATCGTGGCCAGGTCTATAATGACATTTAGGCTAGGTTATACCTTTTAAGATTCTTTTTAATATTTAAAGGCATATCAATTACAAAAAGGAATGATATTTTGATTTATTTCTTATATTATATTCATGCATATGGATGACAATTGAAATTTAAATAAAACATTCCAATAAATTTAGAAGAAGTACATAATTGCCCTAAACGGGACTTGAAAGAAATAACATTGTCCACGTAGGGACTAAAATAAGAAATACTAGTCCTCACATGGACCTATTACATAAATAAAAATGTCCACGCAGGGACTTGATTGAAATAAACAACAAAACAAATAAATAAGGAATTTCAATAATCCCTCTTCTTCTTCCCCTTGATTAGGTTTGCCAAACCCTTAAGTAGTACCCAGCGGCTTCTATGCTCTTCTTGAACCTCTCGCTCCACCTGGTTCAACCTCTAAAGAATCTCCTACTGCTACGGTGGTTGGATCAGTGGCGGCTGCTGCTCTGGAGGTTGAGGAGGTGGTGGGTATTGATACCCATATGCTTGGTACCCAGACTGGTACGAAGCTGCGTAAGGCCCTTCTGGATGGAGAGCATTGTAGTTGGCCGCCTCGAGGTATGGGTCGACGGCAGGGGCATTGTAGAAGTTGTAGCCATGATAAGCTGGCTGCTCAAAAGGGTTATACGCTGCTGCACCAGCGTATGAAGGAATTGGGTTATCATAACCCATGTGTGGTGGTGGTGCGACTGGAGCTGAGTCGACTTCTGAAACTGGGTTTGAAGGCCCACCCATTTGCGGGTCTTCATACAGTGGCGGGTAGTTGCTGCCACTGGAGTGTTGAGGGGTGCTGAAGTGAAAATCCCCTCCTCGCACGGACATCCGTGCACCTGTTCTTCTTCGCCTCGGTGGTTCCGGAGGCAGCTGCTGCTCTAGCGGTGGCGGTGGCGCAACCGCCTGGAAACGTGAATCCTCAGAGGGATCCTGCTGCTGCTGTGGTGGTGGGTTAAAAGGGGGAGTGAACTCCCAGTGGTAAGTGGCCCATCTTTCAGCAAATGAATCGGGGCCTCTATATGGCGAACCATGAAAAGATGATCCGTCAGAAATCTCGATGGGATGCGTGGGCGTCCCAGTTGGAGGTTCGGCGGGTTCTGGATCTGGATCCTCGTCCATATCCATATCCTTGGCTCCAGGAAAGTGGTCTTCTGGTCCCAACGGGTTATCGCCCATTGGTTCTTCACTCACGTTCGCCGGGTTGAACCGACTCTGAAAGTATGGGGTCGGGTCTTGAAAAGCCCGATGTGAGCTTGACCGCTGCAACAGCAAGAAGGAGTGGTGAGAATCATTGGGCTCGTTTTCTGAATGTGGCCCAAAGGAGTGGTGGTACGGGGGCGACGAGCTAAGCGAGACAGAACGCCTCGCGGGTTCCAAGTATGTCCTCCAATCCTCGTGAGGACTAGAGCTATGAGTTGCTGAGGGTGTTCGCCGGTGAGAAAGCCCGGCTTCGTGATCATTTGGAGCAGTGATTGGCGCCTTGCCTCGTCCGCCTCTTCCTTTGAATCTTGGCGGCATTTTCTTTGATCCTGTCAAAACAAAAAAAAAAACAACAAAGACAGAAACAATTAAGATTAGGATTAATCCTAAGTCCTTTGCCTGGACTCGGAAGTCAAGGAATGTGCAACTGTGTCATTGAGATTAAACACAAAAGGCTAGTGTTTAATTCACTCAATATTGGCTCTGATACCTACCTATCACACCCCGATATTTCCACGTATTACCGGTGGGCCTGGTGGGGAGTATCGTGACGTAGTTGATATCATCATAGTCAATAATCACAGTTTAAATGCACAGCGGAAGTCTAAAAGTAATTTATACAAACCGAGTTTAAAGTAACATAAAATATTACACAACGGATTGTAAAAAAAGATCCACAGGCGGATCAAAACAAAAGAAGTATTGTTCAACAGACTTAAAGTGATAAAAGCTTGCAAGACTCTTTATTTAATCACTCAGGAGTTCCAGCCCATTACGCTTAGTACCTGTACTTAACCTTTTGAAAATACGTCAGTTTACACTAGTAAATACAATTAACTGACTCTTTTGAAAAGTGTTTATAAAAATTGATTTAAATGCACATGGCATAAATATTCTTTATTAACTTGGGACAATTATTTTAAAATAATCTTGTATACAGTCTTACATGGTCATTAACCCCCCAAAGGCATTGCATCAGACAAGACAGATTAAAACGGGTTATGCGTCTTTTTAAACATATTCCGATTGTACGACTTCATACCCGACCAAGCGGTATTATTATAATACCGTATCCCAAGCCCGTATAATGGAAAATAAGTTAAAAGTATTTACCTGAGCTAAAATATAAATTTAATCCCAGCCGTATATCAAATCAGCAAGTACAAATAGCTTTTACTGAGCTCCTAATCTGGAAAGAAGGTTTTAATAACCTATTAGATTCCCAACGGGTCTTATTTAAGTTATAACTTAGACCGGTTAGTTTTAAAGAAAGGTTTACGGTTCAAAACGCACGATTAAGCGAAGACCGAATTAGAATGTGATTTAGACCCAACAAGTATGAAAACTTGTATAAAAGGGGTAAACTAAATACATTCTGGATTTTGAAGTAAAAATGATAAGGTTTGACCCGTTTCGATTAATTTATGCAAACTAGTTACATAAACCGTACCGAACACGTATATGCATAACGGGTAATCAAATGAATCATGTACAGGTTCCACAAGTTAATATGCTTCAATTATGTTGTGATATAAGTAGGATACCTTCCATTATGCCCAAAACCAATTTATGCCCCGTATGGGTATTTTGGTCATTTTTAAGTTTATAAAAGAGGTTAAATAGCAATCTGAGGTTCTGGTCTAAAATAATCAGTAAAAATATTTATTTTAATAAGTTATATCAGTAAGATATCATATATATGTGAAATTTATCATTTATGACCAAACTATGCACCGTAGGGACATTTTGGTCATTTCACATATGTTAAAAGGTCAAATTTGGAAATCTGAGTTCACAACTTTTACTTACTGTTAAAGTATAAAAATTTATCCATAACATCAGTAGGTAACAAGCCTTAGGTGCCAAATATGGTTTTAAATCATACTATGCGCCTAAATCGCATAAAAGTCGGTATTTTACGATATTTGGGTTGATTAAGGAAATCTGAGATTTTGATCAGCCTTTACTGTTTAAAATAACTTATTTAATATATATAATCAGTAGAAAAAGGTTTGATATGTAAAGGATGTGTAAAACTCATTTTATTAGCGAAAATGACATTATCGTCAATTACCGAGCCTATGCAAGAACTCTATGTTATGATCAGTTTAAAATTTAATAAAAATCTCCAAAAATCCCTAAATATTATATTACATCAGTGGGTAAAATGTTAGGTGTCAAAATTTCGGTTTAAATAGGATTTATGTCGAAAATGTCGTTTAATTAATAAAAAGGCTTTCATTTACGATATTGTGCATAACTCTCATTTTAGACCATAAACCGATGTCAAACTTTTAGGACATACTTAAATATCAGTAATAAAGATTTTTGTCCACTCACATTTTCAAAAATCTCGTTATAATATCAAAAGGGCATTATGGTCAACATTTAAGCATTTAACGGAAACATGCAAATGATTCAGATTATTAAGGAACCATATAGTATAATCTCATAGGGTTATACTACCATGAAATATGGTCCTAAAGGAACCCTAAGGTATATCTAAAACTATTACAACCGCTTTTTCATATAAAATAAACAACAACTTTATCGGATTCAAGACCTTGAAATTAACATTGTTTATGAACTTTTTAACAAAATTTGGGCATGACCCGTTCATAGAACGAGCATACCCCCTGTTTTACATGTAATAAACATTATCCGTCTACGACCCTATTAACATTAAAATACCCAAAACAAAGACAACAAGTTTCAAATGTAAGACTTCTAACAAGATGAACAAAATACGAGACATAGACCCAAAAGTATGCATGCAAACTAGCGGAAGCGTTTGATAAAACAAGGCGTAGACATGTGCTCGCTCCAAGCTCCGGATCGCCTAAAGTGAGGATTTACCTACATTCAACAACAAGGTTTTACAAGTTAGTCATTATACTTGATAATCTATAACTCTTTCGTTTTAGTTCCATCCGTATATTAACTTTCATCTTTCTTACGCATTCGACTACCCAAATACTTGGGTTTGGCATAAACACTCTCAATGAGAATTAAGCATACATATCCAACCCGTTTAATAGGGTTATTTGCTTTCAACATAAATCCTTCTTTCCATCCGTAAAACGGATTAAGCTTCTCGCATGTATCATAGCATTCAAAACCACCCGTTCAAGACGGATGCAAGCTTATTCTTAATCGACTTGTTCTCTAGAACCGGTCGACTGGCATATCTTATTATAACTTTCATAACAACCAAATCCGCAAGGGATTCACTAGTTACTTACTAATCACCATAACATTTTGACATTAATTAATATGATGCTATAACAAAATTATAAACAAGGTTTTGTATGCAACGAGACATGCCTCGGTCTTGTGATCCTTCCGATTTCTTAGAATTCGAGCCTTCTTCCTTCACACCTAAATCAACATATTCATTCATCCGTTTAGTACCCTTACTCCCATTCCATCACATTTCAATTTTACACAGATTTACTCTTTCAAGCATTTCATCAAACACCTAGTGTGCGTTACATAAATGAAGCATAATGTACAAGTATCTCAAGCATGATTTACTATATCATCCTATATGTCATTACTAGTCATCCTAATTCTTTCAATTCCTTTAATCTTCATCAACTTATCTAGCATTCGGGTACTACAACAGAATTACAAGCCAATTACATACATTTCATCATCCTAAAATCCTCACATTCATAACCCAACTTTCACAAAGTGGGTTTATAGAGAATTTCCTTCAATTGACAAAATCTAAGCATGATTTCTACCCTAGGGAGCATCCTTAACATCTAAACAACACAAATCATAACACAATTTCATGATTGGGTCAAAACCCTTCTTCTACAATTCATCAAATCTAGAAATTTGACTTACCACTTGATGGGGTATGGGTAATTGATCAATAATTCACCACATGCAACTGATAAGCATCAATTTTTCCTTGTTAATTTTGGTGATTTTGATGAGAACAAGGTGAACCCTGTTCTTTCTTGGCTCCTGGTCGATCCACACACACGTACTGTGTGTGGGTTGTGTTTGTTTTTCTTTTTAATTAACCCCCCTCATTCAATAGTTACATATTTAGTCCTCCCACTTGAGGGAGCATTTAATTTAAATCTTTTACTTAACTAGTTATCAATAAATCAAAACTTTCCACTAACCAAGTTAATTTCTTTATTTATCATTTTCCTTATTTTGGGGTGTTACAAGTCTACCCTCCTTAAAAGAGGTTTCGTCCCCGAAACCTGATTATATAACAACTTTAAATATTGACATACCGAAAAGAAAAGGATAGTATTTCCTCATTTCATTTTCTGCTTCCCATGTGAGATCCGAACCTTTTCGGTGTTGCCATTGTACCAACACTTGTTTAACAGTTTTGTTACGGAGATTCTTTACCTTGAAGTCTTTAATGGCTACGGGTCTTTCGACGTAGTTTAATCCCTCATCCAACTCAATATCATCGAGTGGTACTAGTGCTGTTTCGTCCGTAGGACTCTTCCTCAACTGCGACACGTGGAAGGTATTATGAATCCCGTCTAGAGTAGGCGGTAGTTCTAATCGATATGCGACTCTTCCAACTCGAGCCAAGACTTTGAACGGTCCAATATATCGAGGACCTAACTTGCCCCGCTTGCGAAAACGGATTATACCCTTCCATGGGGACACTTTCAACAGAGCGAAATCTCCGACTTGATCACATGACCCAGAAACTGCACCTCTCTGAGCCAAAAGGCGCATTTTGAAAATTTCGCGTAAAGTTTCTCCTTACGGAGAATTTCAAGTACTTCACGCAAGTGTCTTGCATGTTCGGCCTTGCTTCGCGAGTAGACTAGAATATCATCTATGAACACGATCACAGATTTATCTAACATGGGGCGACATACCCGGTTCATAAGGTCCATAAACGCAGCCGGCGCATTCGTCAACCCGAAGGACATGACTAAAAATTCATAATGCCCATAACGGGTTCTGAACGCGGTTTTCGGAACATCTTCTTCCCGTACCCTAACTTGATGGTACCCCGAACGCAAATCTATCTTGGAGAACCAACTCGCCCCTTGTAATTGATCAAAAAGATCGTCAATTCTTGGTAACGGGTAGCGGTTCTTGATAGTTAGCTTGTTTAATTCTCTGTAGTCGATGCACATGCGCATTGACCCGTCTTTCTTCTTAACAAATAAAACAGGCGCTCCCCAAGGTGACACACTCGGACGTATAAAGCCCTTGTCTAACAAGTCTTGTAATTGTGTCATTAGCTCCCGCATCTCGGTGGGAGCCAATCTATAAGGAGCCTTCGCAACCGGCTTCGCAACCGGGTTCAATTCGACGTAAAACTCTATTTCTCGTTCGGAAGGGAGTCCCGGCCATTCATCCGGAAATACATCCGGAAATTCGTTCACGACCTCAACATCTCCAAACTTCGGAAGGCCTTGTCGAGCGTCTACTACATAAGCTAAGTAAGCCCTACTTCCGTTAATTACATACTTGACCGCTTGGGTAATAGTACATAGTTTCGCTTCTACATTTCTTTCTCCTTGGACTTTAATTAGTTTTCCACCCGGAGTTTGGACAGTTATGGTTTTATTTTCACAATTTATTTCCGAGTGGTTTTTGGGACATCCAATCCATACCCACTATTACTTTAAATTCCCCCAAAACCATAGGTATCGGGTCGATGTCTAATTCCTCAGCTTCTATAGTTATCTTATGATTTCTACAGATTTCGTGCAACATATAATTTTTACTATCGGCTATTTCTACTTCTAAGGCATCGGCATTCGTTCGATCTTAAATGAAGGATGTTGTATGATTTTCATTTGGAATAAACGACATAGTGGCCCCAGTATCAAACAAAACATAAACCAGTATGGAGTTTAATAGAAAGATACCTGAAACCACATTCGGATGAGACTTAGCTTCTTCGGATGTAATTTGGAACATTCTTCCTTTCGCCCTAGGGCTATCCTCATTCTTTCCTTCTTTCTTCGTCCCTTGCTGAAGTTCAGGACATTCTGACTTAACATGCCCTTTTTGGAAGCAGTTGAAACAAGTCTTCGGGTTGTTGGGGCACTTGTAGGAGGTATGCCCTTCTTCACCGCATTTGTAGCACACTTTCTTACCCAAAAGGCATTCCCCCGTATGAAGCTTCCCACATGTCTTGCAAGGAGTAATACTACCCTTCGATTTATCTTCCCTTCCTTGATCTTGGGACCTTGCCTTTTTAGATGGACTTGCATTTGTCCCCTTTTCTAACGACCTCTTTTCACCACGTTCTTCTTGCCTCTTAATTTCAATTTCTCTATCACGTGCCAGATTGATAAACTCATCTAGAGTCTCACACTTCGAGGGAGTAATGAACTCCCTAAATTCCGCTTTTAAAACCCCATAAAAGCGATTGATCTTCATTCTTTCAGTCTTCACAAAATCCCCACAAAACTTCATCTTATCCATGAAAGTATTTGATATTTCATTTATCGACTCGTCTTTCTGTCGGAGGCGCAAGAAGTCCTCCTGGATCTTATCAATAGCTGACTGTGGGCAATGATATCTCATGAAGGGCTCCTTAAACTCTTGCCAGGACATCACTTGGAGTCGATCCTCCCCTATTTCTTTACTGTGTGCATCCCACCAATCTTTTGCCTGAAGAGTGAGTTGGCCAGTAGCGAACATCACCTTATCTTCATTATCACAACGACTTCGAATAAATACCGCTTCTATATTTGAAATCCATCTTTGGCATGCAATCGGGTCAATTTTACCATCATACGTTGCGGGATTGCACGCCATAAAGTCTTTATACGTGCACCTTCGTTCTTTGCTTTTGTTTCTAGATCCCTCTAACAGTTCTTTCAGTTCTTCAATCTTGCTAGTCATCATGGCATCCACAACTCCCAACACCCGGCTTTCTACTTCCTGAGCTAATCGTGGAAGATTAGCTTGCATAACCCCTTCTGCCACTTCCGTGACTTTATTGTACATTGCTTCTTGTCGAGCAGTATCATCGTCATCATTAATGTTTCTTGCATCAGCCATCTACACATTATCATGCTTCTCGTTTAATATAAACCACAAATTTTCAGTTTGTCATTACTCATTAATCATCATTCACTTAATCCATTTCATGTCATTCGCTTCATTTCTTTTGATTCTTACGAATCCATTCTCGTTGTAATCGCTAATTGTGATTACATACACTTATTAAGCTTTTAGGAACTCTACGTAGTCGCGCAATACGTTTTCGGATAGCACGGTAACATAAAAATGCAAAAATAAAAAAAATCAGCGGATTGGATTTCCACTAGCCGTCGCCGACGGCTTCATGACCCGTCGGCGACGGGCTTCCTATATGAGCGTCGCCCGTAATTCCCCGTCGACAGTTAATTAAGCCGTCGCTCAAACATGACCCGTCGGCGACGGGGTGTCTGGCCGTCGGCGACGGCCAGCCATTCTTCAGTTCGCTGCAACTTCATTTTTTAACGTTCTGACTCTTTTTCGGGTCCGTTTCCTGTTATACGGTCCCCGGAATTATTGTTTTGTTACTCATAATAATTACTTCACATATTTAACTTAAATTTACATCTCCAACTCATCACATATACTTACATTTATTGGAAACTTAAATCATTACCTCATCGGCGATCTTGGAGCGAGCACTCTTTCGTACGAGCCATCGGTTTGAGTTCAAGCATCGCGTTTAACGCTCGAATCCCTCAAACCTTGGCTCTGATACCAACTTATTACGACCGCTTTTTCATATAAAATAAACAACAACTTTATCGGATTCAAGACCTTGAAATTAACATTGTTTATGAACTTTTTAACAAAATTTGGGCATGACCCGTTCATAGAACGAGCATACCCCATGTTTTACATGTAATAAACATTATCCGTCTACGACCCTATTAACATTAAAATACCCAAAACAAAGACAACAAGTTTCAAATGTAAGACTTCTAACAAGATGAACAAAATACGAGACATAGACCCAAAAGTATGCATGCAAACTAGCGGAAGCGTTTGATAAAACAAGGCGTAGACATGTGCTCGCTCCAAGCTCCAGATCGCCTAAAGTGAGGATTTACCTACATTCAACAACAAGGTTTTACAAGTTAGTCATTATACTTGATAATCTATAACTCTTTCGTTTTAGTTCCATCCGTATATTAACTTTCATCTTTCTTACGCATTCGACTACCCAAATACTTGGGTTTGGCATAAACACTCTCAATGAGAGTTAAGCATACATATCCAACCCGTTTAATAGGGTTATTTGCTTTCAACATAAATCCTTCTTTCCATCCGTAAAACGGATTAAGCTTCTCGCATTTATCATAGCATTCAAAACCACCCGTTCAAGACGGATGCAAGCTTATTCTTAATCGACTTGTTCTCTAGAACCGGTCGACTGGCATATCTTATTATAACTTTCATAACAACCAAATCCGCAAGGGATTCGCTAGTTACTTACTAATCACCATAACATTTTGACATTAATTAATATGATGCTATAACAAAATTATAAACAAGGTTTTGTATGCAACGAGACATACCTCGGTCTTGTGATCCTTCCGATTTCTTAGAATTCGAGCCTTCTTCCTTCACACCTAAATCAACATATTCATTCATCCGTTTAGTACCCTTACTCCCATTCCATCACATTTCAATTTTACACAGATTTACTCTTTCAAGCATTTCATCAAACACCTAGTGTGCGTTACATAAATGAAGCATAATGTACAAGTATCTCAAGCATGATTTACTATATCATCCTATATGTCATTACTAGTCATCCTAATTCTTTCAATTCCTTTAATCTTCATCAACTTATCTAGCATTCGGGTACTACAACAGAATTACAAGCCAATTACATACATTTCATCATCCTAAAATCCTCACATTCATAACCCAACTTTCACAAAGTGGGTTTATAGAGAATTTCCTTCAATTGACAAAATCTAAGCATGATTTCTACCCTAGGGAGCATCCTTAACATCTAAACAACACAAATCATAACACAATTTCATGATTGGGTCAAAACCCTTCTTCTACAATTCATCAAATCTAGAAATTTGACTTACCACTTGATGGGGTATGGGTAATTGATCAATAATTCACCACATGCAACTGATAAGCATCAATTTTTCCTTGTTAATTTTGGTGATTTTGATGAGAACAAGGTGAACCCTGTTCTTTCTTGGCTCCTGGTCGATCCACACACACGTACTGTGTGTGGGTTGTGTTTGTTTTTCTTTTTAATTAACCCCCCTCATTCAATAGTTACATATTTAGTCCTCCCACTTGAGGGATCATTTAATTTAAATCTTTTACTTAACTAGTTATCAATAAATCAAAACTTTCCACTAACCAAGTTAATTTCTTTATTTATCATTTTCCTTATTTTGGGGTGTTACAAAAACTAAGCTAATTCGGGTCAGAACTGAAAGTCAAAGAAAAAGTCTACTTTTGCGACTTTCGGTTGCGAACCGAGCCTAAACTCGGAATTGTCGGGTTGAACATGCCTAAACATGTCCTTATATTATTTACCAAGTTATTTTAATGTTAAAACATGTTCCATAACCTCAGCATTATCAGTTATGTATTATTTTTGCAAAAACAGGTTCTGTTGACTTTTTATTAATAAGTTTGACCCGACAATTGACCAAGTTAGAGTGATAATCAGTAGGTGCCCTTTTAAGGGTTTAATACCTATATAATTACCAACTCATAGCCATTTTCAATTCGAATAATGGCAAAGCAGAATTACGTCAACTTTGACTTTCGGTCATTACACTAATGAAAACTTAATTACAGAGGCTAAGTACACTTACAAGAGTCCTTAGTACGAAGATTAAGACTAAGAGAGCTTCCTTCCTAGGTAGGATGCTCCAGAGAATGATTTAAAAGCTTCAAAGCTTGAGAGATGCTTGAGAGTTTTGTAAATTTGAACTTGCAAGTGAATGTGCTGTCAATTCTCCCCCTATTTATACTAATTGAGGGTGCCACCAGATCAATACAGGTGTTATGGCTCTTTCTTGATCATTACATGTGTCCAAAATGGTTTTTAAAACCATCAAACAGTCCCTTGTATCGAATTAAAGCTAGTATGTGTGAAGAGAAGGGCAGAACCTGCACCTGTGTATGGTTTCTGCCCAGATCATGCCGTGGCGCTGCGCCACGGCAGAAAGGGTTACCCGTCGCGTGACGCCACCACCCTGTTTACCAGCCATTCTAGTTTCAAACTTGACATATTCACCCCCTGGACCTTATAAAACGTAATATTTTCCATTCTAAGCACATTTAACCCATATAACTTATATTTTTGTGATCCATGAGATATAACCAAACATCGTTGGGTCCGGTTTCGTTAAACGATAACCGAAAACACAAGTTTTGCCCTGTTGACTCTATTAACCCTTATATCACGAAAATTAGTGTATCTATCACAAACGATATCAAAACCTTGTGAAATTTTTATCACTTATTCTTGGGAGCATAATTAATCGTTACAAAGCTTTGGGTTCGTTAAAAGGTCACTCAGAGGTATTACTTTAACATGTTGACACATTTAACCCCTCGCGTCTTGTAAACTTCCCCTTTCTTCCACAAACGGTTTCATACGTTTCATGATTTATTCGTTTAAGGGTATAAACATCGTGTAGGGTCGTTGAAAGGCAAAATTTTCAAATGTTGATGCTTTGGGTCCTTTTACACACATACTTTCTTCGTTTGTCAACTTTAGTCCCTTGAAATCAATTCATCACGCGTTTAAAGTTCATGACACGTGTCGTTACTTTATTGGACATGATTTTGCGAGGTGTTACATAATCTCCTTCACATCCTATAGTATAAGGGTTCGTTATGTAATTAGTATAAAGATACTTTATGTTAGAATTAGATTAGTGATAGAAGTGCGGGGACTAGATGCGACAAAACAAAAGTTAATAACCTACATGTTGGATCGATACATCCAGGGGACGTACCCCTTCTTTGATCGACGACAGCAAGCACAGGGACAAAGGACGCAACTCTTCATCTTCAATCACAGCCACAATATCAAAGGACACGACTCTTCGTCAAGGGACACGTCTATTGGATCGTACCTCTTCGATATGTATAAATAGGGTTAGGATTTTCAATTGTATATACAACTCTCAATCTTTCTGTACAATCACATTCAATCAGGTTCAATTGAAACTCTTGTTGTTTTATTCTATTACTTGTTTCATCTTTATTTCGTATCAAGTTCATAGATTGGGACCAACAGAGTCATAATGCTTTCCTTTCTTTTTAGTTTATTTTGGTTATTTAAAGGACCATTGTAGTCTCTGTAATAACATCCAGTTTTGAAAGCAATAAAAAAACCCGAAAAGAGTCGTGATCTGGTTCGATAACAAAATCATTGTGTTGTGAGTTTATGCTTTGATTATCGATTGTATACCAATATACATTTATATCTATACAATAGAATATGCACGATGACCCCCATTACACCTATGTCGGTGTCCTTTTATTCTACAATCTTGAACATTATACTACTTTCCGAAAATGGCAAAAGAAAGTTGAACGAGATAATAAAAAATCTACTTTTTTCAAGAATTAATCAAGCGAAGGGAACATGGAAGATTCTCTCATGAGTTCTTCAAGGTCCCATTCTTCAACTTTAAGTTCATCTCCTCCCTCCCAACAATTTTCGAACCCTTCGGTTATAGCTTGTACCTTGTGCTTGTTATTGTTGTAACATTGGCTCAAGATGATGTTGTTCATGTTGTTAGTCATGATGATGGAATTGCTATCATCAAGATTTTCGCATTTTATCTCTTGATTGTTATCAGTCATGTTATCTAATGGTGGGATATTAAACATCTCGTCTTCTAACCCTAAATTCCCTCCAAAGATCTCATAACATCCATTGTAATTAATCCCATTACCATCCATGCCAACTTGCGTTGTACCATAGCATGATGCATGCAAGATGGGCATGTTTGGCCCATTATGATCGTTGGTTAGGGGTAATTGTTCTATCAGTTGGTTTATGTTCATGGTTTGCAAGGACGACGACGATAAAGATCGTCGTGTTGCATCCATGTACATGGCCATGATGTTGCTAGAATCGTGCATGGACATCAAGCCGCCCATGATGTCCCTATGTTCGGAAGATGATGAATTATGACTTGTGTTAGGTGACGAGGAATTTGATGTAGTATTCTTTTTCAATCTCTTTTTTACCGTCGAGTTCCAGAAGTTCTTTATCTCATTATCTGTACGACCCGGCAATCTTGCTGCAATTTGGGACCACCTATGAGTTAAGAAAATAAAAATCATGTTAATTTAATACAAATTTGATTATATTACACGTAAAATACGGTATGGATGCATGCAATGCATGGAGGTTGGCTTCATTTGTAAACAAATGACTGAAATAGACAGTTGAGTATCTTCAACTCAAAGGTTATATGTGGGCACACACCTCACCCTCAATTATCCCTTTCACTTTGAGCTTTCTATCAATGCACTAATGCATTGTAAACTCACACTTGACACGCACAAATAATTAGTGTATAAACAAATATATCGAATACTAGAATATACGATTAATTAAATTAGCAAAAAGATTATAAGCCACAATGACCACCTGCAAAACAAATAAAAAACACAATTTTTAAAAAATTTAAGTTGTTTAAACTTTCTTTTAGTATATTATTAAGTTTGTATTTGTATATGTTCTCTTTCCAATAACTAATCATAAATAAAATGAAGGCTTTTAGTGTGGTCTAAAATTATACAAGTGTACTATGATCATGTTATATGTGATAATTATGTCAAGTTAATCTTTCTTCTGTCCAATAATGGAAGAGATAGAACTATAATCACCTCCCATTCTCCATTAATAATTTGTTAATTGGTTGAAGTCAAAAGCACAAAGATTAAATTTGTAAGTTGCATATATAATCATTCGACCATGACTTTGACATTTTACTTGCTAGGCTATATGATTAACCATGGGTATTATAGTCCATGCACCTACTTATGTAATATATACACACACACTATACATTTTGTAAATATATTTACTTTAATGAATAAGTTGTAATTTGTAAAATAAACTTTAATTGGATTAGGGTTTGAGAGATTTGTTTATATCATATTTAACCAGATAACCAAAATGAAAGTTCAAAATATTATTTAGACTAATATTCATGATACTTTCAATAATACCCATCATACCTGTTACCAAGAAGTGAATGAAGATGAATAATGACTTCTTCTTCTTGAGGCGAAAAGGCACCACGTTTAAGGTCAGGCCGGAGGTAATTGATCCACCGGAGCCGGCAGCTTTTGCCGCACCGTTGCAAACCGGCATTACGAGCAATGTCACTCCAGCAGCCTTGGCCGTTGGTAATCATGTAGTTCATTAGCTTCTCGTCTTCTTCCGGTGACCACAACCCTTTCCGCATCTTCATCGTCATTATCGCGGTGCCCTTGGCACTCGATATCGAATTATGCGGCTCGTTTGCACCTCCTATCGGTTTCCTCATTGTGTTTATGTGTATACACACGCACACAATGTGCGTATGTATGTGTTGTAATGTGTGTGTGTGAGAGAGATGAAAGAAACTTTAGGGTTTTGTTTTGATGGAACTCTATTGGTTGGTTATGTCTCTGAAACTTATAAGCTTCGAAAGTAGTTCTGATTTGGAGGGTTTGATTACTTTATAAACTGCCAATTGTTCCTGTGTTTGTTTGTTTATGAGAGAGAGAGAGAGAGAGAGAGAGAGAGAGAAGGATATGATCGTTGAATGGGATTGGTGATGATTATAATGATGACGGCAATGGGGTTTGCTTAGAAATGGGGTCATAAACAGAAATTGAGAGATAGAGAGAGGAGAGGGAGAGAGAGAGAGAGAGATTAGGGTTTGTGGGAAAAAAACAAAAGAAAAAAGAAATGCTTAAACTTCAATTTTTGTGGAATATATTGCATGAATGGATTTGAATAAGTGACATACATGGTATAATAATTAAGCCAATAAAATATTGACAACCTAGTTCGTTATTATTTCAATTGTTTTTATTAAATCTTCTTAAGTTTCATTATTTCAATTGTTTTTTTCTAATAAATCTTCTTAAGTTTCATTACTTACATTTTGACTTTAGCTGATTATTATATAAACTTAGTATTAAACTAATCTGTTTTTAATGACTTTAGCTGATTATTTTATAAACTTATTATTAAATTAATCTGTTTTTAAAATCACTACAAATTAGAGAATTTTTACAATGTTAACAAAATTAATATTTCATTAAGATATTAACGCAACCAAATTTTCATGATAGATTTAAGATGATTATCGATTGGTAAAAGCTAAAAATAAATCTTGCTAATCTGCATTAATTAATTTGATAATACAAAAAGAATTTGTAGTTTTTTCTCTTAAGCCTATGAGTTCAAATTGTTAGGACTTGGGATGTCTTCTTTGATTAATATATATATAGGGTTGGGCTAGACAAAAAACCCTATCTTTCTTAGAAAACTCTAAAAACTCAAAGCTCCCGACATTTTTTTTTTGAAAAAAATAACACATGTAATATACATGTTTTTAAGACTTTTGGGCCAAAAAAATCAAAAAAGCGCCGAGTACTTTTTTTTTTAAAAAATAAACAAGTTCCAAAAACTTCGTTGACTAACATGTGTTAGACAAAAAATGCTGAAAGTTGCTGAAATTTGTTTTTTTTTTAAAAAACCCTTCGGCGCTTTTTTGATTTTTTTGCCCCAAAACTCTTAAAAACATGTATATTACATGTGTTATTTTTTTCAAAAAAAAATGTCGGGAGCTTTGAGATTCCCGGGTTTTCTACCTAGCCTTATCCTATATATATATATATATATATATATATATAGGGGGCCGCTAGAATGAGAACCACCACGAGTTATGAGAACCACGAGAACCGCGCCCCGTGGGTGGCCGTTGACCACGAAATTTTTTTTACACCTAGATCCGTATATTTTAAGACCGGGTGTAAATTTTGGGTTCAAACGGCGCGCCCGAGGGGGTAGTTTTTTACGCCCAAAGTTTGGGTTTTTTTAATTTTTTTAATTTTTCTTTTTTTTTAACCAAACTTTGGGCGTAAAAAACTACCCCCTCGGGCGCGCCGTTTGAACCCAAAATTTACACCCGGTCTTAAAATATACGGATCTAGGTGTAAAAAAAATTTCGTGGTCAACGGCCACCCGCGGGGCGCGGTTCTCGTGGTTCTCATAACTCGTGGTGGTTCTCATTCTAACGGCTCCCTATATATATATATATATTGCCAGTTAAACTTTAAACTTAAAGAACAAATCATTACATTTATTAGTATATATTTTTAATTAGCTGACCGCCAAGAATATAATATATTAAAAATCATATATTGTGGACGCAATTCACTATCAAAAATGGACAACTACTAAAATACAGAGGTTACCGACAAAATTATGTAGATAGATTAATCCGTTATAATTAAGCACCGATAAAAGATCAAATAAAACCAAAAAACAACTAACATATAAATTGTCGATTATCACCGATGGATAATCGTTAAATTTGTCATCTTAGACAACAATAATATAAAAATCTGTGTTACAAATATTCGTTGCTGATCTGTCAAAAATTACTAATGTTTTTTTTTTAATAAAAAACGAAAAAATTAATTATTAATGTTCGACAGTACTCTATCGATAATAATCAATTAATTCCCGACTAAATAAAGTCCCAAATAAGAATTACTTGAAGTATTTTCGGTAAGAACAAATTTGCAAGGGCTAATCCGTCAGTGTTTCGTCACAAAGTTTCAAAATAAGCTTTTCTGAATGACAATAATGCAAAAACATTGAAAATATTGATTTGCGACGAATAATCCTTCAAAAATCTTAATTATATATAGTTTCGAGAGCTCTCTATAACCTTTAGACTTTCGGTTCTTGATCTTTATTGTATTCGTTGGTGAGATATTTATTCAAGGCATGATTTTCCACGGACACATATTAACAACTAACATTGATTTGTTAAGTGATTTGATTGCTAATGTCGTGTTAACGCACTTAGTAGAGGTGTATGACTTTTAGAAAAGAGGTCTCAGGTCTAGGTCTAGGGAAAAGATCAAATAGGAAGATTAATTTCACTAGGAAGGATAGAAAGCAATAAGAGGATGACATGTGGCAACATTTAAAATAAAGAAAAAGGGTATTTTAGTCAATCCAACCCTTTCTTCTTCCTTTTTCAAAACCCAGTAACTTCAAAACCCACCATTTTCAAAACCCACCATCTTCAACCATTTCTTCACTTTCTATCTCAATAATCACTACATTATAGTGCGATTTTCATCACCAATCAATGATTCAAACCCCCGATCAACGTGTTCTTCAGTTTTTTTGAAGAAAACCCAGTTTAATTTCATATAAAATCTCGTTTTTTCCGGTGATTTTGAAGATAATCACTCGATTTTGTTCGATTCAATCGCTGATAAGTGTTTCTATCATTTCAAATTTCGTCAAATGATGAAGAAACCGGCTTCGATCCATGTAAGAAATTCTTTAATTTCATTTTCACGATCTGGGTTTTTATTTAGTCATTGCGTTTTACGATCTTGGCGGGGGTCCGGGGGCGGCAGCCCCTGGCGGGGTCCAAGGGGCAGAGCCCCTGGCTGGGGTTGAGCTGCCAGAAAATGGCTCATTTCGAAGACAGTAATTCGTAGACAATTCAGACAGTTCACAGACAATTCACAAACAGTTCAGAAACAGTTTTATGTGTCCATTGCGTTTTAGAAATAAGAGAGTTTTATGTGTTTTCTGGCTATTGCGTTTTAGAAAAAACACATTTTTAAGTATCTTTAGTCATTGCGTTTTAGGTAAAACACATTTTTGAAGTGTTTTTGGTCATTGCGTTTTAGGTAAAACACATTTTTAGGTGTTTTCAGTCCATTGCGTTTTACAGAAAACACTTTCTTTTGTTTTTTAGGTCATTGCGTTTTAGAAATGAGACATTTTTAAGTGTTTTCTGGCCATTGCGTTTTACAAATAAAACATTTCTTTGTGTTTTCTGGCCATTGCGTTTTACAAATAAGACATTTCTTTGTTTTTTTTGTACATTGCGTTTTAGGTAAAACACTTTTTATGTGTTTTCAGTCTATTGCGTTTTAGAAATAAGACATTTCTTTGTGTTTTCTGGCCATTGCATTTTACAAATAAGTCATTTCTTTGTGTTTTTGGTGCATTGCGTTTTAGAAAAATGTCATTTTTTAGGTTTTTTTTTTCATTGCGTTTTACGTACCTGTTTGTTTTTCTGTTGCGTTTTACACAACTGGTTTTAAATTTTTTTTTAAATATAGCAATAGTATACTCGTTTTAAAGATAAAAAAACGCTCGTTTTTTTGGTGCAATTTTTATAAAAAAATAATGTCGTATGAAAGAGTTATTAACGTTTAAAAAATGGGGGGGAATTGGAGGAGAGAGAAACTATTGGCTTGGATTGACTAGAATGCCCTTGAACAAACTCACGCGCCTCTTTTCTTCTTTTCAATTTCCCTGATTTAATCTTAGCCCTTGATTAACTAAATAGATGGTCAATATCACTTCCTAGCCTTCCTAGCCAAATTAACTTCCTATTGTATCTCCACCCCTCAGGTCTAATCATAAGTTGAGGTGAATAATTTAGAATTATTAGTGTAATATGTAGGAGCAAGCATTGTCATTAAAAAATTGATTTAATTCTCGAATTTTATATTACCAACCCACCCTTTGAACAAATTAAAAAAAAAAGGGTAATTGCACGGTACCCCTGACCGCGGAAGGGATCTCCCTTCCCAGTTCACCACCCGACAAGGATCCCTGGCGGCAAATACCCATAGCCATCAAAGAGGGGTAAGAAACATGTTTCAAACCCGAGACCTCGAGTGTCCTCGGTCCGGCTTTAAAGCGGGTGTCGGTGGCCACCAAAGTGGCACTAATGGGAATTGAACTTGGGTCTCCATTGGAGAACCCAAGTCACTTCACCACTAGGCCACTTGTGGTGGTTCCTTTGAACAAATTAAGGCTAACAAATAAAAGATGACTTTTTTTTAATAACTTGTTATGTTGTAAATCTTAAGATATTAATGCATTTACAAGCCATCAAGAATTATAAATGTAGTTGAATTAAATATATACATATGTGCATGAGATAAAACGACCATTGGTTCTGTTACACAAATCTAATCTAAAAATATATTTTATCACTATCAACAAGATTCCATGTACCCAACAATCGTACTAATTTTCATGTAGTAAAATTTTAAATATGTCACAATAATTCTTACAATACACATACAAATACACATATAGATATGGCTATAGATATAGAGAGAGAGAAAAGGGGAGGGGGTGATAGGGAAATATGTGGTGGTCGTTGGATATACGAATATGGAGAAACGGTTCGGAGAAAGCGAGGCTGGTGTCTTGTCTTTTGACTCCAAACGTTGTGTTTTCGCTTTTCTATTATCCCTTCAGTGTTAATCAACAACATAATTAATTAATTTAAAATGTTTTTAAAAAACAATACAGCTTATGAACTTTTTTTTGGTCGACAACTAACACATCAACTTATGCTATATGTCTTATCTCACAAGGCCATCTTCACATACACACGCGCACTATAAAAGAGATGTATAAATTCAGTAGATATTACAAATTCGCTAGAACACGTAAAATAAAATAAACCATTTTTTTTAAATCTTTTTATACCATGCGTAGCCGGGCAATATTCACCCTTAGCGTTTTGCGTCATGCGGCAACCCGGTCAGCAATGAGGCATTATTGGACGTTTTCTAAAATGGGTGTAGTGGGGATGGGACATTATTGGGCAATATGTTTTGTAGTAAAATAAAATAAGAAAAAACACCTAAAAATCTTATTGGCCAAGCAAATGGAATCTCTAATGTGATTGACCAACCTTTTCCCCATTCGGCGTTTTTCAAACCACGACAAGGAGCATTTTTTGCAAGATAACGCCCAATCACGCCCAGGTGTAGTGGTGAAGGGGCGTTATTGGGCGTGATTGGGCAATTTAAAAAAAAAAACACCCCACTACGCATGGTCTAATAAATCAAAATCTTTTTTGAAACATGTCAATTTCTTGTGACTTCTTATCTTATTTTTTTAATTTTTTTCCTACTAAACAATAGTTAACTAAATATAATTTAAATAATGATAATAACTTTTTTTTTTCAAACTTTGAATTAATAGTCTCCTTATCTTATTTTTCAATTTCTTTAAGTTTTCTTTTTTTTCTTTGTAGAATTAGGCAAATATATAATTTTTTATTCTCATTCAAATTAGATTTAGTTAAATTATTTTTAATTACTATTATTATTTAATATTTAATAGGATACATAAGTAAGAAACTTTATTTAAATCACAGACTTCATGGATTTCTCTTATTTATTTACTATTTATTTTATTTTTTCCGCTTATTAATAATTATCTAATATTTCATTGGTTTTACCACATGTAATTCACATGTTTCTAAAAATATATTTTTTTTCTCATTCAAATTAGATTTAGTTAAATTATTTTTAATTACTATTATTATTTAATATTTAATAGGATACATAAGTATGAAAAAATATTTAAATCACAAACTTCATGGATTTCTCTTATGTATTTACTATTTATTTTATTTTTTTCTACTTATTAATAATCATCTAATATTTAATTGGTTTTACCAGATGTAATTCATATGTTTCTAACTAATAATAAATAAAAAACAAATTAAAATTTTAATAAGTAAATAGTACGTCGAATTTATCATTTAAATATATATCTTGACAACCGTATGTGTTAATCGATTACATAATATTTATTTAACTCGTACAATATAAAAGGTATTTTAAATACATAACTATGGTGCTTATTATATAAAATTAAATTTATGCAACCCGTGTATAACACGGGGTTCTAAGCTTGTTTAAAATAAAAGAAAATGAAATAAATACAATGTTTATCGTTTTTCACACATATGAAATTATTATGACAGTTGTTTTATTACTTTTACATGTTTTTATAAATGATTTAAAATATAATAACATATGAACACATTATATGACGTATGTGTAGTTGTTTCATTACTTTCACATGTTTTTATAAATTATTTAAAATATAAAAACATATGAACACATTAGTTTGATACTTTTTTAAGTAAATAATATATGGGTTTATTTGTTAAAAGTACATTTCTTTAAAAAAAATATAAACCATTTGTAACAAATTAAATTGTTAAGATTTGTTCTATGCATTCTCTTTTTAAAGGGTTATTAGATTTTAATAATTCAAAGTTTCACATGTTGCCCGATAATAATCCTAACTTAAAATATTCGCTCTAACAATCTCAACTTGTAAGAATTTGGCACTCATTGATCATTTCCTAACGGAGGTCAAACTCAGTTAGTTCCTGATGATGTCGATGCTCATGTGTAAAAATATGAGCTGGTTGATTATGTGAATGATGACGTGGATATTAATATGAAAAAAATATTTTTTTAATTATATATATATATATACACACACTCACCATCTTCACCACCACCTCACTATCACCATAACCACCAGAAGCGGGGGGAATGGAAAGGGGCTGGGTGGGTGGTAGGCGGCAGGCCGTGGAGGAGCCATGGTGGCGGCAACCTCGACACTTTGGCACAACCACCATGTTGGATGTAGTTATCGTGCGATGGTGGGGGTTTCTTAAGGATTTCAACTAGATCGAGGGTTTTGGATTCAGATTCACATGTTCAAACATTTTTTTTTTCAATCAGTCAGATCTAAAAGTATGGGGTCTGGTAGGGCCCTTTTTTCCGACGACCACCATGTAAGACCCGTTCTAATTTAGCATTTATATACATATTCGAAGTAAGCATTTTGTACGAAAATGCCACTTATCAAAAGCAACATATTTAAAACATTCAATATATAGTTCTATGTGTTTACAAAGTCCACTTATAACGAAAACAAAGTAAGATCAACGCTAAAGTTTTAAAAGACATGTGTTCGGTTCACGTTCATTGCTTGATCTTCATCCGGAGGCCTAAAATGTTCACCTGGAATCAAAACCAACATAAACTTTAGTTATGAAGGCCTTGATATACTTTTAAAACAAATTCAAAATCAAACAAGCAAAAAGGGTGCCCACCGTAAGATGCGGTGGCCACAGTAGCTTATGGTGAGGTTAAAAGCTACGGTGATTATTGTCTGTCCCACGATGGACATTTGTTCCAGAGCCTACCGTAGCTTACGGTAGGCACCGTATTCTACGGTGGCGCCCAGCTTTGTTTTTCAACTTAAAGTTCCAACTTCAAAGTTTCATAACTTTTGATCTACAAATACAAATTGCGTGATTCTTTTTCATATGGGACCGTAATTAAATTACAGATCCGTTTATCCTCTTTGTTCGCATCAAAATCTGGTTTACAAGCTAATGGCTTATAATTCCCTTTTTATGATTATTCGGCCCATTTCTTTTTAAGTTACATTACTTGTTTGTTAACAATGATCGTTTCTAAACATTTTTACCCATTCCTGGGCTTATAAGTCGTTAGCATTTCGCTCTCATCCCACGGTTTGCGTACGCAATAATGTCATACTTGATTTCTTTGAATCAAGCATGTACTTTTAGACAAATTCAAAAACATCATTTTTTCTAAACTTTTGTCCCATATTCAAGGGCTCTTTTACAACAGATTTTACGTGTCCTCTTCTCGGATTACGCATTCATAATACTCATTCATGGCGTGACATTCAAGTCACTTCTACATTACCGTTTTAAAACATAGTTTTGACCCGTTCGGTTGTCGAGTGCATATCATCACTTCCATGACAAGCGAAACTTATTCTAACCATTATTTTGACCCGTTTGATTGTCGAGTGAGCTTCGTCACTTCAATGACACACCAAACGCGTATATAACACTACGACATCATTAACAAGTTACAATCAAATGTTTACGCAAAATGTAACGAAATTATAAGTTACGTACCTTTAGAGCTTTTCTTTCAAGCGTGTATCCACTCCGGCTTGTCTACTTGAAGATTCAATTCCCTTACCTATAGAGTTCAACCAACGACTTGTTTAGAACTCTAATTATATCATATAACGCATAATTCGCCATAACATTCAAATATGCTTTTTTGCTCGAAATTTCAACATTTAGCTTTCATTTAGCCATTTTAACAAACACCTAAAGGGCATAATTTTATGAAATCCATAATCAAGTTCATGACTAACTATTTAGCCAAGATTAACCATCATTTTCAAGTTCATTATATCTAGCATGCATAACAACACCTAGATTCACTTCATGGAAATCAATAACACTCGTTTTATGATCAAAATTCTAGTGTTCTTCATCATCCTACAAAACCCATTTAACACCTAAGTGGGTGATTATGACTTTCATCATTAAGAACACCAATTCAACAAATTATTAACTAGGGTTCGTTCCTAAACATGAATTTATCCTAGTTTCACCCAAACATCACTCATTCAAGCTAAAATTTTCGATTTTATAAGTTCATCAAGAATTCAAGATGTAACCAAATAACAAAATTTGACATACCTTGTGATCACTTCGCTTGGGTGATCACTAATTCAAGCTTGGTTTTCAATTTATGTTCGATTTGCCCCTTCAATTTGACTGATTTATGTGAGTTAGGGTTCAATTGAGGAGTCCCCTTTTTGCTCTTTTGAAAACAAGGACCAGAACACACACTAGTGTGTGTGTTGTGGTGTTTTATTTACTTAATTAAAAACCAACTTTATTCTTTGTCAACTTTAGTCCCTCTACATATTCAAGTTAGATAAAGGGTGTTTTAACCAAGTTTTTCTTACATTTTCAAGACTTATGACTAACTAGGTTATTTATTCCTAGTTAATTTATCTTGACTACTACCGACTTTTAATTTATAATATAAAATATATATTTTCGGGGTGTTATAAGTCCACCCCCTTAAAAGGGTTTCGTACTCGAAACCAGAATACGTACCAAATAATGAAGGGTAGAGACGTCTCATTTCCTCTTCGGACCCCCATGTAGTATCCGAAACTTTTCTATGCTCCCATTTAACCTTAACTTGGTCAATTTCCTTATTTCTCAAGCTTTTCACCTTACGATCTAGAATTACAATCGGTTTCACCGCATAGATGAGTCTGTTATTCACTTCGATGTTGTCGTAGTGGATATAAGTTGTTTCGTTGGCTAGACATTTTTGGAGATGTGATACATGGAACGTACTGTATATTTCGCTTAGTCCCTCCGGTAATTCAAGTCGGTACGCTACCTTACCAACCCGTTCAATGATTTTAAACGGCCCAATAAACCTTGGGCTTAACTTTCCTCTTTTCCTGAACCGGATAATCCCCTTCCACGGAGATACCTTAAACATAACCCAGTCACCAACCTGAAACTCGATCGGTCTTCGTCTTTTCTCCCCATACGACTTCTATCTATCTTGAGGCGCTTCCAAATGTGCCCGAACCATATCAATTTTCTCGTTAGTGGCTCGAACAATGTCTTTATGGGTGAGTTAACGTGGACCCACCTTACCCCAACACACCGGGGTTCGACACTTTCTACCGTTGAGCATCTCGTACGGAGCCATAACAATGCTAGCATGGTAACTGTTATTATATGAGAATTCGACCAGTGGTAGATAAACATCCCAACTACCTCCAAATCAATATTACACGCCCGTAGCATGTCTTCCAATGTCTGTATTGTTCTTTCGCTCTGTCCATCCGTTTCGAGATGGTACGCGGTGCTAATGAACAATTTCATCCCCATTTGTTCTTGGAAATCCAGCCAAAAGTTTGAAGTGAACCGGGTATCCCTATCGGATATGATGGATACTGGTACTCTGTCGCATACCACTATCTCATTAGTATACACTTCCGATATCTTTTCTGACATATAAGTCTCACGTATCGGAATGAAGTGAGCACTTTTCGTCAGTCTATCCACAACTACCCATATGGTATCAAATCCTCGGTTCATCTTTGGTAGTTTGGTCAATAGGTCCATTGTGATATGTTCCCATTTCCAAACCGGAATATCCAATGGTTGAAGCTTACCATAGGGCATTTGGTGTTCTGCTTTAACTTGCAGACATGTCAAGCATTTTTCCACATACTTTACTACATCTCTTTTCATTCCGAGCCACCAATAGTTTTGTTTCAAGTCATTATACATCTTGGTCACCCCCGGATGAATAGAATAACAGGATTTGTGAGCTACGTCAAGTAGAAGCTTTTTAACCCCACACGAACTTGGAACCCGCGTCCTTCCGAAGCGGGTCTTCAACCCGTTATTACCTTCTACCAAATCCTTCAGTTGGCCAACTATTCTTTCTTTCCTCCAGTTCTCTTCTTTTACTGCTTTAACTTGTGTTTCTCGGATTCGTTTAAGTAAACCCGATGTCACAATAAGCTGCATCGATCGCACCCGTATAGGAGCATAATCTGCCTTTCGGCTCAGTGCATCCACCACTACATTGGCTTTCCTGGGATGGTAATGTATTTCACAGTTATAATCTTTCACTGTTTCCAACCATCTCCTCTGCCTCATGTTCAATTCCTTCTGATCGAAGAAATATTTCAGACTCTTGTGGTCGGTAAATATAGTGCACTTCACCCCGTACAAATAGTGTCTCCATATTTTTAAAGCAAATACCACTTCTGCCAATTCAAGATCTTGCGTAGGGTATTTCTTTTCGTGAGTCTTCAGTTGTCTCGAGGCATAGGCTATAACCTTGCCTCGCTGCATCAAAACACACCTGAGCCCCAAATGTGACGCGTCTGAGTAAACCACCATATCATCTACTCCGTTCGGTAACGTTAATACCAGAGTGTGGGTTAATTTTTCTTTGAGCATTTGGAACGCTCTTTCTTGTTCAACACCCCATATAAACCTCTCCTCCTTGCGGGTTAACTTGGTTAACGGCGAAGCGATCTTGGAGAAATCTTGTATGAATCTCCTATAATATCTCGCAAGCCCTAAGAAGCTTCTTATTTCCGAAGGATTCTTCGAAGAGTTCCATTTCGACACTGCTTTTATTTTTGACAGATCTACTAGAACTCTGTTGGCACTAATGAAGTGCTCGAGAAATTACACCTCTCATAACCAGAAGGCACATTTCGAGAACTTTGCATAAAGCTTTTCTCATTTGAGCGTTTCTAACACTTCGCGTAGATGACGCGCGTGTTCCACTTCATTCTTCGAATACACCAAATATCGTCGATGAACAATATCACCGACTTGTCTAGCTTAGGTTTGCAAACCCGGTTCATGAAGTCCATAAAAGCCGCGGGTGCGTTTGTCAACCCGAACGACATCAAGAGGAACTCGTAATGTCCGTACTGTATACGAAAAGCCGTCTTCGGTACATCTTATTCTTTGACCTTTAACTGATGATACCCCGACCTACGGTTAATTTTGGAAAACCAACTCGCGCCTTGTAGTTGGTCAAACAAATCATCAATTCTTGGGAGCGGGTATCGATTCTTCACCATGAGTTTGTTAAACTCCTGGTATTCAATACACATTCACATGCACTTGTCCTTTTTCTTCACGAACAATACCGGTACGCCCCACGAGGACACACTCGGCCTTATGAACCCCTTGTCGAGCAAGTCTTGAATCTGAGACATTAACTCTTGTAGCTCCGATGGCGCGAGCCAATACGGCGCCTTAGCTATGGATTTTGCACCCGGAACCAATTCGATTCCGAATTCTACTTCCCGTTCTAGCGGTATTCCCGGTAAGTCTTTCGGAAACACGTCTTCATAATCACGTACCACCGGTACGTCTCCAATCTTTGGCGACTCTTTCTCTGATTCGTATGCATGTATCATGTATGCTTTACATCCATGTCTCATGAGTTTCTGAGCTTCCAATATTGAACACACCACAGGATTACCCCCTTTTCCGCTATAAATAGCAATGTGCCTTCCGCTCGGAGAAATCAATTTTATCTCCTTACGGAAGCATATGACCTTCGCATGATCTCGGGACAACCAATCCATTCCCACGATCACTTGGAATTCTCCCATTGACATCGGGGTCAGGTCTATTGAGTATTCTTCATCATCAATACTCAATTTGCAGTTTTGACATACATCACAAACAATAAAGCTCTTGTTATTACATATTTCTACTTCTAAAGGCATAGGTAACTTTGTTAATAAAAATGAAGGATGTCGAATAAATCCATATGAAACAAAGGATTTATTCGCACCCGTATCAAATGATACAAGTGCGGGAATCGATTTTACAGCAAATATACCTGATACCACATCGGGTTTTGTCTTTGCTTCTGCTGTGGTTAGATAGAAAGATCTTGCCCTTGCTTTCTGTGCCTCTGTCTATCCTTTCCATCCTTTTTCCCAACCAACTCCGGGCATTCAGATTTCTTTTGGCCGAGTTGGTAGCATTTGTAACAGACTGAGACCTTTCCCAGGCATAATGAAGCGGTATGCCCAGTCTTCCCACATATAGGGCATGATTTATCCTTGAAGCGACAATCGCCCTTATGACCCTTCCCGCATATCTTGCAACTTGGCGACCCGCCTTTCACATCCGACCTCTTTGCCGATTCTATCGTTTCCGCCTTCTTTGTAGGGCTTGGATTAACATCTTGCGCCCTTCGTTCACCCCGCTCAACTTGTTTTTTCAGCTTAATCTCTTGTTCCCGAGCAGTTTTTACGATCTCGGTGAGAGTCTCATACTTTGAGGGAGTCATGAACTCCCAATACTCGGCACTCAACATGTTGTAATAGTAATATATTTTTTGTTCCTCCGTCGTCACTAACTCTTCACAGAACCTCAGTTTATCAAGGAACATACCCGTGATCTTGTCAATTGATTCACCATTTTGCCTCGGTTGGATGAATTCTTCCTTAATTCTGTTAATTACCGCCTTGGGATTGTGATGTTTAAGGAATGGTGCCTTAAACTCATCTCATTTTAAACTCTTTGCTGCTTCAATCCCAACATCCTTCTTCATATTATCCTACCAGTCTTTCGCTTGACCCCTTAACTGACCCGTACCGTAAGCTACGAAGTCACTTACATAACAGTGGGTCCTTTCAAACACTCATTCAATGTCACTCAACCATCGTTGACATATTATCAGATCAACCTCCCCGTTGTAGATCGGAGGTTTGCAAGCCATAAATTTGTTATACGGGCAAGCCTTTCGCTCCAACTGCTTGTCTTTCGTTTGGTTGACATTATCCTCCAACCTTTTGATCCGTTCTTCTACTACCGTAAGTACCGTGCTTTGGAATTTATCTATAAACCCAGATAGACTATTCTCGATTGCCTTTCCAACCTCTTCGGCAATCACCTCTCTCATCTGTTCGGTGACTATCAGCACCGTATCATCATTACCTTCATCTGCCATCTTGAATCTGAAATGTTTATAACAATTGTTAAACATTTCATTTCATTTTATTATCGTTTGCATCTTTCTCTTTGGTTTAGCCAAGTTTGCAACTTGCTTAAATCATTCGTGTTTGGTGCACTTTCTGGGTTTGAGTGTGTTAACACACTCTTCCCGTGCACATCGAATCATATTTCTTTTCTAGTGTTTTGTTAAAGTCTACATAAAATAATTATTCTTACTGGATATTTGATTAAGTTTTGAACCGAACACACTTTGTCAACAACCTTGAGCTCTGATTACCAACTTGTAAGATGCGTTCTAATTTAGCATTTATATATATATATATATATATATACACTTAAAGTAAGCATTTTGTACGAAAATGCCACTTATCAAAAGTACATATTTAAAACATTCAAAATATAGTTCTACGTGTTTACAAAGTCCACTTCTAACGAAAACAAAATAAGATCAATGCGGAAGTTTTAAAAGACATGTGTTCGGTTCACGATCATTGTTTGATCTTCATCTGGAGGCCTAAGATGTTCACCTGGAATCAAAACCAACATAAACTTTAGTTATGAAGGCCTTGATATACTTTTAAAACAAATCTAAAATTAAACAAGCAAGAAGGGTGCCCACCGTAAGCTACGGTGACCACCGTAGCTTACGGTGAGGTTAAAATGCTACGGTGATTATTGTCTGTCCCACGGTGGACATTTGTTCCAGAGCCTACCAGAGCTTACGGTAGGCACTGTATTCTACGGTGGCGCCCAGCTTTGTTTTCCGACTTAAAGTTCCAAATTCAAAGTTTCATAACTTTTGATCTACGTATCCAAATTGCGTGATTCTTTTTCCTGTGGGACCATAATTAAATTACGGATCCATTTATCCTCTTTGTTCACATCAAAATCCAGTTTACAAGCTAATGGCTTATAATTCCCTTTTTATGATTATTCGACCCGTTTCTTTTTAAGTTACATTACTTGTTTGTTATCAATGATCGTTTCTAAACATTTATACCCTTTCCCGGGCTTATAAATCGTTAGCGTTTCGCTCCCATCCCACGGTTTGCGCACGCAATAATGTCATACTTGATTTCATTGAATCAAGCATGCACTTTTAGACAAATTCAACAAAATCATATTTTCTAAACTTTTGTCCCATATTCAAGGGCTCTTTTACAACTGATTTTGCGTGTCCGATTCTCGGCTTACGCATTCATAATACTCATTCATGGCGTGACATTCAAGTGACTTCTACATTACCGTTTTAAAACATAGTTTTGACCAGTTCGGTTGTCGAGTGAAGATCATCACTTCCATGACAAGCCAAACTTATTCTAACCATTACTTTGACCCGTTTGATTGTTGAGTGAGCTTCGTCACTTCAATGAAACACCAAATGCGTATATAACACTACGACACCATTAACAAGTTACAATCAAATGTTTGCACAAAATGTAACGAAACTATAAGTTACGTACCTTTTGATCTTTTCCTTCAAGCGCGTATCCACTCCGGCTTGTCCACTTGAAGATTCAATTCTCTTACCTATAGAGTTCAACCAATGACTCGTTTAGAACTCTAATTATATCATATAACGCATAATTCGCCATAACATTCAAATATGCGTGTTTGCTCGGAATTTCAACGTTTAGCTTTAATTTAGCCATTTTAACAAACACCTAAAGGGCATAAATTTATAAAATCCATAATCAAGTTCCTGACTAACTATTTAGCCAAGATTAACCATCATTTTCAAGTTCATTATATCTAGAATGCATAACAACTCCTAGATTCACTTCATGGAAATTAATAACACTCGTTTTAGGATCAAAATTCTAGTGTTCTTCATCATCCTACAAAACCCATTTAACACCTACGTGGGTGATTATGACTTTCATCATTAAGAACACCAATTCATCAAATTATTGACTAGGGTTCGTTCCTAAACATGGATTCATCCTAGTTTCACCCAAACATCACTCATTCAACTATAACGCATAATTCGCCATAACATTCAAATATGCATTTTTGCTCGAAATTTCAACGTTTAGCTTTAATTTAGCCATTTTAACAAACACCTAAAGGGCATAAATTTATAAAATCCATAATCAAGTTCCTGACTAACTATTTAGCCAAGATTAACCATCATTTTCAAGTTCATTATATCTAGAATGCATAACAACACCTAGATTCACTTCATGGAAATCAATAACACTAGTTTTATGATCAAAATTCTAGTGTTCTTCATCATCCTACAAAACCCATTTAACACCTAAGTGGGTGATTATGACTTTCATCATTATGAACACCAATTCATCAAATTATTGACTAGGGTTCCTTCCTAAACATGGATTCATCCTAGTTTCACCCAAACATCACTCATTCAAGCTAAAATTTTCGATTTCATAAGTTCACCAAGAATTCAAGATGTAACCAAATAATGAAATTTGACATACCTTGTGATCCCTTCGCTTGAGCGATCACTAATTCGAGCTTGGTTTTCGATGTTGGTTCGATTTGCCCCTTCAATTTGGCTGATTTATGTGAGTTAGGGTTCAATTGAAGAACCCCCTTTTTGCTCTGTTGAAAACCACGACCAGAACACACACTTGTGTGTGTGTTGTGGTGTTTTATTTACTTAATTAAAGACCAACTTTGTTCTTTGTCAACTTTAGTCCGTCTACATATTCAAGTTTTATAAAGGGTGTTTTTAACCAAGTTTTTCTTACATTTTCAAGACTTATTACTAACTAGGTTATTTATTCCTAGTTAATTTATCTTGACTACTACTAACTTTTAATTTATAATATAAAATCTATATTTTAAGGGTGTTACACACCAGTGACATCAGTGACGGCTGGTGTTGTGTTCGTCTCCGGCAACCAATGGTGAATGGAAAGGGACGAATCAAACAACTCTAGTGGTATACTATGTTTTTTCATTTAGATCTTGTTATTTTTGCCTTGTCTAATGGTTAATTTGGTAGGGATGAATTTGAGATCGGTGGGTGAAGGTTATGACAATGGTGGTTAGAAGTTGTGATGGTTGTGAAGTAGATGGCAATGGTCAACTAGTGGTGGTGAGATGGATGTGGTGTTGGTGGAGATGGTAGTGAAGATGGAAGTGGTGGTGGGCGGCGGCAGTGGTGGTGGTGGTGGTGGAGGTGAGGTGGTGATGAGAATGCCAAACCATTGTCCACATCAACAAATAATAAAGTTGTGTGTCACGTCATCGTTCACTTCAGCGTCCGCGTCATCAAGAACTAACTGAGTTAGAAAAAGGATCTACGGGGGCCAAATTTTTTAAAGTTAGGATTGTTGGAGGAAATTTTTTAAGTTGGGATTATTATCGGGCAATAGATGAAACTTATGATTATTAAAATCAAATAACCATTCTTTAAACGATTCTCTTTGTGCATATTATACAACTGAATATTGAACTCACAAATAGACTCACAAATAGCATTCTAATTGATCCACCAAAATCTCAAATAAATTATTTTAGACTATTTATTTTAATATATTGTTCGTGTTCGCTCGTTAAGGATATTATGTGTTCACGAACGGTTCATGAACAGTTACCGAACGAGATTTTTTTGTTCGTGTTCGTTTATTAAGGAAATGAACGTGTTCATGAACGGTTCACGAACATAATCGACGAAGTTCGATAGTATTTTTCAATGTGAATAATAAGAAGGTGGAGGTAGGGTTTCCTATTGTATTTGTTTGTGTAATGAAATGAATAAGAATTAAGGAATATAAAAAGTTTAGATAAAATAAATAAATGCTAAAAATTATTTAATTATGAACAACATAAAGCAACGAACATGAATGAATGTTCACGAACACATTACTGAACGTTCACAAAGGCAATTGAACGAACGAGACAGTTGTTCATGTTCATTCATTTAACTAATCGAACGGATTTTTTTTGTTCATGTTCGTTCATTAACTAAACAACGAAGGTAAACAAACTTCCCTTCGAATGATTCACGAGCTGTTCGCTGAACGTGCGGTTCGTTTACAGCCCTACCCTAAATTATAACTAGAGAGGTACAATGGTAATTAAAAATTTCACTAACATCATATATGTAACACCTTAATGCCAGGAGATTTTTGGTAACTTGAAAAAACCCTAAATGCGGTAAAATACCTAGCCGCCAACATCCACCCTCACTCATCACCTTGCGATTTTGAGGAGTTAGAAAAAGCGAGAGAGGGGCTAGAGAGAGAACCCCACCTTTACCCCTAGTTTGCTCTCAGGATCACACAAAGAAAACTCTAGATCTTGTTTTCATCATACATGAGCGTCACAAAATTCGTATGAAGGAAGAAAGGTGAAGCTTAAACCTGCTTAAGCTCGGTTTTAGAATTTTAACGCGAGCCTTTTTGAAAAGGGAGATCACTATATACATTGATTTAAAAGCATATGTGTGCATAAAGTTAGCATCTTAATTTGTTTTTAGATTAGGAATCCATGGCTAACCACGAACTTTAGGTAACAAAAGATACAAGGTACATATCACGAGTCACTTTTTACTAAGTTTATGTCTTAGCTATCTTAACGATGGTAGAACGGAATGAACCTTGTTGATAATCATTTTGTCTTACGGATGAATCTACATCATTTAACTAAGGTTTCTACATTGTATTATAACCTACTTGGTGTAGCAAAAATGAAAGACAAGTTTGCTTTTTCTGATAATTGTTTTTTTTTCTAAGAAACATGTCTACTATGTTCTAAACTTAGTGCTTAGTGCGGAATGTTAGCAACTTTAAATGCTATGCAAAAATGGAGACGATGCACAAACATAGAGAATGTTTTTTTTGTGTGTGTTTTGTTCAAAATGCACCAAAACACTATTTTCGGAAGAGGCCGGATCTCTTAATTATATGTGTAAGGATGACGATGATGTGCAGCCAAATTTCATGTAAGTATGATTAGCCTTTTCAATAAGTTACCTGTAATTAGGCGAACATGCAATTGGTTATTTTTGTGCTTAAAAATAATGTATAACTAGATTGCGTATCTTATTATCTAATGATAGGATCTGTGTCAATGCACTCATCAATGACTATACGAACACAACAAATGTTACATTCTACAATTAATGCATGTCAGCAGTCCTTAAAACAAGTTGTCAAGACATGGTGATGAAGCAACGGTTTACGGGTTCAAAGAAACTCTTGGACCAAATAGCGTTGATGGTAGGCAAGGAAAACTGTTGCATCTTTCTGTACGGAACGTTCAATATGTGGTGACAAGGGTTTTAGAGGAGGCAGTAGCAGGTTCAAGTGATATACCAACAGGTAGTGTTAGTACGAGTGCACATTCGACAACAAAGGTGATCAAGCCTCCATCAACAACCATTCCAAAACCAAGCGTTCCAAAAAGGATAACAATGGACTTATCGGGTAGCAATGTTTTTTTGGTTAGGTTCATTGTATATTACAAAAGGTTCCTCAAAAATAAAGAGAAATCCTGACATATATACCGTGTGTCTAGTAAATAGCTTTTGTGGGCATTGACATACGCCAATGTAACACATAGCACATGTACTATGACATAATAGCAATCTTCATTCTATATCAATAAACTCCAGGGTTATAAATAATTAGGGGTGTGCATTGGTCGGTTTGGATCGGTTTTGACCAAAAACTATAAACATACCGTGATGTTGGTTATTGGATAACCATAACCATAACCGATCGGTTGTGGTGGTTATGGTTATTCGGTTTTGATGGTTATAGCGCGCAGGTCGGTTATGGGTGGTTAACCGTGAATTTAGTTTAGCTAAAAATAACTTAATTTTTTTTAACATGGAATAAATTTTTATTGCACATTTGTATATATTAGTATATTAAATAGTATTAAAAAATACATATAATCTATAATATTAATATCAATTACTATATAATATTCAAATAAAGTGATATGATACGTTCCATAAATTCAAATAAAAATTCAACAAAACAACAAAATGATATGAAAAACCCATAAGTATTAAAAATCTTCAGTTAAAAAAATCAAATATTAAAAATATGGTGAAAAGTCCTAAATCCTATAAAGATTTATTGCATGTCAGTTCGGTTCGGTTATGGTGGGTATGGAAAAAATGAAAACCATAACCGACCCGCTACTTTCGATTTTCAAAAAAACCATTAACCGAGCCACCAGTTTTGTATTTGGTTCGGTTTTTTTGGTTCGGGTTTTTTGGTTCGATTTTGTTGGTTAATTCGGTTATGGTTCGGTTAATTCAAATTTTTGCACACCCTATAAATAATGATATATAGCGATTTTGTAAATAGTTTAATCATTGTAACATGAGTAAATTACAAGTTTTGTCCTTTATGTATGTCCCAAATTGCAGGCGCTGTCCTTTATCTTTAAAATTGATGAGTTTTGTCCTTAATGTTTGCAAATCTTGCACGTTATGTCCATTATGGCAAACCCAGTTATATTTTTCAGTTAAATGAAGGCATGCACAGGGCACATGAGGGTAGAAATGTCATTTCAGCTCCCACTTGTCTTTCCCCTTATTTAAAAAAGGTTTTAGAAAATAAAAAAAAATCATATATAAACCTCTCTCTCTATTCTCTACTCTCTCTCTCCAAAACACCCACCCTCACCAGTCACCTCCACCTCCCCCCACCATCTCTCCATCTGCAAGTCTCCCAGCTCGACACCACCACCGCACAACCACTGTCGGACCACCACTGTCACACCAGGAGGAGCCGCACAACCACTGTCGGACCACCATCTGCAAGGCTCCCAGCCGCCACGCTTTACTCTCCATCTGCAAGTCTCTCGTCGCCGGAGGAGTGTTAGTGCTTTCAATTCTGTTATTTTGTTGTTGCTTTATGTTAATTTGATTTCTGGTCTGTTTTGATTAGTTTTGTTATGTAGATATGTTTGTTTTGGGATTGTGATTATGTACGGTTGAATGATCTCTGTTAGATTGATTAGTTTACCTGATGTTATTGAAGAAATTTTGTTTTTGTTTCTAGAAAGTGACTAATTGTGAAAATTATTGGCTTGATGATGAGAGTGAGAGCTGAATTTTAGCTAGGGTTTGGTCATTCTAGTATTGGAAAATAGGTTTGGTTAGCACTTAACAGGAATCTATCAGTGAAGAGATTGATTTTGTTGTTTGAAAGCCGGTTATGTGTAATTACTCTGTTTGTCATATATAGTGATGAGATTTATTTGTAAAGAAGTCCACTGCTTCTATGGTAGAAGAGTTGGGTAGAACAGGCAAGAACGAAACGTGACCGTGTGGTTCAAAAGTGTTCTTGTACAATTCATCTGTTTGATCTACTCTACTTCAATCGTACTAACTTGTGTTTGTGTGCAATTAACTAATCATAAGTTTTAGGAAAGAACCTCTAATTTGGATCTGGCGGCTCCTCCTGGTGTGACAGTGGTGGTCCGACAGTGGTGGTCCGACAGTGGTTGTGCGGTGGTGGTGTCGGGGTGGGAGTGGGTGATGGCAGATGGTGGGGGGAGGTGGAGGTGACTGGTGAGGGTGGGTGTTTTAGAGAGAGAGAGTAGAGAGTAAAGAGAGAGGTTTATATATAATTTTTTTTTTATTTTCTAAAACCTTTTTTAAATAAGGGGAAAGACAAGTGAGAGGTGAAATGACATTTCTACCCTCATGTGCCCTGCACATGCATTCATTTAACTGAAAAATATAACTGGGTTTGCCATAAAGGACATAACGTGCAAGATTTGCAAACATTAAGGACAAAACTCATCAATTTTAAAGATAAAAGACAGCGCCTGCAATTTGGGACATACATAAAGGACAAAACTTGTAATTTACTCTTGTAACATTTTTCAATGTTAAAAGGATACTTTGTGAATTTGATATAACCATTTACCATTCCCTCTCTAAATAATCAATCAAAAACATTTATCATATAACGTATCAAAACAAATATTAGTCATCTCTCATCTGTCAAGAAAATTTGTTGAAATTAATCCTACATATTTTAAAAACTATCATACATTTATTAAACTTATCCTACACATATTAAAATTTCTTATGCATATATTGAAACAAACATTGATCCTCAATTATTTCTTTAGAAAGTTGATAAAATATATTTTATAATTAATTGTTTAATTTATTTAACTAAATTATAGGATATCAATAAATAATCAATTTATTGAAATTACCCTAACTAGTGTTTTTCAATGACGCGCGTTGCGCGAAAGGCATTGGTGTTTTCGACCGACATCATTCTTCAAACGATTCTAGATAAACGATGCGTAACCAGCCATATCCGGCATCGTGGAGTGTATTAAAAAGGGAGCAATTGGACGATTGGATGCTGGGCTAGGTGTTTTTGGAATGCCCAGGGATTGTTCGGGTCAAAACCACGATTATGAGGATTCATTTTTCGTATTGTGATTGGATGAGAATTCTTTTTTAAAAATAAGATAGAGATGATTATAGAAGAGGTGGAGTAGTTGTGGTAAAAAAAATGAATAGAAGTGTGAGTATTTATAGCGAATAATTTTTTTTAAACACATAGGCGTTGGCCAACGGCTAGCCCAAACGGCTACCTGTCTTGGCCAATGAGATCCCGTCATGTCATCTTGATAGTCCCGTCCAACGCCCGGGCTGAAACCCCCGCCCAAGGGGCCACGCCGAAACCCAAGCCCACCCGGGGTGGTGACTTGGGCGTTTGTACCCAACCCACGCCACAACCCCCGCCCCCGGGCTGAAACCCCCGCCCAAGGGGCCACGCCGAAACCCAAGCCCACCCGGGGTGGTGACTTGGGCGTTTGTACCCAACCCACGCCATAACCCCTGCCCCCGGGCTGAAACCCCCGCCCAAGGGGTCACGCCGAAACCCAAACCCACCCGGGGTGGTGACTTGGGCGTTTGTACCCAACCCACGCCACAACCCCCGCCCTAGGGATGAGCAAAATGGACCCGGTACCGAATTTACCGAACCGGGTACCTTTTCGGTACCGATTCGGTACCCACTTTTGACATTTTCGGTACCGGTTCGGTACCGGTCCGGTACGGTACCGGTATTTTGCTCGTTTTTACCCTCAAATACCGGTACCGAACCGGTACCGGTACCGAACCGTACCGAACCGGATATATTCGGTACCGGTACCGCTACCCACTTTTGAGGATTTTCGGTACCGGTTCTTTCGGTACCGGTACCGGTTCGGTACCGAACCGGACCGAGCTCATCCCTACCCCGCCCCATACCCCATATTCTAATGAATTTTATCATATATGAATCACTGTTCATTTAGTTTGAATTTTATCATATATGAATACACGTAGAGTAACATTATATACAAGAATAAGATAGAGCGCATTTCTATCTTTCTTCTCATTTCAACTCTTAACTATACACACACATATACATACTATGTGTGTGGGTGAGGGTGTGTATTAAAACACGATGCTTTATTATATTTAATGTATTATGTTTATATCGGTGATGCAAACTATTACAATGGTGTATCTAATATAACTTGTAAACAAAAACATAAACCCCGCCCTATATACGAGTCGCATCATGAGTTATTTTGTACGTTTCAAACACAAAAAGTCACTTTATATACAAAGAGGTTTACGTAGATGCTAATCATCAAAGAACAGTAAAGAATAAAATGGATGACTGATTTAAAGCATCGTTAGTTCGAAGAAGGTTATATAAAAAACCTTTTATGCATTGTTTCTTTTGTTAGGAAGGTAAGATATTTGCTTCCACTGCACATAATCTCCCTTTACATATAACCATTTAAAATATATATAATACACGTGTAGTTGAAGACAAGAAGTAGTTATATGTTTAAATAACTTATATAATATGGGTGGCGCTGGTTCGTCTTAAATGGTAGGCGAGGTTTTACCGATTATTCCATTGTCGTGCCTTCAGGGCCGGTGGAGGTCGGGTTTCCGCGCATCTAGGAGAGCCAAGGGACTGGCGGCGGTCGAGTAGTCGACCTTTGCCACAACATCCGGTATCACGGTGGTTAACACGTCCTTCCTTACCGTTCAAAAAAATATTTCATTTAAAGTATCTATACACGTGGAAAAAAGAAAGAAAAACGAAAATCATAGGAAATTGGGTTCAAACTTTAAAGCCATCTATTGCAAAAGATAGGAAAAAAAGTAGAAAAGACTCCAATATGTGGGGGACACATGCTATCATCACCCATGGGAACCAAGACAAAGGTAATATGAAATAAAATCATCATATTATAACTTTTATAAAGTTTTACGGCAGAGAAAAATCCTCGACATGTACCATCAATTGTTTACGTCAGACATATAATACTATTCATTATGTTTTGTACAAATTTACGTATTAATTGTCTGTTAAAATTGTATGAAACTAAGTCGAGAATTATTAGTTTAGTGATTATAAGCACTCGGTTTATAATAGAGCATCAATGGCACCGAGTTTTAGCTTGTTTTTTAGGTGACATTTTTATCTGTTGGCCGGGTAAGTTTTAGTGGGAGTTGATTTTAAGGCCTTGTGGGTCTCAATTTTGTGCAGTGGGGGCACAAATCATTTTAGGCTGCCGACCACCGCCAAACCAAAACAGTCACCAGTCGATCCAGAACCGGTTTGAGCCTTGATTGGTTCGTGATGAACTCGTTTCGTTGGAGGAAAAAATTTCGTGAAACTAACCTCTTATTTAAGCTAAACTTTTACATCTTAAAAAAGTTCTCATGCAATTATAACCAAACCTTTCTAAAAGTTTATGTAGGGTATACAATATATCCTTTTAGAAGTCGAGTTGAATGGTTAAATAGTCGAGTTTATGAAGCCTTATAATTAAAACTAAAACCCGTCTTATACTAATCATCTCAAAACACTAGACAATAGACATTAATGGCATTTTAATGTTTTCAAACTCATTATTTGTTATAAATAGTCAGTGACATGTTTCCTTGTATTTCATATTTGGGCAATTTGGTTTAACTTCTGGTCAGCCAAAAATGTGTTCACTAGTGAAAATGACGAGAAGGAGAAATGAGTATATTTTTTATTAAAATATGTAACATAAATAAAAATAATCTCTTTATTTTATGGTAAATAGTATCGTACACAAAATGAATTATAAATTGTAACTAGTTTCGTTAACGTCGCGCGTTGCAGCGAAACGAAACAAATGACAATGTAAAACAAACTTTATTTTAAATTGAAGCATGTTATTTAGAAAGGCAAACCGTCAGAATTGATTTAGTTTATCATCATACCATTTTACGACACCAAATAAATATTTTATTTTGAATACAATTTCATTTTAACAAAACTTATACCAGAATGTAGAGGAAAATAATTAAACACAACAGGTACCTAAGTTTTTAGAAAAAAATTAACAAGCGTAAATTATTAGAGAAATTTGAAATTAACTGATAATGAAAATATGATTAAAAAATGAATTACTAAAAGCAAAAAATAAATGATAAAAAAATATAGTTCTAAAAAAGTAAAATAAAACCAAAGTTATGTTAAAACTTAAAAGTAAATATAATAATAAACTATTATAATATTAAATAATAAAATATTAAAAAACTATATATTATTATAAAAATTAAATCATTGTCTATGGTCTTAAAAAAATTAACGAACATAAGTTAATAAAGAAATATCAATCTAATCGAAAACGGAAATATGATTTAAGGAGAAAAAATAAATTAAAAAAATAAATATGTAACGCCCCAGAAATTTAATTACATGCATTTTTATATGTAAATATATATATTGATACAAAATGTTATATGAAACAACTAGAAGTGTGAACCTAGTTAGAATGTGAATTAAGACTTTAACTAAAAGAAAATAAGTTTTGGCCATTCAAAAATATGTGTTCATATTTGAGGGGTTGAATGAGTAAATAATGAAAGTTAAGTATTAAAACTACAAAAAACATACAAACACACACAAGGGTGCGTGTTTGGTGTCGCCAGGAGCAGGAAGGAGAAAAGGGCTCCCCTCATTTTCACAAAATCAAGCAAATTGAAGCTCTAATCATGGCCATAACTCTTGCATGTTAATGAATTCTTGATCATCTAGGCCTACTAAAGCATAAGGTAAGAAGAATTTTGTGTTTTGATAATCTTAGATGAATTGGGTCTCAAGGAACCCATGAGTTTATATGAAATTATGTATGACCTTGGGTGAAGATCACCATTTAGAACTTGATAAATGCTTGCACTTGACTAGATTGATGTTAGAAGTAAAAACCCACTTAGAGTAGAATGGGCATAAGTGATAATGTAGAAATTGGTGTGAAATTGTATGAGGATTATGTTTGAGAATTGTTTGTAGTAAGAAATTGTTGGTTGAAATTGAATTAGAAGCAAAGTTATATCAAATTCTGATTGAAATTTAATGTTGTTGATGTTATTGATATATACTAGCCAAGTTATGCATACAATACTTGTACACCATGCTTAATTAATAGTACGCATGCCAGGTGTTTGTTAAAATGCTTGAATGAGATGATCAAATGATTTTACAAAGTTAAATAATTAGAATTGACAATTTGTTGGTTGTTAATATGAATATGTGATAACGGGATGAAAAGAATGACATGAGCTTAAAGTATGTAATTTTGGATTATAGGGATTAAAGAAGAAAGCTCAAGTCATTCCGGAACGCAAACAAACCACGACAAAGGTAAGTTCTTTGCTTACAAAAATATTATTAGCATGTATTGATGTGAAACGTCATTATTCTTTTGTCGAAGCCGTATAATTGTAATGAGTTAGTGTAAGTCGCATACATGATATGGATATGGGTTGAATGAGCAAAAAAAAAAGTAATGTGCTAAGTTGAGAAATTCATGTTCGGATGAAGTTTTAAAAGGGTCATATTGTAGTTCGACTAGTAACTTGATATTGTATGAATTATCTAATTGAAATGTCTAATTGATTGGTTGTATGTAGGTAAAGCTACTTGATGGATGGCATTACTTGGACCGAACACACTTATGATGCACGCTTCCGCAAACATCTTAGTTATGGTTTTAAACTTTTGGTAAATGATGTCTTTTGTTAAACAAAACGGGTCTTTTGTAAGTAACTTGACTCGCTAGTCATTGAATGTTAAACTAGTAGTTAAAGTTTATGTAGTTGGTTAGGAAATATTGGGTTGTGGAAATCTTTTTGTAACCATTTCCTTAGCTATCACGATGTAAATATGGATGTTTTACTCTTGAAATATACGACCCGTTTAATATCTTGTCAAACGAAGCCTATTACTCTCTTTCAAATGTTTAGACCTTACAAGTTGGTATCAGAGCGTAGGTTTGAGAGATTCGAGCAAGTTATGGTGCTCGAACTCAAACCGAAAGCTCTTGTGAAAGTGTGTTCGTTCCAAAGCGCCACGCAAGTAAGTGATTTAAGGATTTCGAGCTATGCTTTTAGATGGAAACGGGAATGGGTTATGGTTAAATTACTAGTATAACCTGGGTTGGGACGTTATGGGATGCCATGGAAGGTTTCGGGACTGCCCAAGACCATTTCGGGTAGGAAAAAGGGCCCGGGAATGAAAGTTTAGATCGAACAGCGTCTGCACACCAGAGAGCCCGTCGGCGACGGCCCCTATGCCGTCGGCGACGGCACCCCTTCACCCGACGCGCTAACTCACTGTCTACGGGTAGATTTCAGCGACGCAACTTTCCCGAGCCCGTCGGCGACGCACCCTGTGCCGTCGGCGATGGAGCCTCCTTGTCTGCTTTTGCTGAAATTGTTTGTTTATTATGCTAAGGCCTTTAATTCAATTCTAGCATTCGTTAAACGCTAGGAACACCCCAAATTGACTATGAAACTAAGAAATTCAAGATAACTATCATGTTTTAATGATGAATGTGTGAAAGAACGGGGAGTTATGTGCGCGAACGAATGAAGTAAGTAATACATCTAGAATGTTTGTAAAGAAAGATTGGATGAGTTTATGACTTACGAGAATGAATTATTAAGAGTGATTGACGTATAGAAAGATAGGAAGAATGAATGTAATGATGTTTAACATGAATACGTAATTGTAGATGGCAAGTGGAGGAAACACGGATACCGCAGAACGGATAACTCGAAACGAGTTAAACAAGATAATTTCGGACGAAGTAGTGAAGGCGTTTGATGCAAATGTTTCGAAGCTAGCGCAAGAAGTGGAGAGCCAAGTGTTAAGTAGGGTGGAGACTATGGTAACAAGTAAGATAGATGAGTTGAAAGAAATGATAACTGGGATTCAAGGTAAGAAGGATGTACGACGATGTACATATAAGGACTTCATGGCATGTAAGCCTACAACTTATAATGGAGAAATTGATCCCATTGAATGTCAAAGATGGATATCAAATATGGAGGGAGTGTTCATTCGAAGTCATTGTGATAAAGAAGATCAAGTCATGTTTGCCACGGGGCAACTCTTACGAAGGGCTAAAGATTGGTGGAATACGTATAGTAAAGAGATCGGCGAGGGTAGAGTTCAAACTATGACTTGGCAAGAATTCAAGCAACCTTTTATCAAGTACCATTGTCCACAGTCAGCCGTGGATCGAATCCAAGAAGATTTTCTCCGACTCCGACAAAAGGATGAATCAATTGATGAGATCACAAATACTTTCCTTGATCAACTGAAGTTTTGCGGAGAGATAGTCAGAACATAGAGGAAGAAGATTATCCGTTATCATGGCATGCTTAAGGCTGAATATCGGGAGTTCAAAACTCTTAAATGTGAAACTTTGGACGAGATCATCGACTTGGCAAAGGATAGGGAAATTGAGATAAAGAGACAGGCTGAACGCGGGAATAAGAGGCAAGCTGAGAAGGGATCAACACAAGGTTCTTCCAAGAAACCTAAAACATATGATCAAGGAAAGAAAGAAGTTTCAAAGGAAGGGTTTCCATGATGTAAAACGTGTGGATAACCCCATTCGGGAGAATGTCTATTGGGAAGGAAATGATGTTACAACTGCGGTCAAGAAGGGCATCCGTATTATAATTGCCCAAATCCCAAGAAAGTGTGCTACAACTGTAATGAATCAGGCCATGTGAAGGCTGAATGCCCAAAACTCAAACAAGGGACGAAAAAAGAAGGAAAGAAGGAAGAACCCGCTAAAGCTAAAGGAAGAATGTTCCAAATCTCTACGGAAGAAGCTAGAGCTCACCCGAATGTGGTGTCAGGTATCTTTATGATAAACTCCATACCCACTTATGTGATGTTTGATACCGGGGCTAGTAGATCATTCATTTCTAGCGAGTTTGCACATTCCCCTTTGTTCACGATAGAAAGAATGCCTACACCACTTGAAGTAGAAATAGCCGATTGTAAGAGTTACCTTTTACACGAAATATGTAGAAATTGTAGGATCACAATAGAGGACGAAGATTTTGATATTGATTTGATTCCCATGGTCTTGGGAGAATTTAAGGTAGTGGTAGGTATGGATTGGTTATCCCGCTATCACGCGGAAATCTTATGCGAAAGCAAAATTATTCATGTGACATCTTCTAAGGGAAGGCGGGTAAGTATTCATGGGGAAAGGGAGGTAGGGGCAAAATTATGTACAATCTTAGAAGCGGTTAAGTATGTGAAGAATGGAAGTAAGGCATTCTTAGCTTATGTTGTCAATACAAAATTAGGTGCTTTAAGAATTGAAGATACTAAGATAGTAAATGAATACCCGGATGTGTTTCCGGATGAATTGCCGGGACTTCCACCCGAACGGGAAGTTAAGTTTCGTATCGAATTGGAACCAAATGCCAAACCAGTAGCCAAGTCCCCTTACCGGTTGGCACCCGCGGAAGTACGGGAATTAATGGTCCAATTACAAGAACTTCTTGACAAAGGCTTCATACGCCCTAGCGTGTCCCCGTGGGGAGCGCCCGTTTTGTTTGTTAAAAAGAAGGATGGGTCGATGAGAATGTGCATCGACTATCGTGAGCTCAATAAACTCACGATAAAGAACCGATATCCCCTTCCGAGAATAGATGATCTTTTCGATCAATTACAAGGGGCAAGTTGGTTCTCAAAAATCGACTTGCGATCGGGTTACCATCAAGTACGAGTAAGGGATGAGGACATACCTAAGACCGCGTTCAGAACCCGCTACTGACATTACGAATTTTTAGTAATGTTATTCGGGTTAACTAACGCTCCAGCCGCTTTTATGGATCTAATGAATAGAGTATGCCGAAATATGTTAGATCAGTTCGTCATAGTGTTTATCAATGACATATTAGTATACTCACGTAGCGAGTCCGATCATGCGAGCCATCTACGTCAGGTACTTGAGACGCTTCGAAAGGAAAGATTATACGCAAAGTTTTCTAAATGTGCGTTTTGGCTCAGGGAAGTACAGTTCTTAGGCCATGTAATCAACGAGGAAGGGATTTTAGTGGATCCCTCTAAAGTGGAGGCTGTGATGAAATGGGTACCCCCGAAGAATGTTAGCGAAATAAGAAGTTTCCTCGGTTTAGCCGGCTATTACCGGAGATTCATCCAGGATTTCTCCAAAATAGCCATCCCTTTAACCAAATTGACAAAGAAGGAAGAAACGTTTGAATGGGGTGATGATCAACAGAACGCTTTCCGAATGTTAAAAGAGAAATTGTCAAGCTCTCCCGTATTAACCCTGCTAGAGGGAACGGAAGACTTAGTGGTTTACGCAGATGTATCTCGTCAAGGGTTGGGATGTGTCTTGATGCAACGAGGCAAAGTTATTGCCTACGCTTCAAGACAACTAAAACAACATGAAATTAACTATCCTACCCATGATTTAGAACTGGCGGCGGTCGTTTTTGCCTTAAAAATCTGGAGGCATTATTTGTACGGAACAAAGTGTACAATTTATTCAGACCACAAAAGCCTTAAATATTTTTTCGAGCAAAAGGATCTTAATATGAGGCAAAGAAGATGGCTAGAATTAATCAAGGATTACAATTCCGACATTCTTTACCATCCGGGGTAAAGCTAATGTTGTGGCGGATGCATTAAGTCGGAAAGAATACCCACCGCCTATTCGGGTAAAGTCGATGAGAATGATAGTCACGCCAAATATTTTCGAAACAATACGAAAAGCGCAAGATGAGTCCTTGAATGTAGGTGATCCGAAAGGTGAAAGGACGAAAGGGTTCGATAATAAACTTGAAGTAAACGCGAGCGGATTAAAAACAAGGTATGGGCGGGTTTGGATACCACGACATTGTGAAGCAAAGACCTTATTATTGGAAGAGGCACATAAGTCCCGTTTCTCGGTTCATCCGGGAGCCACTAAAATGTACAGAGATTTGAAAGAAAATTATTGGTGGCCCGGGATGAAACGCGACATTGTTAAGTACGTGTCTAAGTGCTTGACATGTTCCCAAGTAAAGGCGGAACAACAAAAACCATACGGGAAATCGCAACCCTTAGAAATCCCGGTATGGAAATGGGAAGATGTAACCATGGATCTTGTAACCAAACATCCTAAAACAAGAAAAGGGTATGATGCGAGATGGGTCGTTCTCGACCGCCTTACCAAAAGCGCCCATTTCCTACCTATTCGGGAGACTTATTCCTCGGAAAGGCTAGCGGAAATTTATATGAATGAGATCGTTTCTCATCACGGTGTGCCGGTGTCTATTGTGTCGGCTCGGGATACGCGGTTTACCTCCCGTTACTGGCGAAAATTTCATGAAGGAATGGGTACCCAATTGCATGTGAGTACCGCATATCACCCACAAACGGATGGTCAATCCGAACGGACCATTCAGACTCTTGTAGACATGTTGAGAGCGTGCGTTATGGATTTCGGGGGAAACTGGGATGAACATTTGCCATTAGTGGAATTTTCGTATAATAACAGCTACCAAAGTAGCATACAAATGGCGCCGTATGAAATGTTGTATGGGAGAAAGTGTAGAACCCTTGTTTGTTGGGGAGAAGTGGGGCAAAGAGAACTCGCGCCGAATGATGTGGTGGCGATAACTAATGAAAAGATCGATATCGTACGGGCTCGATTAAAAGCGGCGCAAGACCGACAAAAGTAATATGCAGATAAAAGAAGGCTCCCTATTGAGTTCCAAGTGGGGGACCGAGTGTTCTTGTAGGCATCCCCATGGAAAGGCGTAATTAGATTTCGTAAACGAGGAAAGTTAGGTCCCCGATATATCGGGCCATTCAAAATCTTAGCTCGTATCGGAAAGGTAGCCTACCGGTTGGAACTGCCCTCATCGTTAGAAGGAATCCACAACACTTTTCATGTGTCACAATTGCGGAAGTGTTTAACGGATGAAACGGCTCATGTACCCCTTGAAGACATTGAAATAGACGAGAAGATCAATTACATAGAAAGACCGGTAACTATAAGGATTCCAAGGTAAAGACTCTTCGCAACAAAGAAATCAAGCAAGTATTGGTTCAATGGCAACACAGAAAGGGGTCGGATCTCACTTGGGAATCGGAGGATGAAATGAGAAGGTTCTACCCGTCCTTGTTCGGTACGTAATCAGGTTTTGGGGACGAAACCTTTCTTAAGGGGGTGGACTTGTAACGCCCCAGAAATTTAATTACATGTGTTTTTATATGTAAATATATATTGATACAAAATTTTATAAGAAACAACTAGAAGTGTGAACCTAGTTAGAATGTGAATTAAGACTTTAACTAAAAGAAAATAAGTTTTGGCCATTCAAAAATATGTGTTCATATTTGAGGGGTTGAATGAGTAAATAATGAAAGTTAAGTATTAAAACTACAAAAAACATACAAACACACACAAGGGTGCGTGTTTGGTGTCGCCAAGAGCAGGAGGAGAAAAGGGCTCCCCTCATTTTCACAAAATCAAGAAAATTGAAGCTCTAATCATGGCCATAACTCTTGCATGTTAATGAATTCTTGATCATCTAGGCCTACTAAAGCATACGGTAAGAAGAATTTTGTGTTTTGATAATCTTAGATGAATTGGGTCTCAAGGAACCCATGAGTTTATATGAAATTATGTATGACCTTGGGTGAAGATCACCATTTAGAACTTGATAAATGCTTGCACTTGACTAGATTGATGTTAGAAGTAAAAACCCACTTAGAGTTGAATGGGCATAAGTGATAATGTAGAAATTGGTATGAAATTGTATGAGGATTATGTTTGAGAATTGTTTTTAGTAAGAAATTGTTGGTTGAAATTGAATTAGAAGCAAAGTTATATCAAATTCTGATTGAAATTTAATGTTGTTGATGTTATTAATATATACTAGCCAAGTTATGCATACAATACTTGTACACCATGCCTAATTAATAGTACGCATGCTAGGTGTTTGTTAAAATGCTTGAATGAGATGATCAAATGATTTTAAAAACTTAAATAATTAGATTTGACAATTTGTTGGTTGTTAATATGAATATGTGATAACGGGATGAAAAGAATGACATGAGCCTAAAGTATGTAATTTCGGATTATAGGGATTAAAGAAGAAAGCTCAAGTCATTCCGGAATGCAAACAAACCACGACAAAGGTAAGTTCTTTGCTTACAAAAATATTTTTAGCATGTATTGATGTGAAACGTCATTATTCTTTTGTCGAAGCCGTATAATTATAATGAGTTAGTGTAAGTCGCATATATGATATGGATATGGGTTGAATGATAAAAAAAAGTAATGTGCTAAGTTGAGAAATTCATGTTCGAATGAAGTTTTAAAAGGGTCATATTGTAGTTCGACTAGTAACTTGATATCGTATGAATTATCTAATTGAAATGTCTAATTGATTGGTTGTATGTAGGTAAAGCTACTTGATGGATGGCATTACTTGGACCGAACACACTTATGATGCACGCTTCCGCAAACATCTTAGTTATGGTTTAAACTTTTGGTAAATGATGTCTTTTGTTAAACAAAACGGGTCTTTTGTAAGTAACTTGACTCGCTAGTCGTTGAATGTTAAACTAGTAGTTAAAGTTTATGTAGTTGGTTAGGAAATGTTGGGTTGTGGAAATCTTTTTGTAACCATTTCGTAAGCTATCACGATGTAAATATGGATGTTTTACTCTTGAAATATTCGACCCGTTTAATATCTTGTCAAACGAAGCCTATTACTCTCTTTCAAAAGTTTAGACCTTACAAAATAATAAATGAAAAAGAAAATATGGGTTTACAAATGTAAAATATAACATAAAATATGTTAAACTTAAAAGCGAATATATTTTTATAATATTAAATAATAGAATATTAAAAAGCTATATATTATTATAAAAATAAAGTTACTCTTTATGAAAAAATAAATAATAAATAAAAATGAAAATATGGTTTTACAAAAGTAAAATAATAATATAAAAATATGTTAAACTAAAAGTGAATATACTATTATAATATTAAATAATAGAATAATAAAAACCTATATATTATTATAAAAATAAAATTACTATTCATAAGCCTTCATCAACAATATATATATATATATATATATATATATATATAATATAATATAATGTAAACTAAACACTACATAAAAAAGGAATAGACATTTAAACCAATGTCGTTGTTAACGGGTAGTGTATTCGGCTACAAGAAACAAACAACGGGTATTGTATTCGGCTACAAGAAACAAACAACAGACTAACCGGTTATCGTTATTAGTTGAGGCTTTGTGTTCAACATAAGTACCTTGTTACAGATTCCACATCTTCTGAAGGGGTATGGTCCCAAATCTTGTACCAGGTTTGGCGTGAGTGACCATCACCCGACTTATTGTCCCAATCGACAAAGAACTTGCATCAGTACATGTGGGCACGCACGAACCCGGTTTGTTTTCCCACTCGGGGAAAGATGAGAATCTTATCTTGTGTATGAAAATGATTGTTTTCGGCAACATATACGGAATGCGGTGATTACTACTAAAGATGATAGTTGTTACTATCATCTGAATCCACATCTTCTACAACTGTCGTGTTACTACATTCACTTTTTGTCAAACACATTTTCATTATGCGTTCCTGCAAAAACGCGCGTGGGGACGGCGAAGGAAGTTCGGAGTGATGTACAGATGAACTCAGTATGGGGCCTCTATAGATCAGAAGCCACTCTAGGAGTAGTATAGAAGATTATGAGGAAACGAGCAAGTAATGAATTGAAAAGGATGGGCTATTTATAGTTGAACTTGAAGCATATGATCATGCCAAGTGTTAGGGGATATTCTAAGATTATCCCAGGTGTATTTTGAGGTGTCAAGAGCTACACATGAGTGACATTTCGCGAGAAAGGTGGCACAACGGCAAAATACCTTGGCCTTTAAAGCGCCTATGGTTTTGAATGCTTACAGTCCGCAAGCACAACTGGCTTACGGTCTGTAAGACCTTGCCAGATACAAATAATTATCTTCCTTACGGTCCGTAAGCTATTAAGCTTTACGACCCGTAAGAGTCACTCAGTCGCCAAATTAATTAGCATGTTGACATAAATGGTCCCTCCACAATCATTCTTCCATAATTTTACACATTTAGTCTCTCTCGTCTAAAAACGTGGCATAATTGAGAGTTAATCGGACACGTGTCATTATATAACTTGACACAAATTTATGAGGCATTATAGGTTTGGATAAGGCAAAGGGAGAATTTGGAAATGAAACGAAAAAGAGGGTTTAAACTTAAATAACCAGCAAATGTATAACGTACATAAGAAAGAGTAAGTACAACACCCAAATGCATAAAAAAACCACTAAAGCCATGAGTGTAATCCAACAATGTATAAACCACTTATATATATATATATATATATATATATATATATATATATATATATATATATAGGAGAAGGATCCATTAGGAACCACCCATTATTGCGAGAACCGCGAGAACCAATGTGAACACAAACAAAAATACCTAAAAAAAATCTAAAAAACACACATTTTTTTTATTTTTTTAATAAAAATCGCTACTTTTCGTCAATAAAAAAATAAAAAAAATCTTAGAGACTAAAACTATCGATTTTTATTAAAAAAATATTAAATATTTTTTTTGTGTTTTTTAGATTTTTTTTTAGGTTTTGGGGGTTTAGCTTTATGGTTTAGTTTTTAGCATTTAGTTGGGGGTAGTTTTTTTTGGGGGGGGGGGGGGGGGGACAGTTCTCGCGATGCGAGAACCAACATTTATTGCGAGAACCAATGTGAACACAATAAAATAAACACACTACACCACCAAAAACCTAACCCCCCTCCAAACCAAGCTAAATGCTAAAAACTAAACCCCCCAAAAAACCTAAAAAAAATCAGTTAAAAAAAACTAAAAAACATACTATTTTTTTAATTTTTTTATTAAATGCGCTAATTTTAGTATCCATTTTTTTTAATTTTTTATTAACAAAAAGTAGCGATTTTTATAATAAAAAAATTGTGTGTTTTTTAGATTTTTTAGATAATTTTTGTTGTGTTCATATTGGTTCTCGCAATAAAGGGTGGTTCCTAACGGATCATTCTCCTATATATATATATATATATATTTGGGAAGGATCTCGAGAAAATGCCTAAAAGTGTGAAAACGGTGAGAACGATTTTGATGTTGAAATGTAGCACTGTTGCTAACATACACTAAGGGTAATATTGTCAAAAATGTCATGCACATGTCACTTACATGCGAAATATCATGCACACGTAAGTCACTTGCATATTCCACCGTCTTTTTTAAACTCCCGTAATATTTTTATACATTATTTTTTTAACTACACCGTAAATGGTATGAAGTGGGGGTTTGTGAAAGTGGGTGCTTTTATGGAGTTTTCGAAAAACGCCATACAAAATGTCCAAATAAAAATGCCATAAAAACATTCGGTTCAGAAAAGCGCTATGAAATACCAATTTGAAAATGCCACAAATTACTTAGTTCAGAAAAGTACCATGAAAAGGCCAGTTGAAAACGCTATAAAAGCACTAAATTCAGAAAAATGCCATAAAAATACTAATTGAAAATGCCATAAAAACACTCGGTTCAGAAAAACACAATGAAAAACTAAGTTGAAAAAGCCATAAATAAACAAAGTTGAAAACGCCATAAAAAACCCACTTCATTTTTTTCTCGAAAAGTATATCAATAGTATACTCGTTTGAAAGATAAAAAACGCTAAATTTTATTGTGTACTTTTTTTTAAATAATCACGTCTAAAAGAGTTATGGACGTTTAAATATTATGGGAGAAATGACATGTGATTAACATATGCACCCTTGTTAGGATCTTTCCATTCTACCCCTCTTGGTAGTTCTAAGGGTCCTAGTATTTACGAAAATGCCACCACATCAATCTCAGCCACAAATCACAAACATCTTGTGGTTGAGAATTGTTTTCACCGTTTTCACAGTTTTAGACGTTTTCTCCAGAACCCAATTCTCTCTCTCACACTCTCTCTCTCTCTCTCTCTCTCTATATATATATATATATATATATATATATATATATATATATATTTGTGTGTATGTGTGTGTTGTGTGTGTTTAAAAGCCAAATCCATGATGTGGATAGGATAAGTATAATGTGGGAAGGAAAAAAACTTAAAAAGAAATCAGATTTCAAGGTATTTGCATCAGATCAATTGCAATTGTAAACCCAGAAGAATCAACATAACCACTGAAGCACACAACATAAACACATTTTAAATCGGGAAAATATATGTAACACTTAATAATAATGGCATCATCCAATCAAGATGCAGCGCTTTAGACACCAATGGTAAATGTAAGAGTATATAATAAGTAAGAATTGCACAATAAACAAGAATCTTATGTTGAAACGCCCCAAATCTGTGGATCTAATAAAATGGGTTAACTCTTTGGCATATAGTTTTTAAACTTAGAAAAATTTTGTAATAGCCTAAGTAAATTGTGCCAAGATATTGTCCGTTTTGCCCTCGATTGGTTGCCCATCTAGGAACTCACGGTTTTGTTTTCATCCAATGTGTTGCTCGCCCAGGCAAAACGCATCTTGGTAGAAAAGGTTTCCACCCCATTATAAGGAATGTTTCACTCTCCTCCTCAACTGATGTGGGACGTACATCTCCACCCCCCCCCCCCCTTAGGGAGCCCAGCGTCCTCGTTGGCACGCCGGCCTGACAACCTAGCTCTGATACCATTTGTAAGAGTCCAAGTAAACCGTGGCAAGATACTGTCTGCTTCGCCCCTGATGGATTTCCCATCGAGGAACTCACGGTTTCCCGAACAACCTACATGAACCTGGTCTACATACTTGGTTTGGTCAAAAATTACCGAAGCAATTAAGTGATCAAATTAGTTAAGTGAGGTAGTGTGCTAGAAATGAGTGTCGCAAATATGTTAATCAAATTAATTGTAAAAACAGTTTCAGGATACGGCTCAGGATATAGAGTTGTATCTATGATCAAAGGATGAGCAAAAAACGTAAAGGGGTGACACGAGATGTACGAGGAAAGCCCTTGGTCAATCTTGATCGCCGGCACAAAACCTCGGGAGCTGACAATCGCAGCTGCCTTGTTCTTCTATTACTTCAAATATCAGGATACAGTGCAGGATGTGATGCGGATCAACTAAGTGTTACAATGTGATTCGAGTACAAGTGTTTGTGTGTAGCGGTTGCCAGTAGCTTGAGAGTAAAGTGTGCGAATGAAAAAGTGTGTGCCATAACTGATCCGATCCATCTATTTATAGTAAAAGAAATGTAACAAACTACCCTATTAAACCGGGATCCGGCGGATATTCCCTACTTGAACGTTGTAGACCTGGTCCTTCGGGTTCAACGTCTCTCATGCAACTGGTTTGCCCGAGTCTTAAGGAGAAGAAGTCCATCTGACCGTTAGTGACCTACAACTTCTAACCTGCACGTGGTCAATTTAGTTAACACCAGGATATCGCACCAGGATGTTACCAATATCCTGATCCGGTATCCTGGTCACAGGTAAACAATCAAAAAAGAGTTAACTGCCATTTTCGTTCCTGTGTTTTGGTCACTTTGGCCATTTCAGTCCATTTCTCAAAAATGCGCCATTTTCGTCCCCCACGTTCTGGAAAGGTGCCATTTCAGTCCAAAAATCATAACCCAGTTAAGTCAGTTAGTAAATAAGGACTGATTGTGTAAATTTGTAACATAAAGGACTGATTGTGTAAATTTGTAACACCACCACCACTAGCCCTGCCACCACCACCACTCCGCTGCCACCACCACCACCACCGCCACTCCGCTGCCACCACCACCACCACCACTCCGCTGCCACCACCGCCACCACTCCGCTGCCACCACCACCGCCACTGCCACCACCACTTCGCTGCCACCACCACCGCGACCACAGCCCTGCCACCACCACCACTCCGCTGCCACCACCACCACTGCCATCACCACCACTACCACTCTCTCTCTACTCTCTCTCTCTATGCTCTGCAATCACCACCACCATCACCTTTACCTCTCTACTCCGGTGACAATGGCTTTGACTGAAATACAGTATAATACAGAACATGATGAAAAGTCCAAAGATGAGTTTCAGATAATAGCTGAACTTATTGCAATAAGAAACAAACTTGAAAACATGATGGTTTATTTAAGTTCTATTCATGACCGATCCATATTTGAAGACTTGGATGGATCTGCAACTGACGTTTCTACTTCCAGCTCGATTCTTTCTGATGATGAAGATGTGCTGGAAAACATGTTAGTCGAAGAAACTTCAAGTAGCCATGAGCCAGAAAACGCACTATTATTGTTGAAGAAGCAATTGGTTATGGCTCATGAAGCTTTCATCAAATTACTGAAAACTCACAGCTTTTCATTTGTGTGATTCGTTTCTTAACTCATCTAACAAGTTTGCTGCAATTGTCTTGCAGATCAAGCAATGTAAAGAATACATTTCTGAACTTGTAATTCATGCAAAAGCTCAAGCTTCTCAGTATCAACAAAAGGTTCAAAAGCAACTCACTTTCTTATAGTATTGTTTATTTACATATTAGCTAATCTAATTCGTTTAAATAGTACAAGTCTTTGGAAGCAATGGTACGTGTGATGCAGATGGATTCATCAAAGCCTGTATCTGAAGCACCTTTAACAGACAAGACAGAAAAAAGCTCTGTCAGACCAAGGGGTTCCAGCTCACCATTCAGATGCATCGGCAATTTAGTTCAGCAGGTGAATACAGAGAAGGATCAAGAACTATCATTGGCCAAACTTCATCTAGAATGTGATGGTGCGGTGACATCTGTGAGAGTGGTGGTGGCAGGGCTGTGGTGGAGCGGTGATGAACGATGAACGAGAATGTGATGGTGCGGTGATGAACGATGAACGAGAATGTGCGGGTGGCGGCGGCAAACATCACGTTTGCTTCAAATAGAAGCCTCCGGATATTACCCCGCCAAGATACGGTCTGTTTCAAGCTTTGTTCGATCCACTCAGACATTCATCATCACCGCCTCTATTAATATTTGAAGGAAGCAACAGTAACAGCAGCAACAACATTATCAGCAACAACATTATCATCAACAAAATTGGTGGTGGCGGTGGCAGCGGAGTGGTGGTGGTGGCGGTGGTGGCGGTGGCAGCGGAGTGGTGGTGGTGGCGGTGGCAGCGGAGTGGCGGTGGTGGCGGTGGTGGTGGTGGTGGCAGCGGAGTGGTGGTGGTGGCAGGGCTAGTGGTGGTGGTGTTACAAATTTACACAATCAGTCCTTTATGTTACAAATTTACACAATCAGTCCTTATTTACTAACTGACTTAACTGGGTTATGATTTTTGGACTGAAATGGCACCTTTCCAGAACGTGGGGGACGAAAATGGCGCATTTTTGAGAAATGGACTGAAATGGCCAAAGTGACCAAAACACGGGGACGAAAATGGCAGTTAACTCATCAAAAAAAGAATATTAGTCAGGATATATATGCTCAGAAAATGACCCATAACAATTGTCCCCAAAAATATACCTGTTGGAATTCCAAGTTCAAACAGATATATTTTTAAATTCTATCACCTGGGCCGAGGTAATTAATACGATGAGACCTTTGAAATGACAATGGGCAACTTCCAAGATGCTATTTACTCTTTACCCCCTATTACTCAGCCTATAATTAGCTGAGATATTTCACATTGTTATCATTACCCTTCAAACAATTCTCAGGTACTCATCCTTTCTTTCATCCTCTGTTTTTCTTTGAATTTCTTATAGTTTGTTTGATACCCCTCATGGCACCATGGACAAGATCTCGTTCGGATGAACTGGTCCGAACCCTCGTGAGTCAAAACCTCATACGAGAACCAGAAAAAGAAATCTGCTCCTTCAATAATGCAGATATCGCTGCCCTGAAGGATTCCGACACCTTTCCCGCCGGAGCAGTCATTCGCCCTTTTGATCGGGAGGTTCGATCAGATGCGTCATCAGACGAGTGGGTCTACTTTTTTGCCTACCCCTTTTCTTTGGGACTCCGGTACCCATTTGCACCCTTCATCTCTCGTTTCTTCGAGCTCACCGGCCTTAGTTATGCCCAAACTATGCCAATGGTCTGGCGAGTTTTGATCGTGCTAGATCAAATCAAATCTCGTCATTGCCCTGACCTGTGTATTGAAGACCTTCCCATAGCATATCGATTGAGATCTCATGGCAATAGCCGTTTTCTCTTGTTCTCCACTTCCAAAAATCCCCTTATCCTTAAAGCCACTAAGAATGAAGATCAGTGGCAACGAAAGTTCTTTTTCATAAAAAGGGACTCCATCGACGGGGGTTTTGATCTGCCAGTTAGATGGCTAACCAAGGGTAGGATTTAGGGTTTTAGGAATATCCCCAAATATATCCTTAACTGTATTCTAACTGATATCCTAATATTTGTGCAGTGAATTTCAAAGACCTAGCATCCCCAAGTGGAGAATCACAGTCCAGGATCAAAGAGATTTACCGACTTCCTGCCACTGAAAGAACTTTCTCCCTGTCTCTCACAAACTCAAATCAGAAATCTAGTTCAGAAATGTCTGGTAAGTATACGTGAGTAAATTAACTATAGAATATAAATGACATAAACTAAACATTTCTCCCTTGACACAGTGCCGGTCATCAACCTTGAAGGCTTCCAACTCGATGAGTTGGATATTTATTCCAGCCTTACACCCATCAAACAAGAGATCAATCCGAAGCCAGCCGATACTCCAAAGCCCAGCAGTTCAAAGACTACTATCGCTCCCAAAGCCCCTCCAGCATCCAGGACCCGGGCCTCCAGCTCCCGGAAGAGGAAGGAAGCAGATCATCCTACTACTCCCCATGTATTCCCATTTGAGAATCATGGGTTCATGGATTCCAACAAATTCATGACAGGTTTCCTTAACCAGGTTAGTATCCTGACCTGTATCCTGCACCATATGCTAATTACAAATGTTAATTTAGGCTGATACCTGTTTCCTTACCTTGCAGGGCCTTGAACGCCGGGTATTCCTCTATGAGGACGCATGTGGCTTGAACGTCATGTTAGAGAGCAAACTGAAGAAGGCTGAGGCTACCATCGCGGATCAAGCAGCAATTGCCACCGCCAAGTCAGAACACTATGAAGCTAAGTATAAGGCCATGACTCAAGACCACCAGTCTGCCATCCAGAAGATCACCCAAGAAGCTCAAGCTAAGTCCGACGTGGCCCAGGTTCAAGATGAGCAAGATATGGCTTCGTACCGGGAGAGCCTTAAGAATTCAGTTATCATCTCCCTCCTCCAGGCCAGGCTGAAAATGGCTTACGAGGCCAGGGCTTTGGGTGTTCAATGCCCTTCATGGAACATCAAAGCTTAGGAGATGAAATTGAAGGATCTCGGTGGCAACCCTGTGGAGCCCCCTTCAAAACCTGCTGCAGAGGAGCCCGCTAAGGTGACCGAGAAGGTGGATGATGCTGGTGCTTCAAAGGATGCTGGTAGCGATGCTGCTGATGAGGTTGGGATGGATGCTGGATAGGATGCTGCTGGAGAGGTCACGATGGAAGAAGGAGCTGCCCCCTAAGCGCAGCAATGTGGGCAATGATGGATGTATGTTCCAAGGCCGGAGCCCACTTTTTTAGATTTGGTTGTTGTGGTTCGTTTAAAGACTTTACATTTCCTGTCTTTGAACAATTTACATTTTCTGCACTAGAACAATATGATGGCCAAAGGTGGATGGGTCCTGTGTTTCAGGATGAAGCCCTTGGTCATCGGTTAGTATAAGTTGTTTTGGATCATGCAATGGTTGGAGGCGGACGGGTCTCGTTTTGAGATGAAACCTTCAACCGTTGCGTAAATATGGCTAAGACCAATCGTGCTTTTGGCGGATGGGCCTCGGTTTGAGGTGAAACCAAAAGCACAACTTTTGACTTGTTAATAATATAACCACCTCTTGACTTATTTGTTGTTGCATCCTAATTTCTGTCATGCATTTCTTAGTGCAGATTTTTGCAAAATATCCTGATCAATATACTTAGTGATATATTATGAAAACTTTTATTAAATAGAATTTCTAAAAATTCAATCCACTTTAGACAAAACTTCTAAAGAATAAAAGATAGTCCATATTCTAAAACCTGTTTCGATAATACTTGTTTGATCAGAGTTTTTATTTTCAATCAAGTATCACTTCCCAAATATTCCAATCAAATATCCCGAAATGTATCCCAAAAACACATTCTGAAGACATATCCTAAAGATATGTCGTTTTCAGGATATTTTGAGCCTTAATCGGAGTTAAATAATTCATGTAAGATTCACAAAGGAAAGATCATACCAGGAATTGAGTGTAACCCTAATATCAAACTCCAACCCCTTTTGCAACTTCTCCCACTAAGATGTCCCCAGTCCGAGACACTTAGCCCAATTTTGATCTTTTGAGCTTCACACAATTGCTTTAGAAGGAATGTCCCCTGTGCATGATGTCCTCAAACACTTAGAAAATTTTTGAACATTTGTTCCAACTGTATAGACGATTCCTGTGTTACAGGGGTAAAACCCAAAATATACTGGAGATAAATCCTTAGTATCATGGGGAAAATCCCAATTTTTCATGCGCTACAGGCGGGAGTGTATAAACTCCAAGACTTAGAAAGGTGAAAACCTTTAAACCTTAGAGAGTATGAAAATACCCTTTCGTGAGAGAGGGTGATCAATCCTCATATACCTTTAGGATTCAGGATATAGCCAATAGTAACGAAATTGTCAGCCACTTTTACATGAATTGGTCCCGTCACCTTGAACTATTCCCGAATAACTTGCGCTCCAAGCTGGGTGTTTAAACCCAATTCGGAAGAAAGGTGAATACCTTTAAACCTGTGAAGGGATCAGGATCCCTTAGACGTGAGAGAGGGAGCCAATCCTCTAATCTTCCGAAGAATCCTGAATGTGTATCCTGGTGCTACATCCCGAAGCATATACTGCAAAACAATCGTAAGCTAAGGTGGGTGTTAGCCTGGCTAACACCCCTCCGATGCTTAAGTCAGTAATGGGTTTAATACAGTAAGTAATATCAAAATCTAATAAAAGAGACAGAATCCATACCATCCTGAGTTAGAATTTAAATTCCATACTCACTTAAAATAGAGTTTCAGATGTATAGCATTCCAGGATCTCTGTAGCATATCCCCCTCCATATTCTTGAATCGGTATGCTCATTTTCCTGATTCCAACTCAACCTCATAGGGTCCTTCCCATTTTGGAGCCAACTTTCCATCAGCAGGATTAGTAGTATTCTGAAAAGCCTTTCTCAATACCCAATCTCCAACCTGAAATCTTCTAGTCCTTATATTCTTGTTATATGCTTTGGATATCCTCTGTTGATATGCTGCCATCCTTAGCCTTGCAGCGTCTCTTATCTCATCAATAGTATCCAGTTCCTGGCATAGGATTTCAGGACTCTGCTCAGGATCCCTAAGGTTGGATCTCGCTGTAGGTATCACCATTTCTGTCGGGATCACCGCTTCTGCTCCAAATACTAAGGAAAACGAGGTTTGGCCAGTTGCACACTTCACCGTTGTCCTATCAGCCCACAAAACAAAGGGTAATTCTTCTGCCCATCTTCCTTTCTTAGCCCCTAGTCTCTTTTTTAAGTTGTTGACAATTATCTTGTTCGAGGATTCTGCTTGTCCATTTGCTTGAGGATATACCAGAGTAGACGTGATCATTTTAATTCCCAACTCTTACAAAAGTCAGTAGTCCTTTTACTTATAAATTGAGATCCATTGTTACAAATTATCTCAGCTGGTACTCCAAACCTAGTCAGGATATTCCTTTTTATAAAGGATACCACTTCTTGATCTCTAACCTGAACAAATTCTTCTGCTTCAACCCACTTGCAGAAATAATCCATCATTGCCAACATGAAAACCTTTCCTCCTGGAGCCTTTGGAAGCTTTCCCACTATATCCATCCCCCATTTCATAAACGGCCAAGGGGAAACAATAAGATACAGTGGTTCAGCAGGCTGATGTAATATATTACTATGTCTTTGACATGCGTCACATCTTCGAGCATATTCTGCAGCATATTTTCTCATCATCGGCCAGTAATATCCTGTCCTTAATACTTTTGAGAATAACGACATGCCCCCAGTATGGTTACCACAATCTCCTTCGTGTATATCCTAAAGCACGTCTTTGGTTTCGGGATCCTCCAAGCACCTTAGATATGGTTCTGCAAGAGATTTCTTATACAAAACATTATTTATAATAGTGAATCGTGATACTTTCATTCTAAAGGCCTTAGGATTCTCATTCTTTGGGATGTGTCCTTCCTTGAGATATCTCATGATTAGAGCCGTCCAGGACTTAGGATCCTCCTCGGGATACTCGTCATCAGGATCCTGAATACTTATTACTTCCTTATCCTAAGGATTCGTCGTAGGATATAGGATATGTAATATTGGTATTCGGGTTCCTTCCGGTATCCTGACCGATGATCCCAGATTTGCCAAGGCATCAGCTTCAGAATTATCCTCTCTTGGTACCTGTTCAAGTGTAAAAATATCGAAATATCCTGCTAATTTTTTGAGAATTTCGAGATACTCGATTAACTTCTCTCCTTTAACTGCATAGGTTCCATTAAAATTATTAGTGATTAACAAAGAATCAACATATACTTGCAAATTCTTGATACTCATATTTTTAGCCAACTCTAATCCTGCAATCAAAGCTTCATATTCTGCCTCATTATTAGTAGCAGGAAATTCACACCTAATAGCCTGGGGTAATATGTCTCCCTGTGGCGATTTTAGTAGTATACCTAGACCGACACCTCTTACATTAGATGCACCATGAGTATACAATGTCCAGCATTCTAAGTTTTCTCCTAGCTGTTGTACTTCTAGGTCTACTTCATTTTGAATTTCACTACTGAAATCAGCCACAAAGTCAGCTAAAGCCTGAGACTTTATGGCATTTCTAGGTTCATACACTAAGTCATAAGCACTTAATTTCACTGACCACTTAGCCATCCTGCCTGACATCTCGGGTTTCCTAAGCATGTTCTTAACAGGATAGTTGGTTTTAACGTGAATCCTATGCATCTCAAAATAATGTCTAAGTTTCGTTGATGCCATAACTAGGGCTAATATCAATTTTTCTAGATGAGAATATCTAGTTTCAGCATCTAATAAACTTTTACTAACGTAATAGACATGATACTGCTGACCTTCCTGATCCTTTATAAGGACATCACTTACTGCATTCCCTGACACTGCAAGATACAGGGATAATGGTTCGCCATCCTCAGGCTTCATCAATAAGGGTGCGGTTGAAAGATACTGCTTCAAATCCTGCAAGGCTGCTTCATGCTTTGCTCCCCATTCAAACTTCTTATTCTTCTTGAGGATATCGTAAAATTCCTTGCACTTTTCCGAGGATCTTGAAATAAATCTGTTCAACGCTGCTACTCGACCTGTTAACCGTTGAACATCTTTCATATTTGAAGGTGATTTTATATCCAGGATAGCTTTAATCTGCTACGGGCTTGCCTCTATCCCTCTTTTGGTCACCATATATCCCAGAAATTTTCCTGCCCCCACTCCGAAATGGCACTTAGCAGGATTCAGTTTCATGTTATATTGATCCAGGATATCAAACGATCCCTTAATATCCTGGAGGTGATCCTTAGCCGTTTTAGATTTCACCAACATATCATCAATATATACCTCCATGGTGTCCCCCAGCTTGTATTTAAATATCATGTTTACCAACCTCTGGTATATTGCACCTGCATTTTTCAAACCAAAGGGCATAGCAGTATAACAATAAATACCTGTGGGTGTCATGAAAGCAGTATCCTCCTGATCAGAGGGTTCCATTTGGATTTGCTGAAATCCTGAAGAGGCATCCATGAAGGTTAACATCTCGTGGCCGGCGGTAGCATCTACCATTGAATCAATATGAGGTAGAGGAAACGGGTCTTTCGGACAGGCTTTGTTTAAGTCTGTGTAGTCTACACAAACTCTCCATTTCCCATTTTTATTTTGTACCACGACCACATTCGCAAGCCATTTAGGAAACTTCACTTCTCTAATCATCTTGCTCCTTACTAGTCTTTCAACTTCCTCTTGGATGATCACATTTCGCTCCAGAGCAAATTTCCTTCTCTTTTGTTGGACCGGCTTGAATGACCTGTCAATATTGAGCTTATGTGTTATAATATCCTATAAAATACCTGTCATATCCTCGTGCTTCCATGCGAATGTTGACATCCTGCATTTCAAAAAATTAGTCAATTGATTTTCAATATCCTGAGGGATATTGGTTCCTACGAGCACCGAGATATCCGGATTATCCTGATCCAGGATAACTTTCTTTACATCCAGCTCCGAAGCTTCCATGATATCCTGGGCCCGCATCTTTAATTCCTATGCTGCATTAGGCTTGGTTGAGGATTTCATTGAGGATGAGTAGCATTCCTTCACCTCCTGCTGATCACTATCAACCTTGACAACCCCCCAAGTGGTAGGGATCTTGATGCACTGATGATAAATCGATGGCACAGCCTTCATATCATGGATCCATGGCCTGCCTAGTATGATGTTATAGAAGGATAGGGAGTCCATCACACAGAAACGTTGTATCGAGTTGACCACTTCAACATATACTGGTAACTTTATCTCCCCTACGGTATTCCTAGCTTCCCCACTGAAGCTAACGAGCATGGTGGATTTCAAAGTAATGTCCATCGGAGATACATTCATCCTCTTCAATGTTTCCAGCTGAATTATGTTGACAGAGCTGCCATTATCCACAAATATCCTGCGTACAAAATGGTTAGCAGCATATAATGTTATTACGAGGGCATCATGGTGAGGATCCTGGACAGTATCCCTGTCATGACTGTCGAAAGTGATCACTTTGTCAGTTGTGAGGGTAGTCATTCTGGCTGGTATGTCTCCCCTTTCAGTCTAAGCCTCCTTTGCATGTTTCTTGGCCGCAGAATACGAAGTCCCACAAATGTCGGATCCTCCTGAAATAAAGTTAATTATTTTGGCATCTGCTGGGGGTGATGCTGCTCGTTCAGGATCCGTAGTCCCATCATACAGTTTCATGTTGGGGGTTGGAAATCTATTTGGGATTTCAGCATCACAGATAGTGTGACAACTCGTATTTCAAACCTCTTCGTACTTTAATGTAACTGATGTGAACGTATATGATTATGTGAACTACGATGATCAATGGAATGTTATATTACATGTTAAGTGAATGTGTTATATATATATGTATAATGTAGTCGTACAACACAACCCAACCGCACAACAACAACCTGATCGCACAAGCCCTCTTGGGCACATCACTCTCGGCCCACACCCTTTGAATCCGAAACCAAGGGCAGCCCAAGGAAGGGTTCGGCCCACTCCTCTTATACGTATGCACATATCCCTTGGGGAGTTTTGTTTCTCATTATTAGCTAACATAAGAAAAACACACAAACCCTACCCTCCCTTTCTCTCTTTCGAAAACCGGCGGCAGCCCCTTCATCACTCGAAGTTTTCTTTGTTCTAAACATCTAATCCGGTTAGTGTTTTGTTATTACTTGATTGTATGTTGATCGATGATTATAGCTATATGGAAGCTAGGGTTTATGTTAGTAGTTATGTTGTTAGAAATTGTGATCATGAGTTGGAAACATACGTTCAATTCTAACATAGTTATATGATGGAACTGTTTTGTCAATGGGTTGCATGATGATTAGATTAAATCTAGTGGTTGATCTTGATTTGGATGTTTGGTTGATCTTGATCTTGATTTGAATGTTATGATAGGATATTGTTCTTGATTAGATTAGGGTTCATGAGAATTAATTAATAAAAATCTTGTTTTGATCGAATAAAGGCATAAGTGGAAATTGTTAAATTTATTAATTGGGTCGAGTAAATGGAAATAAGATAACTGAATGCCATGATTTTCGGATAATAAAACGAAACGCACAAGCCCTTGAATCGCACAAGGGCAATCGCACAAGGGCAATCGCACAAGGGCAATCACACAAGACAGTCGCACAATATTGGTGCAACTGTTTAAGCACATTATACAAGTTAGGACTGCATGATCGCACAAGACTTGCGGATCGCACAAGCCGGTGCCGATCGCAAAAGCCTTGGGCCACACACACACCGATGTTTGAAGTTGATAAGCTATTGGGCCATCTGGCCCAACTCAATCGCACAAGTAATTTGAATCGCACAAGATTTAATGGATCGCACAAGTCAACTGTTGTTTAATTAGTTGGGCTGTTTAAATTGTTGGGCCAAGGATGTTTTGGGCCGGGTAAGGTTCCAATCGCACAACCCGTTGTGAGTCGCACAAGGTTGTGTTGGACGCACAACAGGTAGGGCCGATTGTTTATTGGGCTAATGAGCTTGTGCGAGCCCAATCATCTGAGTCGCACAAGTTGGACATAATGTGTACTTGACTGTTAATATGTTCTACGTGTTTGCCATGATCAATACGTGTTCATAACCTGTTAGCTTATGTGTAAACCTACGTGCACTACTTGAACCTAGAGCTGACTTGTATGGTAACCATATTAGGACGTGGTTGACCCCTAGCAACTCGATTGTAACACCTCGAAAATTCATGTCCAGTGAAATAAAGACACGTGGCATGTTATGCAAACGTGTTATAAAAACGGATCCAGATAAAGATGTATGGTAGGATTTAAAAACGTCGTTATGTTAATTTATACCTCTATGCGACCTATTAATAAATCCCTAACCAGGATATATTTAATCAACGTCTGAATTATGTATATGAATCTGGCTATCCTAAATAATAAATTGGTTACAACCTTAGACATGGATCCAATATGAATTTCTTGGTATTTCCGACATTAAAAACCTCCCACAAGAATACAAGTTGTGTAAGTGCATGGCTAGGCATGCAATGGCTGACTCCATGGTCCCCATACTGATTAAAAAGAACAAGAGTCGGAGATGTCATAGTTGCATGGTCACAGCCGAAAGAAAACAAATTTTTGTCCTCTGGCGAAGTCTTACGGACCGTAAAGGTCTAACCTTACGGTCCGTAAGGACTGCATCTGGGCGATTTTTTGGACAGCTGGTTGTTAAAATGGTTGCACTGCCTTAATTGAGTGGTATTCGAAAATCAGGGGCTCTATAGGTGGTTTTTAGCATCTTAGGGACACCTAGGATGATCTTGCAACACATGTAGACTATTTTGGCATGATCTAATGCATTTGGGTTCACTATATAAGAGAACCAAGTTTGCTACATTTTGGTCTTTCACTTGCAACTTCTTTCAAGCTAGTCTCTGGAGCTCCCCTGATCAGCAACAAGTTTCCTAGTGGTCCCTAATCATACTTAGGACATTTGTAAGTGTCCTTAACCCTTCCTAATTCACTTTAGCTTAGTTAATTAGCTAAAAGTCAAACCGTCGTAATTAAGGTTTGACTTCGAGATTAATTAAAATTGGTTTAGTCAAATCTCGAATCAAAAGTACCTTTAAGTAGGTAATTATGTGGGTAATAAACCCTTAAAAAGGTACTCCCTGATTCCCACTCTAACTAGGTCAATTGTCGGGTCAAACTTGTTATTAAAAAGTCAACAGAATGCTTATTTTCAAATTAATGCATAACTTGGTAATTAATGTAAGAACATGTCTAAACATGTTCAACCCGACAATTTTCAGTAGAGACCCGGTTCGGAACCGAAAGTCGCATAATTTGACTTTTGCTTTGACTCTCAGTTCTGACCCGTTTAAGCATGTTTTAGAAATGCCTTAGAGCTTTAATTGGACTAGGTTACATGCTAGTATAACCCTCTGTGATTATACACCTTGGTTCATTAGTTATCCAATTAATATGCATGATTCCGTTAATTGCTTATATGTTGACTATTATGCCCTTGTCACCTTAAAATGTGAATTTTGAAAATGTAAAAGAGTAGAAACCTTAGTTACCGATTTATAAACTTGTACCCAAAATTTGACATCAGTTTGAGGTGTAGATTGAGAGTTATGCTCATTAGCGTAATTAGAAAGCTTTTTAGTAATTAAATGGCGTAATTAGCATATAGCCTATCTAAACTCACTTTTTGATATCAAACTTTTTACCCACTAATATAATATAATATTTTGGGATTTTTGAAGATTTTTAATTAATTTTAGGCTGAGCATAACTTAGGGTCGTAGTTTTAATTCGGTTAATGTCGGTTTTGCCCTTTTAAGCTATAAAATGAGTTTTACAAATCCTTTTGACCCCAAACCTTTTGCTACTGATTTTATTTAATAAATAAAATATTTTGAGCCTTCTGGAATTATAAAAATATCAGCTTTCCTTTGAAAACCCGGAAATTGCTCCACATCGCCTTTTTAAGCATTTTTAACGCATAGTATGTACTAAAACTATTTTAAACATGAAAGGTTTGATACCTACTGATATTTCCAGTAAATAATTATATATTAACAGTAAGTAAAGGTTTTTAAACTCAGGTTTCCAGTTTTGACCTTTTAAGCCTAAGTGAAATTACCGAAATACACCTAAGGTGCATAGTTTAGTTTTAAATGGTAAATTTCGCATATATTTAGTACCCTACTGATATGATGTATAAAAATGAGTATTTTTACTGATTACATCAGACATATAACTCAGATTAATATTCAAACTCTTTTACAACCTTTTAAATGACCAAAATACCCCTACGGGGCATAATTTGAGTTTAAATTCGTTTGGGGCATAATAAAAGGTATCTTCCTGATGTCACAACATAATTAAGGCATATTAACTTAGTAAACTTGTATATGACTCATTTGGTTACTCGTTACGCACTTGTCGCGTTCGGATCGGCTTAGGTGACTAGTTTGCATATATTAGCCGAAACGGGTCAAACGATATCATTTTTTGTCTCAAAATCCAGAATGTGTTTAAGTTACCCATATTAAACAAGTGTCCAAGCTTGTCAGGTCAAAACCACATTCTAAACCGGTCTTCGCCTTATCATGCGTTTGAACCGTGTATTCCTTTTGAAAACTAAGTCTAAGCTTAATTAAAGACCCGTTAGGATTCTAATAGGTTATTATAAACATTCGTTCCAGATTAGGAGCCTAGTAAAAGCCATCTGTACTTGCTGTATTTGACTTACACATTGCTCAGGTAAATACTCTTAACTTATTATCCCTATACGGGCTTGGGATACGGTACTATAAAAGTACCGCTTGGTCGGGTGTATGTAGTCATTTAAATCGGATTGTGATTGATGTGTTTACATAACCTGTTTAATATGTATTATTTGGTGTATGGCCTTTGGGGGTTAAATGACCATGTCCCAGATATCCTTGGCATCATTCAAAGAAATGGCCACGACCTAAGCACGGGGTGTAGGTGTACACCTGACAGATGCAGTATGTAAAAACTGGTAATCCACTTTAAGGAATAATCCTTGTGGGCATTATACCTGTGGCTTCTCAATTAATCTAGACCGGCCCTACAAACCGGCCCTAATGGACGACAAATAAGTAAAACTGTATACATGATTATTTAATAATTGTCCCAAGTTATAAAAGATATTTTTGCCGAAGTGCATCCAAATCAATTTTCAAACTCTTTTCAAAATGAGTCAGTTAAGTTGTATTTACCAGTGTAAACTGACGTATTTTCCAAAAAGGTTAAGTGCAGGTGCTACACGTAATAGGCTGGATACTCCAAGCATCAATAATCAAGTCTCGCAAAGCTTTAGGTGTCAAAGTCTGCTGAACAGTTTTCCTTTTTATTTTTGATCCACCTGTGGATCTGTTTCAACTACATTGTGATACTTTATATTACAATTTAATTGGTTGAAATAAATCTATCTTTTGCTTCCGCTGTGCGTTTAAATATTGTGTTGTTTGACTATGATGATATCAACTACGTCATGATACTCCCCACGGGGCCCACCGGTAATACGTGGAAATATCGGGGTGTGACAGGTTGGTATCAGAGCCAACATTGAGTGAATTATACACTAGCCTTTTGTGTTTAAACTCAGTTGTACAATTGCACATTCCTCAAACTTTCGAGTCTAGACAAAGAATATAGGACAAATCTCAATTTTGTTTTATTTTGTCTTTTACATTATTCTTTGTTGTTATCTTTTGTTATGTTGACAAGTTTAAATATGCCGCCAAGATTCTTTAGGGTTAAAGGAAAAGGACCCGTAACAGGCCACGACCAGGAGGCAGGGCCTTCTCAAAGGCGAACATCACCCGTTGCTATTAGCACCAACCCACAGTGAAACTGGAGGTCGCACCTGCAGCCAGCGAGGCGGTCTGTCTCGTTAGCTTCGTCACCTTCTTACCTACACTCTTTTGGGCCCCATTCCGAAAACAAGCCCGAAAATCCACAACCTTCATTTATCCCTCTTGAGCGGTCCAACTCACGTCATTCCTTTGATAACCCATCCCAAATCTTCCGAAGCCGGTTCAACCCGGCAAATTACCTCGACGAACCAGTGGGTGTTAACCCATTGGGACCCATGGATCACTTTTCTGGAGATCACGCCATGGATATGGATGAGGATACCGACCCTACTGAACCACCATCCGGTACCCCCACACATCCCATAGAAATTTATGATGGGTCGTCGTTTCATGGATCACCTTACCATGGTCCTGATAGTTTCCAAGCCAGATTCAATCAGTTTGAGTGGTATTTCACGCCCTCTTACCATTCCTCGTCCCAACAGCAGCAGCAACAACAGCAGGATCCTTCTGAGGGTTCACCTTTTGTGGCAGTTACCTCGCCACCACCACCACCTCAGCAACAGCCTCCTGAGCAGCCGAGGCGAAGGAGAACGAATGCACGGATGTCCGTGCAAGGAAGAGGAGTGCATATCAGCACCCCGCAACCATCGAGTGGCAGCCACTACCCGCCACACCAAGAAAACCAGCAGATGGGGGGACCTTCAAACCCCAACCCGGAAGTAAAGTCCGCGCATGGCGCGTCACCACCATTGGGTTTCGGTAACCCAATTCCCACGTACACTGGCCCAGTGACATATAATCCCTTTGAGCTGCCGGCCCACACCCACTATAATTTTGCTGAGGTCGACCCGTATTTAGTGGCAGCGAACTACAACGCTCTCAACCCCGAAGGGCCATACGGAGCTCCTTGGGGAGTTGGGTACCCAGCTTATGGGTACCAGCAACAGCCGCCTCTCCGACCTCCGCAACAGCATCAACCACAGTCGCAACTGCCACAGTTTTCCCCGCCTGAACGAGAAGAAATTCTTCAAAGATTGGACCACGTTGAGCGTCAGGTTTGACAAGGCTTCTTTAAGGGATTAGCAGGTTTAATAAAAGGAAAGAGCAAGAAGGACCACTGAATCCTTCAATTGTTAGTTGTATTTCCTTACTCTCAGTTGAGCCCCTGCGTGGGCTTGTCTTTCTGTTTAACCCCTGCGTGGGTATGTTTTTGTTGTTAAGCCCCTGCGTGGGCAAGTCTTTTGATAACCCCTGCGAGGGTATGTTCTTTAGTATTCTGCCCCTGCGTGGGCATGTGTTTTTCTATTGACCCCTGCGTGGGTATGTTGTTGTTTAAGCCCCTGCGTGGGCGTGTTATTTTGTAGAAGCCCCGTTTAGAGCAGACTCATATTTTTAATTTATGTGTTGGAATGGTTAGTTTAAATTTTCATTTTATTAATTATATGCTTAGACATAAAATGTGAAACAAATAAAATAACTTTCCCACTAAAAAGATCTACCATTATAATAAAATGGCAAAATCTAAAAGGGACCAGACCTAGGCACGTGTCATCCTAAGATAGGGCCAAGATGGTAAGTTCCATAATTAGGTTCAGATCCATATTAACCATTCATTTTAGGATTGATCTGCGTTAGACATTAAAAAGAATCTTAAAGTTAAAACCTAGCCTATATGTTGTTGCAGGCATGACCAAGATGGTAAAACCTATTCAAAAGATTCTAACCCTTATTAACATCTGAAAGCATATTAACATGCTTGGCAAGTGTGATTCGATAAAATCACATAAGTCATTCTTAAATTGGGCTATTCCAATTTCTCTTATTTAATAATAATCACCCCTTAAGGGTGAAGTGCCCACGGGCTATAATTAACGTCCTTTGAGACTAAAGACAGTGGTAGCCTACAATTCGCTGTCAAGAAGATGTAGTGAACTTTGATTCAAACCTTAATGCCTTGATTCCATAAAATCTAGGCTTATGAAATAAATTTGTCTACATGACTAGGCCTATTGTGCTATTATTAATTTATGATGTAGGATTATGATAAAAATCCTGACTAATTATAGATTTAACAAATTAACTAAAATGGCTATTAAAACCAAGGTTAATAAATCGTTGAGAATGATAGTACTGTTTAGACTTCTAAATAAACCTTGTCCTTATTTTTCTTTATGTAGCAATTAAAGCTACATGGCTAAGTCAGAAGAGGTAAACAGTCATTCAGTGGAAAACCCTGAAAATACTAAGATACTTGTAACTGGTGCGGAGCTGCAAGCATTAGTAGACAATGTTGTTACCAAAGCAATAAATAGGCACTATAGTGAATCGAGCGGGACTCAAAGTAGGACCCAATCCGCACCACATTCCAAGCCTAAGACTCATTCTGAGGCTCACAGCAAGCTACCCTCTAAGAAAGATGAGCCAAAGAAAGATGATGATCGACATTCATCTAATCAAAACAGTGTTCCATCTAAAAGGATAGTGTTTGGTGATAAACCACGCACCAAGTCCTGTACCTACAAGTACTTTGTTTCCTGCAAACCCCGGGATTTTACTGGGGAGAAGGGAGCAATAGATTGTATGACCTGGTTGGATAAGATGGACACGGTAGTTGACATCAGCGGTTGTGCTGAAAGGGATGTAGTGAAGTATGTATCCCAATCGTTCAAGGGAGAAGCACTGGCATGGTGGAAGTATCTCATTCAAGCTGCCGGGAAAATCCCGCTTTATAATTTGTCTTGGGATCAATTCGTTGCTCTCATTAAGGATAATTATTGCCCGCAGCACGAAGTTGAAAGAATTGAATCAGATTTCTTATCATTAGTGATGAAGAATTTAGATTGTCAAGCTTACCTCACCAGTTTCAATACCCTGTCTAGGCTGGTTCCGTATCTTGTAACCCCGGAACCCAAAAGGATTGCTTGCTTCATTGGGGGTTTAGCCCCATAAATTAAAGCCAGTGTTAAGGCTTCCAGACCTGCTACCTTCAGATCAGCAGCTGATCTATCTCTGTCTCTTACCTTGGACGCGGTTAGGTTAAGATCGCTCAGGAATTCAGAAGAAGGTAAGAGGAAGCGTGAGGATGATACCTCACGAAGATCTGAGAAGAAGCACAAGGGTAATACTGACTTCAGGAAGAAGACTGGGTCCAACGAGGGTAGCCAGCAAGCTGAGGAAAATCCAAAGTGCAAGACTTGCCAAAAACGCCACTTTGGATAGTGCCGACTTGAGTCCAAGTCTAAGTCAGGATCACCTGCGTGTGGGTTATGCAAGTCTAAAGAGCACAAGAATGTTGATTGCAAGAAGATTAAAGATGCCACATGATACAACTGCAATGAGAAAGGGCACATTAAAACCAACTGCCCTAAATACGCCAAGAAGCCGGAAGAGGTCAAGAAGACCAATGCTAGGGTCTTCAGGATGGATGCAAAGGAAGTTGTCCAGGACGACAATGTGATCACATGTACCTTCCTCATAAATGATATCTATGCAATAGTATTGTTTGATTCAGGAGCTGATAAATCATTTGTAGATAATGAGTTTTGTAAGTTGTTGAACTTGCCTGTTAAAACCCTAAGTGTGAAATATGAGGTGGAATTAGCCGACGGTACCTTAGAAACTGCATCAACCGTATTAGATGGATGTGTTATATCCATTAGGAACCACTCCTTTCCACTATCCTTACTTCCTTTGAAGTTAGCCGGTTTTGATATAGTTATAGGCATGGATTGGTTATCTCGTAACCAAGCCCAGATAGTGTGCAATAAGAAGCAAGTGGTGATCAAGACTCTGTTTGGTGAGCCAATTACCATTCAGGGAGATACCCAATATGGACTGCCTGAGCAAGTGTCTATGCTCAAGGCATATAGATGTTTGAAGAAGGGATGTGTCATTTATATGGCACATGTAACTATTGATGAACAGAAACCCAAGATTGAAGATATTCCAGTTATTTCTGAGTACCCTGAAGTTTTCCCAGAAGAACTACCTGGTCTACCACCAGATAGGCAAGTAGAATTCAGAATTGACATCATCCCTGGAGCAGCACCTGTTGCGAGAGCGCCTTATAGGTTGGCACCAACAGAGATAAAGGAATTGAGGACACAATTAGATGATCTGCTAGCTAAAGGTTTCATTAGACCTAGTTCGTCTCCTTGGGGAGCGCCAATCCTATTTGTCAAGAAAAAGGATGGACTGATGCGTCTGTGCATCGATTACCGTGAGCTTAATAAGGTTACTATCAAGAATAGATATCCTTTTCCCAGGATCGACGATCTGTTCGATCAACTTCAAGGGGAAAGCTACTTCTCCAAGATTGACTTGAGGTCAGGCTATCATCAACTGAAGGTTAGAGATGAAGATGTTCACAAGATTGCATTTAGGACTCGCTATGGCATTACGAGTTCCTAGTGATGCCTTTTGGGCTCACTAATGCACCTGCCGCATTCATGGATCTCATGAATCGCGTCTGCAAGCCTTACTTGGATAATTTTGTCATCGTCTTCATTGACAACATCCTCATCTACTCGAAGAACCGAGCTGACCATGAGAAGCATCTCCGTTGCATTCTTAAGCTACTTCAACAAGAAAAGCTCTATGCCAAATTTTCAAAGTGTGAATTTTGGCTTCGAGAAGTCCAATTCCTTGGACATGTTGTTAGTGAGCGTGGTATCCAAGTAGATCCCGCTAAGGTTGAAGCAGTTATGAACTGGTAAGAGCCGAAGACGCCCACGGAAATTCGCAGCTTTCTAGGACTGGCAGGATGTTATAGGCGATTTATTGAAAACTTCTCAAGGATTGCTGCACCCCTGACTTCGTTGACTAGGAAGAATATCAAGTTTGACTGGGGGCCTAAGCAGCAAGAATCTTTCGATATTCTAAAGCAGAAGTTGAGCAACGCTCCTGTATTGACGTTGCCTGATGGAATTGATGAATTTGTAGTATATTGTGATGCATCGCACACCGGAATGGGTTGTGTGCTTATGCAGAAAGGAAAGGTCATTGCTTATGCTTCACGTCAGTTAAAGGTGCACGAAAAGAATTACACCACCCATGACTTGGAGTTGGGTGCCGTTGTATTTGCACTAAAACTGTGGAGACATAACTTGTATGGAACCAAGTGTGTGATCTATTCAGATCACAAGAGCCTTCAATACTAGTTTAATCAGAAGGATTTAAACATGAGGCAACGACGTTGGATGGAAACTTTGAATGATTATGACTGGGAGATAAGATACCATCCTGGCAAGGCGAATGTAGTCGCCGATGCCTTAAGCAGGAAGGAAAGAGTGAAACCGATAAGAATCAATGCCAAGAGCATTGAGATAAAGAATAGTTTGAACGGAAGGTTGTTAGCTGCACAGAAGGAAGCTGTGTTGGAAGCTAACTATCCTGATGAAAAGCTAGGAGTAACTGAGGAGCAGTTATCCGATGACAAGGACGGAATCCTGAGGTTGAATGGACGAATATGGGTTCCAGTTTATGGAGGACTTCGGGATGTTATCCTCCAGGAAGCCCACAGTTCCAGATATTCGGTTCATCCTGGAGCGGATAAGATGTACCAGGATCTAAAGGCAAACTATTGGTGGATAGGCTTGAAAAAGTCTATAGCTGCCTACGTAGCTAAATGTTTGACGTGTGCGTAAGTCAAAGCTGAACATCAGAAACCGTCAGGTCTGCTACAACAGCCTGAACTTCCCATATGGAAGTGGGAATTGGTGACAATGGATTTCATCACCAAGTTGCGAAAGACAAGGAAGGGAAATGATACTATATGGGTGATAGTAGATAGACTGACTAAGTCAGCACATTTCCTACCCATTAAGGAGACTTATAGCTCTGACATGTTAGCCCAATTGTACATAGATAATATTATATCTCTGCATGGCGTTCCAGTTTCAATTATCTCTGAGAGAGATACGAGATACACATCACATTTTTGGAAAAGTTTCCAAGAATCCTTGGGCACGCGCTTAAATTTTAGTACGGCTTACCATCCACAGACGGACGGGCAGAGCGAGCGTACCATCCAAACTTTGGAAGACATGCTTCATGCATGTGTGATTGATTTAGGTGGTAGTTGGGATAACCACCTGCCATTGATCGAGTTCTCCTATAACAATAGCTACCATACAAGTATTAAGGTTGCGCCTTTCGAGGCACTATATGGTAGAAAATGCAGAACGCCTATTTGTTGGGCGGAAGTAGGAGAAGTTCAATTGGTCTTTGAAACAACGGACAAGATTGTCCAGATTCGCGACCGCCTGAAAGCTGCCAGGGATATGCATAAAAGCTACGCAGATTTAAAGCGTAAACCTATGAAATTCGAGGTAGGTGACAATGTGTTGCTTAAAGTATCACCCTGGAAGGGAGTGATGCGATTTGGTAAGAAAGGTAAGTTAAGCCCAAGGTATATAGGAGCATTCGAGGTTATCGAATGTGTTGGATCAGTGGCTTATAAGTTGAACTTGCCTGAAGAGCTCAGTGGTATTCACAATGTATTCCATAAGATGAATCGCTAGTCATACCACATAGAGATGTGCATATAGATGAGAGCTTAAAATTTGTGGAAAAACCGTTGTCGATTGAGGATCGACGAGTTAAGAAGCTTCGGAGGAAGCATGTACCTATCGTAAAGGTCAAATGGGATGCCCGCAGAGGTCCCGAATATACTTGGAAGGTAGAGTCTACCATGAAGGAAAAATACCCTCATTTGTTCCAATAAATCTCGAGGTCGAGATTTCTTTTAAGGGGGTGAGGATGTAACACCTCGAAAATTCATGTCCAGTGAAATAAAGACACGTGGCATGTTATGCAAATGTGTTATAAAAACGGATCCAGATAAAGATGTACGGTAGGATTTAAAAACGTCGACATGTTAATTTATACCTCTGCGCAACCTATTAATAAATCCCTAACCATGATATATTTAATCAACATCTGAATTATGTATATGAATCTGGCTATCCTAAATAATAAATTGGTTACAACCTTAGACATGGATCCAATATGAATTTCTTGGTATTTCCGACATTAAAAACCTCCCACAAGAATACAAGTTGTGTAAGTTCATGGCTAGGCATGCAATGGCTGACTCCATGGTCCCCATACTGATTAAAAAGCACAAGAGTCGGAGATGTCATAGTTGCATGGTCACAGCTGAAAGAAAACAAATTTTTGTCCTCTGGCGAAGTCTTACGGACCGTAAAGGTCTAACCTTACGGTCCGTAAGGACTGCATCTGGGCGATTTTTTGGACAGCTGCTTGTTAAAACGGTTGCACCGCCTTAATTGAGTGGTATTCGAAAATCAGGGGCTCTATAGGTGGTTTTTAGCATCTTAGGGACACCTGGGATGATCTTGCAACACATGTAGACTATTTTGGCATGATCTAATGCATTTGGGTTCACTATATAAGAGAACCAAGTTTGCTACATTTTGGTCTTTCACTTGCAACTTCTTTCAAGCTAGTCTCTGGAGCTCCCCTGATCAGCAACAAGTTTCCTAGTGGTCCCTAATCATACTTAGGACATTTGTAAGTGTCCTTAACCCTTCCTAATTCAGTTTAGCTTAGTTAATTAGCTAAAAGTCAAACCGTCGTAATTAAGGTTTGACTTTGAGATTAATTAAAATTGGTTTAGTCAAATCTTGAATTAAAAGTACCTTTAAGTAGGTAATTATGTGGGTAATAAACCCTTAAAAGGGTACTCCCTGATTCCCACTCTAACTAGGTCAATTGTCGGGTCAAACTTGTTATTAAAAAGTCAACAGAATGCTTATTTTCAAATTAATGCATAATTAGCAATGTAGAACCCATACAACCTGTTTTATCATTAATATAACTTGGTAATTAATGTAAGAACATGTCTAAACATGTTCAACCCGACAATTTTCAGTAGAGACCCGGTTCGGAACCGAAAGTCGCATAATTTGACTTTTGCTTTGACTTTCAGTTCTGACCCGTTTAAGCATGTTTTAGAAATACCTTAGAGATTTAATTGGACTAGGTTACATGCTAGTATAACCCTCTGTGATTATACACCTTGGTTCATTAGTTATCCAATTAATATGCATGATTCCGTTAATTGCTTATATGTTGACTATTATGCCCTTGTCACCTTAAAACGTGAATTTTGAAAATGTAAAAGAGTAGAAACCTTAGTTACTGATTTATAAACTTGTACCCAAAATTTGACATCAGTTTGAGGTGTAGATTGAGAGTTATGCTCATTAGCGTAATTAGAAAGCTTTTTAGTAATTAAATGGCGTAATTAGCATATAGCCTATCTAAACTCACTTTTTGATATCAAACTTTTTACCCACTGATGTAATATAATATTTTGGGATTTTTGAAGATTTTTAATTAATTTTAGGCTGAGCATAACTTAGGGTCGTAGTATTAATTCGGTTAATGTCGGTTTTGCCCTTTTAAGCTATAAAATGAGTTTTACAAATCCTTTTGACCCCAAACCTTTTGCTACTGATTTTATTTAATAAATAAAATATTTTGAGCCTTCTAGAATTATAAAAATATCAGCTTTCCTTTGAAAACCTGGAAATTGCTCCACATCGCCTTTTTAAGCATTTTTAACGTATAGTATGTACTAAAACTATTTTAAACATGAAAGGTTTGATACCTACTGATATTTCCAGTAAATAATTATATATTAACAGTAATTAAAGGTTTTTAAACTCAGGTTTCCAGTTTTGACCTTTTAAGCCTAAGTGAAATTACCGAAATACACCTAAGGTGCATAGTTTGGTTTTAAATGGTAAATTTCGCATATATTTAGTACCCAACTGATATGATGTATGAAAATGAGTATTTTTACTGATTAGATCAGACCTATAACTTAGATTAATATTCAAACTCTTTTACAACCTTTTAAATGACAAAATACCCCTACGGGGCATAATTTGAGTTTAAATTCGTTTGGGGCATAATAGAAGGTATCTTACTGATGTCACAACATAATTAAGGCATATTAACTTAGGAAACTTGTATATGACTCATTTGGTTACTCGTTATGCACTTGTCGCATTCGGATCGGCTTAGGTGACTAGTTTGCATATATTAGCCGAAACGGGTCAAACCATATCATTTTTTGTCTCAAAATCCAGAATGTGTTTAAGTTACCCATATTAAACAAGTGTCCAAGCTTGTCGGGTCAAAACCACATTCTAAACCGGTCTTCGCCTTATCATGCGTTTGAACCGTGTATTCCTTTTGAAAACTAACCGGTCTAAGTGTAAGCTTAATTAAAGACTCGTAGGATTCTAATAGCTTATTATAAACATGCGTTCCAGATTAGGAGCCCAGTAAAAGCCATCTGTACTTGCTGTATTTGACTTATACATTGCTCAGGTAAATACTCTTAACTTATTTTCCCTATACGTGCTTGGGATACGGTACTATAAAAGTACCCCTTGGTCGGGTGTATGTAGTCATTTAAATCGGATTGTGATTGATGTGTTTACATAACCTGTTTAATATATATTATTTGGTGTATGGCCTTTGGGGGTTAAATGACCATGTCCCAGATATCCTTGGCATCATTCAAAGAAATGGCCACGACCTAAGCACGGGGTGTAGGCGTACACCTGACAGATGCATTATGTAAAAACTGGTAATCCACTTTAAGGAATAATCCTTGTGGGCATTATACCTGTGGCGTGTCAATTAATCTAGACCGGCCCTACAAACCGGCCCTAATGGACGACAAATAAGTAAAACTGTATACATGATTATTTAATAATTGTCCCAAGTTATAAAAGATATTTTTGCCGAAGTGCATCCAAATCAATTTTCAAACTCTTTTCAAAATGAGTCAGTTAAGTTGTATTTACCAGTGAAAACTGACGTATTTTCCAAAAAGGTTAAGTGCAGGTGCTACACGTAATAGGCTGGATACTCCAGGCATCAATAATCAAGTCTCGCAAAGCTTTAGGTGTCAAAGTCTGCTGAACAATTTTCCTTTTTATTTTTGATCTGCCTGTGGATCTGTTTCAACGACATTGTGATACTTTATATTACAATATAATTGGTTGAAATAAATCTATCTTTTGCTTCCGTTGTGCGTTTAAATATTGTGTTGTTTGACTATGATGATATCAACTACGTCACGATACTCCCCACCGGGCCCACCGTTAATACGTGGAAATATCGGGGTGTGACATCGATTGACCTTTCGTTTATCTGCCGAGCTAACCTAAGGCGAGTTCACACTTTCTACAAAGCATGGGATTCCCAAGGGTTGGGAATGGGTTAAGGAATATGGATTCCTCATCCTTCTTGGGTAGGACAGTACGGGTTAAGGAATATAATTCCTCGTCCTCATGGACAGTTAAATTTCACCAGACCAAAACTCTATCACGAAGTCCCTCCTTTTTATAACGACATAATCGCCGGGCCAATGGCGAGCGGGTCATTTGTTAGATAGCGCTATTTAGGTCTAACAAGCCTCACACCACGCCGCAGAGGACGGGCGTGAACTAATGGATATGGGCACGTCAATGAAGATAGACATTGACGCTAAGGGCACATAAACATGACTAAAGTCAGTGGTCGATATGGCAACGAGTCTAGTAGTATAAACATGGGGTAGCCCCCTAGGCTGGATTGCCAGAGTAATTGGGATAAACAAAACACGTTTTCAACTATGGGGTATCCCCCACGGCAAGGATGCCAGTTAAAGGAAACTATGTTTTTGGAATAACTTAAACCAACACCCAACTGTGAACTCGCTCAACTTTGTTGTTGACTCGTTACTACATGCTTTGCAGGTCATTAGGTACTTAGCTGGGGCTTGCATGGGGAACAGTCGTTGTGGGACATGGAATGTTGAGTTCCATGTGGAACATTTGAACTTTTAAAACTTATGATTTGGTTTTACAACTTTATGCTTCCGCTGATATCCGAATTTGGTTTATTTATTTTGGACACCAATTATATTATGTTTGGTTTATCTTTATCGTATTACATTGTTCAATATGATTGGTAGCTTGATCCTGGTCATGTCACGCCTCCAAGCAGTGATACTCCGCACGTGGATTTTGGGGGTGTGACAGATTGGTATCAGAGCCATTGGTTATAGTGAACTTGGTTTTAATAAGGGAAAAAGTTTTTGTTAAAACCAGACTATAACCTGTACAGTGCTCAACGATCCACAACGACGCTTCGCTCCACGTGCAAGACTCGACATTCTAGGTGACATGGTTTATGTTTTATTGCCTACTTGCTAGATTACATAGAACTTGCTTATGGTATGCTTAGATAAACGTAGCAACTATATTTTGAAAACACATGTGTGCTTACTCTGTTCTGTCATCGCACTTTCCCGAACCTCTCTCACTCATGTTTCCTTTGATTGAAGATCATGAGTGGACGCATTAACATGACTCAAGCCCAGTTGACGGCTCTGATTAACCAACAAGTTGCTGCGGCACTTGCAGCCGCACAAGCAGGAGGTATACCCTGCAGTCTAAACTCACTCTAGGATATTTAGGTCCTACTCTCGTAAACCAACACTTGTGCTTAACCTTGTCCCTTCTTACACCCACAACAGGTCAACATGCTCAGCCACCTGTGTGCGCCTTCAAAACTTTTTGGATTGCCGACCTACTACTTTCAGCGGCACTGAAGGAGCTGTAGGCCTCCTCCACTGGTTCGAGAAACTCGAATCTATCTTCGAGATGTGTGAATGCCCTGAGGCTCGTAGGGTGAAATATGCTACTGGTACTCTTGAGGGGATAGCGCTCACGTGGTGGAATGCTCAGGTCCAAATGCTGGGGTTAGTTACTGCTAACGCCACCCCATGGAACGATTTCAAGGAAGTGATCAAAGAAGAATATTGTAGCCGTGATGACATTCACAAGTTGGAGGTAGAATTTTACAACTTGAAGATGACGGGGTCAGAAATTGAAGCGTACATGAGAAGATCAAACGAATTGGCCATCCTGTGTCCTACTATGGTAGACCCTCCCATTAAAAGTATCGAACTGTATCTCAAGGGTTAAGTGCCAGAGGTTCAAAGTCACGTGACCTCAGCAAATCTTGGCACCATTCAATAGATCATTAAGTTGGCTCACCGTCTCACGGATCAGGCGGTGGAGCATAATAGGTTACCAAAGCATATTAGTGCTACTACTTCTGATACTCCCAGCGACAACAAGCGTAAATGGGATGGAACTTCTAGCAAAGGTTCAACTTCTGATCAGTCTCAGTCTCAGCAGAGAAGGACTGACGACTACGAGAGCCCTAGTCAACAATCATCTGGTAGTCAAAGTCAAGGAGGGTACAGGGGAATTCACCCCAAATGCAATCGCTGTAACCTACACCACAGCGGGCCATGCACCAGGAGTAACTGTCATCGGTGCAACAAGCCAGGCCACGCTGCAAAGGATTGCAGAAGTTTACGCCCCGCGAATCAGAATCGTCAACAACAAGCCCCACAGAATCAACGCCAGCAGCAGCAGCAAGGTATCAACAAAGGGTGCTTTCAGTGTGGAGCTGAGGGCCACTTCAAGATGGACTGTCCCCAACTGAACCAGAACCGGAACAACAACAGCAATAATAACAACCAGGGGAATGGAAACAACGGGGGTGACAACGGCAATGGTGCCAGGGGTCGTGTATTCGTGATTGGCCAAGGTGAAGCGATGAATGATCCCAATGTTGTGACGGGTAAGTTCCTACTGGACGACTTTTATGTTACTATTTTATTTGATTAGGGTGCCGATACTAGCTACGTGTCCTTAAAAGTTAGTCAAATGCTTAAGCGTACCTCAACACTTTTGAACACCAAGCACACTGTAGAGCTAGCTAATGGTAAGAGTTTAGAGGCCACACACGTAGTCAAGGGTTGAAATCTTGTTCTTGCTGGTCACACCTTCTCCATCGACCTCATTCTGATCGTTCTGGGTAGTTTCGACGTTGTCATTGGGATGGATTGGTTATCCCAACACCGAGCAGAGATTCTTTGCAACGAGAAGGTTGTCCGAATTCCTCGTTCAGGTGATGAACCTCTCATGATTAGTGGCGACAAGAGGGTGCTGTTGAGAGCATCATCTCCTTCCTTAACGCCCAGAAGTGTTTACGAAAGGGCCACACCGCTATTTTGGCTCTCGTTACTGACACCTCGAAGAAAGAGAATAAGATTGAAGATTTTCCAATCGTACGTGATTTTCCTGAGGTATTTCCTGAGGAATTACCAGGTCTTCCGCCCCATCGTCAGGTTGCATTCCAAATCGAGCTAGCTCCTAGAGCAGCGCCCATAGCTCGAGCACCATATCTTTTAGCCCCATTAGAATTGGAAGAACTCTCTACACAACTACAAGAACTCCTGGACAAGGGATTTATTCGCCCCAGTTCTTCGCCCTGGGGAGCTCCAGTGCTATTCGTGAAGAAGAAAGACGGTACCTTCAGGATGTGTATCGACTATCGAGAACTCAACAAGGTGACTGTGAAGAATCGCTATCCTCTTCCACACATTGATGACCTATTCGACCAGTTGCAAGGGTCGAGCTTTTACTCGAAGATTGATCTAAGATCGGGATATCACCAGCTGAGAGTCCGAGAAGAGGACGTCTCCAAAACAGCATTCAGAACTCGCTACGGCCACTACGAGTTTCTGGTCATGCCATTCAGGTTAACAAACGCACCTGCGGTTTTCATGGATCTTATGAACAGAGTGTGCAAGCCCTACCTGGACAAGTTCGTTATTGTTTTCATCGACGACATCCTGATCTATTCGAAGACTCAGGAGGAACACGAGCACCATCTATGACTTATTTTAGAACTCCTTCGAGCAGAGCAGTTGTACGCTAAGTTTTCAAAATGCGACTTCTGGCTTCGTGAAGTCCATTTTCTAGCCCACGTGATAAACAAGGATGGGACACACGTTGATCCATCCAAGGTTGATTCAATCAAGAACTGGCCTGCACCCCGTACACCAACAGAAATCCGCCAATTCTTGGGTTTGGCAGGTTACTACAGAAGGTTTATCAGAGATTTCTCCAAGATCACCCAACCTCTCACTACGCTAACTCAGAAGGGCGTCACCTATCGTTGGGGTGATGCACAGGAAACGGCGTTTCAGCACTTAAAGGATAGACTTTGTAGCGCACCTATCCTCTTATTTCCTGAAGGCACAGATGATTTAGTGGTTTATTGCGACGCATCCATTCAAGGACTTGGATGTGTACTGATGCAACGTGGCAAGGTCATTGCTTATGCGTCACGTCAACTTAAGATACACGAAAGGAATTATACTACACATGATCTGGAGCTGGGAGCTGTTGTTTTCGCACTTAAGATATGGAGACATTACCTGTACGGTACCAGGTGCACCATTTACACCGATCACAGGAGTCTCGAGCATATCTTCAAGCAGAAGGAGTTAAACATGCGACAACGACGATGGGTAGAGCTTTTGAATGACTACGAGTGCGCAATCAAGTACCATCCAAGCAAAGCCAATGTTGTGGATGATGCCCTCAGTCGAAAGGACACTACGCCTAAGCGCGTGCGAGCATTACAACTCACCATTCAGTCTAGTCTTCCTTCACAGATACGAGATGCTCAGGTAGAAGCATTGAAACCAGAAAACGTTAGGGCTGAAGCCCTACGCGGCTCAAGGCAACGGTTAGAACAAAAGGCAGACGCCGCCTACTACGTAACAGGACGTATCTGGGTTCCACTCTATGGCAACTTACGAGAACTTGTAATGGATGAAGCACATAAGTCTTGTTACTCAGTACATCCTGGTTCAGATAAGATGTACCACGATCTCAGAACCACATACTGGTGGCCTAGCATGAAAGCCCACATAGCAACTTACGTCAGCAAGTGTTTGACTTGTGCGAGAGTCAAGACTGAACATCAGAAACCATCGGGCCTACTCCAACAACCAGAGATACCACAATGGAAATGGGAACAAATTTCCATGGATTTCGTTACTGGTCTACCTAGATCTCAACGTCGAAATGATTGTTGGTGCATGTTATGTGACAACAGCGTTGGATTGGTTTTTGGATATTAAACGAGTTTGGGCCGCGAAGACTTATGAAGACTGAATGGAATTCGAGGTTGTTGAAGCCCAATCTAGTCCAAGTTTGTATCAAGTTTAAGTCTATCTAGTTTAGCCCGAATTGTAAACAGAATTCGTATGGGCTTGGCCCAGTTCGAATTGTATGGTTGTGTGTATATAAACAACCTTTACCTAGAGTTTTAGGGTTAGACTTTTGGAGACTTTTAGGCAATTGAGAGAGAGTTCGAATACACAGATTATTGGCTGTGAGTTCGTGAAGATCTTGAGTGATTGTAAACGTTTTCGTTGGATAATCATAGAAGATCGGTTGGTAAATTGTCTGGTGTTCTTGTTTCTGTTTATTTGGTTTATCAAGGGGATTCCGCACCCTTGATAGATTGTCAGTTTTGTTACGATCCACATGGGATAGGGACCTACAATTGGTATCAGAGCATCTGCTCTTGTGTACGGTTCAAAACTGATCGGAAGGAAACAAGTTTTCGGGTTGCTGTTTGAATTCACGAAGAACATCGAAGAACAATCAAAATTTTCACGATTTTGATCTGTTTTGGAGTTATTGGAAAGTGTTTGCTGATTTTTAGGAGTTTAGTTTGGAAGGATTTCGATAAGAAGATTCTGTGGTTTAAAAGGTGCTGATTTTTCGGGATTTTGGTTGAAAAATAGCTGGTCTCGACTCAAGGTTGCAGGTCTCGACTCGTAACAAGTAATCTCGACTGGTACTGTTCACTCGCAACCAGCGGTCTCGACTTGTGCTGGTTGACTCGAAACTGTAGTCTCGACTTGTGCTGCTTGACTCGAAATATTGGTCTCGACTCGCAACCGTGGTTTCGACTTGTGTTGATTTGACTCGCAACAGGGTCTTGACTCGCAACACTGGTCTCGGCTTGTGCTGATTTGACTCGCAACCGTGGTCTCGACTCGAAACAGTGGTCTCGGCTTGTGCTGATTTGACTCGCAACTGTGGTCTCGACTCAAAACTAAGGTCTCGACTCGCAACAAGTGGTTTGAAAGTGGTGGAATTTTTCTAGGCAATCGTAGGAAAAATTTCACAGTTTCGTGTTTAGATTATTATCCGTAACTCATCTGGACAAACCGCTTGCACCGTTGGACTCCTTGGATTTTTAGGACACAAAAAAAAAAAGACTCTGGAAAATCCCGAAATAGGTTTTAGACATTATATATCATTGGAATCGTAATCTCGAGACGAATCTAACGGTATAATTTAGTAAAAACAGGTTTCGGACTAAAATTGTACGGTTTAACCAGTCTGCTTAAGTTAATATGTCGAACATGTCTAAATTGAACGAGCTTTTAAGGATGGAACACGAGGTAGGCACAACGAACAAACCACCTAAGATGATGAAGGTGGAGAATTACTTGACATGGAAGGATAGGTTTCAATCCTTTATTGAATATCAGGACACACGCATGTGGATTTGTATTGAAGATGGGTACACAAACCCTACACATGACTTTGAAGGCAGACCGCGTGTCACAGCCTATGTGAACATGCAAGAAAATGATAAAAGGATGTATGAGGCTGAAAAGAAAGCCTTGGCAGCTATCAAGATGTCCCTACCTGATAGCATCAAACACACCTTTAAGAAGTACACTACTTCAAAAGAAATGTGGGATGCGTTAGAGAAGAGATATGAAGGGAATTCTGATGTCAAGAAGAACAAAATTGATCTACTGAAGAAGCAGTTTGCTGTGTTCAAGTACATGAAAAATGAGTCACTTGAGGACGTCATTACTCGATACTACCATCTGATGTCATAATTGGACAATTATGATATAGATTGCTATTCTGACATAGAGAAAAATGACAAGCTGCTTGATGCTCTGCCTGCTAAATGGGATATTTACACTCTCATGATAAAGGGAGAAGCTGATTATGAAACAAAGGAACTGGAAGAAGTAGTTGGAAAGCTAAGAGCTTATGAGCTCAGCATGAAGAAGAAGGACACTGGATATGATCAGGTTCAAGATCCAGGGATTTACAATGGGCTTACATCTTCTTCATCTCACGATGCTTCTAGCGACTCTGCCACTGCTTTTCTCTCGCGTGAAACTGAGCAGGTCACAGTAAATGAGGATGGTGATGTATGTTTTGTAGCTGCTTCAGGAGGATCAACTGGAGCTAAGAGAACATCAACTGCTAAGCAAAGTAGTAGTTCAAAGTCAATGCCAATGAGTGTGAAGTCTGCTGAAGAGCATCTTGCTCTACTTGCTTCTTTTGTTGCTTCTTATGAAAACTACATTCAGGGGAAGATATCTGATCCTGCCGTTTTAGATGAAGATTACGATCAGATTGACCCTGATGATCTTGAAGATATGGATTTGCAATGGCAAATGGCCATGATTACTAGAAGGGTGAAGAGGTTCATGAACAGAACTGGAAGGAAATTTGTAGGGAAAACTGTTGGTTTTGACAAGACCAAAGTGAGGTGCTTTAACTGTCAAAGTTATGGTCATTTTGCTAGGGAATGTCAGAAACAAAAGAATGAAACCTCAAGTCAGAGTTCAAACAATAGAAATTCATCAAACAACTCTAACTCAAGAGCGCTGATCTCTACTGCACGAGAAGGTTCATATGACTAGAGTATTCACTTGGAAAATGATGAGAATGTCACTCAAGCATTTATGGCAGAGATTGTTCCCGTTGATGAAGCTGAAGCTAACATGAATGCTGAAGTTGAGAAGAAAAGTGAAGCTGAGGTAGATAAGACTGATCAGACAACAGATGCTGAAAAAGGAAAGCCAAAGTCTGAGCATGAAATGGATGATGAAAAGGAAGCAGATGAGAAAGATGAAATCATCAAAAGAATGGAAGCTCAACTTGCTGCTCTTATGGCCAACTCAGACAAATCGACAGGAGAGGTAAGTAACTCTGCTACTTCTGTTTGCTTAAAGTGTCGTGAATTACAGGGTGAAGTTGACAGGTTGTCAACTCAAAACAAAAGTCTGGTGAGCGAAATATATAACGTAAAAGAATCAAATTTCTTTGCAAAAAGAAATGAGTCATCATATTTGAAAAAGATAAAAGGCTATGAAGCTGAAATTGAAGTTTTAACCTGTAAACTAAACGAAAAACTTCAAGTCATAGACTTAGCTCATGACATGATGGTTGAGAAAACAAAAGAAATTTCTGAAAAATGCAAAGAGTTGTCAGATGCACAACTCAAAATTGTTGAACTCGAAAAGAAATTAGGTCAATTCAGGGATTCTACTTTTGTTATGAAACACATGATGGGTGGGTTAAAGAAGAGTAATGACAAGACAAGTGTGGGATTCAAGGGCTTCAATGAAGTTCCACCTCCTCTTAGTCATGACTATTCTTTCTTACCTGATGAAGATGAGTTCACAGACTTTCTGTCAACATCACCAAGTAGTTTCACATCTAGTCAAGGTGAGGCGTTTGAAGATAATGATGCTAAGAAGGTCAATAACAGCAAACCTGTTTTGAAAAAGAAAAATTCAAATCCTACGAATAAAAATCCAACTTTTGTTAAAAAGGTTAATTTTGTTCAAGGAAGTGATATGAAAAACGAAACAGCTGTTATAGAAAATGAATCAAATGTAGAGTTTGCTAAAAACAAAAACATAGAAAATCTAGAAACTAAGCAAACTGAACCAAATCCTTCTAAGGCATCATCATCTAAACCAGAATCTAGTTCAAAGGCTTCAGCTAAGAAGTCTTCGAATAAGAGATCGTGTTTCAAATGTCACACCAAGGGACATGTAGCTAGCTGCTGTCCTAACAAAAAGGTTGAAGCACAAGTTAGTGAGAAACAAAGAGGGAAATCACCAGAGAAGAAAGGTGATAATGAGGAGAAAGTCTCAAGTTCTCCAAAGCAATCTGCTCCAAAGCAACAATCGGGTGTTGCTGGTGGTGTAGATAAGGCTGAAAAATGAACTCCACAAGTTCCTCGTTTTCAAAGAAATCAACCAAGATTTCAGCCTGAATCTACATCAGGCAGATATGAAAGACCAAGAAGTAGTTCACCAAGAATGAACAACCAAAATTCAAATAATTTTAGAAGTCAAGGTCAATATCAAAATCGATACCAACATAATGGTTGTCGAAATTTTTATAACAATGGCTTTCGAAATTACAACAATCAAGGTTCTTGGAATCAAAATCAAAGTTTTCAAAGGTCACATAGTCCAAACACAAACAGGTACCCTCAGGACCAGAGACCTTATGGAAATCATGCCCCATTTCCATCAACAGGCCCAAGATCCAAGACTCCACCTAGGAGTGATGGATACTGGATGGATGTTCTTGTAGTTGATGAATCTGGAAGACCCAAGACCATTAAGGCTTGGGTCCCCCAATCTAACTAATCTTTTGGTTGGTGTGTGCAGGAGCTGCTAAGGAGGATTATCAACTTATGGTATGTTGATAGTGGCTACTCCAGGCACATGACGGGGGATGCGAGGTTGTTTTCTGAATTTGAAGAATATGATGGTGGACATGTAAATTTTGCTGGTGCTAAAGGTGGTAGGATAACTGGACGAGGAAAAGTGACGAATGGGAAGATCACTTTGGACAAAGTGAACTATGTTGAGCAGCTTAAACACAATCTGATGAGCGTGTCACAAGTCTGCGACAAGGGTCACTCGGTCCATTTTACAAATACTGAGGCATTGGTGTTGAAACCGGGTTTGGTAATTCCGGACGATTGGATAGTGATGCGTGCACCGAGGAAAAATGATACTTATGTCATGGACATGGGTGCCAAGGATCCAACTGTTGCGGTGGCGTGTTTACTGTCAAAAGCATCTGAAGCTGAATCTATGTTGTGGCACAGACGCATGGCCCACATTCACTATCGCAAAATGAATTATATCATAAAAAATGAGCTAGTGAAAGGGGTTCCATTGCTGAGGTTTCAAGTGGAAGATAAATGTCTTCCATGTCAAAAGAGAAAACAACACAAGAAACCTCATAAGTCTAAAACAGTAAATTCCATTAATGCCCCTTATGAATTACTTCACATGGATTTATTCGGTCCAGTGAACGTGAGGAGCATAGGTGGAAAGTACTACTGTCTGGTTGTCACTGATGATTACTCACGTTATTCATGGGTTTTCTTTTTAGGTACAAAAGATGAAATAGCAGAGATGTTGATAGATCTTTTTACAAAATTGGAAAACGTCCATGATGCAAGGATCAAGAGGATAAGGAGTGATAATGGCACAGAGTTCAAGAATCGGATTCTGGATCTCTACTGTCTTCGAAAGGGAATAGAACATCAATATTCAGCTCCTTATACTCCTCAACAGAATGGAGTCGCTGAGAGGAAAAACAGGACGTTGATTGAAGCCGCTAGGACGATGCTTTCAGATTCAAAGCTGCCAGTTCTTTTCTGGGGAGAAGCTGTGAATACAGCTTGCTATGTCCTAAACAAAGTTTTAATCGTTAAACGTTTTAACAAAACTTGTCATGAGTTGATGTTTAACGAAAAACCAAACTTAACAGGCTTTGAACCATTTGGATTACCCTGCACCATTGTGCGAAACAAAGATAAACAAAAATTCGGTGAGGTGGCTGACGAAGGCTACTTTCTGGGTTACGTGCCTGGCACACCGAATAAAAGGGTTTTTAATCTCAAAACTGGTAAAATTGAGGTTGTTTTTAATGTGGAAATTACTTCCTACAAACCTCGACAATCAACGAGTGGTCCTGCTATACTGTATGATTATGCAAGTGTGTTTAAATCATTTAATATTCCTGAGGTTTCTGATGCAGATGATTCTCAGCTGATTCAAACAGTGGTATGTGAAGACGATGAAGGCGAATTCATGCCTAGATCGAATGTTGATATTTCAGATGCTCCGGAAATTTCCCAAGGTGCTGCTGATCCTGATTCAAGTGATAGTGACTCTGAACCTATTCAGGGGGATGCGTTCATTAATCCGTTTGCAAATCAGAATATTCAGGGGGAGATTGGATCAAACCTGGGTGATAATCTTGAAGTTGATGCAGTTGCTTCTACACGAGCAAATAGAGATCATCCAGTTGACATGATACTTGGAGATCCTACTGCAGGTGTTCAGACGAGAAGAAGCATAGCAGCGAATTCTGGGTTATTTGTTTCGATTGAGAAGACTGGGATAGTGAATGAATGCTTGTATAGTTGCTTTATTTCCCAAGAGGAGCCGAAGAACATTCACATGGCTCTTAAAGACAATTCATGGGTTGAAGCTATGCAAGAAGAATTGGCCCAGTTTGCGAAGTTGAAGGTTTGGGAGTTAGTGGACCTTCCTAAAGGTGAAAGAGAGATTGGCACTAAGTGGGTGTTTAAGTGCAAGAAGGATGATAGAGGTATTGTCACACGCAACAAGGCTCGGTTAGTGGTAAAAGGGTTCAATCAGCAAGAAGGGATAGATTATAATGAAGTGTTTGCACCAGTGGCAAGGTTGGAGGCAATTCGTTTGTTTCTAGCTTTCGCTTCATTCAAGGGCTTTAAAGTTTTCCAACTAGACGTGAATAGTGCATTTCTTTACGGGAAAGTCCAAGAAGTGGTGTATGTCTCACAGCCAGATGGGTTCGTTGATCCAGACTATCCAGATCGAGTTTACAAACTTGATAAGGCTTTATATGGGTTACATCAAGCTCCTAGGGCATGGTACGAGACACTGTCTACACATCTGATCAAGAATGGTTTTGAGAGAGGTCAGATTGACAGTACACTGTTCATCAAGAGAAAGAAGGAAGATTTTCTGCTGGTACAGGTATATGTGGATGACATCATCTTTGGGTCATCAGATGAGAACATGTGTAAGGAGTTTGAACAGGTGATGAAGAGTAAGTTTGAAATGAGTGCTATGGGTGAGCTGTCTTACTTTCTGGGATTACAAGTTGAACAGAAGGAGGATGGGATGTTTATTCATCAAACAAAGTATGTGTATGACATTTTGGATCGGTTCAAAATGAATGATTGCTCTACTTTCAACACACCCATTTGCGAAAATCACAATCTTGGCCCAGATCATGAAAGTACTGAAGATGTTGATCCTACTCAATACAGGGCGATGATTGGTTCTCTAATGTACTTGACTGCTTCAAGACCTGACATCATGTTTGCCGTATGCTTGTGTGCCAGATATCAGGCGAATCCGAAAGAGTCACACATGAAAGCAGTGAAGCGTATTCTTCGTTACTTGAAGGGGAAACCTAAACTTGGGTTATGGTATCCAGCTGATAGTGATTTGAGGTTCATTGCTTACACTGATTCAGACTTTGGAGGATGCAAATCAAACAGAAAGTCTACAACAGGTGGTTGTCAGTTCTTAGGAGGCAGGATCGTGTCTTGGCAATGCAAGAAGCAATCCTGTGTATCTACATCTACGTGTGAAGCTGAATATATTGCTGCGGGCAGCTGTTGCTCTCAGGTCCTCTGGATTCAACAGCAGATGCGCGATTACGGTTTGGATTTCACTCGTACTCCTATTATGATAGATAATAATGCCACTATATCAATCACAAACAATCCCGTAAAGCACAGTAGAACTAAACATATTGACATACGTCATCACTTTATACGGGATTGTGCTGAAAAACGACTAATTGAATTACATCGAGTCAACACAGAAGATAACCTTGCTGATCTTTACACAAAAGCTTTTGATCGAGCTCGTTTTGAACACTTAGTCGAACTCAACGGGATGAGGAATCCTGAATAACTGGTTTTTCATAAGAATTTTGTAAATAGTTTACTGCTTTTTCAAAAATCAAAAATACAAAAACATTGAAAAATCAAAAACATAAAAAAAATAGAAAATCAAAATGAGTTTTCACTGTGTGAAAAAGAAGAAATGATAGTACATCAGCAAGTTAGACTGTCACACTCGAACTGAATTAAATTGCTTAAGTGTGATAGCAGTTTCATCATATGATGTACCAGTAGGCAAAAGCATGAAATAATCAACTTACCAAAGTGATATAAACATAAATGCACTGAGTATGAGTGGGGAACACATCAGTGGTGTATGGTTTAATGACCTTAAATCTTGCGTTGATAGATTGCCAAAATCTGAAGTTTTGGGTCTTTATACTGTTATTTCATCTGGGGATATCTTGACTGTCTGTCTGTTCAGAACTAAAATTGTACATGACCCCAGGAAAGAAAGTCACTTGGAATTAGCTCATTTCTATTTGAATGTCTGTATGTTGTCCCGATACACACAATTTTGATCTGATTCTGAAATCTTCTCTGAAAAAAGTCGTGTACCTCCTCTGCTGCATCCAGATATATGCTGACCTGGAGGTGCTAGGCAACGACAGCTTCTGCTGCATCCAGATACATGCTGACCTAGCTGTACGTTGTCGCGCTATAGATCTAATACACCCGAAAGAGGCCCTCTAGTGCCCAAATGAAACCCAATAAACCTATATCAAACTGAGAAAACTCATTTGATCTGTATATTATACCATCTCTCCTAAAGATCTATTCTGTTCTCTTCTCAACCTATTCCCAGTTAAGATTTCAGAAATCTGGATTGGACTTGTGAAATATGTGGTAGGGAAGATACTTGCATGATAGAGTGTGTTGTTTATATTTCCAGGATTTGATTGGTATTTGTTTGGGTGTTCATTTTTAAGCAATTAAAACATGATAAAACAGATTATATGCAGACCTAGACATTGTCAGGATATTTTAAAGGATGACTTCGGTATACTCACCTACTACGATGAATCTTTGTGCATACCATGATCGCGGGGGTATATCCTGAAGTGGGACACACTACATATTTCAGATATAAAATTACCTTAACGTATCATACGGTAATGGTACTTGAAATGTTCATGCATTTTGTTTAAGTGGACGAACATACTGGTAATCGTCTTGAACTGCTTTTCACGAAAAATTAAATAAAGAATTATCTAATTGTGTGAAACAGTTTGATTGTGCTGATATGATCTTCTTACAAGTGATTCTCACAAAAACAGAGTGCTTATTGATTTTCGTATTTATTTGCTTTCAGAAAATACAAAAATACAAAAATAGTGTCTTTTTCTGTTTAAAATTCTTAATGTACGGAAAACTGTTATTCGTGGAGGAGTTGTTACTGATAGGGGGAGACGGTGTTAGTAAGTGGGTTCAAAATTTTGAAATGATGCAGGTTATAAGGTGTTTGTTTAAAACTTTGTGCGTGTTGGTGCGTAATTTGAAAATGCTTAATCTGTTATACAGTTTAACTATCTCTTGAATAATAATAATTCCTTAACTATGTTGAAAAATTCTTATGGTTTCTCGAGATGTTTGTTTTATAATATACAGATTGAAGCAGTTTGTTGATGAGAAGTTGCTTTGAAGAGATGAGGAGTTTGTTGCTGCTTGGTAGAGTCCTCCTTCTACAATGCAGAATGGATGCTGTGAAGACTTATTTGGAATGCTGAATCAAAACTTGGAAGATTTGGTGATTGGATACATCAGCTTAGGGGGAGTCTGTTGCTGACAGAATTCATGTTGAAGCTAACGCTATCCAAAGACCAAAAGACTGTGAGATTCTGAAGACTAAAGTTTCCTTTGCAAGCTATTGTCAAGGGGGAGTTTGTTGGTGCATGTTATGTGCCAACAGCGTTGGATTGGTCTTTGGATATTAAACGAGTTTGGGCCGCGAAGACTTATGAAGACTGAATGGAATTCGAGGTTGTTGAAGCCCAATCTAGTCCAAGTTTGTATCAAGTTTAAGTCTATCTAGTTTAGCCCGAATTGTAAACAGAATTCGTATGGGCTTGGCCCAGTTCGAATTGTATGGTTGTGTGTATATAAACAACCTTTACCTAGAGTTTTAGGGTTAGACTTTTGGAGACTTTTAGGCAATTGAGAGAGAGTTCGAATACACAGATTATTGGCTGTGAGTTCGTGAAGATCTTGAGTGATTGTAAACGTTTTCGTTGGATAATCATAGAAGATCGGTTGGTAAATTGTCTGGTGTTCTTGTTTCTGTTTATTTGGTTTATCAAGGGGATTCCGCACCCTTGATAGATTGTCAGTTTTGTTATGATCCACACGGGATAGGGACCTACAATCATACTATTTGGGTGATCGTGGATCGACTCACAAAGTCTGCACACTTCTTGGCTATCAAGGAAACGGATAAGTTCTCCACTCTAGCAAACGTTTATCTTAAGGAAGTTGTCTCGAGGCACGGGGTGCCAACCACTATTATCTTAGATCGTGATGCACGTTTTACTTCAGAACTATGGCAAGCAATGCACAAATCTTTTGGCTCTCGATTAGATATGAGCACAGCATATCACCCGCAAACGGATGGGCAGTCTGAATGCACCATCCAAACCCTTGAAGACATGCTTTGGGCATATGTAATCGATTTTGGCAATGGCTGGGAAAAATATCTCCCATTAGTGGAGTTCTCGTATAATAACAGTTACCACACCAGTATCCAAGCCGCTCCATTTGAGGCATTGTACGGGCGTAAATGTCGATCACCTCTTTGTTGGGTAGAAGTGGGTGACAGTCAGATCACTGGCCCAGAACTCGTAATTGATACTACAGAAAGGATTGCTCAGATACGACAACGCATGGCGGCAGCTCGCGATCGTCAGAAAGCTACGCAGACAAGCGCAGGAAACCACTCGAGTTCCAAGTTGGGGATCGAGTGCTACTCAAAGTTTCACCCTGGAAAGGTGTGGTTCGTTTTGGCAAACGGGGCAAGCTCAATCCGCGATATGTCGGACCGTTCGAAATCATTGAGAAAATAGGCAAGGTGGCCTACAAACTAAACCTACCCGCGGAACTCAGTGCAGTTCACAATGTATTTCACGTATCAAATCTGAAGAAGTGTCTGTCAGATGAGCCCCTCATAGTTCCTTTGAAGGAGCTCACTATCAACGATCAGCTGCGATTCGTCGAGGAACCAATAGAGATTACTGACCGAGACGTTAAGGTTCTCAAACAGACCAGAATACCTCTAGTTCGAGTTCGTTGGAACTCCCGTCGTGGCCCAGAGTTCACCTGGGAACGCGAAGACCAAATGAAGCACAAGTATCCCCAATTGTTCGCAAACAGTGAAACCACTACTAAGGCTGAAGCTACTGCGGAATTTCGGGATGAAATTCCAAACCAACAGGGGAAGGATGTGACATCCCAGGAAAACCCTGCAACTTAACTAGCTTCCTCAGTGAGTACGTGCTAAATTTCAGGACGAAATTTCTTTCAACTTGGGGATAATGTGACAACTCGTATTTCAAACCTCTTCGTACTTTGATGTAACTGATGTGAACGTATGTGAACTATGATGATCAATGGAATGTTATATTACATGTTAAGTGAATGTGTGTTATATATGTATGTATAATGTAGTCGTACAACACAACCCAACCGCACAACAACAACTTGATCGCACAAGCCCTCTTGGGCACATCACTCTCGGCCCACACCCTTTGAATCCGAAACCAAGGGCAGCCCAAGGAAGGGTTCGGCCCACTCCTCTTATACGTATGCACACATCCCTTGGGGAGTTTTGTTTCTCATTATTTGCTAACACAAGAAAAACACACAAACCCTACTCTCCCTTTCTCTCTTTCGAAGACCGGCGGCAGCCCCTTCATCACTCGAAGCTTTCTTTGTTCTAAACATCTAATCCGGTTAGTGTTTTATTATTACTTGATTGTATGTTGATCGATGATTATAGCTATATGGAAGCTAAGGTTTATGCTAGTAGTTATGTTGTTAGAAACTGTGATCATGAGTTGGAAACATACGTTGAATTCTAATATAGTTATATGATGGAACTATTTTGTCAATGGGTTGCATGATGATTAGATTAAATATAGTGGTTGATCTTGATTTGGATGTTTGGTTGATTTGCTTGTTTTAGCGTAAGGTATTGTATTGATTCGAGTGAATGTTATGATAGGATATTGTTCTTGATTAGATTAGGGTTCATGAGAATTAATTAATAAAAATCTTGTTTTGATCGAATAAAGGCATAAGTGGAAACTGTTAAATTTATTAATTGGGTCGAGTAAATGGAAATAAGATAACTGAATGCCATGATTTTCGGATAATAAAACGAAACGCACAAGCCCTTGAATCGCACAAGGGCAATCGCACAAGGGCAATCGCACAAGACAGTCGCACAAGATTGGTACAACAGTTTAAGCACATTATACAAGTTAGGACTGCATGATCGCACAAGACTTGTGGATCGCACAAGCTGGTGCCGATCGCACAAGCCTTAGGCCACACACACACCGATGTTTGAAGTTGATAAGCTATTTGGCCATCTGGCCCAACTCAATCGCATAAGTAATTCGAGTCACACAAGATTTAATGGATCGCACAAGTCAACTGTTGTTTAATTAGTTGGGTTGTTTAAACTGTTGGGCCAAGGATGTTTTGGGCCGGGTAAGGTTCCAATCGCACAACCCGTTGTGAGTCGCACAAGGTTGTATTGGACGCACAACAGGTTGGGCCGATTGTTTATTGGGCTAATGAGCTTGTGCGAGCCCAATCATCTAAGTCGCACAAGTTGGACATAATGTGTACTTGACTGTTAATATGTTCTACGTGTTTGCCATGATCAATACGTGTTCATAACCTGTTAGCTTATGTGTAAACCTACATGCACTACTTGAACCTAGACCTGACTTGTATGGTAACCATGTTAGGACGTGGTTGACCCTTAGCAACTCGATTGACCTTTCGTTTATCTACCGAGCTAACCTAAGTTGAGTTCACACTTTCTACAAAGCATGGGATTCCCAGGGGTTGGGAATGGGTTAAGGACTATGGATTCCTCGTCCTTCTTGGGTAGGATAGTACGGGTTAAGGAATATACTTCCTCGTCCTCATGGACAGTTAAATTTCACTAGACCAAAACTCTATCACGAAGTCCCTCCTTTTTATATCGACTTAATCGTCGGGCCAATGGCGAGCGGGTCATTAGTTAGATAACGCTATTTAGGTCTGACAAGCCTCACACCGTGCCGCAGAGGACGGGCGTGAACTAATGGATCTGGGCACGTCAATGATGATAGACATTGACGCTAAGGGCACATAAACATGACTAAAGTCAGTGGTCGATATGGTAAGGAGTCTAGTAGTATAAACATGGGGTAGCCCCCACGGATGGATTTCCAGAGTAATTGGGATAAACAAAACACGTTTTCAACAATGGGGTATCCCCCATGGCAAGGATGCCAGTTAAAGGAAACTATGTTTTTGGAATAACTTAAACCAACACCCAACTGTGAACTCGCTCAACTTTGTTGTTGACTCGTTACTACATGTTTTGCATGTCATTAGGTACTTAGCTGGAGCTTGCATGGGGAAGAGTCGTTGTGGGACATGGAATGTTGAGTTCCATGTGGAACATTTGAACTTTTAAAACTTATGATTTGGTTTTACAACTTTATGTGTTTGGTTTATTTATTTTGGACACCAATTATATTGTGTTTGGTTTATCTTTATCGTATTACATTGTTCAATATGATTGGTGGCTTGATCCTGGTCATGTCACGCCTCCAAGCGGTGATACTCCGCACGTGGATTTTGGGGGTGTGACATATAGGATATGCAAAGCGGGATATCCTGTGGCTGTCTTGGGACACTTCCGGAATTGGCTGGACCACTCCAGGTACACTGGATATCATGTCTTTCAATTTCTAAAGCTCCCTAGTAAATGTTGACGTCATACCTGCATCAAAGACCCATTATTGTTAGTAGCAAGAATATTATTATTTGACACGTTACCGGTCTGAGGATTCTGGCCATATCCTGAAGCATATCCTAAGCTCCTCACAGTTGACATCCTGACCGAAGAGGGTATCTCAGGAGTATGATTCTGAGAATGGTTTGGCACGATATTCGCCCGGTTATCCTTAGTGTAAACTGCAGAACTGAAGTTCAAAGCCCTAGGCTGCAAAGGAGTGACAGTTTCTTTAGCAGGTCTACTTGAGCCGGATTTCAAGAGTTATATCTCTCTCATCAGCATCCGATTAGTTTCCTGCTGCTGCCTCATCTGTTCCTGTACACTACCAAACAAATTCAGAATTTCATCATTAGAGGCCAAAACAGGACCAGATCCCTGGGTACTGGGAGCGGGGATAACATCCCGAGCCACATGACTCTTAGTTCCGTGTGAAGAAGCTTGCATTCTTGGAGGAGGATGTGGAAGCACCGAACCAATTGTTGCAGAGGTTGTAGTAGACATGGTGGAAGGGCCCATGTTCTATCTCGAGGCCATTGAAAACAATGTAGCAAAACATTTTGACAATAGAAAACCGAGTAATGAATTTACTAAAGTTTTTAGTAAAAATAGCACCACTTGCCCCATGGTGGGCGCCAAATTGTTTTGGTAAAAAATTACCGAAGCAATTAAGTGATAAAATTAGTTAAGTGAGGCAGTGTGCTAGAAATGAGTGTCGCAAATATGTTAATCAAATTAATTGTAAAAACAGTTTTAGGATACGGCTTTGGATATAGAGCTGTATCTATGATCAAACGATGAGCGAAAAACGTGGGTGACACGAGATGTACGAGGAAAGCCCTTGATCAATCTAGATCGCCGGCACAAAACCTCGGGAGCTGACAATCGCAGCTGCCTTGTTCTTCTATTACTTCAAATATCAGGATACAGTGCAGGATGTGATGCGGATCAACTAAGTGTTACAATGTGATTCGAGTACAAGTGTTTGTGTGTAGCGGTTGCCAGTAGCTTGAGAGTAAAGTGTGCGAATGAAAAAGTGTGTGCCTTAACGGATCTGATCCATCTATTTATAGTAAAAGAAATGTAACAAACTACCCTATTAAACCGGGATCCGGCGGATATTCCCTACTTGAACGTTGTAGACCTGGTCCTTCGGGTTCAACGTCTCTCATGCAACTGGTTTGCCCGAGTCTTAAGGAGAAGAAGTCCATCTGACCGTTAGTGACCTACAGCTTCTAACCTGCAAGTGGTCAATTTAGTTAACACCAGGATATCGTACCAGGATGTTACCAATATCCTGATCCGGTATCCTGGTCACAGGTAAACAATCAAAAGCAGAATATTAGTCATGATATATATGCTCAGAAAATGACCCATAACAATACTAAAACTCAGCTGCGATGAGTGAATTCTAGTTTATAAACATCATTAAAACATACATAGTATTACCTTTAATGAACATATATTAAAATATGAATAAAGTTAGACATTCTTGTGTTTAGTTTGCAACAAATCATCGGTAGACGTCGTTGCCAGATCCTTTACCTAATTGTACAACTGATTACCCAAAAAGACACAAACACACTACCCCTTAACATGTCTACGGCATATGATCGTTCCTCATGATCATGGGTTAGACCATAAGACGCATTTTTAATTCATCCTCAGGATCATGATATAGCAAGTTTCGACAACGCATTAACTTTCAAAACATTAAACCCATAACTTTTCATTTCATCATAACATTAACATTCATAACACATATTGGGTTTACAATTTGTAATAATTTGATGTTATCTGAAACCATACTTGTCCATGTTGTGGCAAAAAGGCCATAACCATTCATTATGTATAACCTTTCATTTCTTCAAAGTGTTCGTTTCGTTTTGCACAAAAGTGTGTTTTGTTAAATCGTTAATTTCTTGATAACAGACCATTTCATTTATAACATACTTTACGTTTAAAACGTCATGCAGGTGTGCCCACTACCATAAAACCATCTAACGAGATGTCTAGAAACTCACATCGAAAAACGCTTTACGTTATTGATGGTTGGATTAATTTTGGATGTTTAAATTGGTGAATTATGAGTTTATATCTATGGAACATGTTTACCATGTGATTGTTATGGTTTTCAGGTGCAAAGGTGTTAAATATGTACTTTGGAGGCATTTGGAAGTACTTGGAAAAGGTTGAAGGATCGGGAACGCGAGTACGCAAAAAAATGGAAACAAGAGGGGCCAAATTTAGCCTCGACATAGGCTACACCAAGGTTGGTGTAGATTACGAAGAACCATACGACCTTGTCGTAGATAACACCATAAGACAAGGTGTTGCCATAAACAAATTGAAGTTTGACATGAGTTACGGTGACCGTGGCATAGGTTACACCACGACAGGATATTTCCAGAGTTTCAGTATCTTATAACCTATTTAATTGAAAAGCTTAGAGTTTCAATTAAGAATCTATTTGAAAGAAAAGGCAATTTTGGGGATCCCAAATCATCCCAGTTAATATCACATCCATGTTTTAATTAAGAATCTAAATCAAGAATCGAAGATCTAATGACGACCATGTGAGGTTAATTCACTCGTGACTATCTCTAGTTGTATGTTTTATGTTAGTAGATGTTTTTTAATCTTTGTTTTGCCTACTTAGGACTGAATTTTGTTAACACCTTAAGCTATTTTGGATTCAATAGTTATTTGATTTCATTAAACAATTTGTTTTGTTATAAACATTGATTCAAAACTCTTTAGTTCTTGGTTTCTTTACATTGGGAACAATTTGGGGTTAGCTTTTGTTTAGAAAAGGTAAATTGGTGTTTGTGAATAAATTCATTTACAGTTCGTTTTATAACCATCACGTACATAAAATAATCCATTCAAATTATGTCTATATGATTTCAAACTACGTGAAACTAGGTCATATGTCTTATTATGCAAACCTAAAACCTGGAGATTAGTCATCTTTGTCATGTATTGTTTACACTCAATAAATCAAATCGTTTCACAATTGTTTTTGCAACCAAACATATCTCAAAGTTCACAAGTTACTTTAGTTAATTAAATCTTGAAAAACATTTTCCACTGATTCCTCATGGTTTGACACCCTGCTTACCTTTACTAGTTAAGGTATTTAAGAACTAATTTTAAACTTGTTTTTAACCGACATTACGACATTGATCATTTACTGTCGCAGCACCCGACCCCTACCCCGGGAGCGGGGCGCCGCGAGAAAACACAGAGCGGGTGGTATCGGTGTTTATTAATATGGTAGCGGAATTTAAACATCAGGACCGTAGTTAGGAAATATTTATCGGAGTTTAAAACACCAAGCCTTTTATAATAAGTAAATGGCATAAAACCCAAGTTTCTATTGCAATACATTTATAGGGATAAACCTTAATTATTGAAAACAAAATCTCCTTTTTATTTAGGTAACTTTTATAGCCACTTCTTTAAGCCTTCAGTGCTCTCCAGATGGCTTCTATTAGCTTCACATTAAGTTACCTGAAACGTGTTTTAAAAAAGGTTTTATGAGCAAAAATACTAGCGAGTGCATCCCAGTTTAATCAAAACAGCTTTTATAACTTACAGCATTGAGAGCGATTACAATGTTTATATCGACCAATATACTCATTCAGTATTTGTCATGTTCACAGTTCCATGACTGTGGTCATGTTACTCATTGGCTAACTTATTGTCCAATAGTAACGGATTACAAGCAATGTATACAAAACCCTACATACCGGCAGCAATTATAGAATATATAGTCTCAATCACTGTTAAGTATAATTGAAAACATTTGAGGTTTTGTAAAAACAGTTTGGTAGCATGACTCACAATTTGAAAACGAGCTGCTAAGTTTGTAAATGAGCCGCTCGGTTCGATTTGAAAATGAGCCAAGCATGAATAAAGGTTCGCTCGCTCATCGGTCACTCAGTTTCACTCGAATTATTTTTATTAAATAACTAATATATATTATAGATTTTGAAGATATATATATAGGGTGGGGTTCTAGAGTGAACACTAGTGTATTTGCGAACTGAGTGAACAAATCCTGACCAATGATCTACACGCGTGTATGGCCTGGATCTCATCATCAAATCGTAAAATACACTAGTGTATTTCAACATCAAATCTTGGTCATTGATCTACACACGTGTATGGCTAGGATTAATTCACTCAGTTCGCAAGCTACACTAATGTTCACTCTTAAACCTAATCCTATATATATATATATATAGGGAATGGATCATGAGAAAACTAGTTTAAATGAGAAAACCAAAAAACTAACTAAAAAAGCCAAAAAAACATGCCATTTTTTTATTTATATGTAGATGGTGCTCGTGTTCCTCCTGACTCTTCGAATAGATCAGGATGTCGTCGATGAAAACAATAACGAATTTGTCAAGGTAAGGCTTGCACACTCTGTTCATAAGATCCATGAAGACTGCAGGCGCGTTTGTTAGCCCGAATGGCATGACCAGAAACTCATAATGGCCGTAGCGTGTTCTGAATGCTGTTTTGGAGACGTCCTCGTCCCGGACTCTCAATTGATGGTAGCCTGACCTCAGATCAATCTTTGAATAGTAGCTCGACCCTTGCAGCTGGTCAAACAAGTCGTCAATGCGTGGAAGCGGATAGCGATTCTTTACGGTCACCTTGTTTAGTTCACGGTAATCTATGCACATACGGAAGGTACCGTCTTTCTTCTTCACAAACAATACGGGAGCTCCCCAGGGCGAAGAGCTAGGACGAATGAAACCCTTTTTCTAAGAGTTCTTGCAATTGCTTAAACAGTTCTTCCAGTTCGGTTGGAGCTAAACGATAAGGTGCTCGAGCTATGGGTGCTGCTCCAGGAGCTAGCTCGATCTGAAATTCGACCTGGCGACGAGGCGGTAGCCCAGGTAAATCTTCAGGGAACACTTGAGGAAAGTCGCGTACTACTGGAATGTCCTCTATCTTCTTCTCTTTAGTCGATGCATCAGTAACGAGTGCTAAAATAGCAGTGTGGCCCTTTCGCAAACACTTCTGGGCCTTGAGAAAGGAGATGATGCCCACAACAGCACCACTCTTGTCGCCTTGAATTTCGAGAGGTTCTTTGCCAGAACGGGGAATACGAACAATCTTCTCTTTGCATAGGATCTCTGCTTGCTGTTGGGATAACCAATCCATCCCAATGACAATGTCGAAACTACCCAGAACTATAGGAATGAGATCGATAGAGAAAGTCTGACCAAAAAAACTAACTAGTTTATAGAATACTAGTTTAAATGAGAAAACCAAAAAACTAACTAAAAAAGCCAAAAAAACATGCCATTTTTTAGTTAGTTTTCTAGTTTTCTCATTTATATGTAGTTTTCTCATGATCCTCTCCCTATATATATATAGGATTAGGTTTAAGAGTGAACATTAGTGTAGCTTACGAACTGAGTGAACTAATCCTAGCCATACACGTGTGTAGATCAATGACCAAGATTTGATGTTGAAATACACTAGTGTATTTTACGATTTGATGATGAGATCCAGGCCATACACGCGTGTAGATCATTGGTTAGGATTTGTTCACTCAGTTCGCAAATACACTAGTGTTCACTCTAGAACCCCACCCTATATATATATCTTCAAAATCTATAATATATATTAGTTATTTAATAAAAATAATTCGAGCGAAACTGAGTGACCGATGAGCGAGCGAACCTTTGCTCATGCTTGGCTCATTTTCAAATCGAACCGAGCGGCTCATTTACAAACTGAGCAGCTCGTTTTCAAATTGTGAGTCATGCTACCAAACTGTTTTTATAAAACCTCAAATGTTTTCAATTATACTTAACAGTGATTGAGACTATGTATTCTATAATTGCTGCCGGTATGTATTCTAAAAAAAAAACTTGTAGTGCACATGTGCATTATATGTGTACTACACATGTGCATTACATGCTTAAAATTATCTTTTAAGTTTAGTTTAGCTTTTAGGGTTAGGTTTTTTGTAGGTTTAGGATTAGGTTTTTGGGTGTAGGGGGAGGTGGGGTTTAGGTTTTTGGGGGGTGGGGGATTTAGGTTTTTTTCGGATTTATGTTTAGGGTTTAGTTTTAGGTTTTCAGGAGTGGGGTTTAGCTTTTTGGGGGTGGGGGGTTTAGGCTTTTGGTGGGAGGGTGAATTTAGGTTTTTGGGGGGTGGGGGGGTTAGGTTTTTGGGGGGTGTCGGTGGGGGGTGGGTTAAGTGGTTTAGGCTTTCCTTATTAGTGCACATGTGCAGTACAAAAAAAAACATACATAAAAAATTGTGATTTTTTATAAAAAAAAATGTAAAAAAATCGGTGGTATGTTTTTTAGGCTTTTTTTAGTTACTTTTTTGGTTTTCTCATTTAAACTAGTTTTCTCATGATCCATCCCCTATATATATATATATATATATATATATATATATATATATAGGGTAATGTTATTGTAAAAAGAAGGTTAAAAGTGTGAGAAGTGTGAGAAATATTGTGAAGATGACATGTGTCCTCAATTTAAATTAATTCAAAGGGGTAAACAAGTAATTTTATCATTGATTCAATTAATTCAAAACATTCCATAACCGCCACCTTATTTATAGGAACATGATTTTTTTAAAAGATTTCTACAAAAACACTACGAATAACACTGCAACCACCATTCAGCACATATATAACACCATTCAATAATTATATAACATCATTCAATAAGTATATAACACCATTCAATAAGTATATAACACAATTCAATAAGTATATAACACCCTTCAATAATTATATAACATCATTCAATAAGTATATAACACTTTTAAAGACACTACAAAACACCATTCAAGTTGTGGTTCGGAACCACTGACGGGAGTGGCAGTTGTGATTCAGAAGCGTACGGCGGAGGTGGGTGGTGTGTGACGGTGAACGTCGGAGACGAGTCCGGCAGTGGTTCGGAGTGGGGAGGGTGTTTGATGCCGAGTGGAAAGGTGCGTGTGAGTGTTTGTCGGTGGAGTGTGAAGAGCGAAGATGACCGGCGACTGCTGAAGTCTATAAGGGTGGATGACGGTGTGCGGCGGTGTTGGTGTCCGATGGGGGTGGGGTTCGGTGGTGGTTAGTGAGAGATGGAGGTGGAAGGCCAGCGGTGGATAGCGAGAGATGGAGGTGGAAGGCCGGCGGTGGACGCTGAAGTGGAGGTGGTGTTTGGAGATGGAGGGTGGTTGCTGGATCTTTACAGGACTGGAGAGAAAAGACGATTAAATCGCGATCTTGTAGGGTTTTTTTTATAATTGCTGTGATTAAGAAGATACAGCTTCCTTTTTAAAAAATGATATAAAGACTTTATTACCTCTACGTATTACAAATCAGTCTAAAATAATAAAACAGATTTTACAAATTGGTCCCTATTGATCTTAAACATTAGATCAAAGATCTAATGGTGTAGATTATTTCTTACTTTTCTCACAAAAACCCTCTTTTTTTTACAGGAACCTCTATATATAGGTAGAGGTTCCTGTAAAAAAGAGGGTTTTTGTGAGAAATGTAAGAAAGAATCTACACCATTAGATCTTTGATCTAATGTTTAAGATCAATAGGGACCAATTTGTAAATGAGAAAACTAAATCTAAATGAGAAAACTAACTAAAATAGCCTAAAAAAAGCTTAAAAAACATACCAAATAATTTTTTTTTTACAATTTTTTATATATAAAAAAAATTTCAATTTTTTTTGTTGTTGTACTGCACATGTGCATTATATGTGTACTACACATGTGCACTATATCCGTAATAGTGTACATGTGCGATAGAACGAAATAAAAATTTCTTTTATTTATTTATTTTTTTTTTTTTGAAAATTTTTTTCGATGCATAAAAACTAGCGGTTTTTTTATAAAAATTTGTAAAAAAAATATTGGTATGTTTTTTAGCCTTTTTTAGTTAGTTTTTTGATTTCTCATTTAAATTAGTTTTCTCATGATACATCCCCTATATATATATATATATATATATATATATATATATATATATATATATATAGGGTAGGGTTCTAAAGTGAACAAGGGTTAAGTTGTGAACAAAGTGAACAAATCCTAGCCATTGGTTTTGTTAGATCTTGAGATTAGATTGTAATCTAATTTATTAATTAATTATTACAATAAAATAGGTATAATTAAACAGGAGGGATATTTTTGTCAAATTACAACCTTATTAAAATCAAAATCCCTTAATATACGCATTTTCCACTTTCAATATCATCAATTTCTCTTTCATTGTTCATTCATCGTCAAAAAGAAGAAGGCAGAGGGGCGACGAAGAAGAGTTGCTGCTGGTGACGAAGATTAAACACTGCCGTCGCCGATTAAAATTGCCAAAATATACAAACGATATCCAGTCACCAAGGTACACTAATATCATCTTTGAATATCCAATCACCGGAATATAATGTTGTAATCTGCGATTTAGGGCTTGTATTCAATACCCGTATTTTTTTCTTCAGATCTACTGGTGTATTAGGGTTATGATTTAAGTTATGTAGAGTTTAATTTTGCAAAAAAACTTGTTTGGATCATTTTGATGTTGAATGGGTTAGTGCCGTCGATACCAATTGGGGGTTAGGGTTTAGTTTCTTGTTTGAGGAGGGTGTACACATGTGTATGCCGATGATTGTTATTGTTTTGGGGGAAAATGTTGTGAGGATTGTACACCGGGTTATACACATATGTACATTGTATTTTTTTTATTAATACACTGTGTACAGATGTGTACACGGCGATGTACACATGTGTATATTGTTATGAAGATTTATTAATACACTGGGTTGTACACATATGTACTACAGGGTATTTTTTTTATTTGTCTACACCCTGGGTTGTACACTATGTACACATGTATTTAAGCAGTCGATACACAGGTGTACAAAAAAAGTGCACTATGTACACATGTCTATAGGCAGTCGATACACAGGTGTACAAAAGGTTGTTTATTAGTCTGCAACCTGGAATATGGCTGATGCATTTTCAAATGAAGCATGTGCAGGTAATAGATGCCATAAAAGAAGATCTTGTATGCTGCTGAAGAGGATGCATCTATAGTGGAAGAAGGTCAGGTTATGTTTCTTAACTAGGAGAAACCAACTGTGGATGTGAAAGAATACAAGACTCAAAAGAGGAAAAGTATTATCAATCTTGATGTTGATGTGGCTACAAGTGACATATTGTCACCAAAGCAAAGGGTGTCTAATGCTTCTGATGTACACTGTAGTGGGTCACCTCTTATGACTTACTAACGGGTCGTCTTATGTTGTTTACTATGTGTCTTCATGTGTTGATAATGCAAACTATCTTTTTATCTTTTGTTCATTTGTATGCAGCGTGCTTAGTGACAACTTGTTATTTGTTGTCGACCAAACATATAATGTTAGTGCAAAATGAGAAATCATCCACATTTGACATGTTATGAGAAATTTCAAAATGGTGTGATAATGATGTAGTTGTTTTGGTATGCTTAGGCTGTGTAAAATTGTATTCAGTATTGTGAGGATTTTATTCTGTTACATCTTGTCAGTTATATTTTTACCCTTTTACTTGTGAATGGGTCAACTATTTGTGAGGGCTAATGATACACAAGTAGTCTTTAAAGGAAACTGATTTAGATGGGTTGAATAGGTTGAATGTCCCAAACTTTAAATTTTTTCATTCAGAAATTAGATTATTACTGAATATAATTTTTGTAATCAATGTACTGCACACTATCTGTGTTTAAATATTGTAAAAGTTATTGGAAAAAAAAGTTTTTCGGATCCACCAGACTCATACCAAAACGTTACTCGTTTTAATCCCTTACCCAAGCTGCCCATTTTTCCATCTCTAATCCCATTAGTGGTTTCATACACATTACTCGCAAATGACTCTGCACATTTTTTTACAAAAAGTACGTTTAATAAAATATTAGATACATTTAAAAACACATGATATGAGTGCTAAAATGAAAAAAAACATTTGAATTAAATAAATGCAGATTATTAAAGAAGAAGGATTGTCGATTGAAAATAAGAATTTGGATGCCAACTTGTTTTTTTTTTTTTTTTTTTTTTTTTTTTGTGAATCTTGAATTCAAATATATGATCACATGCTATAAATCGCAAGATTGTAGGGCAGTTACATGGAAACCTATATTCTAAATCACATTCAAATTTAGATTAAAATTAAATTCCTAATTAAGTTTAAATTGTAATGACAATCCTACCCTTATATTATTTAAACTAGATCAAGGGCAAAGATGAGTTCACATAGTTCACAAACAAGGATGTTGTTCACTCATGATCCCTATCCTATATATATATATATATATATATATATATATATATATATATATATAATATATAGGATCACGCTAAAATAAGAACCACCTCGAGTTGTAAGAACCGCGAGAACTACACCGTACGGGGCGAGGTGGACCAAATTCTTTTTTCATAAACGTAGATACATGTATTATAAGCACATTTGTAAAAAAAAAAATCAAAAAAAAAAAAAGTTTTTGAGCACCTCAAGTGTGCATTTACGGGTACCGTAAATTTTCCGGCCAGATTTACGGGTCCCGTAAATACAAACTTGTGGTGCTCAAAACTACACACACGACATTTTTTTTTGAATTTTTTTTTGCAAATGTGCTTATAATACATGTATCTACGTTTATGAAAAAAAAAATTTGGTCCACCTCGCCCCGTACGGTGTAGTTCTCACGGTTCTTACAACTCGAGGTGATTCTCATTTTAGCGTTCCCCTATATATATATAGGGTAGGGTTCCAGCGTGAACAACCTCCCAATAGTGAACTGCGTGAACAGATATGGACCCTTGATTTCCTTTTTAGTTGTGAAGGGTAGGATTGTAATTATATAAAAAATTAGATTTAAATCATTATTTTAATAATTGAATTAAGTTACATCTTTCCTAATTTAAATTCATTATCCACATTATGTTTATTTATTAATAAGATAATTATCAAAACAAACAATAAATCACCAGATTTCAATTTTAATTTTTATTTCAGATTTCATCACCAGAATTCAAATTTTGATTTTTAAGATCCACATAACCTTCATATTTCAACGGTATACACATGTGTACTTGGATATAAATAGAACAGTACACATGTGTACTCAGCATCGTACATATGTGTACAGTAATTCACAGGTGTACATCAACATTCAGTAAAAAAAAATTCTGAGATATCACAAAAACAAACGATATACACATGTGTACATCGCATTAAAAGAGGGCAAAATCAGAATACACATGTGTACATCGCATTTAAACAAATAATTATTTTAATAATTGAAATAAGTTACATGTTTCCTAATCCTTGATTTGATTTGTGAGAGATTTATGCAATCAATTTAAGTGGATAATTGATTACTTGATTTGTGAGAGATTTATGCAATCAATTTAAGATTGAAATTACACATATACCCTTTTTGTATTTAATTAAATGGAAAAAATTAACCAAATAATTACCATCATGCCACTCACTTTAATCTCAAGATCATAAAAATCAAGGGCCCAGATCAGTTCATGCAGTTCACTCTTGGGATTTTGTTCACGTTTGAACCTAATCCTATATATATATATATGTAGCCCAAGAAAAATTAAAGGCAAATTGGCCTGTAATAATCCCACCTACACCTTTTTGGCCAATAATAATCCCACCTCAGAATATTCCCCACACCAGTCCCATTTTTCAGATTTTTGGCCCACACTGGTCCCCAGTTAAAAATCCCTAACTCAGTTAGTAAAATGGCTGATGTGGGATTATTATTGGCCCAAAAGGTGTAGGTGGGATTATTATTGGCCAAAAAGGTGTAGGTGGGATTATTACAGGTAATCAGTTTTTAACACATCATCTGCCACATATCTGCCACATAATCAGTTTTTAACACATCATCTGCCACATCAGCCATTTTACTAACTGAGTTAGGGATTTTTAACTGGGGACCAGTCTGGGCCAAAAATCTGAAAAATGGGACTGGTGTGGGGAATATTCTGAGGTGAGATTATTATTGGCCAAAAAGGTGTAGGTGGGATTATTACAGGCCAATAAGCCAAAATTAAAAGCTCAAGAAACATACTAGCCTAACTCAATATCAAACTTTATTTTGTGCTTCTTGATATTGTTAAGAACATTTTTAGAATCATGATTTTAGTTATGTATTGTTTTTGTTAGTAAGTTGTTGGACATGCTTTAATTAAGTTAGGATTTGTTTTTGTTGAAAGCCTTGTAATAGTCTTGATTTCAGGGGGTTTTTTTTTTGTGTTACTACACATGATTTAATTTCGGTGCTGAGAAAAACCGAGCGAAAACGATCCGCTCAATTCAAATTCAATCCGAGCACGAGCATCACTTTTGTGCTCGGTTTTGCAAATTCGATTCGATCGGATCGGTTGTAATTCAATCCGAGCACGAGCAGACCCTCGTTCGGATCGGATCAACTAATGAACACCCCTAGACTACCACACACGGGCTGTTGTAAACTGTTGAAATCGATAATATAAAAATTAAAATTATATGTTTTTTTTTTTTTTTTCACTCTTCAGCTAGCTGCTCCTTGCTGAGCTCACCCTTTGACTTTTCTTTGTTATAATTGTTTTTGGCTATTGAATAAAAGTTTGTGTTGGATGTTCAAAAAAAAGAAAAAGATTCTGAGAAACCGGAAGTTGAATATCAGCGTCCTTAAAATAATATAGTCCTGCTATTCTTTAAAAAATACACATCATTTGCACACCATGTTAATTTATTTAGTTTGTTTGACAACTATCATATTTAGTTATTAAAATATCAACCCTCGCCTTATTTCCATATAATGATCAAGAGTACAAGTATGGATACTATTTGTACGATGGTATATATCCAGAGTGGGGCACTATTGTCAAGGCGTTTTCACACCCACACGACGACAAAAGAAAACTTTTCACAAAAAAAAAAAAGAGTCCGCAAGAAAAGACATCGAACGTGCATTTGGGGTTCTGAAGAAGCGTTGGGCGATCATTTTCAATCCGGCACGTATGTGGGCAAAAGAAAAAATAAGAGATGTTATGTACGCGTGCTTGATTTTACATAATATGATTTTGGAGGATGAAGGTAAAGCGATATGCCAAAGCTATGAAGGTGATGTTCCACGACCTCCTTGTACGATAAGCAACGAGCAGAGGCTTCGAAATCGCGCGGAAATTCGTTCCGGTGACCTTTATAACGCCCTTCGTGCGGATTTGGTTGAGCATGTTTGGCGTTATTATTCTCAAGAGTTGGGCTCGGACTCAGAAGAGGAGTCGGCTTAGTTATATTTATTTTATTTGTATTTTTGATGTTTTTTGTTTTAAAAAATGTTTTTTTTTTCCTTTTTTTATGCTTTAGTTGTATTTTTTTATTTAAAATTTAATGGAATTTTTAACTTTTTAAATTATAAGTGTATTTAATAATATTAAATTCATCATCATCATCATCATCATCATCATACTCAGTCAATCTCACCAATAGCAAAGCTAAGGTTGGGTCTGAGGAGGGTAAGATGTAGACAGCCTTACCTCTACCCGTTATGAATAGAGAGACTGCTTCCAGTAAGATGAGACCCCCGGCTCGATAGTAGTTTTGCATCAAGCCTTGGACATAAGGCACATAACACTCAGCAATTAAGACAAAGGCCGATTAGTGCATGTACTCCCTTGTCTTTCGGCTATCAACGCCACCACATGATGCATGATTAACCATCCCCCTCTTTTAACGTTATTTTCATGAAATTAGTAAAATAACATTAAAAATAGTGCAATTTCACTTTTGCCCCCTGAGCGCCCACACATATATACATTATATGCGCATACCGCCAGCGGGGCGTTTAATAATATTAAATTATACTTGTTAATATATAAACTAACATAAATAAATTATAATAATAATTAAACAATGATTACTTAATCCTTAACAAAGCCCTTATCATCACACCTCTTTTGGGCAATTCTGAGTGAGAAAAAAGTGTGCATATGTGTCACCTACGTGACATCACTTTTTTCTCAATCAAGCCCCATAACACATAGCCTAATATTGTATTGTAATCATGCTAATTCTTCATATTACTTGTACAACGACAAAGAAACTAATAATATAATGAAAGTCTCAACGCTTACCTCTAAATGTTTTTCATTTTACTTGCACAATATAATAAAAGTCTCAACGCTTAACTCTATATGTTTTTCATTTTACTTGCACAATGATGAAGAAACTAATAATATAATAAAAGTCTCAACACTTAACTCTATATGTTTTCATAGGGTGTTACAATTGTAAAGCCTCTAAACCCCAAAGACCTCATAGTTAGGTTTAAGCATAATGATCAACCAATAACATCATAATAAAGCTTCAAACATAATTTCACTTCCTTTTTGCGAAAACCCAAACTTGAGCTTAAAACCTTCAATGAACGAGTTACCACAGCCCCCAACTCGCACTACGCTGCTGGAACGAGGCATGATAATTTTTTTATGACCATTCACTTTGCTTTGTTGTGAGAAACAATGCCAATATCCAACCGATTTCCACTTTCTCTCTCTAAGTGGTAAAGCTTGCAAATGAATGGTGGCTCAAGGTTTCTTTTCCATGTTAGGATTTTTATATTTTTTTTACCAATATGTCCTTCATGGGCTTGCCATGTTTACTTCAAGGTTAGTAATGTTATAATATATAATTTTAGTTGATTATTTTTATCACTAAAATAGTTCACTTAGAGACATAGTCGACTATAGTAAATGCTAGAAAATCCACATATTTAGAGAATGATGCATTATTCTTTTAAAGAGTCTATTTTGCGTGGTTCTAGCAAACAAGAGAAAGCAATATCTTGGGTTAGATACAAGGCAATGTGCTTAGGATATAAACTCTACGCTTTAAGTTGGTCTTTAGAGGGTGTATGTCTAGGCATCATGTGAGTTTTTTTGAGGTGTTTTTCTTTTGTTTTGCATGCTAAAGAAATTATCCTTCATTTCTTTATATACGAGCCCTTGGAAAGGAACATGATCGGAATCTATTTTAAGGATATATAGTGCATTACCCATACTCTACCAACAAGTACAGTAGCGGACCTAGGAAATTTTCACTGAGATCTATATTTTTTGTTGGTCAAATATTGCTACTCGACATCCGAATCTTTTGTTAGAGTTGAGTCGTGTCACATAACTAATGTTAATTTGTCTTTTTAACCACTATAAAACCATTAACTAAAATGAGGCACCGTGAAAAGGTTATGCACTGTTCAATTGCCATTTTAAAGAATAAGTGAAGTACTTAATTGAATTGATACTCATGCTATTTTTGCTTTTAACTTTTTTTTTCTTCAAATAGAACATGTACAGATTTGATCTTTTGTACGGAAGTTTAAAAGTCTCAGGGTAGGTGTTAATAATCCCCAGGGTCGGCCAGAGAACCATTTATATAAATACCATATATAATTAAAAAAGGAAAAATTATCAAAATGTCACTTGACCAACTCAATTTACCAAAATGTCACCTTCTCGCGTTTATGGACGGACTCATCCGGTATGGGAAGTGTCTGGCAGTAAAGTTGAAGAGTCCATGAATGAGGTGGTTACATGTGTCCATCAAAGCCAAAAAGGCAGCTCATGCGTCAGTGGACTCTTCCTTCCGAAGCGTCAGTGGAATCTTCCGAAGCGTCAGTGGACTCTTCCACTGACGCATCACCTTTGTTGGACACATGGAACCACCTCATTCATGGACTCTTCAACTTTACTGTCAGACGTTTCTCATACCGGATGAGTCAACCCATGGACGCAGGAGGGTGACATTTTGATAAGTTGAGTTGGTCAAGTGACATTTTGGTAATTTTCCAAAAAGAAACTTTAGGGTTGGTTGACCATGCACCGTATGTAGTTGGCCCATCGAAAGTACCGGTGCAAGAGTTGTTATTTGGTGCAAATCGGGATTTCAGAAGCATATGTTATTTGGTGACTACAATATTATTATGTGACTCTCTTTTCTTTGTCTACGTAAAGAAATTCAAACTTTGAATGTGTTAAAGGAACCTAGAGATCTCGAACGATCTTGATGCTACCTTGAATTTTATGAACGTACATAATATTATATTGGTATGTGGTTGATTGCGCTTTTACATTTTACATAGTATACCTTATCACTTGATATCTTTATAATTTGACTACACAACCATATCTTATTAAAAAATGTAAAACGTTTTACACCATCTAAAGTAACACAATCATATAAGAAAGAAAGTCAAAAGTAAGTTTATTCTAAAAGTACAAACTACACAATCATATAAAAAAGAAAGTCAAAAATATGTTAATTCCAAAAGTACAAACTACACATGATAAAATAAGTTTAAAAATTACTTAATTAATTAGTAATTTTTTTGAGGCAAGCCAATGAGGTAGTGGTGGAGTGGTTGGGGAAAGAATTGGAGTTCTTTGTGACTCAGGTTCGATTTCCATTTTCCGCATTATTTTTTAGGCATCCAGGTGAAAAGCGAATACGGGTGGCGTCGGTTCGACTTGGATGGGAGGCGATGTTTTACCGATTATTCCATTGTCGTGCTTTCGGCCAGGTGGAGGTCGGGTTTCTGCGCATCTGGGGAGAGCCAAGAGGCTGGCAGCAGTCGAATAGTCAACCTTAGCCACAACGCCTGTTATTACAATGGTTGGCAAATCGTTACTTGCCGTTAAAAAAATTGCTAATCGGGCCAATATTGTACCCCCCCTCTCACTTACCAACAAACAAATTTCCCCCACCAACGGCAGGCCGCCCGGGCGAGGGCCAATCACCTTTTGACCGAATTTGATGCCATTTATGTCCATGATATTACATTCCTTTTCACCTCATTGATTAAAAAGTTATCAACTTGTATATTTCGTATCTTATAAATATCATAACACTCATTATTTGACATGAAATGGATTTTTGAGAACCAATTAAAATAATTGTGTTCCAACTTTTTATTGTAAGGTTATGTAAAATCCTTAAGACTTTTTAACAATGCCGACATCCCTAGCATTATGTGTCTAGATCAAGTTATAAGCTTTATTTAGTGTATAGACATTATTGCCTAATGGAGATGGATATGATCAGGTGGTTTCACTAGTGGCACGATTATACTCTAGTGGTCCGTCAGTGATCCAAATTTGCCGTTAAAAAAAATATTGATGTTTTAATAACAATGGTGAAGATGTTTTCATCTTAAATTTGGGTTTGAATAGTTATTTACAGAATTACCCGTTTATACATTTTAGGGTAGAGAGAATTATCCGTTTGTACATTTTAGGGTGGAGGGTATACATTAATCATTTACCCTTGGTACTCAAACCAAGGGAAGTGAGATTTTGCCATCTTAAAATTACTCAAACTACTCAATTTGAAGTACTCACCACATTTTTTTAAATAAAACAAAAACTAAATTTAAGGATTAAACATTAATATTTAAAATAAAATACTTAATTAAGATAAAAAACTTAAAAACTACATAATAAAAAGTAAAAACTTAAATAATTAAAATAGTAACTACATATTAAAACTAAAATTCTAGGCATCATTTCCCTATCTGGGATGGCTTCACAAAATTTATCACATTGAAATGTGATTTATTGGCCAGGTCGCATAACGCCTTTTGTACTCGTGATGAGTCACCACAATCGCTTGATCCTCTGTTATGTCACCGCCGCCATTTATCATCTCGTTATAGACTTGGTTAAATCTACGAGCCATACTATTGATTACCCAAAACTTTAAATGAATTTCATGTAACCTTCGATCGCTTCCACCTAAACGTTGACTAAATTGTTCAAAGGTGGTGGTCCAAAACGTCATGGGTATGCGCGGTTGCGAGTCCATGGTGACACTCACCCAAAGTCATAATCAAGACAATTTTCTCTTCTTCGGTCCAACTTCCTTCGCCTAGCCATTTGAGATTAGGTGGTGAAAAAAAAAACGTGTAAAAAGGTGTGAGAAGGAACTTAGAGAGAGTAGAATTGGGTCTTAAAATGGGTTTTATATATATATAGGAAGGTTAACGTACATTACGGCTTAACGTGCATCACGTACGCGACCAAATTACGCACGTTCATTTGAAAATCAAGCACGTTATAGACTCAAAAAACCAACATGCGTGATTATTTCATATGACATGCGTGATTATATCAAATTTTCAGACCGCCTAGGTTTGATCAATTTCGTTCAATTCGTTTCAAATTTCTTTTCATTTCGCTTCAAATTGGCTATTGTTCGGTTAATTTCATTGAATTGGGTTCAAATTCATTTTTGATTTTGAAATGTTTCATCAAAATATCGACCCTCGAAATCAAACTGTAGAAAAGAGGATGAAGAAACATGACCAAGCTTGATTCAGACCGTAGGACAGAGGATGCAGAAACATGACCAAGCTTTGATTCGATTGGAGTTAGAGGACAGTAACAATGGTTTCAGATCGTAGAACAGGGGATGCGATTTTTGAACTGGGAGGTAGGGCATGCGTGATAACGTGCGTGATTTATGTTTCCTACATGCGTGATTTATGTTTCCTACATGTGTGATTAGGTTTTTTGAGTTTATAACGTGCGTGATTTTCAAATGAACGTGCGTAATATGGTCGCATACGTGATGTACGTTAAGCCGTAATGTATTTTACACTTTCTATATATATATATATATATGGTTTTTTTTTATGTTTTTGGGGGGTGGGGGATTAGGTTTTTTAGGGGCTTTTTAGTGAGGTATAGTTTTTTAAGGGGGTGTTTAGGTTTTTGAGTTGTGGTGGGGTGGGGTGGGGGTGGGTGTTTAGGTTTTGGGTGGTTTTATTTTGTTGTGTGGTTCTCGTGGTTCTCCAATAAGAGTGGTTCTCAAATGAACTTTACACACACACACACACACACACACATATATATATATAGGGTGGTGTTCTAGAGTGAACACTAGTGTATTTGCTAACTGAATGAACTAAACATGCACATTCATTTACACAAGTGTATAAGTAGGATTTCATCATCAAATCATAAAATATACTTATGTATTTCATCATCAAATCATGGCCATTGATTTACACACGTGTATGGCCAGGATTAGTTCGCTCAGTTCGCAAATACACTAGTGTTCACTCTTAAACCTAATCCTATATATATATATAATGTTTATTTTATTTTTTAATTTATAGTCATTATTTAACGGCCAGCAAATACACCCATTTCTTGAGTACACAAACCAGATGGCCATACTAGATTTCCATACCCTTTGGTGAGAGGAAGGTGTTACCCTCTATGCTCTATCTGATTTATTCCAAGTACCTGAAGAAATAACCGAGTAACACACGCCGTCCACCTTTAGAGTGGAGATCAATAGTGATTTTTAAGGTGCTGTTTGTTTTTTCAAAGGTAAAATGTCTGCAGTCTGCGGACCACATCTTCAGACCTCTGTATACATATAATTTTTATATTTGAGGATATTAGTCATGATCTTATCGATCTTATAGACTATAAGGCTTGGGCATTGCCCATCACCTTTGACGGTGAACCATAACGGTCACATTTGTCAATGTCACTAACGGACAATATAGTATATGTAGCCCGTAGGCAAAACATCACTAAAGGATGTTAAATAACGTCATTATCGTATTAGACGATATTAGTCATGATCGCATTGGTCATATAGACTATTATGATTGGACATAGTCCAATATCCTTAGACAGGGATTATAGACCACAACTGTCGTTGTCTTAAGGGACAACAAGTATAACCCGTAGGCACTTCATCACTAATGGATGTTCGTATTATGATCATCATAATGATGATACTTGTCATGATCTAATTCGATCATATAGGCTTTAAGGCTTGGACATAGTCCAAATACCTTGATGGCTGGTGTGGTTTCTCAAGTCACATTGCCAGGAGTGTTAACATGTTCTTAGATGTTAACAAGGATTAATTGTCTTAAGAGGGTTTTACCATCATGGCATGTCTTGTATTGACATATTGGCTAGGTTATACCATTAAGAAGATCTTTTGAAATTATTTAGCAGATCGATAAAGTGTAAATAAAATTGATACTATCGCTTGATAAAGGACGAAATGAATACATATGCAAAATTTTCAAAACTTTCAATAAATCATTAGGAAATTTACCATAGTGCCTTAAACAGGACTTTTAGTATCATATTTGTCCACAGAGGACCTAAAAGGAAATTATAAGTCCATATAGGGACTATAAAATATCATAAGTCCATATAGGGACTATATTAAAATAGTTTGCCCATGAAGGGACTATAATGAAATGTCACGTCTATAAAGAGGTTATAATGAAATATCATGTCCACCAAGGGACTATTTCGAAATAGTATATCCCCAAAGGGATTTTAATAAAAATAACATGTCCATAAAGGACTATATCGATACAGCGTGCACACTAAAGGGCTTTTCTGAACAGATGTCCTCACAGGGACTCAAATCGAAAGATATGTTCATATAAGGATTATAATAAACAAATGTCCATACTGTGACTATATAGAAGAGATAGGTCCTTAAAGGGACTTTGAAGCAATATTTGTCCATGCGGGGACGAAAGGGAAAAATATAAGTCCTTATAGGGTCTATAAGTTATGTTAACATTGGGACTATAGTGTAACGATATGTCCTCGAGAGGATTATGAAGAATTTTTATATTCGCCAGGGGACTTTAATGAAATAACATGTCTACAAAAGATTTTTTTAATGAAATTACAAGTCCATGTAAGGACTATAATAGAGTATAAAGTCCATGAATGACTATTTTGAAGTATGTTGTCCACGAAAGAACTACATGGAAATATGACGTCCACTAAGGGATTTTATTGTTATCTAACGTCCACGAAGGGACTATTTTGAAATATAATGTCATCGAAGGGACTATGATAAACATACGTATATACAGAGTCTCATTAGAAAAGGTAAGTCTACAAGGACTATGAATATCCAATGCCTATACAGGGATTTAAAGGAAAAAGAAATATATTGGAAGAAGGGTGTTCTAATGCCTTTCTTGCTTCATTCTGATGGTTTCTCTTCTTTGTCTATCATACGCGGCAGTGACACTGAAGATTCAGTGAATAAAATGAACATTCCAAATTAGGATCCGTTGTAGAAGTAGAATTCAAGGATTTCATGGTTAGAAAAATAAATTGGATCATAGATTGGATTTTAACAAGCATAGCCCAAGTTCGGAATTTCAAAACTCGGAGATAAAATTTGGGATTAATATAATAGTATCCACATGTGTAACACCTCGTAAAATCATACCCAATAAAATAAAGACACGTGTCATGTAAGATAAACGTGTCAGGAACCCGGATCAAATGAAAGATGTATGGTAGGATTTAAAAAGGGCGACATGTTATTAAAACACCTCTGAGCAACCTAGTTATAAATCCCAAGACCATAAATTGTAATCTGATGTACTAAACCGGTTATTCCTATAATAAATAAATTCAGATTATAAAATAATTTGAATACTTAAATATTGAAACAACAAAGTTCGTACAAAATTCTTTAGGATTCAAATGTTGAAATGCATGGCAAAACTCTTCCACAAAGATCCAAAGTTGTGTAAGTGCATGCAAGGCATGCAAGAACTGAAACATTGGTCCCCCCACTGAAATAAAGAACAAGATTCAGACTTGTAAGCAATGTAGGAACAAGGCCTAGGAGTTGCAAAATATTTTTGTCTCTAGGCATCGGTTACGGACCGTAAGAGCTAAGGCTTACGGTCCGTAAAGGGTTGCTTACGGACCGTAAGCTTGGACCCTTACGGTCCGTAAGGTCATCGGTGGCAGCAGAATAGGACAGGTTCCTGTTATATCCGGTTACACCGCCTTAGATGGATGGTTTTCGAATTCAGGGGCTCCTATAACTGGTTTTTAGCACCATAGGACACCTGGGAACATCTTGCAACCTTTATAGACCTATGTGTGATGATCCTATGGAATTTAGCTCAATATAAAAGAAGGAGAAGTTGCAACCATTTTGTGCACTTCATTCAACTCACTTCAACTGATTCTCTGGAGCTTCTCTGATCAGCAACCAACTTCTCATAGGTCCCTAATCATACTTAGGACTCTTTGTAAGTGTCCTTAACCCTTCCTAATCCAGTTTAGCTTAGTTATTTAGCTAAAAGTCAAACCGTCGTAATTAAGGTTTGACTTCGAGATTAATTAATATTTGTTCAGTCAAATCTCGAATTAAAAGTACCCATAAGTAGGTATTTATGTGGGTAATAAACCCTTAAAAGGGTACTCTCTGATTCCCACTCTAACTGAGTCAATTGTCGGGTCAAACTTGTTATTAAAAAGTCAACAGAATGCTTATTTTTAAATTGGTATATAATTAGCAATGTAGGAGACATGCAACCTGTTTGATCACTAATATAACTTGGTAATTAATGTAAGAACATGTCTAAACATGTTCAACCCGACAATTTTCAGTTTAGATTCGGATCGGAACCGAAAGTCGCATAATTTGACTTTTGCCTTGACTTTCAGTTCTGACCCGTTTAAGCATGTTTTAGAATTGCCTTAGAGCTTTAATTGGACCAGGTTTCATATAAGTATAACTCTCTGAGATTATACAACTTGGTTCATTAGTTACTCGGTTCATATGCATGTTTCCGCTTTATGCTTAAATGTTGACTATTATGCCCTTGTCACCTTAAAACGTGATTTTTGAAAAAGTAAAAGAGTAGAAACCTTAGTTACTGATTTATAGACTTTCACCCAAAATTTGATATCAGTTTGAGGTCTAGATTAAGAGTTATGCTCATTAGCGTAATTAGAAAACTTTTTATTAAATAAACGGCGTAATTAGCATATAGCTCATCTAAACCCAATTTTTGATATCAAACTTTTTACCTACTGATATAAAATAATATTTTGGGATTTTTGGAGATTTTTATTTATTTTTAGGCTGAGCATAACTTAGAGTTCTAAGTATAATTCGGTTAATGCCGGTTTTGCCCTTTTAAGCTATAAAATGAGTTTTACAAATCCTTTTGACCCCAAAACTTTTTCTACTGATTTTATTTAATAAATAAAGTATTTTTTGAGCCTTCTGGAATTATAAAAATATCAGCTTTCCTTTGAAAACCCGAGAATGGCTCCAAATCGTCTTTCTAAGCGTTTTTAACGCATAGTATGTACTAAAACTATTTTAAACATATAAGGTTGATACCTACTGATATTTCTAGTATATTTTTATATATTAACAGTAAGTAAAAGTTTTTAAACTCAGGTTTCCAGTTTTGACCTTTTAAGCCTAAGTGAAATTACCGAAATACCCCTAAGGTGCATAGTTTGGTTTTAAATGATAAACTTCACATATAGGTCATACCCTACTGATATAACTTAGTAAATTAAGTATATTTACTAGATAAATCAGACCTGTAACTCAGATTACTAATTAAACTCTTTTATAACCTTTTAAATGACCAAAATGCCCTTACGAGGCATAGTTTGAGTTTAAATCCGTTTCGGGCATAATAGGAGATATCTTACTGATGTCTCAACATATTTAAGGCATATTAACTTAGGAAACATGTATATGACTCTAATGGTTACCCGTTACGCCCTTTTCGCGTTCGGTTCGGTTTATGTAACTAGTTTGCATAAATTGACCGAAATGGGTCAAACCTTATCATTTTTGTCTCAAAATCCAGAATGTGTTTAGTTACCCATATTATACAAGTCTTCAAACTTGTCGGGTCTAAATCACATTCCATTCCGGTCTTCGCTTAATCGTGCGTTTGAACCGTATCTTCCTTTAAAACTAACCGGTCTAAGTCTAAGCTTAATTAAGGACCCGTTAGGATTCTAATAGGTGATTATAAACATCCGTTCCAGATTAGGAGCCCAGTAAAAGCCATCTGTACTTGCTGTATTTGACTTATACATTTCTCAGGTAAATACTCTTAACTTATTTTCCCTATACGGGCTTAGGATACGGTATTATAATGATACCGCTTGGTCGGGTGTGTAATCATTTAAATCGGATTGTGATTAATGTAATTACATAACTCGTTTAATATGTATTATTTGGTGTATGACCTTTGGGGGTTAAATGACCATGTCCCGGATATCCTTGGCATCATTCAAAGAAATGGCCACGACCTAAGCACGGGGTGTAGGCGTACACCTGACAGATGCATTATGTAAAAACTGGTAATCCACTTAGAGGAATAAATCCTTGTGGGCATTATACCTGTTGTGTGTCAATTAATCTAGACCGGCCCTGCAAACCGGCCATAATGGACGACAAATAAGTAAAACTGTATACATGATTATTTAATAATTGTCCCAAGTTATAAAAGATATTTTTGCCGAAGTGCATTCAAATCAATTTTCAAACTCTTTTCAAAATGAGTCAGTTAAGTTGTATTTACCAGTGTAAACTGACGTATTTTCCAAAAAGGTTAAGTGCAGGTGCTACAAGTAATAGGCTGGATACTCCAGACACCAATAATCAAGTCTCGTAAAGCTCTAGGTGTCAAAGTCTGATGAATAGTTTTCCTCTTTATTCTGATCCGCCTGTGGATCTGTTTCAACTACATTGTGATACTTTATATTACAATTTATTTGGTTGAAATAAATCTATCTTTTGCTTCCGTTGTGCATTTAAATATTGTGTTGTTTGACTGTGATGATATCAACTACGTCACGATACTCCCCACCGGGCCCACCGGTAATACGTGGAAAATCGGGGTGTGACAGGTTGGTATCAGAGCCAACACTGAGTGAATTAAAAACTAGCCTTTTGTGTTTAATCTCAGTTACACAATTGCACATTCCTAAACTTTCGAGTCTAGATAAAGAACTTAGGATTAATCCTAATTGGTCTTTATTTCTAACCTTGTCTTAAATATATCTTCTTTGTTGTTATATTGATAATGTTGACAGATCTAAAGTATGCCGCCAAGATTTTTCAGAGGAAGAGGAAAAGGAAAGGCACCGGTAGGAACCCACGACCAGGAGGCAAGGCCTTCTCAAAGGCGAACTTCCCCTGTTGCTATTAGTACCAGTCCACAGGGAGACTGGAGATCACACCTGCAGCCAGCGAGGTGTTCTGTCTCGTTAGCTTCGTCACCTTTTTACTTGCATTCCTTTGGACCCCATTCTGAGAACGAACCTGAAAACCCGCAACCTTCATTTATTCCCCTCCAACGGTCCAACTCACGCCATTCCTTTGATAACCCGTCCCATATCTTTTGAAGTCGGTTCAACCTGGCAAACTACCTAGAGGAACCAGTGGGTGTTAACCCATTGGGGCCTGAAGACCACTTTCCAGGAGATCACGCCATGGACATGGATGAGGATACCGACCCTACTGAACCACCGAGCGGTACCCCCACACACCCTATTGAAATATCTGATGGATCGTCTTTTCACGGATCACCTTAACGTGGTCCAGACAGCTTTCAAGCAAGGATGAACCAGTATGAGTGGTATTTCACAACCTCTTACCATTCATCACCTTATCAGCAGCAATAGCAGCAGCAGCAGCAATCGGATCCTTCTAGGGATTCTCGTTTTGTGGCAGTTACCCCGCCACCACCACCGCCTCAGCAGCAACCTCCTGAGCCGCCGAGGTGAAGGAGAACAAACACACGGATGTCCATGCAAGGTAGAGGGGTACATATCAGCACTCCCCAACCATCGAGTAACAACCACTATCCGCCGCACCGAGAAGACCAGCAGTTTGGGGGACCTTCAAACCCCAACCCGGAAGTGAACTCTACGCATGCCATGCCACCACCATTGGGCTTTGACAACCCAATTCCCACGTACACTGGCCCAGCAACATAAAATCCCTTCGAGCAGGCGGCTCACACCAGTTTCAACTATGCGGAGATCGACCCATACTTGGCGGCGTGGAACTACAATGCTGCTAACCCCGATGGGCCTTACGGAGCTCCTTGGGGAGTAGGATACCCAGCTTATGGGTACCAACAGCAGCCGTCTCTTCGACCTCCATATCAGTCGCAGCCGCAGCCGCAAGTACCACAGTTTTCTCCGCCAGAAAGGGATGAATTTCTCCAAAGACTGGACCAGGTTGAACATCGAATTCACAGAGATCGAAGGGAACGACATGGTTTCCTCAAGGGATTGGCAAGTTTGATAAAAGGGAAAAGCAAGAAGGACCATTGAATCCTTCAAAGTGTTGGTTGTATCTCCTTACTTTTCAGTTGAGCCCCCGCGTGGGCCTGTCTTTCTGTTGTTAAGCCCCTGCGTGGGAAAATCTCTTGTTTAACCCCTGCGAGGGTATGTTCTTTAGTATTCTGCCCCTGCATGGGCATGTGTTTTTCTGTTGACCCCTACGTGGGTATGTTTGTTGTTTAAGCCCCTGCATGGGCGTGTTATTTTGTAGAAGTCCCGCTTAGGGCAGACTCGTATTTTTAAAATTTATGTGGTGGAATGATTAGATTTAAATTTTCTTTTTTATATTATATGCATGAACAAAAATATAAAATAAGTAATAACATTTCCTACTAAAAGATCTACCATTATAATTAAAATGGCAAAATCTAAAAAGGATCAAACCTAGCCACATGTCACCTTAAGACAGGGCCAAGATGGTAGTTCCTCAATTAGGTTCAGATCCATATTAACATCTCAAATTAGGATTGTTCTGCGTTAGATAATAAATAAGAATCTTAAAAAAAGGTAAAATCTAGCTTCTATGTCATTATAAGACCTGGCCAATATGGTAAAACCCGTTTTAAAAGATTCAATCTCTGTTAACATCTGCAAACTTGTTAACATTCGTGGCTAATGTGATCCGCAAAATCACACATGCCGCCTTTACGTTAGATTATCTCAATTATTTGTTATTATCTAAACATCCGATTGCGGTGTAATGCCTACGGGCTATGATTAACGTCCTCTGAGACTAAAGACAGTAGTAGCCTACAACTCCCTGTCAAAAAGAGGTAATGAACTTTGATTCAAACCTTAATGCCTCAATTCCATAAAATTTAGGCTTATAACTTAAATTTGTCTACGTGACTAGTCCTATTGTGCTATTATTAACTTATAATTTAGGATTATGATAAAGATCCTGACTAATTATATATTTAACAAATTAACTAAAATGGTTATTAAAACCATGGTTAATAAATCGTCAAGAACGATAGTACTGTTTAGGCTTCTAAATAAACCTTGTCCTTATTTTCTTTATGTAGCAATTAAAGCTACATGGCTAAGTCAGAAGAAGTAAACAGTCATTCGGTGGAAAACCCTGAAAATGCTAAAATACTTGTAACTTGTGCGGAACTGCAAGCATTGGTAGACAATGCTGTTACCAAAGCAATAAATAGGCAGTATAGTGAATCGAGCGGGACTCGAAGTAGGACCCAATCCGCTCCACATTCCAAGCCTAAGACTCACTCGAAGGCTCACAGCAAGCCACCCTCTAAGAAAGAGGAGCCCAAGAAAGATGATGATCAACATTCATCTAATCAAAACAGTGTTCCCTCAAAAAGGATAGTGTTTGATGCTAAACCTCATACCAAGTCCTGCACCTATAAGTACTTTGTTTCCTGCAAACCCCGGGATTTCACTGGGGAGAAAGGAGCAATAGATTGTATGACCTGGTTGGATGAAATGGACAGTTGACATCAACGGTTGTGCTGAAAGGGATATAGTTAAATATGTATCCCAATCATTCAAGGGAGAGGCACTGGCATGGTGGAAGTCTCTCATTCAAGCTGCTGGAAAGATCCCACTCTACAACTTGTCATGGGATCAGTTCGTTGCTCTCATTAAGGAGAATTATTGCCCGCAGCACGAAGTCGAAAGGATCGAATCAAATTTCTTATCATTGGTGATGAAGAATTTAGATTGCCAAGCTTATCTCACCAGCTTCAATACCCTGTCTAGGCTGGTTCCGTATCTGGTGACCCCATAACCCAAAAGGATTGCTCGTTTCATTGGTGGTTTAGCCCCAGAAATTAAAGCTAGTGTTAAGGCATCGAGACCTGCTACCTTCATATCAGCAGCTGATCTATCTCTGTCTCTTACCTTGGATGCGGTCACGTTAAGATCGCTCAGGAATTCAAAAGAAGGTAAGAGGAAGCATGAGGATGATACCTCACGAAGATCTGAGAAAAAGCACAGGGGTAATACAGACTTCAGGAAGAAGTCTGGATCCAACAAGGGTAGCCATCCAGCTGAGGAAAAGCCAAAGTGCAAGACTTGCCAAAAACGCCACTTTGGAAAGTGCAGACTTGAGTCCAAGTCTAAGTCAGGATCACCCGCGTGTGGGTTGTGGAAGTCTAAAGAGCACAAGACTGTTGATTGCAAGAAGATTAAAGTTGCCACATGCTACAACTGCAATGAGAAAGGGTATATTAAAACCAATTGCCCTAAATACGCCAAGAAGCCAGATGAGGTCAAGAAGACCAATACTAGGGTCTTCATGATGGATGCAAAGGAAGCTGTTCAGGACGACAACGTGATCACGGGTACTTTTCTCATAAATGATGTTTATGCCAGAGTATTGTTTGATTCTAGAGCGGATAAGTCTTTTGTGGATAACAAGTTTTGTGAGTTGTTGAAATTGCCTGTAAAAGCCTTAAGTGTGAAGTATGAGGTGGAATTAGCTGATGGAACCATAGAAACCGCCTCAACTGTGTTAGATGGATGTGTTTTACCCATTAGGAACCACTCTTTTCCTTTGTCCCTACTTCCCTTTAAGCTAGCCGGCTTTGATATAGTAATAGGTATGGACTGGTTATCGCATAACCAAGCCCAGATTGTGTGCAACAAGAAGCAAGTAGTAGTCAAAACTCTGTCTGGTGAGTCGCTTACCATACAGGGAGACACCCAGTATGGGCAACCTGAGCAAGTGTCTATGCTCAAGGCCTCTAAGTTTTTGAAGAAAGGTTGTGTCATCTACATGGCACAAGTGACTATCGATGAGCCGAAACCTAAGATTGTGGATATTCCCGTCATTTCTGAATACCCTGAAGTTTTTCCTGAAGAATTACCTGGTTTACCACTAGATAGGCAAGTGGAATTCCGAATTGACATCATCCCCGGAGCAGCACCTGTTGCTAGAACACCTTATAGGTTGGCACCAACAGAGATGAAGGAGTTTAGGACGCAGTTAGATGATCTGCTAGTGATGTGTTAAAAATGCAACATATAAATTTCATCAAATGAGGCATAAAACTAACCCTTTTTTAGTACTAATGTTGGGAAAAGTGTGCTTTTGTCTTCCTTTTGTATTTTCAGGATTAAATGAGCTCAAATTAACAAAAGAAGCAAAAAGACATCAAAATCTAACATAAATACAAGAAAAGGAACAAGACGTGGCATGCCCGACCCCACGACAGCATCTTCCCAAGCAAAACAAGAGATCAGAAGCCTGAACACGCCTCGTGCTCAGCCAGCACGGGGGCGTGCCCAAGTGTCAGCAGAAAAGACAAAGTGGTAGAAGCTTCTATTGCCCACCACAGGGCCGTGCTCAGTGGACACAGGGCCGTGGTCAACTATAAGATTCGCACAATCCAGCAAATCTGCATAGTACAAAGATTCTTCTGCACCACGGGGTCGTGCTCAGCGGACACGGGGGCGTGGTCAACTAAAAAGACAAAACAGCATTAAATGAAGAAAGAGAAGGATGTGGACACGGGGCCGTGCCCACTAGACACGGGGCCGTGCCCGAGCTTCTGTTCAGCCTATAAATAGAAGTGCTTGGCTCAAGCTCAAACCATCCCTTGGCACACCACCTCTCTCACACTTCACCCACCACCCACCACCACCATAACACCATCATCCACCACCATCATCCATTGTCCATCGTAGAGTGTGTGAGTCGTCTCGGGATCCAAGATTGATCGTAAGAGTTCTTGACAATCAAGGCCATGTTTGCCTAAGTCTCTTACATCACTTGGTGAAGACAAAGTGTCTAGTGTAATACTTTTTATTTCTAATCTTATGCACTTTTTACTTGGTTTTGTATTAATGACTTTAATAACTAGTTGCTTATGTTGAAGGTGATCTTTCCTTATCGTTTGTCCGTGGTGTCTTGGCATTATTTTACTGTCTATATAAAATAAAAGATTTTCACCATTCATATTTCCACGGTCTATATGGAGGTATGTTGGCTACCTGGTCGGGGGTTAAGAGAACGGTTTGGTAAAGGTCTTGCCATTGTTCAGCATTTAGAGGTTCTGCAATGGACCTGGGTCAAATTTAGTAGGACCTCCTTCAATACTTAACGGTATTGGATGGCGGGGGTCCAAACTCTTTGATCCCCTCATAAGTTAACTACTATTAATACTATAACCCGGCTATTTAGGACTGTATCCCTGCTGACTCAGACTACTTAGTCGAGGGTAACGTCACCTCCAAAAGAGGGGCCTACCATAATTTGCATTAATAACTTAATTAATTATCTTCCAATAATCCACCCTTTTAGGATTGTATCCTTGCTGACTCAAACTACTGGGGTGAGGGTAACGTCACCTTCAAAAGAGGGGCCTACTACAATAACTAAGATAATCTCTTAAATATGTGCAAAAGTGCGGAAATAATCAAAGGTTACACTAGATACGAGTCGGAACCAAGTGATTCATCTTGTCTATCTGTTTTTCTTTTTATTTTATTTTTCAGCATTTAGTTAGTTTTTTATTTTTCTTAGTTAAAAACATTTTTCTAAACTTTTTATTTTGATTAGACGTTGAGAAGAAACCGGTATTAAAAGCTCTTGTGTCCTTGGACGACCTCGGTATCTTGCCAACGCTATACTACGCTCACGATGGGTGCACTTGCCCATATGTGTGTTTAGTGTTAGTAAAATATCGTGTTTTATAAATTTAAAACTTGGCTAAAAATAAGTGTGGAAGGGGCTTAAAATATACACCTAATATATATAACACTTCACACGCATCAAGTTTTTGGCGCCGCTGCCGGGGACACAAGGATTTTAAGAAAGTTAGGAATCAACGGCCTAATCGTTTTTCTTATTTTTCATTTTTTTTTAGATTTTTCTTAAATTTTCAGCTTCTGCAGAGCTCAGCACGGGGTCGTGCCCGCTGAACACGCCCCGTGCCCCATCATTGGAACTGGCAACCCTGTTTTAAGTCAGACAGTAAGCTGAACACGGGGCCGTGCCCACTCAACAAGCCCTCGTGCCCATGTTTCAGTTACTGAAAACAGAACCGTAAGATCCCGACGGTTGGTAATTTCTGACACAAACATGAGTGATACTGATACTTTTTACTTTCGGCACTCTTATGGTACTATGTGGTGTCAATTATGTGGTGGTAACCATAAAGAATTAGAATGTTTTTTTCTAAATTATAAACCCCACTATATAGACCCATCATTTCCTAGTATCCTTAAGAGGGGCGAAAGTAAAAATAATCCCTATCGCTCCCTCGAATGCGCCCAACCGGATATTCTAGGAGAAATGCTTCTCGATGAATTATTTCAACTAGAAGATCTAATTTTTAATTGGTTAAAAGAACTTAGGGAAGATTTCAATAATCTTTTCCAAGACAATAACCAAGAAGAGAGGTTGGAACCGCATTCAAACAACTTCATTGTTTCCAATGATACTTCTAACTCTAGTAAGGACTCGAGCGATAGTCGTCCCTGTGTCGATTGTGTCGTGAAGGCCTCCCCATCAACTTCGTTTGATGCATACATAGACCTGAGCGATTCGACATACACCTTCTTTAATGAGAGCCCAGGAAAGGGTTGGACTTGTCCACCTACATATAGCATAGGAATCACCCTCACCGACAACCTCTTGCGTTCTCGTCTTAATCTAGATCAATTAAGGTATCTTAGGCACTTTGGGGTTGTTCCATCTAGTAAGGAACCACCCGATCCGGGAAAGATCCTTGAAATTCGAGAAATTCCTTAAGACATCTTCTAGACACGGGGCCGTGTCCAGGTCAGCACGCCCCCGTGTCCACCCAAAAGATTCCCTTCTGATTTTGTCAGAATGCGGACAAAAATGTGTCAGGATTCCATCTGCACACGGGGCCGTGTCCAGCCGACACGGGGCCGTGCGCAACGTACTGTCGTTTTCTATAAATGCAGCCAAGAATCCTGCACATTTGAACCATTCCAGGGACAGAGATTTGAGGAATATTCTCACATACCATCCTAGGTATTTTCTAAAAGAAGTTTCTCAACTATCTTCTTGTCCTTTCCTCTTTTATTCACTTTCATCTTCTTCAATTTTCCTCATACTTTCATTAAAGCTTGAACCTTCTATAGTTTCAAGCCTTATTGAGGTGTTTGTTAGATTTTTGTTCATGGAATCTTGGTAAAAATAAGTTCTATAACAATGTTTTAAGTTGTTTAAGTTCAAAAATACTTCAAAAATCATAAAAACAATTTGAAATCCCAAGATTCCTTGTCCATAAATCTTGCAGATATCTGAACACGGGGCCGTGTTCACCGAACACGGGGCCGTGTCCGAAGTACTGGACCCATAAAATTGAACTCTTTTCGGCATGTTTTCTCAGAATGGCAAGCAGAACAAGCGGAAACTCTTCGTCGCATTCTAGGAACAACCGGCAGGGGAGAAGATCATCTACGGTTGAGGATTCTCTTGTAAACTATGTTTACGCCTTAAGAGAAGCCCTTGATGAAGTAACAAGTGTGAAAGAGGCATTGGTCGACCGCATTAATCATTTGACGGTGGGACTAGAAGGGTGTCTCCGGGAGGTCAACCTTTTGCACCAAAGGTTGAACATTCTCGCCTCTCATCCTTTGGTACCGATTATCACCCAAAGGGCATGGAATGTGGTGCCGGAAGTCATCATTCCGGCCGAATGGTACGCCCTACATCCGGAACCTCCTCGAGACATACTACAAGGGGTTCCGGTTGGTGTCGCTCCTCCTCCTCAAGATGTCGAGGAACATGAAGCCACCTCCCTTCTCCCGAGGGAGATAGAAGAATGGCTCTAGCAACATCTAAGGAACACCGTTCGGCTTGGAGCTCTGCAAGGCTTTTAAACCGGAAATCTATTTCCGAAATTTTAGTTCTTATTGTAGAAGTAGAACTCCTTAGGATGATTTTACGGATCACTTGACCTATTTAATATTAGGACTTTTAACTTTTATTTTCTACTTTATTTTTCATTTTTAGGACTATTATGTAATTCTCTCTATGATTAATGAATGATGGTTTTAGTTAAATTGGTGTTTTGGATGGTGTTGAAATGAATAAAACACACTTGAGATGGCAAAGGATGCAAGGGAAACTCGAACCAGCACACTATGCGGGAAAACAGAACCGTCCGACAAATTTCTTCGTTTATTGTAAGTTCGGCACGGGCCGTGTCCACCCAACACGGCCCCGTGCTGCACAGTCTGCAGAAAAAGACCCAGTTCAGGTAACTGGACACGGGCCGTGTTCACCCAACACGCCCCTGTGTCTAGACTTCTGTTTCTCTTGCTTTGATTTTGTTACTGGCACTTGAACATGGGGCCGTGCCCGGACAACACGGGGTCGTGTTCAGTGCCCAATAACACAATTTTTTTTGCTTTTTACACCTTTTTACACATTCAATCAACCTAAAAACTTATTTTTGGGACACATTGAGGACAATGTGTAATTTAAGTGTGGGGGGGGGGGGGATGCTAAAACCTTGAACCTTGCAAGTCCTAAACACAAGCCTTACACAAAACTCTATTGGAACCGCTTATCACCCCAAATTTTTTCAAAAACATTTTCATTTGTTTTTCTTGTCTAGGTTTAACTCGGGAAATTCAAGTTCTCAAAAAGGTTATATTTTTACAAATTTACAACCGATAGCGTCGTGATAAAAAGAACCAACATAAGAAAATTATGAAAAGGCATGACAAGCTTAGTTAAAATTTGATTATATATACTTGATCACATAAAAAACCCATTCCCACAAAAGTGAGTTTTGAGCCTTTATTGAGCATACAATTACATATCATTAGAACTAAATGCTCATTTTTCGTTTCTTGTGTGAATAGCCGCTTGGTTCTTACGACTCTAGAACTTGCCATGACGATACATTCCCGGTCCTTACCAACTTAAAACCCGAGTAAGTAAATGATGGAGGCATTAGGACTGACCTTTTTATTTCTACACCATTATTTTTCTTTTTTTACCACCTACCCAAAATCCCCCTAGTTAGCCCCTTTGAGCCTAAACCTTTTCATTTCACAACCCAAACCAAACACCCTTTTTACCCACTAAAACCTTTTTCATTTTTACCCCTTTGTTTTAGTAACAAGTTCGATTTTTCGTATGAAAAAAAAAATTTGTTGATGATGAAGCAAAAGAAAATAAACAAACAAGTTCATCAAAAATAACTTTGTTTGAATAAATAGCTTCATCAAAAATAAAAGTTACGAAAATAGAAAGTCATACGAAAACCGACACTTGTTACGCTTTTCGCCCTTTTTCTACTAACCACTAACCACCAACCCAACCACCTACCTTTAACCCAAGCCTAACCCTTAACCCACAAAGTCCTCTTGATATTTACAAAGGTATATAAGTTAAAAAGGAGGAGGATTGATTGCCTGGCAAGCGTATGGTAGGAGTAAGTTCCATGCCGCTCTCGAGTGATCCACAAAAATACTTTTTCGGCCGAGTGTTGAGTGATCCTCGTGAGGTATGTGAACTTGTATATAAATAGAATTTTAAAGAGGCATGTTATGCCCTAATAAGTAATTTATCTTATGAAAAGTTTTAAATAAATCATGACGAATAGGATTGTAAATAAATAAAAATAAAACTAAATGAAGAATCTTGGAAATCCCGACACTCTACGACAAGCCCAAAAAAAAACCTTCTTTCCTACCCATTCCATTTGGGAGTGTAATAGCCACATATTAAAGAGTTTTGCTTGAGGACAAGCAAAGATTCAAGTGTGGGGGTATTTGATGTGTTAAAAATGCAACATATAAATTTCATCAAATGAGGCATAAAACTAACCCTTTTTTAGTACTAATGTTGGGAAAAGTGTGCTTTTGTCTTCCTTTTGTATTTTCAGGATTAAATGAGCTCAAATTAACAAAAGAAGCAAAAAGACATCAAAATCTAACATAAATACAAGAAAAGGAACAAGACGTGGCATGCCCGACCCCACGACCGCATCTTCCCAAGCAAAACAAGAGATCAGAAGCCTGAACACGCCCCGTGCTCAGCCAGCACGGGGGCGTGCCCAAGTGTCAGCAGAAAAGACAAAGTGGTAGAAGCTTCTATTGCCCACCACGGGGCCGTGCTCAGCGGACACGGGGCCGTGGTCAACTATAAGATTCGCACAATCCAGCAAATCTGCATTGTACAAAGATTCTTCTGCACCACGGGGTCGTGCTCAGCGGACACGGGGGCGTGGTCAACTACTATTAATACTATAACCCGGCTATTTAGTACTGTATCCCTGCTGACTCAGACTACTTAGTCGAGGGTAACGTCACCTCCAAAAGAGGGGCCTACCATAATTTGCATTAATAACTTAATTAATTATCTTCCAATAATCCACCATTTTAGGATTGTATCCTTGCTGACTCAAACTACTGGGGTGAGGGTAACGTCACCTTCAAAAGAGGGGCCTACTACAATTACTAAGATAATCTCTTAAATATGTGCAAAAGTGCGGAAATAATCAAATGTTACACTAGATACGAGTCGGAACCAAGTGATTCATCTTGTCTATCTGTTTTTCTTTTTATTTTATTTTTCAGCATTTAGTTAGTTTTTATTTTTCTTAGTTAAAAACATTTTTCTAAACTTTTTATTTTGATTAGACGTTGAGGAGAAACCGATATTAAAAGCTCTTGTGTCCTTGGACGACCTCGGTATCTTGCCAACACTATACTACGCTCACGATGGGTGCACTTGCCCATATGTGTGTTTAGTGTTAGTAAAATATCGTGTTTTATAAATTTAAAACTTGGCTAAAAATAAGTGTTAAAGGGGCTTAAAATATACACCTAATATATATAACACTTCACACGCATCACTAGCCAAAGGTTTCATTAGACCTAGTTCGTCTCCTTGGGGAGCGCCGATCTTGTTTGTCAAGAAGAAAGATGGATCGATGCGTCTGTGCATCGATTACCGTGAGCTTAATAAGGTCACTCTCAAGAATAGATATCCATTGCCCAGGATCGACGATCTGTTCGATCAATTACAAGGGGCAAGCTACTTTTCCAAGATCGATTTGAGATCGGGCTATCATCAATTGAAGGTTAAAGATGAAGATGTACACAAGACTGCATTTAGGACTCGTTATGGTCATTACGAGTTCCTAGTGATGCCATTTGGGCTCACTAATGCACCTGCCACATTCATGGATCTCATGAATCGCGTCTGCAAGCCCTACTTTTACAAATTTGTCATTGTCTTCATTGACGACATCCTCATCTACTCGAAGAACCAAGCTGACCATGAGAAACACCTTCGCTGTATTCTTAAACTTCTACATCATGAGAAACTCTACGCCAAGTTTTCAAAATGTGAATTTTGGCTTCGAGAAGTCCAATTCCTTGGACATGTAGTTAGTGAGCGTGATATCCAAGTGGATCCCGCTAAGGTAGAAGCAGTTATGAACTAGCAAGAGCCAAAGACGCCTACTGAGATACGCAGCTTTCTAGGACTAGCAGGATACTATAGGCGATTTATTGAAAACTTCTCAAGGATTGCTGTGCCCCTAACTTCGTTGACACGTAAGAAGGTTAAGTTTGATTGGGGCCCTAAGTAGCAGGAATCCTTTGACATTCTTAAGAAAAAGTTGAGCAACGCTCCTGTATTGACGTTGCCTGATGGAATTGATGAGTTTGTAGTATATTGTGATGCATCACACACCGGTATGGGTTGTGTGCTCATGCAAAAAGGTAAAGTCATTGCCTATGCTTCCCGACAATTAAAGGTGCACGAGAAGAATTACACCACCCATGACTTGGAATTGGGTGTCGTTGTATTTGCACTAAAACTGTGGAGGCATTACTTGTATGGAACCAAGTGTGTGATCTATTCAGATCACAAAAGCCTTCAACACTTGTTCAATCAGAAGGACTTGAACATGAGGTAGCGACGCTGGATGGAAACTTTAAATGATGTGTCAATTAATCTAGACCAGCCCTACAAACCGGCCCTAATGGACGACAAATAAGTAAAACTGTATACATGATTATTTAATAATTATCCCAAGTTATAAAGGATATTTTTTCCGAAGTGCATTCAAATCAATTTTCAAACTCTTTTCAAAATGAGTCAGTTAAGTTGTATTTACCAGTGTAAACTGACGTATTTTCCAAAAAGGTTAAGTGCAGGTGCTACACGTAATAGGCTGGATACTCCAGACACCAATAATCAAGTCTCGCAAAGCTCTAGGTGTCAAAGTCTGATGAATAGTTTTCCTCTTTATTCTGATCCGCATGTGGATCTGTTTCAACTACATTGTGATACTTTATATTACAATTTATTTGGTTGAAATAAATCTATCTTTTGCTTCCGCTGTGCATTTAAATATTGTGTTATTTGACTGTGATGATATCAACTACGTCACGATACTCCCCACCGGGCCCACCGATAATACGTGGAAATATCGGGGTGTGACAACATGTATCATCTTCAATATGGGAGCCTCAGGGACCTTCTGTTATGGACTCTGAAGTCTGGTTTAAAGTTTAAATAGGTTTGATTTTGGGAATAGGTCCATAAAGGTCTTTCCTCCAACCGGTTGCACGCTTAACCTAGCTGTGGTACGAAGCTTGGCATTTCTAGGCTTCGGATGTGTAGAATTTCCATCAACGGCTTCTTTTCCTGGCGACATATTCAAAACACATAAAATCGAAAACAATGTTTACTTAATACGGATGAGAGCATTCCTATGTTAAGTCTAGACTCGGAAGGTCTAAGGAATATGCTACTGTGTCATTTGAGATTAAACACTAAAGGCTAGTGTTTAATTCACTCAAACGTTGGCTCTGATACCAACCTGTCACACCCCGATATTTACAGCTCAACCCGGTGGGGAGTATCATGACGTGAGATTGATATCGTCATAGTCAACATACACAGAATAGCACAGCGGAAGTCTTGGAATACAAAATATTATTACAAACCCAATTGTCAGAAAATACTAAAAAGATAATTTCATTCGAGCTTGCAATATTGAATCCATAGGCGGATCATATTAAAATATACAAAATGGAGTTTAGCAGACTTTAGGGCATCCTAAGGATTTGCAAGATCCTTCATTGACACCAAGGAGCTTCCAGCCAATTACGTATAGTACTTGTCCGTAACACCTCGGAAATTCATGTCCAGTAAAATAAAGACACGTGTCATGTAATGCAAACGTGCTATGGAAACGGATCCATATAAAGATGTGCGGTAGGATTTAAAAATGTCGACATGTTAATTTATACCTCTGAGCGACCTACTAATAAATCCCTAACCATGATATAATTTATTAACATCTCAAATTATGCAAATAAATCTGGTTATCCTAAATAATAAATTAATTATAACTCTAGACATGGATCCAATGCAAATTCTTGGTATTTCCGTCAATTTAAGCCTCCCACAAAGTACCAAAATGTGTAAGTGCTTGCCTAGACATGCAATGGCTGAAAACATGGTCCCCATTCTGATTAAAACGCATGAGATTCGGAGATGTAGACATTGCATGGTCACAGCCTGAATTAAAATGAATTTTTGTCCTCTGCTGAAGCCTTACGGACCGTAAGGGTTGGAGCTTACAGTCCGTAAGCAGTGTATCTGGGCGATTTAATTGACAGCTTCCTGTCCAAACGGTTACACCGCCTTATTTCAGTGGTATTCGAAAATCAGGGACTCTCTAGGTGGTTTTTAGCATCTTAGGTACACCTGGGATGATCTTACAACACCTATAGACTAATTTGGCATGATCTAAAGCTTTTGGGTTCACTATATAAGAAGATCAAACTTGCTACATTTTGGTCTTTCATTTGCAACTTCTCTCAAGATAGTCTCTGGAGCTCTCCTGAACAGCAACAAGTTTCCTAGTGGTCCTTAATCATACTTAGGACTTTTGTAAGTGTCCTTAAACCCTTCTAATTCAGTTTAGCTTAGTTAATTAGCTAAAAGTCAAACCGTCGTAATTAAGGTTTGACTTCGAGATTAATTAATATTTGTTCAGTCAAATCTCGAATTGAAAGTACCTATAAGTAGGTAATTATGTGGGTAATAAACCCTCAAAAGGGTACTCTCTGATTCAAACTCTAACTTGGTCAATTGTCGGGTCAAAGTTGTTATTAAAAAGTCAACATAATGTTTATTTTCAAATTAATGCATAGTTAGCAATGTAGGAGATATGCAACCTATTTTATAAATAATATAACTTGGTAATTAATGTAAGAACATGTCTAAGCATGTTCAACCCGACAATTTTCAGTAGAAACCCGGTTCGGAACCGAAAGTCGCATAATTTGACTTTTTCTTAGACTTTCAGTTCTGACCCGTTTAAACCTAGTTTAGGATTGCCTTAAAGCTTCTTTTGAACCTAGTTACATGTTAGTATAACCCTCTGAGATTATACAACTTGGTTCATTAGTTATTCGATTAATATGCATGATTCCGTTAATTGCTTATATGGTGACTATTATGCCCTTTTCACCTTAAAATGTGATTTTTGAAAAAGTAAAAGTGTAGAAGCCTTAGTTACTGATTTATAAACTTGCTCCTAAAATTTGAAATCAGTTTGAGGTCTAGATTAAGAGTTATGCTCATTAGCGTAATTAGAAAGCTTTTTATTAAATAAACGGCGTAATTAGCATATAGCCTATCTAAACCCGGTTTTTAACAACAAACTTTTTACCCACTGATAAAAAATAATATTTTGATATTTTTAAAAATTTTTATTTAATTTTTGGCTGAGCATAACATAGGTCTCTAAGTTTGATTCGGTTAATGCCGGTTTTGCCCTTTTAAGCCATAAAATGAGTTTTACAAATCCTTTTGACCCCAAACCTTTTTCTACTAATTTTATTTGATAAATAAAATATTTTGAGCCTTCTGGGATTATAAAAATATCAGCTTTTCTTTGAAAACCCGGAAATGGCTCCAAATCGCCTTTTTTTAAGCGTTTTAACGCATAGTATGTACTAAAACTATATTTAACACATAAGGTTGATACCTACTGATATTTTTAGTATATTTTTATATATTAACAGTAAGTAAAAGTTTTTAAACTCAGGTTTCCAGTTTTGACCTTTTAAGCCTAAGTGAAATTACCAAAATACCCCTAAGATGCATAGTTTGGTTTTAAATGTTAAATTTCACATATAGGTCATACCCAACTGTTATAACTTATTAAATTAAGTGTATTTACTGAATAAATCAGACCTGTAACTCAGATTACTAATTAAACTCTTTTATAACCTTTTAAGTGACCAAAATGCCCTTACGAGGCATAGTTTGAGTTTAAATCCATTTCGGGCATAATAGGGGATATCTTACTGATGTCTCTACATATTTAAGGCATATTAACTTAGGAAACTTGTATATGACTCTTATGGTTACCCGTTGCGCCCTTTTCGCCTTCGGTTCGGTTTATGTAACTAGTTTGCATAAATTGACCGAAACGGGTCAAACCTTATCAGTTTTGTCTCAAAATCCAGAATGCGTTTAGTTTACCCATATTATACAAGTCTCCAAATTTTCGGGTCTAAATCACATTCCATTCTGGTCTTCGCTTAATCATGCGTTTGAACCGTATCTTCCGTTAAAACTAACCAGTCTAAGCTTAAGCTTAAATAAAGACCCGTTAGAAATCTAATAGGTTATTATAAACCTTTGTTCCAGAATAGGAGGCCCAGTAAAAGCTACCCGCAATTGCCATTTGTGAATTATACTTGCAAATGTAAATACTTTTAACTTATTTTCCCTATACGGGCTTGGGGTATGGTATATAAAATACCGCTTGGTCGGGCATTGAATCTTTAATCGAATAGAGGTTAAATCATTGATATGCTCCGTTTTGAAATATTTTGTTTGCTTAAAGCTTTTGGGGGGTTAATGACCATGCCCCGGATATCCTTGGCATCATCTTACGAGATGGCCATGACCTAAGCACGGGGTGTAGGCGTACACCTGTCAGTGCCTAACCAAATAATGTGGTGTGCCTATTGATCTTTAACCCGGTCTACTGATCGGGCTACTGAACGCATAAGAAACATGTAATTCACTTACAAGATTGTATTCAAATAATTATCCCAAGTTATAAAATGTTTTATGCCACGTGCATTCAAATAAATTTTCAAACCTTTTCAAAGTGAGTGAGTTAAATTGTATTTACCAGTGTAAACTGACGTATTTTCCAAAAGGTTAAGTGCAGGTACTACTCGTACTAGGCTGGCTGTCTTCTAGCGTCCACAATAAGTCTCGCAAGCTTGGATGTCAATAAAACTGTTTAACAATATCTCCTTTTTATTTTGATCCGCATGTGGATCCGTTTCAACTATTTCGTGGTATTTAATATTACAATTTATTAAAGTTGAAATGAATCTATCTTTGCTTCCGCTGTGCATTTAAATTTGTGTTGTTTGACTATGATGATATCAACTACGTCACGATACTCCCCACCGGGCCCACCGGTAATACGTGGAAATATCGGGGTGTGACAGGTTGGTATCAGAGCCAACGCTGAGTGAATTAAACACCAGCCTTTTGTGTTTAATCTCAGTTACACAATTGCACATTCCTCAATTCTTGAGTCTAGACAAAGGACTTACGATTAATCAAAAATTGTTTTATTTTTACTTTGTCTTTTATATATACTTGTTGTATCACTTGTTTGTTTTTGACAGGTTAAGCAAAATGCCACCAAGAATGAGAGGGAGAGGAAGAGGAAAATGGCCACTCGTCATGTAACATCCCGAAATCTCAAAACTTTATACTAGAATGATAAGGTGTATAATAAACAAGAATAAACTAACTAGGATAAATAACCCAGTTAGTTAGAAGTCTTGTAGTAACATAGGAATGAGTTAAAAAGCCAAAGATATAAACTAAATAAGAGTGGAGGGGCCTAGGTTGTCAAAATTGAAACTTTCATTCCTAATAATTAGTAAAATAAGAACCAAACACTCCATTTGGAGTTCCTGGTTGATCAAGAAAACACAGGGGGCGACACCCACATCTTCACAACCCTAAATTCTACTAAAATCTCAAATTGAAGGCTCAAATCATGTCATAATTGAAATCTAAGCATAGAATCGTGATCTCCTCGTCAAGGAGGTCATAAGGTATGTCAAATTAGGCTGTTTTGATACAACTCAAATTCTTGCTTGTAATTGAAATCGAAGGTTGAGCTTGATTATGTGTTGTAAAACATGAAATTGGAAGTAATGTGAAGTTTAAGGACAAACCCTAGATGATTTCTTGTCAAAATCTTGCATGTTAGTTGTAAGGATCAAAATCACTATAGTGGGTGATTAGTAAGTTAGTAGAACTTGATAAACACTAGGATTAAAATTCTTGTTCTAGTGTAAACTGAAATTGTGAGCTAATCTCTGAAATTTTTGATGTTAAAATATGTGTATATTGTCTAATTGAAGTTAATTTGAGTGATAATTTCAAGTTATGAACTTGGTTTAGATCATGTAGAAATCTGACCCGCAAGGTGTTTGATAAAACGCCTAAATGAGGGTTAAAATGTTAAAGATTTTTAAAAACGCAGATTTGTATATGTTATGAATTTATGCGTTAAAGCTTATGAAAGAGTTCTAATCATGTTACGAATTGAAATCTATAGGCAAGGAATCCGGAACGTCATGTGGACACACCGGAGGTGATACTCGCGGAAAAGGTGTGCTTTAAAGGTACGTGGCTTTAGCCCCATTAAAATTATGTGTAAATAATTAGTTTTTTTGTGCGAACGGTGTTGTAGTGAAATGGATGCGTTTGATGCGTTGTTGAAGTGGCGAAGTACACTCGACCATCAAACGGGTCAAAGTAAAGACTTGGTATATAGTTTGGCTAGTCAATGAGGTGATGGTTTTCACTAAATAGCCAAACGGGTCAAAATGATGTTTTCAAAAGAATCACGAGAGTAGAGACTTGAAAGTCTTATACCTCGTTAAATGGTGAATTGTACCATACCAATGATTTGGTGATATTAACCTAAGTATAAGAACCCGGAATATGGGTCAAACAATAAATGTTAAATGAAAAAGGGTTGGTTGAAACGGAATGCTTGAATTCCGAAGAAACAAGTATTAGCCCTAAGGGAATCGCAAAGCCATGGAATTGGCGCGAATACACCAAGTATGTGAGCCCGGGTGATTGGGTAATAATGTCTAAAAGGTCTTAAGAATGGAAAAGAGGTGCTATGCACTTACACTAATGGGTTGGATAATGAAAATAAGGAAATTGTGAACCAATTGTCGGTATCTCGGTTTCCGCGATGTGAAATTTACATGGTTGAGTCCGTAATTTTATTACGGACTCGTAGGAAAAAGAATCGGTTAAAACGGACTAACGAGTAGAAAGTTATGATCTTTTAAAGTTGAAAAATAGTTAAATGGCAAAAATGCAGAGCCCGCCGTAAATTACGGTCCCACCTTAATTTACGGTGGATGTCTGAAGTCTTACGATGTATGCTTCCTGTGTTACGGCAGACCAGGGTTGTTCAGAGTCTACCGTATCTTCGATGACACCGTAAGTTACGGTGGAATCCTGAAAACTTGTATTTTGTTTGTTAGTTTGCGATGTTAGAATTCGTTTATACGTAATGTATTGATGTCAAAACTAATGTTTTAGTGTTTGACCCTAGGTATGGATGAGTTTCTCCCGAATGGTGATCAAGAACTTTGTCAAGAACCGAACACGTATTTTGAAGCTTCCGCGTTAACTTAACTTTGTTTTAGACAATGATTTTGATGTAAATGAATTGATAACCATGTCCTAAGGTTTTGAACTAGTTGGTAGCGACTAGTAGAATCTACTTTAAACTTTCTTTTTGTAATTAACATGATCATGTTTAAAGTTTCTAATCGAAAATATTTTGTAAATTGGGTTTTTAGTATAAACTCATGTATTAATTTAAGTAATCTCATTATCATAAAAAGGGTGTTACAAGTTGGTAATCAGAGCTCAAGGTTGTTAACAAGTGTGTTCGGTTCAAGCTTGATCAAACATCCGGTAAGAGTTAATTGTTTTTAGTAGAGTTATTAAGTATAAAGAGGGAATAATGAATAGATATGCATGGGAAGAGTGTGTTAACACACTCAAACCCGGAAAGTGCATTAAATAAGAACGGTGAAAACAAGTCACGAACTTGAATAAACCGAAGCAAATGAATCACATGTTATAGATGAAATGTTAACGCTTGATGTAAACATTTCAGTCAAAGATGGCGAATAAAGGTAATGATGATGCGGTGCCAAGAGTCACCGAGCAAACGAGAGAAGTGATTGCTGAGGAGGTAGGAAGAGCAATCGAAAACAGTTTGTCGGGTTTTATCGACAAAATCCAAAACACGGTATTATCAGTGGTGGAAGAAAGGATCAAGAAATTGGAGGATAATACCAATTTAGCAAAGGAGAAGTCGGGAGGACGAAAATCTTGTTCTTATAAAGAGTTCTTGGCGTGTAAACCGCCAATCTACAATGGGGAGGTTGACCCGATAATATGCCATCGATGGCTAAGTGATATGGAGGGAGTATTTGAAAGGACCCATTGCGATGAGGACGACTTCGTGGCTTATGGCACGGGTCAGTTAAGGGGTCAGGCGAAAGATTGGTGGGATAACAAGAAGAAAGAGATCGGAAGTGAAGCGGCTAAGGCTATGACATGGGACGAGTTTAAGACGCCGTTTCTTAAACATCATAGTCCCAAGGCAATCATTAACAAAATCAAGGAAGAATTTATGCAGCATCGACACAAGGGTGAATCTATCGATAAAATCACGGGAACGTTCATGGATAAAATGAAGTTTTGTGATGATCTCATAACGAATGAAGAGCAGAAAATATATTATTATTATAATATGCTAAGCGCCGAGTATAGGGAGTTTATGACTCCTTCGAAGTATGAGACTCTCACCGAAATTATAAACGTTGCTCGAGAACGAGAGATAGAGTTGAAGAAACAGATAGAAAGAGGCGAAAGAAGGGCACATGTAGTCAACCCAAGCCCGACGAAAAAGGCACGTCCGAACGAATCCTCAAAGAAACAAGAAGGAAAAAGTGGGTCATCAAGCTGCAAGATATGCGGGAAAGGACACAAGGGTGAGTGCCGGTTTAAGGATAAGCCGTGTCCTATTTGTGGGAAAACCGGGCACACGGCTGCGTTGTGTTCGGGGAAGGTGTCGGTGTGTTACAAATGTTATCAGCCGGGACACAAGAAATCAGAGTGTCCGGAATTGATCGGGAAGAAAGATGACAAGGATACACGTACCGAGACACCAAGAGCAAAAGCAAGATCCTTCCAGTTAATGGCAGCCGAGGCAAAGGTGGAACCCGATGTGGTTTCAGGTATATTTGCTATAAACTCGATTCACGCACATGTGTTATTTGATACGGGTGCGAATAAATCCTTTGTTTCGCATGGACTTATTCGACATCCTTCTTTTGTACTAACAAAATTGCCTATGCCATTAGAAGTAGAAATAGGTGATAACAAAAGTTTCCTTGTATGTGATGTATGTCGAGACTGCAAAATAAACATTGATGATGAGGAATATTTAATAGATTTGATCCCTATGTCAATGGGAGAATTCCAAGTAGTGGTCGGGATGGATTGGTTATCTCGACATCATGCAGAAGTGATATGTTTCCGCAAGGAGATAAAATTGACATCTCCAAGCGGAAAGCAAGTCACCATCTATTGCGAAAAAGGGGACAGTCCCGTTATGTGCTCAATACTAAAAGCTCATAAACTTATGAAGCGCAGATGGAAAGCATTTATGATATACGTAAATGAACCTGATAAAGAGACGCCGAAGATGGAAGATGTACCAGTGGTACGTGAATACGCTGATGTATTTCCGGGAGAGTTACCGGGAATACCGCCAGAACGAGAAGTAGAGTTCGGAATTGAATTGATTCCGGGTGCGAAACCAGTGGCTAAGGCGCCATATCGATTAGCGCCATCAGAATTGCAAGAATTGATGTCACAAATCCAAGAATTGCTCGACAAGGGATTTATTCGGCCAAGTGTGTCCCCATGGGGCGCACCGGTATTATTCGTAAGAAAGAAGGATGGGAGCATGCGTATGTGTATTGATTACCGGGAGTATAATAAACTCACGGTAAAGAATCGATATCCGCTTCCAAGAATTGATGACCTATTTGACCAATTACAGGGTGCAAGTTGGTTCTCAAAAATCGACCTCAGATCGGGGTATCATCAGTTGAAAGTCAAAGAGGAGGATGTACCGAAAACGGCTTTTCGTACACGGTATGGACATTACGAGTTTCTCGTTATGTCCTTTGGGTTAACTAATGCACCCGCGGATTTCATGGATCTCATGAACCGGGTTTGCAAACCCATGTTAGACAAGTCAGTGATAGTGTTCATTGATGACATCTTGATATACTCCAAGAATGAAGCAGAACATGCAAGTCATTTGCGTGAAGTGTTGGAGACGCTCAGGAAAGAGAAATTGTATGCGAAATTCTCAAAATGTGCCTTCTGGTTACGAGAGGTGCAATTTCTTGGGCACATCATTAGTGCAAACGGGGCAAAGATAAAAGCTGTGTCAAGATGGACTCCACCGAATAATCCTTCGGAAATCAGAAGCTTCTTGGGGCTTGCGGGTTATTATCGGAGATTCATACAAGATTTCTCCAAAATTGCTACGCCGTTGACCAAACTAACCCGTAAGGATGAAAAGTTTATTTGGGCCGAGGATCAAGAAAGGGCGTTCCAAACGCTCAAGGAAAAATTGACCCATGCGCCGGTGTTGACATTACCGGACGGAACGGAGGATATGGTAGTTTACTCGGATGCATCGCATTCGGGACTTGGCTGCGTTTTGATGCAGCGTGGCAAGGTTATAGCCTATGCCTCGAGGCAGCTAAAGACTCATGAGAAGAGATATTCTACCCATGACCTCGAGTTGGCAGCAGTGGTGTTTGCCTTGAAGATATCGAGGCATTACTTGTATGGGGTGAAGTGCACTATCTTTACCGACCACAAAAGCTTAAAGTATTTCTTCAATCAAAAGGAATTAAATATGAGGCAGAGGCGGTGGTTAGAAACTGTCAAAGACTTTGATTGTGAAATACATTACCACCCCGGGAAGGCTAATGTAGTGGCAGACGCATTGAGCCGAAAGACAGATTATACGCCTATTCAAGTACGATCGATGCAACTAGTTGTGACATCGGGTTTGCTTGAACAAATCCGAAAATCTCAAATTGAAGCAATCAAGGAAGAAAATGTGAAGAAGGAAAGGATAGTTGGGCAACTAAAAGACCTGGAGGATGATAATCAAGGATTGAAAACTCGATTTGGGAGAATTTGGGTTCCAAATACGTGTGGGGCTAAGGTGCGTCTACTTGACGAGGCCCATAAATCTCATTAGTCAATTCATCCGGGGGCGACCAAAATGTATAATGACTTAAAACAAAACTATTGGTGGCCCGGAATGAAAAGAGATATTGTGAAGTATGTGGAGAAGTGTCTGACTTGTTTACAAGTCAAAGCGGAGCACCAAAAGCCATATGGTAGGTTGCAACCGCTGGATATCCCAGTTTGGAAATGGGAACAAATCACGATGGATTTGTTAACCAAATTTCCCAAAATCAATCGCGGGTTTGATGCTATATGGGTAGTTGTGGATAGATTGACAAAAAGTGCTCACTTCATTCCGATTCGTGAGACTTATACATCCGAAAAGATGTCGGAAGTGTACACCAATGAAATAATAGCACGTCATGGAGTGCCGATATCCATTGTATCAGACAGAGATACTCGGTTTACTTCGAAATTTTGGCACGAATTCCAAGAACAAATGGGAACTAAATTGTTCATTAGCACTGCTTACCATCCACAAACGGATGGGCAAAGTGAGAGAACGATACAAACGTTGGAAGATATGTTGCGGGCTTGCATTATCGACTTCGGGGGTAGTTGGGATGTCTATCTACCCTTGGTCGAGTTCTCATATAACAACAGCTATCATACGAGCATTAAAATGGCTCCTTACGAAATGTTATATGGAAGAAAGTTTCGAACCCTGGTATGTTGGGGAGAAGTGGGTCCACGAGGACTAGCTCCTACTGATATAATCCGGAATACGAATGAGAAGATCGACTTGGTCCGAGCTAACCTAAAGGCGGCTCAGGCTCGACAAAAAGCGTACGCAGATAAATGGAACAGACCAATTGAATTTCAAGTTGGCGATAAAGTGATGCTAAAAGTATCGCCATGGAAAGGAATTATACGGTTCAGAAAAAGAGGAAAGTTGAGTCCGAGGTTCATTGGGCCATTCAGAATCACTGAACGGGTTGGTAAGGTAGAATATCGCCTCGAACTACCCGAAGAGTTGAGTGGAATTCATAGCACATTCCATGTGTCACATCTCCGAAAATGCTTAGTAGACGAAACTGCTCGCATCCGCTATGATGATATCGAGGTGGATAACAGCCTCAACAATGTGGTGAGGCCAATTGCAATTTTAGATCGAAAAGAGAAGAGCCTGAGGAACAAAGTAATTAATCAAGTGAAGGTTAAATGGGAGCACAAGAAGGGTGCGGATACCACGTGGGAATCCGAAGAAGAGATGCAACGGCTCTACCCTAAACTATTTGGTACGTATTACAGTTTCGGGGACGAAACCCTTTTTAAGGGGGGTGGACTTGTAACATCCCGAAATCTCAAAACTTTATACTAGAATGATAAAGTGTATAATAAACAAGAATAAACTAACTAGGATAAATAACCCAGTTAGTTAGAAGTCTTGTAGTAACATAGGAATGAGTTAAAAAGCCAAAGATATAAACTAAATAAGAGTGGAGGGGCCTAGGTTGTCAAAATTGAAACTTTCATTACTAATAATTAGTAAAATAAGAACCAAACACTCCATTTGGAGTTCCTGGTCGATCAAGAAAACACAGGGGCCGACACCCACATCTTCACAACCCTAAATTCTACTAAAATCTCAAATTGAAGGCTCAAATCATGTCATAATTGAAATCTGAGCATAGAATCGTGATCTCCTCGTCAAGGAGGTCATAAGGTATGTCAAATTAGGCTGTTTTGATACAACTCAAATTCTTGCATGTAATTGAAATCGAAGGTTGAGCTTGATTATGTGTTGTAAAACATGAAATTGGAAGTAATGTGAAGTTTAGGGACAAACCCTAGATGATTTCTTGTTAAAATCTTGCATGTTAGTTGTAAGGATCAAAATCACTATAGTGGGTGATTAGTACGCTAGTAGAACTTGATAAACACTAGGATTAAAATTCTTGTTCTAGTGTAAACTGAAATTGTGAGCTAATCTCTGAAATTTTTGATGTTAAAATATGTGTATATTGTCTAATTGAAGTTAATTTGAGTGATAATTTCAAGTTATGAACTTGGTTTAGATCATGTAGAAATCTGACCCGCAAGGTGTTTGATAAAACGCCTAAATGAGGGTTAAAATGTTAAAGATTTCTAAAAACGCAGATTTGTATATGTTATGAATTTATGCATTAAAGCTTATGAAAGAGTTCTAATCATGTTACGAATTGAACTCTTTAGGCAAGGAATCCGGAACGTCAAGTGGACACGCCAAATGTGATACTCGCGGAAAAGGTGTGCTTTAAAGGTACGTGGCTTTAGCCCCGTTAAAATTATGTGTAAATAATTAGTTTTGTTGTGCGAACGGTGTTGTAGTGAAATGGATGCGTTTGATGCGTTGTTGAAGTGGCGAAGTACACTCGACCATCAAACGGGTCAGAGTAAAGACTTGGTATATAGTTTGGCTAGTCAATGAGGTGATGGTTTTCACTAAATAGCCAAGCGGGTCAAAATGATGTTTTCAAAAGAATCACGAGAGTAGAGACTTGAAAGTCTTATACCTCGTTAAATGGTGAATTGTACCATACCAATAATTTGGTGATATTAAACTAAGTATAAGAACCCGGAATATGGGTCAAACAATAAATGTTAAATGAAAAAGGGTTGGTTGAAACGGAATGCTTGAATTCCGAAGAAACAAGTATTAGCCCTAAGGGAATCGCAAAGCCATGGAATTGGCGCGAATACACCAAGTATGTGAGCCCGGGTGATTGGGTAATAATGTCTAAAAGGTCTTAAGAATGGAAAAGAGGTGCTATGCACTTACACTAATGGGTTGGATAATGAAAATAAGGAAATTGTGAACCAATTGTCGGTATCTCGGTTTCCGCGATGTGAAATTTACATGGTTGAGTCCGTAATTTTATTACGGACTCGTAGGAAAAAGAATCGGTTAAAACGGACTAACGAGTAGAAAGTTATGATCTTTTAAAGTTGAAAAATAGTTAAATGGCAAAAATGCAGAGCCCGCCGTAAATTACGGTCCCACCTTAATTTACGGTGGATGTCTGAAGTCTTACGATGTATGCTTCCTGTGTTATGGCAGACCAGGGTTGTTCAGAGTCTACCGTAACTTACGGTGACCCCGTAAGTTATGGTGGAATCCTGAAAACTTGTATTTTGTTTGTTAGTTTGCGATGTTAGAATTCGTTTATACGTAATGTATTGATGTCAAAACTAATGTTTTAGTGTTTGACCCTAGGTATGGATGAGTTTCTCCCGAATGGTGATCAACAACTTTGTCAATAACCGAACACGTATTTTGAAGCTTCCACGTTAACTTAACTTTGTTTTAGACAATGATTTTGTTGTAAATGAATTGATAACCATGTCCTAAGGTTTTGAACTAGTTGGTAGCGACTAGTAAAATCTACTTTAAACTTTCGTTTTGTACTTAACATGATCATGTTTAATGTTTCTAAACGAAAATATTTTGTAAATTGGGTTTTTAGTATAAACTCATCTATTAATTTAAGTAATCTCATTATCATAAAAAGGGTGTTACACGTCGCCCCAAATGACCATGAGGCCGGACCTTCGCACCGGCGAACACCGTCAGATCCCCACAACCCGGGTCCTCAAGATCCCTGGTGGACCTACATTGAACCAGCGAGGCGCTCAGTTTCGCTGGGTACCTCCCCTTCTATTCCACACTCTTTTGGGCCTCATTCTGAAAATGAGCCCCATAACTCCCACCAATCCTACATCCCTCTCCAAGGACACAACTCACCTTTCGACCACATATCGCCTATTTTCCATGGCGAGTTCAACCCTGCCGACTACCTTGGAGAACCAGTGGGTTTTAACCCACTTGGACCTGAAGATCATTTTTCCGGTGGCAACGCGATGGATATAGATGGGGACACCGATCCTGCAGAGCCACCATCCGGAACCCCTAACCACCCCCATCGAAATTTCAGATGGGTCGCCTTTTGTGGGATCACCTTATAATGGTTCCGACAGCTATGAGGAGAGGTTCAGACAGTGTGACTGGGTATTTACTCCCAGTTACCACAACTCTCCCCAGCACCAGCTGCAGCAGCACCAACAACAGCAGCGGGATCCTTCCGAGGATTCCCGATTTATCGCGGTCACTCCACCGCCACCACCACCACAGCAACAGCCTCCGGAGCCCCTGAGGCGAAGAAGATCGAACGCACGGATATCCGCGCGAGGAGGAGTGTGTATCAACACCCCTCCACTTTCAAGTGGCAGCCGATACTCGCCACTTCATGAAGAACCAGAGATGGGAGAATCTTCACACCCCGTCTCAGAAGTAAACTCTGCGCCAGTCACGCCCCAACCACTGGGTTTTGGAGACCCAATTCCTGCATACACTGGTGCGGCGGCGTATAATCCCTTCGAGCAGCCGATCCAAACCAATTACAACTATGCCGAGGCCGATCCTTACTTGGTAGCTGCAAACTACAACGCTCTCCATCCGGAAGGTCCCTATGGAGGCCCCTGGACTACGGGATACCCGGCTTATGGATACCCACCATATGGGTATCAGCAACCGCCGCCTCCTCAACCTCCGCTTTATCAGCAACCCCCGCAGCCGCCGGTGATGTCACCACCACAATATCAAGAAATCCTTCAAGGGATAAATGAGGTACGGCAGGAGGTGCGGGAAGACCGTAGGCATAACCGAGGGATGTTCAAGAAAATGGTGGACTTGATCAAGGGAAAAAGCAAGAAGGATCACTAAATCCCTTGTTTGTTTGTTTATTTTAGTGTTGTAATCATGTCCCTGCGAGGCCATTTGTTTCTGTACTCTGCCCCTGCGTGGGCATATTTTTATGTTCTGCCCCTGCGTGGGCATGTTTTCTGTTGACCCCTGCGTGGGTATGTTTGTTAGTTTAGCCCCTGCGTGGGCGTGTTATTTATATAAAAGTTCCGTTTAGGGCAAACTTGTACTAGTTTAATTTTAATAGAATGGTTAGTTCAAATTTTTCATTTTTAAATTATATGCATAAATATAATATATGAATAAATGAAAAATAACATTCATTTTATAGATTTACCATTTTAATAAAATAATAAGAATCTTAAAAGGTAAAACCTAGCTTGTATGTCATCATAAGACCTGACCAATATGGTAAAACCTGTTTAAAAAGATTCAAATCTCTGTTAACATCTGCAAACATGTTAACATTCATGGCTAATGTGATCCACAAAATCACACATGTCACCCTTTTAATAAATTATCCAAATTTCTCATTATTATTTAAACATTCAATTATGATGTAATGCCCTCGGGCTATAATTATTGTCATATAAGGCAAAAAGACAGTCGTAGATTATAAACTCCCTGTCTAGAAAGGTAATGAACCTTGATTTAAACCTTAATAACTAGATCCTATAAGATCTAAATCTATAATTTAGAATTGTCCACGTGACTAGGTCTGTTATGCCAATCTTATATTTCATTCTAAGACTAAGGGTTACTAGTAAAAAGTCCCGAATGAAATTACCTAACAAATTAACTAGTATGGCTCTTTAATTACCATGGTTAATAAATTATCAAGATGACAGATCTATTATAATTCCTTAAATGAATCATTGTCATCATCTTATGTAGCAGTTCAACTACATGGCCAGTCTGACAAGGTCAACAGTCGGCCCAAGGAAAATCATGACACCACCAGGATCAATATAACTGGTGCGGAACTCCAAACATTGATTGACAACGCCGTCACTAAAGCCATAGAGAGGCAATATAGTGAATCGAGTAGTACTCGAAGCAGGACTCAATCAGCACCCCATTCAAATCCAAAAACACATTCTAAGGCTCACAGTAAGCCACCCTCTAAGCTAGATAAGCCAAAGAAGGATGATGACGATCATCACTCCTCGAACCAACATAGTGTCCCGTCAAAGAGGATCGAGCTTAAGCAGGAACCGCGAGGTAAGTCCTGTACGTATAAATACTTCGTCTCATGTAAACCCAGAGACGTTACTAGGGAGAAGGGAGCGATTGACTGCATGACATGGTTGGATGAGATGGATACCGTGGTTGATATCAGCGGGTGCGCCGATAAGGATGTAGTAAAGTTTGTGTCTCAATCGTTCAAAGGTGAGGCTTTAGCCTGGTGGAAATCATTGATTCAAGCTATAGGGAAGATCCCACTGTATAATATGACATGGGAACAATTTACTACCCTCATCAAGGAGAACTACTGTCCTCAGCATGAGGTTGAAAGGATTGAGTCAGATTTTCTGTCGTTGGTAATGAAAAATCTGGATTGCCAAGCTTACCTTACGAGCTTTAACACAATGTCAAGGTTGGTTCCTTATCTGGTGACCCCGGAACCCAAAAGAATAGCTCGTTTCATCGGGGGTTTAGCCCCAGAAATTAAGGCAAGTGTAAAAGCCTCTCGACCAACTACATTTAGGTCTGTGGCTGATATATCCTTGTCCCTCACACTGGACGCGGTCAGGAAGAGATCGCTGAGGAACACGGATGCCGAGAAAAGGAAGCGTGAAGATGACAATTCACGGTGGTCTGACAAGAAGCACAAGGGAAACAATGACCATAAGAAGGGGTCTGGATCTAGGAAGGATGGGCACCAATCTGGAGATAAGCCCAAATGTAAGGTTTGTAAGAAGCACCATTTTGGGAGGTGCAGACTTGAGTCAAAATCCCAGTCTCAGCCGAGGCCATGTGGGATCTGCAAATCTTCGGAACATAAGACCCTAGAATGCAAGAAGCTGAAGGACGCAACGTGTTACAGTTGCAATGAAAAAGGGCACATTAGGTCCAATTGCCCAAAGATCACCAAGAAAACCGAGGATGGGAAAAAGACCAATGCTAGGGTCTTCAAGATAGATGCAAAGGAAGCTGTTCAGGACGACAACGTAATCACAAGTACTTTTCTCATAAATGATGTTTATGCTAGAGTATTGTTTGATTCTGGAACAGATAAGTCTTTTGTGGATAACAAGTTTTGTGAATTGTTGAAATTGCCTGTAAAAGCCTTAAGTGTGAAGTATGAGGTGGAATTAGCTGATGGAACCATAGAGACCGCCTCAACTGTTTTAGATGGATGTGTTATATCCATTAGGAACCACTCTTTTCCTTTGTCTTTACTTCCCTTTAAGCTAGCCGGTTTTGATATAGTTATAGGTATGGATTGGTTATCGCATAACCAAGCCCAGATTGTGTGCAACAGAAAGCAAGTAGTAGTCAAAACTCCGTCTGGTGAGTCACTTACCATTCAGGGGGATACCCAGCATGGATTGCCTGAGCAAGTGTCTATGCTCAAGGCATCCAGATGTCTGAAGAAGGGCTGTGTCATTTATATGGCACAGGTTACTATGGATGAGCCGAAACATAAGATGGAAGACATCCCCGTCATCTCTGAATATCCTGGAGTTTTTCCTGAAGAGCTACCTGGTCTACCGCCAGATAGGCAAGTGGAATTCAGAATCGACATCATCCCTGGTGCACCACCTGTTGCTAGAGCACCTTATAGGTTGGCACCAACAGAGATGAAGGAATTGAGGACACAGTTAGATGATCTGCTAGCCAAAGGTTTCATTAGACCTAGTTCATCCCCTTGGGGAGCACCGATCTTGTTTGTCAAAAAGAAGGATGGATCGATGCGTCTGTGCATCGATTACCGTGAACTTAATAAGGTCACTATCAAGAATAGGTATCCTTTGCCCAGGATCGATGATCTGTTCGATAAATTGCAAGGGGCAAGTTACTTTTCCAAGATCGATTTGAGGTCAGGCTATCATCAATTGAAGGTTAAAGATGAAGACGTACACAAGACTGCATTTAGGACTCGTTATGGTCATTACGAGTTCCTAGTGATGCCTTTTGGGCTCACTAATGCACCTGCCGCATTCATGGATCTCATGAATCGCGTCTGCAAGCCTTACTTGGATAAATTTGTCATTGTCTTCATTGACGACATCCTCATCTACTCGAAGAACCAAGCTGGCCATGAGAAACACCTTCGCTGTATTCTTAAACTTCTACATCATGAGAAACTCTACGCCAAGTTTTCAAAATGTGAATTTTGGCTTCGAGAAGTCCAATTCCTTGGACATGTAGTTAGTGAGCGTGGTATCCAAGTGGATCCCGCTAAGGTAGAAGCAGTTATGAACTGGCAAGAGCCAAAGACGCCTACTGAGATTCGCAGCTTTCTAGGACTAGCAGGATACTATAGGCGATTTATTGAAAACTTCTCAAGGATTGCTGCGCCCCTAACTTCGTTGACACGTAAGAAGGTTAAGTTTGATTGGGGCCCTAAGCAGCAGGAATCCTTTGACATTCTTAAGAAAAAGTTGAGCAACACTCCTGTATTGACGTTGCCTGATGGAATTGATGAGTTTGTAGTATATTGTGATGCATCACACACCGGTATGGGCTGTGTGCTCATGCAAAAAGGTAAAGTCATTGCCTATGCTTCCCGACAATTAAAGGTGCACGAGAAGAATTACACCACCCATGACTTGGAATTGGGTGCCGTTGTATTTGCACTAAAACTGTGGAGGCATTACTTGTATGGAACCAAGTGTGTGATCTATTCAGATCACAAAAGCCTTCAACACTTGTTCAATCAGAAGGACTTGAACATGAGGCAGCGACGCTGGATGGAAACTTTAAATGATCATGTGTCAATTAATCTAGACCGGCCCTACAAACCGGCCCTAATGGACGACAAATAACTAAAACTGTATACATGATTATTTAATAATTGTCCCTAGTTATAAAAGATATTTTTTCCGAAGTGCATTCAAATCAATTTTCAAACTCTTTTCAAAATGAGTCAGTTAAGTTGTATTTACCAGTGTAAACTGACGTATTTTCCAAAAAGGTTAAGTGCAGGTGCTACACGTAATAGGCTGGATACTCCAGACACCAATAATCAAGTCTCGCAAAGCTCTAGGTGTCAAAGTCTGATGAATAGTTTTCCTCTTTATTCTGATCCGCCTGTGGATCTGTTTCAACTACATTGTGATACTTTATATTACAATTTATTTGGTTGAAATAAATCTATCTTTTGCTTCCGCTGTGCATTTAAATATTGTGTTATTTGACTGTGATGATATCAACTACGTCACGATACTCCCCACCGGGCCCACCGGTAATACGTGGAAATATCGGGGTGTGACAACATGTATCATCTTCAATATGGGAGCCTCAGGGACCTTCTGTTATGGACTCTGAAGTCTGGTTTAAAGTTTAAATAGGTTTGATTTTGGGAATAGGTCCATAAAGGTCTTTCCTCCAACCGGTTGCACGCTTAACCTAGCCGTGGTACGAAGCTTGGCATTTCTAGGCTTCGGATGTGTAGAATTTCCATCAACGGCTTCTTTGCCTGGCGACATATTCAAAACACATAAAATCGAAAACAATGTTTACTTAATACGGATGAGAGCATTCCTATGTTAAGTCTAGACTCGGAAGGTCTAAGGAATATGCTACTGTATCATTTGAGATTAAACACTAAAGGCTAGTGTTTAATTCACTCAAACGTTGGCTCTGATACCAACCTGTCACACCCCGATATTTACAGCTCAGCCCGGTGGGCCCGGTGGGGAGTATCATGACGTGAGATTGATATCGTCATAGTCAGCATACACAGAATAGCACAACGGAAGTCTTAGAATACAAAATATTATTACAAACCCAATTGTCAGAAAATACTAAAAATATAATTTCATTCGAGCTTGCAATATTGAATCCATAGGCGGATCATATTAAAATATACAAAATGGAGTTTAGCAGACTTTAGGGCATCCTAAGGATTTGCAAGATCCTTCATTGACACCAAGGAGCTTCCAGCCAATTACGTATAGTACTTGTCTGTAACACCTCGGAAATTCATGTCCAGTAAAATAAAGACACGTGTCATGTAATGCAAACGTGCTATGGAAACGGATCCAGATAAAGATGTGCGGTAGGATTTAAAAATGTCGACATGTTAATTTATACCTCTGAGCGACCTACTAATAAATCCCTAACCATGATATAATTTATCAACATCTCAAATTATGCAAATAAATCTGGTTATCCTAAATAATAAATTAGTTATAATTCTAGACATGGATCCAATGCAAATTCTTGGTATTTCCGTCAATTTAAACCTCCCACGAAGTACCAAAATGTGTAAGTGCTTGCCTAGACATGCAATGGCTGAAAACATGGTCCCCATTCTGATTAAAACGCATGAGATTCAGAGATGTAGACATTGCATGGTCACAGCCTGAATTAAAACGAATTTTTGTCCTCTGCTGAAGCCTTACGGACCGTAAGGGTTGGAGCTTACGGTCCGTAAGCAGTGTATCTGGGCGATTTAATTGACAGTTGCCTGTCCAAACGGTTACACCGCCTTATTTCAGTGGTATTCTAAAATCAGGGACTCTCTAGGTGGTTTTTAGCATCTTAGGTACACCTGGGATGATGTTACAACACCTATAGACTAATTTGGCATGATCTAAAGCTTTTGGGTTCACTATATAAGAAGATCAAACTTGCTACATTTTGGTCTTTCATTTGCAACTTCTCTCAAGATAGTCTCTGGAGCTCTCCTGATCAGCAACAAGTTTCCTAGTGGTCCCTAATCATACTTAGGACTTTTGTAAGTGTCCTTAAACCCTTCTAATTCAGTTTAGCTTAGTTAATTAGCTAAAAGTCAAACCGGCGTAATTAAGGTTTGACTTCGAGATTAATTAATATTTGTTCAGTCAAATCTCGAATTGAAAGTACCTATAAGTAGGTAATTATGTGGGTAATAAACCCTCAAAAGGGTACTCTCTGATTCCCACTCTAACTAGGTCAATTGTCGGGTCAAAGTTGTTATTAAAAAGTCAACAGAATGCTTATTTTCAAATTAATGCATAATTAGCAATGTAGGAGATATGCAACCTGTTTTATCAATAATATAACTTGATAATTAATGTAAGAACATGTCTAAACATGTTCAACCCGACAATTTTCAGTAGAAACCCGGTTCGGAACCGAAAGTCGCATAATTTGACTTTTTCTTAGACTTTCAGTTCTGACCCGTTTAAGCCTAGTTTAGGATTGCCTTAAAGCTTCTTTTGAACCTAGTTACATGTTAGTATAACCCTCTGAGATTATACAACTTGGTTCATTAGTTATTCGATTAATATGCATGATTCCGTTAATTGCTTATATGGTGACTATTATGCCCTTTTCACCTTAAAATGTGATTTTTGAAAAAGTAAAAGAGTAGAAACCTTAGTTACTGATTTATAAACTTGCTCCTAAAATTTGAAATCAGTTTGAGGTCTAGATTAAGAGTTATGCTCATTAGCGTAATTAGAAAGCTTTTTATTAAATAAACGGCGTAATTAGCATATAGCCTATCTAAACCCGATTTTTAATAACAAACTTTTTACCCACTGATAAAAAATAATATTTTGATATTTTTAAAAATTTTTATTTAATTTTTGGCTGAGCAAAACATAGGTCTCTAAGTTTGATTCGGTTAATGCCGGTTTTGCCCTTTTAAGCCATAAAATGAGTTTTACAAATCCTTTTGACCCCAAACCTTTTTTTACTGATTTTATTTGATAAATAAAATATTTTGAGTCTTCTGGGATTATAAAAATATCAGCTTTTCTTTGAAAACCCGGAAATGGCTCCAAATCGCCTTTTTTAAGCGTTTTAACGCATAGTATGTACTAAAACTATATTTAACACATAAGGTTGATACCTACTGATATTTTTAGTATATTTTTATATATTAACAGTAAGTAAAAGTTTTTAAACTCAGGTTTCCAGTTTTGACCTTTTAAGCCTAAGTGAAATTACCAAAATACCCCTAAGATGCATAGTTTGGTTTTAAATGATAAATTTCACATATAGGTCATACCCTACTGTTATAACTTATTAAATTAAGTGTATTTACTGAATAAATCAGACCTGTAACTTAGATTACTAATTAAACTATTTTATAACCTTTTAAGTGACCAAAATGCCCTTACGAGGCATAGTTTGAGTTTAAATCCATTTCGGGCATAATAGGGGATATCTTACTGATCTCTCAACATATTTAAGGCATATTAACTTAGGAAACTTGTATATGACTCTTATGGTTACCCGTTACGCCCTTTTCGCGTTCGGTTCGGTTTATGTAACTAGTTTGCATAAATTCACCGAAACGGGTCAAACCTTATCAGTTTTGTCTAAAAATCCAGAATGTGTTTAGTTTACCCATATTATACAAGTCTCCAACTTGTCAGGTCTAAATCACATTCCATTCCGGTCTTCGCTTAATCATACGTTTGAACCGTATTTTCCGTTAAAACTAACCGGTCTAAGCTTAAGCTTAAATAAAGATCCGTTAGAAATCTAATAGGTTATTATAAACCTTTGTTCCAGAATAAGAGGCCCAGTAAAAGCTACCCGCAATTGCCATTTGTGAATTATACTTGCAAAGGTAAATACTTTTAACTTATTTTCCCTATACGGGCTTGGGGTATGATATATAAAATACCGCTTGGTCGGGCATTGAATCTTTAATCGAATAGAGGTTAAATCATTGATATGCTCCGTTTTGAAATGTTTTGTTTGCTTAAAGCCTTTGGGGGTTAATGACCATGTCCCGGATATCCTTGGCATCATCTTACGAGATGGCCACGACCTAAGCACGGGGTGTAGGCGTACACCTGTCAGTGCCTAACTAAATAATGTGGTGTGTCTATTGATCTTTAACCCGGTCTACGGATCGGGCTACTGAACGCATAAGAAACATGTAATTCACTTACAAGATTATATTCAAGTAAGTATCCCAAGTTATAAAATGTTTTGTGCCACATGCATTCAAATAAATTTTGAAACCTTTTCAAAATGAGTCAGTTAAATTGTATTTACTAGTGTAAACTGACGTATTTTCCAAAAGGTTAAGTGCATGTACTACTCGTACTAGGCTGGCTGTCTTCTAGCGTCCACAATAAGTATCGCAAGCTTGGATGTCAATAAAACTGTTGAACAATATCTCCTTTTTATTTTGATCTGCCTGTGGATCCGTTTCAACTATTTCGTGATATTTAATATTACAATTTATTAAAGTTGAAATGAATCTATCTTTGCTTCCGCTGTGCATTTAAATTTGTGTTGTTTGACTATGATGATATCAACTACGTCACGATACTCCCCACCGGGCCCACCGGTAATACGTGGAAATATCGGGGTGTGACATTGTCACTTAGTCTTTTGAAAATACGTCAGTTTACACTGGTAAATACAATTAACTGACTCTTTTGAAAACATTTAAGAAAATTGATTTAGATGCACAAGGCACAAATATTCTTTTATAACTTGGGACAATTATATAAAATAATCTTGTATACAGATTTACATGTTTGTCGTACGTTCAGGGTCCGGGATAGAAGCCTAGTCAAGATTAATCAACACACCACTAATATAGTCCATAAGGAGTTATCCTCACGTGTGGTTATATTTTGTATCTTAATTCCATTTTTGGGGAAAAGAATCCGTATCGCAACTGTCAGGTGTATGCCTACACTCCGTGCTTAGGTCATGGCCATTTGCATTTAAATGATGCCAAGGATATCCAGGACACAGTCATTAACCCCCAAATGCTTTGTATCAAACAAGACAGATTAAAACGAGTTCTCTCAATTATTTAACCACTAATCGATTAAATATTCAATACCCGACCAAGCGGTAATAGTTTACCGTATCCCAAGCCCGTATAAGGGAAAATAAGTTAAAAGTATTTACCTGAGCTTAAAATGTAAAATTTGTATTCTCAGCCGTATATCCTACTCAACAAGTGTAGGTAGCTTTTATTGGGCTCCTAATCTGGAACGGAGGTTTTAATAACCTATTAGATTCCTAACGGGTCTTATTTAAGTTATAACTTAGACCGGCTAGTTTTAAAGAAAAGTTTACGGTACGAAACGCGAGATTAAGCGATGACCGGATTGGAATGCAATTTAGACCCAACAAGTATGAAGACTTGTACAAAATGGGTAAACTAAATATATTCTGGATTTTGAAATAAAAATGATAAGGTTTTACCCTTTCCGGCTAATTTATGCAAACTAGTTACATAAACCGTATCGAACGCGTATAAGCATAACGGGTAACCGAATGAAACAAGTACAAGTTCCATAAGTTATTATGCTTAAAATATGTTGTGATATCAGTAGGATATCTTCAATTATGCCCAAAACGAATTTAAAACCAATTTAAGCCTCGTAAGGGTATTTTGGTCATTTTAAAGTTTATAAAGGCAGTTAAATAGCAAACTGAGGTTCTGGTCTAAAATAATCAGTAAAAATAATTATTTTATCATGTTACATCAGTAAGATATCATACATATGTGAAGTTTACCATTTATGGCCAAACTATGCACCGGAGGGGCATTTTGGTCATTTCACATATGTTTTAAGGGTCAAATTGGAAACCTGAGTTCACGACTTATACTTACTGTTAAGATATTAAAATTTATTTATGAAAACAGTAAGTATCATGTCTTAGGTTTTAAATATGGTTTTAAACCGTACTATGCGCCTAATTCGCATAAAAGTCGATATTTGACAATATTTGAGATGTTTATAAAATTCTGAGATTTTTATCAGTCTTGAATGCTTAAAATATTCTATTTAATATATATCATCAGTAGGAAAAAGTTTGGCATGTAAATGATATGTAAATCTCGTTTTATTAATGAAAAGGGTATTATCGTCAATTACCGGATTTATGCAAGAACTCTAAGTTATGGTCAGTATAAAATCTGACCAAAAATTCCAAAATTCCCTAAAAATTATATTAAAATACTAGGGAGTGAGTTTGGTGTCAAAATTTGGGTTTAAATACGATTTATGCTAAAAATGCCATTTAATTAACAAAAAGTTTCATTTTACACTATCTTGCATAACTTTAGTTTGAGACCAGAAACTGACGTCAAATTTTGTGGACATACTTATATTTCAGTAATAAAGCTTTTTGTCCTCTCATATTTTCAAAAATCTTGTTTTTATAACATAAGGGCATAATGGTCAACTTTTAAGCAAATAACGGAAACATGCAATGTATTATGATTTCTAAGGGACCATGAAGTATAACCTCAGAGGGTTATTCTTACATAAAACATGGTCACAAAGGAACCCTAAGGCATAACTAAACTGAGCTAATTCGGGTCAGAACTAAAAGTCAAAGCAAAAGTCTACTTTTGCGACTTTCGGTTGCAACCCGAGCCTAATACTCAGAATTGTCGGGTTGAACATGTCTAAACATGTTCTTATATTATTTACCAGTTATTTAAGTGATAAACTTATTTTATAGCTTCTACATTATTAGTTATGAATTATTTTATAAAAACTGACTCGTTTGACTTTTATGTTTATTACTTTGACCCGACAATTGACTAAGTAAACGTGATAATTAGGAGGCGCCCTTTTGAGGGTTTAACACCTACCTAATTACGATCATGTAACCATGTTCGTTGCGAACAATGGCTTGACCGTTTATGGTCTAGCTAAAAGTTAAAGCGTTTATCATAAACGCTTGACTTTTCGGCTTTTTAAGCCAAATAAAATATACTAGTCACGAAAGGACACTTACATATGGTCCTTAGGACTGTATAGAGGTTCCAAAATGTTCAAGATCCCCTAGAATTTGAGAGAGATGCAGTCCTCGTGGCACACGACAATGGACAGCGGGTCCTGTCGCGGCACGCGACCACCACCCATATCAGCCAAACTTGTTTAAAGTTTGGCAATTTCAGCCCCTGAACCTTTAAACCTAATATAACTTTTATTTTCAACACTTATGGCCCCTCTAAATTAGATTGTAGGTGTTCATAACACCGTTAAACTTCGGGTTCGTCAAAAGATCACCTAAAGACACCAGTTTCTCCCTGTTGACGCTTATAACACTTTAATTTGCGAACTTGTGCGTTTTAACGCGAAATGGCATAAAAACCTTTCAAGATCAATAAAAAGCATTCCCAAGAGTATGATGGGATATTATGACACTCCAGTTTACTCCAGTTCGCTTAAATGGTCGCTCAAAGGTGTCGTTTTATACTTTGACGCTTTCGGCCCCTTTAAAGCACAACTTGCGCGCATTATCATTTTATCGCGTCAAAGCCCTATGTTATCCATATTAGGCATTCTCGAGAGTAATGTTGAACATTACGATGCTTCGTGTTTGTTAAAATGTCACTCAGAGGTTAATTTGAACATGTTGACGCTTTTAACCCATCTTCCTGATATTTGCAATTTAAATTGTTTATTTGCATCGAAACTCCACGAAATCTTTATCCGAAAATCGTGAGAATATAAAAAGATTCTACAAATCCTCAGGATCGTAAAAAGGTCATTCATAGGTATGAATTAACATGTTGACACTTTTAACCCCTGTGGTTTGTAAATTTTTGGTTTTAAGCACAAACGGCTTCTTGTGTCCGATAATTTATTCAATAAAGAATACGAACATCATATGAGGTCAATCAGAGGCACAAGTTTGGCATGTTGACATTTTTGGTCCTTCCCCAATCATATTTTTCGTTTTTGACGAAACTAGTCCTTCGTAGTCAACGTTTGACTTTATTAGGATTTATTACACGTGTTAAAACATCATTGAACGTGATTTTACGAGGTGTTACATTTGTTGTGTTTTGAAAGAGTAGAGGAGGAGGAGGAGGAGAAGAGCTTTGAAGAGAGGAGTCCAGGTCTGCTTAGAGAAGAGGTCTAGAAGACCTTTTTAATGAAATCACTTCCAAAAAACAAACACCTTGCAGACTTAAACGTCTGCGCGTGGTCTGCGTGGGGCAGACATAAGAGGTTCAGAAGTGCTTTTCACAAAAAACAAACACCCCCTAAGTGTTTGATTGTGCAAGTGTATATAATATATATATTCCTTATTTTGTCTTTTTGTGTGGAACTTATTTTTTCTTTTTGTGTTGCTTCTTTTTTGAAAATTATTTTATGTATTATAAAATATCTAAAGATTTAACTTTTTATAATTATAAGTAATAATTTTATAGGGGTGCGTTAACGCATGGGCCCAGCTTAAGTAGGGTGGGAGGGGGCGGCCGACTCCCCGAACTTTTTACTTAGTAGTGGAGAGTATGTAGTTTTCGTATAGAAATTTTTTGGTATATACGTTTTCAACCCCCCGATTTTATAGAAATTTTTAGTTTGGTGACTTCCGCCCCCGATCGGAAATCTCAAGCTTCGCAACTGGGTTAACGTACTATATTCCTTAGCGTACGATGCGTACGAGATGAAATTACGCACGTTATAAAACTCAAAACCCTAATCACGCATGTTATAAAACTAATTACGCATGTTATAATTTCATCTCTTACGTATTGTCCGTTAAGGGATATTGTATTTTACACTTCACTAATTTTATAATTACATTTTGTGCATAAATTGTTATTGTTTATAACTTTTTAGATGTGATATTATATAATATTCCCAGCGTGTCGTTGCGATGCTTTTATATTTATTTATGTGTAGATGTAAATTTTACTCAAAATCGAGTTGAGAATAGTAATGTACAAGTGATGGAAGCTCAGTCGTAGATGTTATCAAAGTTGTCTCGCCGTGTTGTATTTTTATCGTGCATAAATTTACGCCGTACACACTTTTCATTATATTAGTAATATAATTTAACATCATATAAAAGTTTAGTTCAAACGAGTCAAATATAGTTGATTTTTTGTTCTTTAGTGTGACGAACCAAGTTGATACCATCCGAACGACATTAATATCGGTACATTATTCGGTTTTATGATTTTCTCGATGTATCACAATAGAGTATTTCTTTAGTATCGCAAGTTACAGCGATTACCAATTGTAAAAAAAATGTTACATTACAACAATCTAGTTAATATATATGATACATATGTGACAATGGGCTCTCTCTTCGAGTTAATATATATGATACATATATGACAATGGACTATCTCTTCAAGTTCTGGAATGAATGAAGCTATAACATTACACTTCTAATAAAATAACATCGAGTAATATGGCCAACGCGTTGTAGCTCAACTGGCATTAGAAGGGAAGTGAAGATTCAGTATTGAATGCCATAGGTCTCAAGTTCAAATCCGATCCTAACCGGGTTTTACCGTAGTAGGCCTCCCGATGGTGGTTTTCCCTGGAACTAGAAATGATGGGTTTCAACTCCCCAACGCTGTCTCCGATCAAGGTGTATGAGATCGTCTCTTGCCATTAGGTTACGCCGGGTAACTAGTCTTTTATTCTTTAGTCGTTCAAAAAGAACATTGAGTACGTAACAGAAATTGCAAATTAACAATGTATAAGAAAACCTTAAAATCAATTTTCACCCATTTTAAGAGCGCTACATTTTTTTGACGGCTAGATCACCAGGTTAGACTTTTGGTCTTTGATCATCCAGATCACAAGTAGGAAACTCACGGTTGGCATTCTATTGCCACATAATTTAATTAGGTTTTTTCACTTATCATAGCTACCATTCTCACTTATTTTTCTGTATATTAATATATATTAAAAAGCAACTCTATTTATCATTCATCTTAGGGCCTGTTTGTTTACATCTGAATGGCTTCATTCAGAGCCTACCTCTGAATCGGTCAGAGGTTTGGCTGTTTGGTTCACAAAAACTTCCCCTCTGAATGAAATCATCCAGCTCTGAACCATTCAGCACATAAAAGTAGCTGAATGAAAATTGTGACTTGATTACCCCTCGTGACATACAGTGCCGCCTTCCATCTCCCTCCAGACCCGCCCATTCCACATCCCTCCTCCACCTCCTCCCACGTTCCGCAGCCCTCCACCATCATCAACAACAGCGTCGACCAAGCGACACCCTCCATCTCCAACGGCCCTTATATCCAGCGCTCTCCCCCACCGTAAACCTTCCATCTTCTGGCTCCCTTCTCCCTCAAATCTCTTCTCTCTTCTCCCTTAACATACATCGCTTCTCCCTTCTATAGTCACTGCTAAGCTCCCTGACCTGTATAATAATATTTTCCGGTCGCTTCCGCCAGTTTCCGGTCTTTAATCTACTTCTCTGTCCGTTGATTGGTAAGTCATAACTGACATGTATTATAATTTTTTCAACCACTGTTGTGTATTTTCGTGGATGTTGAATTGAAGGTATGATTTTAAGGGTATTGTTGAATTGAATCAAAAAGCATTTGGGATTTAAAGGTATTGTTAAATTGTTGAAATCAGGATTTAAAGGTAATGCTAAGATGTTGAATTTATGTTGAATCAAAAAGCATTTACTAGATATATCAACAAATTTGCATCATAGTTTAAAGGGGTAAAAAAGTAATTCTCCGCATTCATTCAGAGGTCCAACCAAACATTACTTTACTGGCTCAACACTTATTGGTTCAAAGCCTCTTACCCATTCAGACCTCTTATTCATTCAGCACTTATTGATTCAGATGTTGCCAAACAGCCCCTTAGTCACTCAACACATTGGCATGTGGCAACCTCCTTTTTATTTTTTATTTTTTTACAAAACTTTTTTTTGTCATTTTAATAACTCAATTTTGCTAATAACATATTTAATCTCTCTATTTTGATAATATTTTCCTTTCTTTCCATTTTTAACTAATTTACTTGTTTAATCATTCTATTCTAATAAAGTTTAATCAACACAATTTTAGCCTCTCAATTTTGATAAAAAACATATTTAGTCCCTCTACATTAATAAAGTTTTCAAATTCCTTTGTTTCTCTTTTTAACTTTACTAAAAGTGTTCACATGGTTACCCTATAAATTTGTGCGGGTGTTACTTATTTTATAAGAAATGATTATGAGTGATTATAAGTGGTTGTAAGTGTAGGAGAGAGAAAATGTTATTGTTGTAGATACATGGGAAATACTCTTCATCCTCATACGTTTTTTCTAATATTTTTGAAAATTGTTATGAGTAGAGGAGAGATGAAAGATAATAATAACTAGGATTGAGACCCGCCGCAATGCGGCGGGAATTCTTTAGTTATAACTAAGTTGATCTACGACCAACACGTTATGTTAAACTTGTCAAACGGGGAAGAAATAGACGATGTAAAAACGATCACCCACAGACGCACGTTGCGTCGTGTTAACTTGCAAAATTTAGAACGAAACGTAAAAAAGGTTAAACCAAAGACGCAGTCGATCTAGGACCTGCCACGTTATGTTAAACCTGTCAAACGGGGAAAAATAGACGATGTAAAAAACGTTCACCCACACACGCACGTTGCGTCGTGTTAGGTCGCAAAATTTAGAACGAAACGTAAAAACGTAAAATCAAAGACGCACATTGTGATGTGTTAAGTCACAAAATTTAGAACCAAGCATAAAGCGAAAAATTTGCGAAAAATGAAAACTATAAAGGACCAAAGTTGAAAGTAAAAAAAAGTTGTGAGAATATATTGCAAAAGATAAAAAGTTTTGGGTTAAAAGTAAAAAAACAAATAGTTTTTGGTTAAAAGTAATTTATAAAATACTTTAGGGTGAAAAGTAAAAAAAAAAAATCATTTTTTTTTTTTTGAAAAACCCCTAAAGCCAAGGTTACGACAACTATATGCATAACCATTTTTTCTTTGGAAAACCCTCAAAGCACACCCCGTGTTGCGGCGGGACGTAAAACGGTGTCAAATAGTACTAATGTAACACAACCGTTATCGACCACCAACACTGACTCTACCTAGGATGTGCGTGTTGCGACGAACCTGTCAAACATGAAAAAATGTAGGTAAAAAAGTTGAACCACACATGCACGTTGCGCCGTGTTAAGTTGCAAAATTTGAAACAAAACATAAAAAAGTTGAACCACATTCGTATGTTGCGTCGTATTAACTCGAAAAATTTAGAACTATACATAAACCGAAAATTTGCCAAAGATGAAAAGTGTAAGTGGCAAAAGTTGTGAAGTTAAATTGAAAATAATGAAGAGTTTTGGGTTAAAGTTAAAAAAAACAAATTATGTAGGGTTAAAATTACAAAAGTTAAAAACCTTTGGGTTAAAAGTAAAAAATCAAGTTTTTTTTTTTTTGAAAAACTCTCAAAGCATAAGTTACAAGTTGTTATGCACAAAAGGTTTGCTTATTTATACTTGGGATAATAATAAAGATATAAAAAGTATTATTTAATTGAAAAGAAGATAATTGTTGTGAGTTTTAGTTTAATTATATGAATAATGATAAGAAATTCAATATGAATGCTCTAATATACACTAATTTTTTTCTTCTTCTATATTTTGGTAATAATTTTTGTAATGTCACTTTTAAACTTACTGGCTTTTGCATGTAGGGTGGTTACATTGGAATGTTCATCACCTCATGATTCTATGTTATTTTTTTCGGTTCGTATACCGAGTGCTAATCTTGTTTTAATAATCAAATTTTCGCCGCAACGTGTAGGATTAAAATACATGGTTTTTAACATGTGATCTAGTTGGCTTGTAGCCATACATGAAGAAGTTTGTTTTCTTATATATTAAAAGGGAGTTCTTACTACTTTTTGGAAGAAGAAAAATAATAATATTTAACGTCTATTTTAGGAGATTTCATTGTATAATATTGTTGAATATCATGCAAATAGAAAATGAGAGGGAGAAGTGAGAATAGAAAGATTTGGGATCAAGGAAGCGTGACCCTTCAATTTTAAGCTATTGTTTTCTAATGATATCGTTTGGAATATATATGTATATGAATTAATTAAAAGATTAGCAAAGGTCCATGAGTTAAATGCGCATAGATTATTTCTTGACTTTATTTAGAAGCTTTTTCTGTTGAATGCAACGCAACAACTAGACCTAATACCTTGAACTTCTTTCTTTCTTATATCACCATCTATGAAAGTTCATAAATCAAGTTCGGTAAACCCTTAGTAATTCTAGTGCCGACAAAGTTTTTTTTAGTAGCCATTGTTTAAATTTCTAAGTACCAATTTACTACTACTAAAAGTTTATACGGCGAATTCATACATACTACTACAAATCGTTTCAAACTAGGGACGACAAAAAAACCTAAATATGACAAGAAAATCTCGAAACCCGAAACAACTAAGACGGGCATTCGAGTATTGGACCGCCATGGAATTATATAGAAAATTCGTTTTGCTGAATCATACCGGAATGGAATTAACATATAAAACATCCAGGATGGGCATTCAGGTATAGGACCGCTATGGCATTCGGATTCAGGTGCATGTATGGGGGGGGGGGGGGGTATACCCAATCCGATTGCATGATACATACATACATACTTATTTACCTTAATCCTACCTGAACTTTTTTCTTTTCTTTTTATTTATTACTATATTCTATATTTGTTATGGCTCTTAAATACATAAAATATGTAAAAAAAAATAGAATGATAAGAAATGTACATGAAAATCATAATGGACAATATTTAACAACCTAAAAAATGGTAAAGGGGTACATAAAAAAAAGGTATATATACTCCATGCTCAACAAATTATCAATTAGTCGCTCGGTACTCCACAAGTAATTAGTAACTAGAACCCGTTAGGTATCAAGCGATGTATCGGACATGATGTTACAATCAGGTTTAAGACTTGAATTGTCAATACTCGTCACACACATGTCCCATTGAAATCCCTACTTCAAAACACAAATTATATTCGCACTATGACCAACTGAAAGCACCATTCCATCTTTGCGATTATGCACTTAAAACATGACATGTTTTTAAGACGAAATGTCCACGAGTTTGCGTGTGACACGAAGTGGATTTTGACTGGTATATCCTTTATAATATGATCACTATATGTTCGCGCTAGCAAGCGTAAATTTTTTTTCAAATCAAATACTATATTGACTAATTATTTTGAAAACACTTTATCCGATAAACGAAGTAGCAAATAGCGGGTCTTTTGAGTGTACCGAAATTGTGTTTATTTCATCCTAAGGTTTGTTTTAAAAACTCGAACTCACTTAGAATCTTTTTCATAATTTTATTTTTATAATATTAAGCATTGTCAAAAAAATGCAATAATACACATTAATTTTCACACGGAGGTGGGAGAGAAAAAAAAAGTAGAAAGGTATATTTGGAAGTCACTCCAAAGGCAATCAACCGTTTTCATATCTTTCCATTCACTATTTGTGTAAGCCGTTGTCCACTTGTCGACATTGATTATACCTCCCAAATAAGCAAACATACCTTAAAGTTAATAACCTAATGAAAAAGCTAAATAAGGGTTTAAGGGAAAATTATGACATAGTTTAGTTTATATGGGAAAATTACACATGTGTGATTTTGTAAATCAACTAGGGTCTAGGGGGATGCACCGCGCTACGCACAGGTATTCTGTCGGCATCAATTCAGTTTGTTAAAGTACATATACAATACCTGGATGTGGCATATCAATCGACACGTGTTTTACATCTATAGAAAAATCATAAAAAGCAAATAATGATGCAGTTGTTACCGATGTTGTTAGAACGGTATCAGTTTGGTCTAATCATAGTACCGGCACTCGATATAATTCACCGCTGCGAGAATTCATTCGGCATATGTTTAGCTCGTTACACTATTGATACATCAAGACGCATTTTAATTGATCGGAAACAATAAAAACAAATAACGATACCGGTTACAATAATGCGCTAATTAAATGTAACTATAACTAAGTAATCTTAAACCAAAGGTTTATGGAGTATTAACTATATACACGTGATGAAACACTGGTTAACACTATGGTTAATATCTCACTTTCACGTGACTCGACTTTTTTTATATCGTTCAACAAGTGTTGATTCATATATATGCACGTTCAATAACCACACTCCATGCTTTAAAGCGGATTCTGAGATACATCAAGGGAACCATATCCTTTAGGCTACATCTTCACCCGTCCCAAGCCACTCCATTGGTCTCTTACACTGACGTGGACCGGGGAGCTTGCCCCAACACACGACGTTTCCACTTTTGGGTATTGCGTATATATGGGCGACAACCTTCTTTCTTGGTCCTCTAAACGCCAACCCACATTATCTCGTTCTAGTGCTGAAGCAGAGTATCGGGGGTTGCTAATGTGGTTTTGGTAGTTGGCTTTGAAATTTACTCCTTGAGTTACATCACCCACCCACATACCACTCTCGTCTATTGTGACAGTGTTGGTACTATCTATCTCACCAGTAAACCCGTTCAACATCAACGTACTAAACACATTGAAAGGGACATTCACTTCGTCCAAGAGAAGGTGGCTAAAAGGTCATATCCGGGTCCTCCATGTTCTCTCAAGATATCAAATGGCCAAGATTTTCACTAAAGAATTACCAAAGGTTCTCTTCGACTAATTTTGATCCAGTCTCAACATTCGTGATCCTCCTGTTTAGACTGCAGGGGAGTATTAGAATATACGTAAAATATTGTGTTAACACTTCTCGATGCTCCTTTTTGGTGTGTGTCCACTAGGAAAGGTTCTCACTACTAGGCTGGCATCCTAACTCCACAGCCTACAACAAAACATCAAACTGTTAATTATTATTAAATTAAAACACATACAAAATGTAAGACAAAGTTAAGAAAACTCATAATAAAGAATATGCTCATATTATTCTGATTTTTATTCACCAATCACAAGGTTTTCAATCTCTGTAAGTAGACAATAAATAAAGATTCGTCTATATTTTTTCTGCTATTATTTCAACTTCAAATGTCATGAACATGAAGAGTATTATTTCCAAGAGCCATCATCTTCTAGTTGACACAAAAGAAAAGAAAATAAAATTGCTTTCAGTGGAAATTATTGACAATAAATAACATCATGTTTAAATCACCAAGGGTTAGTTTTTCACTACTGTCATACATGTATTGCTTTATATTACGTTAAGTCAAAGACTCGTGTGTCATTTCTACAGTTGATATCTCATTTTCAAATATCATGAAAGGATCAACCTTTTTTATTCTATAGATCTATCGTTTTTTTTCTAAAGAACCATCATCTTGTATTTGAACACAAAACGTAACATCGATGGAAACTCATGTCAAGAGAGTCCGCTAACCTTCCAGCCGCACCCAAGTTTGTCATAATTATTTTATCAAATGTGAGTTTTGATACGAACCGAATCGCTAATCAAATGGTCCAAGAAAACAGGAAGAAACCCAGATAGAAAAATAGATCGAAACCAGATTTTTAGTAATTCATTTCTTCATTGATTCTTAAACTCAAACTCACAAAGCCATTTATAGGCAAACAAACAGAAAGGAAAATAACTACTTGAGCTAAATTAGGAGGCCACTTCTACCACTACAAACAAGACTTACGAATTAACTGCCTAATTAAAATAACTAAACAAAAGGAAAATGCTAAAACTAAAGGGGTGTTGCATGGCTACGTGGGTTGGAAGTTGGATGAGAAATCGGCACATATCATTCCCGCCCGGTTGAAAACGTCCTTGTCCACAAGGACAGAATAAAGGACCATGGTCGTCACCACTCGAGTCTTTCGACGACGTTGGGGTGGTCTCAATGGGGGGGCCACGGTGGGCGCCACTCGTTTACACGACTATTTGGGTCACGGATGAGGTCAACAAGGAACATTTCCATGACATTCACCTCACTTTTCCACTGCAGACGCCAATGAGCCATCCATGACTTTTGTATGATGCCTTTACCTAAATGTTGCGTGTTGTCTTGAACCCCCAATCTCCAATCTTGCATGGTGTCCATGAAGGAATAAAAAACACTCTCTACACATGTTATTTTCTCCAAAATTTGCACGAAGGGCAGAGAAGGAAACATCCATAGAGAAGGAACGGGTGTACACGGTGCGGAGGGGATGGGCTTCAGTGGCGGTGCGATTAATGGTGTGGCGGGTTTTAGTGGCGGTGTCACAACGGTTGATGGAGGAGATTTGATGACAACGGTTGGTGGTGGTGAGGCGGTAGTGGCCGGCAGCAGGGTTGCAGTGGCCAGAACACGTGGTAGTTCGACAGCAGATTGTGGTGGTTTGGCGGAAGCTGGTGAGATGGCTGGTGCTGCAGGGGCGTGACGGGCTTTGAAGACGGATCGCAGCTTGGTGAAGACGATTTCAAATTGGGACTCGAGTCTCGCGTAGTAAGCTTTTTGCATCTTTCGACGAAACTCGGTTTCGGATAGTTTTTGAGCAGCCATAGGTCCGAAGGGGGGATCACGGCGGCTCTGATACCACTGATACGAACCGAATCGCTAATCAAATGGTCCAAGAAAACAGGAAGAAACCCAGATAGAAAAATAGATCGAAACCAGATTTTTAGTAATTCATTTCTTCATTGATTCTTAAACTCAAACTCACAAAGCCATTTATAGGCAAACAAACAGAAAGGAAAATAACTACTTGAGCTAAATTAGGAGGCCACTTCTACCACTACAAACAAGACTTACGAATTAACTGCCTAATTAAAATAACTAAACAAAAGGAAAATGCTAAAACTAAAGGGGTGTTGCATGGCTACGTGGGTTGGAAGTTGGATGAGAAATCGGCACATATCAAGTTTCCTTAAGAAAGCCGTGAATTAGAACAATACTTTGTAGTCGGTAGAGATTGACCCGCTTAGTTTTTTTTTTGGGACGGCAAATTTCATTAAGAAAGCGCTACTAGCAAGACGCTATAGCAAAACAACAGAAAGAGATTACAAAGCAAACTTACATCAATCTTTCTAATACAAATTTGTAAAGGAAGATCAATTCTTAATACACAAATAACCCAACGATTTGATATCCTCTAGGGTTTTAGTCACACTCGCCGGTTAATAGAGAAAATAAGGTTGACCCGCTTACTAAGTTACTAAGAACTCTTGGTTCCGTCACTTGATTGTCAAGTTTACTTTAAACACCATTTTTTTCCGTTTTTATTAAGATCGTATGGTTTGTCATGAAAATGTTGAAAATAAATAATTCATTTGAAAATAAATAATTCATTTGAAAATGTTGTCATGAAGAAGGATTAAATAAGTGGGTTTATTTGTTTAGCTTAGAATGGGTTGACAGAATTATCGACAACTTATCACATACATCAATGGCTTATGATTGATTTGAGAACAATATTGTTGAAAGTACAAATACAAAAAATCAATTGCAATTGTTAACCTTTTCATTTAAATCTAGTTTTATCCACTTTTTGGTTTATCTCAAATGACTTTTATATACTTTATTTTCTTAAACCATTAGTTTTAACACTTGTAATTATTAACATTTCATAAAAATATTGCTTTATCAAATTTTAGATACTTTTACACATATCAAAGGACCTTCAACGTCTAAACGATCCGTTGGTCTTCCTTTAGTAAGGGTAAATTCTAACACTTAAGGCCTGTGGAGAAAAAGGGCGTCGGTAAGGATTTTACTAATGTATCACCACAAGGGATTAGCGAGAGATCACTGATAGAAGTCTCAGTAGTATATTTTTAGAAGAAGATCAGGGCAAATGGGCAGGGGCGGATTTAGACATAATTTACGGGTTCCCAGGAACCCAGTCGATTTGGAAAAAAAGGTTTTTTTGTAATGTAAACCTTGTATGATTTGGAAAAAAAAACGTTTTTTTGTAGTGTAAACCTTGTATGATTTGGAAAAAGGAACCCAGTGAAAAAACTGGTTGGATCCGCCACTGCAGATGGGTGTATGAATATCATCGACGAATTAACGATGACATTGTTATTCGAGGGACTAGCAAATTAGGAACATTAACCTATCTATCGGTTATATCTATTTTCTATAAAGAAAAGAAGAAAAACTATTAATGAGTTGCTATAAATACAGATAACATATAGCAAATATTTAAAAAATATTGCAAATAGAAAAGGTTAGCTCAATCAAATTCATACATCATCAATTTGACAATTTGCAACATACTTGTGTTTCTCCTAGTTGTACCTCACACATTAGTGCTTTAGTGTGCTTCTTAGGTTTGTACGCTTGGCTTTGTAAGTTGTTTTCTTTAAGTCTGTGTTTTAGTAGGGTTTAAGTTCACTTTGAAGTTTCCACTCTTTTTTGCGACCGACGAATTCCCACCGCCTCTTTGACGACGTCGCCTGTGATGGTCGAACTTCTTCAGGTTCCTTGGCCTCTGAGATGTTTACATGTAGATTCTTGTTGTTGTTGTTGTCTTCTTTTCGATTATTTACGTGTGTTTTGGCATCGTTAGAAATGACGCATTACGCTTCGGAGGTTCTTTTTAGAGTTTAATGTTGGGGTTTTGTGTTGGTTTTAAGGATTTGTTGTTGCATGCCCTTTTTTAGGGGGTTTCCTTCCGTCGTTGAAGACAGCGGCTTACTTCGTCGTTTGAATTCGATTTTTTGCTCTGCTTTTGTTTCTCTATGAACGATTTATTGGTGCATGTGTTTTTTTATGTTAATCGCATTCTCATTATTGAACATCTAATGTTATTGTTTAACCTTGATTTTGGAGTACAATTGTTTTTAGATGTTTGGATGAGACCTTATGGTGTAACGATAATATTCATCGGAGATCCTTTGTGGTATTACAACTGTTGGTCCAGTTAAATTACGATTTTGCCTATTTAAATTTACAATTTTATTATTGGTTTTGTTTTTTATTCCCTCCCAGCCAAATTATGATTTTGTCCTCAGTTCAAATTTACATTTTTTCATCGTTTTTTGTTTTATTTCCTGTCAACTTACGATCTTACCCACAGTGTAAATTTATAGTCATGCCATCGTTTTAATTTTTTTTTTTTTGACAAAACTATGGTAGTGTTATGTTTTAATTGGTTGACTCGATGTAATTTTATTCGTGTCAGACGACTGTCTGGCACACACTCATTTGTCTTGAAAATTACAATTTTGCTCCCAGTTAAAATTATAGCATTTCCATCATTTTAGTTTTTTTAGCAAAGTATGGTAATATTTTGGTTTACTTGGTTGACTCGGTGTAATTTATTTTAATATTGTGTTATGAGTAGTATGTATAACTAACCGAAACACAGACGTACATGTTATCAGGAAGAAATATTTGGCTTAGTGTCTCGCAACACGAACATGGCAAAAAAACTAGTTTTTATACATTTTGAGTTGGCGTATTCGTCTTTATTCCATTTATTCTGTCGATGTCACAGATAATCAAATTCCTAATAGTAGTTACAACATTACGTCTAAACTAATAACAATGTGTTTAGTTTGTAATGTTCTTATGTAAAATAAATAATCAAATTTTAAGCAAAGATACACGAGAAACACATAAACAATCATACTCATTGTAATCGCAATTGTAAACTCATGTTTTATGTAAGACTGACACTATTTTCGCATCCTTACATCTTATTCTTACATCCTTCTACACTTTATCTCTCTCTATATATATCTATATATGTATAGAGAGAAGAGGTGTATCAATATTAACTCCATGTATATAATTGCAAAACAAAAATTGTATACTTAAAAAGGGCTATATAGGCGAGTCAATTCTACATAGCTAAGTGTCGTGAGATGATTGGTCCACAATGATTTTACTCTTTTTACCCTTTAGATTTGTAAATGTACCTGTTTGGTACTTCTATTTTAATTTTGCTACTATACATGTTTAGTCCCTCTACTTTAACTTTGCTAATATACATGTTTAGTCCCTATACGTTTATTCCTTTTAGTATTTTGCTCTTTTGTGTTTTTTTTTTCCGCTAATGTGACAAACTAAACCGACTCCAACCGAGCAAATATCGTTACCGGTATCGATGTTATCAGCACCGACCTTTTTTTGCTTTCGGTATTTCGTCTTTTAGTGTTTTTTCCCGATATGTATCTTGACGTTTCGATGTTTTTCCCGTGGTTTTATGTTATCTCTTTCGGTTGTTATATCGAGTGTCGTACTATACCGATAAGCAAACTTCCGTTGCAACCGCGGGGTAAAAAAACTAGTTTCTATAATTACCTTTGTGGAGGAATGACCCGGCCCGGTCATTCGGGGTCGGATAACCATCATTAAAGATATAATAATAACAAAGATACGGAAGATATCCCCATGCAAAAATAAGTACAGAAGAATCTCCGAAAAGTTAGGAGATGTCGCTAACCGACTTCCCGATTTAAGGGGAAATCCTAATTCACCCATAAGTATAAATATGAGATGCCATTATGAAGGTAGACGGGCAATTCTCTCGTTACTTTCTCTTTTGCTCCCACATACGAATACTTATTCTCACGCTGGAGGGTGGTTACAGGAATAACCTCATTCCTGTAACAAGTCCTAACGGTGTTCTGTTTTGTAGATCGAAGGTCGGACCACTTTCAGTACGATCAACCAGTCAAGGAACGTATCTCAAATGACGTTTCTACAACCTTAGTACTACGAGTAGGATTGTAGTAGGTCTCTTATTGTGTTGTTATTTTCTCTACGACACAAAACAAAGCCGGCCCATTTGAAGAGTCCAAATGCTCAAGTCATAAGCATAGCCAATACATTAGTATCAACATTTTCTCATTACTTATTCTATTTCTAGCTTAAAATCCAGTGGGTAAATAGGTATATTATATCAGATCCTTCTAAACAAAAAGGAAAGACTTTGTATCAATATTTTGACAAACTATCGAACAATTCATTTAATGGTTAGACTTGTTTAACTTAACTAGCCAATTGAATCTGTTTTAAAATCCGTACGTTTTAATTTATTTATTTTTTTGGGTGTTAATAAATCCATGACCTAAAATTTTATTTTCACACGGTGTGAATCACACCCTCTATACGAGTTGTATAGGGTTATAAGGTCCTTATAGAATAATCTGACTTGACAAATGTGGGGTCGTATAATGCTATACGACTCGTATAATGTTATTCGGCTCGTATAGATGGAGAAAATATTAAGTCGTATAACATTCTATATGGGCCGTATAACATTATACGGCCCGTATAAACGTTATATGAGGTTTGGGCCGTATAACGTTATATGGGTCGTATAACATTGTATACAGGTCGTATAATGTTATACAGCTTGTATGCATGGTGACAAAAAAACATTCTCTGACATTTTTTTTGTGCAAGATTCTTCTATACGGGCCGTATAGTTGTAGGAGTGTGAAAATAAGATTTTAGGGGTGTGAGAATAGTAAGATCTATGTTTTTTCACACTCTTGTAATCTGGTTCTAATTCTACACAACAAATCCATAGTAGGACTTGAACCCCTGACCTATAAGGGTGGAGACACTATTTAACACACCAAGATATCATTGGAATAAATGCCCTTTATTTGGACATTATATTATATAGAGAAAGTATAATGTACTTCACGCCTTAACGTACATTAACGTACTTCACGAAATATATAACATGCGTAATTATTTTTTTACCAAAATAACGTGCGTGATTTTGGATCCCATGCGTGATTATGTGGTCCCATGCGTGATTATATTTTCCATGCGTGATTATACCCCTGATCCAACGGTTACCATTGTCTCCTACGTGAAGTATGATAAGCCGTGAAGTATGTTAACCTTTCTCATATTATATATATATTGTTGGCGAAGGTTAATGAATAGTAACTTTATTTTTATAATAATATGTAGCTTTTTATTATTCTATTATTTAATATTCTAATAGTATATTCATTTTTAATTTAACATATTTTTATATTATTATTTTACTTTTGTAAACCCGTATTTTCTTTTTCATTTATTATTTATTTTTTTAATTTATTTTTTCTCCTTAAATCATATTTTCGTTTTCAATTAATTTGATATTTCTTTAATAACTTATGTTTGTTAATTTTTTCTACGACCATAAACAATGATTTTATTTTTATAATAATATACAGTTTTTTAATATTTTATTATTTAATATTATAATAGTTTATTATTATATTTACTTTTAAGTTTTAACATACCTTTGGTTTTATTTTACTTTTTTAAACTATATTTTTTTATTATTTACTTTTTGCTTTTAGTAATTCATTTTCTTTTTTTAATCATATTTCCAATTATCAGTTAATTTCAAATTTCTCTAACAATTTACGTTAGTTAATTTTTTTTTTCTAAAAACTTAGGTACCAGTTGTGTTTAATTATTTCCCTCTACATTTCGGTATAAGTTTTGTTAAAATGAAATTGTATTCAAAATAAAGTATTTATTTGGTGTCGTAGAACGGTATGATGATAAACTAACCCGATTCTGACGGTTTGCCTTTCTAAACAACATGCTTCAATTTCAAATAACGTTTGTTTTACATTGTCATTTGTTTCGTTTCGCCGCAACGCGTGACGTTAACGAACCTAGTTTTAATTAAAAACCACAACAAATACAAAAGGTAACATATATAGTGTTCCAATCTGGTGTCTTTAGATTATTCAATATTGTCACAAGCTTTTGGCTTTTGGACTTGTAAGAATACGAAAATCCACTTATCGAATCTTTTCAACACGGCCCCTTTTTTACTTGACCGGCCCAGAGCTACAAGCCTATACATAATTTGCTAGAGAAAAAACTAATACACTATTATAAGTTTGCTAGGAAAAAAAACTAAAATGATGGGAAGACTGTAATTTTGAGATGGGGGCAAACTTATAATTTGTCAGGACCAATGAGCGAGTGCTAGGTAACTACCTGGTACGAATAAAAATTACATCGAGTCAACTAATTAAAATAAAGCACAACCATAGGTTTGCTAAAACAATAAATCGATGGAAAGACTGTAATTTTGAATGGGGGGAAATCGTAATTTTGACAGTGGGTAAAACAATAATTTGTCAAAAGCTACAACGATGGCAAAGCTGTAATTTTGAAATGGGGCAAAATCGTAATTTTGACTATGGCAAAAGTGTAATTTGTAAAAAGCTTTAATGATGGCAAGATTGTAATTTTGAATTTAGGGCAAAATCATAATTTTGAACTGGGCGTAAAATCGTAATTCTGAACAAGGGGTAAAATCATAATTTGTACGGGTCAATGGCAAGTGCCTGGCACTATTCCGTGGCATGGCCTTCAAAAAGTAAAATTTAAAAAGCCACGATCAATTACTAAAAAGAATAAACTTAAAGGAACTAAACATGTATAATATAAAAGTTAAAGCTGATGAACTGGAACTAAAGTTATAGGCTAAAAATTAAATAAAAGAAAAGAGCATTGATCAATAAATTCTCTATCATGATCTTTCAAGATATAGGTAATAGTGCAAGCCATGCAAAAGTGCAAAACATTCGCTGACACTGGCCGAAACAAATGCAATGCTGGGCTGGGATGGGTTGGGTTGTTATTTTCTCTACGACATACCACCAACATGCACAAGACAAAGCCGGCCCATTTGAAGAGTCCAAATGCTCAAGTCATAAGCATAGCCAATACATTAGTATCAACATTTTCTCATTACTTATTCTATTTCTAGCTTAAAATCCAGTGGGTAAATAGGTATATTATATCAGATCCTTCTAAACAAAAAGGAAAGACTTTGTATCAATATTTTGACAAACTATCGAACAATTCATTTAGTGGTTAGACTTGTTTAACTTAACTAGCCAATTGAATCTGTTTTAAAATCCGTACGTTTTAATTTATTTATTTTTTTGGGTGTTAATAAATCCATGCCCTAAAATTTTATTTTCACACCCTCTATACGAGTTGTATAGGGTTATAAGGTCCTTATAGAATAATCTGACTTGACAAATGTGGGGTCGTATAATGCTATACGACTCGTATAATGTTATTCGGCTCGTATAGATGGAGAAAATATTAAGTCGTATAACATTCTATATGGGCCGTATAACATTATACGGTCCGTATAAACGTTATATGAGGTTTGGGCCGTATAACGTTATATGGGTCGTATAACATTGTATACGGGTCGTATAATGTTATACAGCATGTATGCATGGTGACAAAAAAAACATTCTCTGACATTTTTTTTGTGCAAGATTCTTCTATACGGGCCGTATAGTTGTAGGAGTGTGAAAATAAGATTTTAGGGGCGTGAGAATAGTAGGATCTATGTTTTTTCACACTCTTGTAATCTGGTTCTAATTCTACACAACAAATCCATAGTACGACTCGAACCCCTGACCTATAAGGGTGGAGACACTATTTAACACACCAAGATATCATTGGAATAAATGCCCTTTATTTGGACATTTTAATTAAAAACCACAACAAATACAAAAGGTAACATATATAGTGTTCCAGTCTGGTGTCTTTAGATTATTCAATATTGTCACAATCTTTCGGCTTTTGGACTTGTAAGAATACGAAAATCCACTTATCGAATCTTTTCAACACGGCCCCTTTTTTACTTGACCGGCCCAGAGCTACAAGCCTATACATAATTTGCTAGAAAAAAAACTAATACACTATTATAAGTTTGCTAGGGAAAAAAACTAAAATGATGGGAAGACTGTAATTTTGAGATGGGGCAAACTTATAATTTGTCAGGACCAATGAGCGAGTGCTAGGTAACTGCCTGGTACGAATAAAAATTACATCGAGTCAACTAATTAAAATAAAGCACTACCATAGGTTTGCTAAAACAATAAATCGATGGAAAGACTGTAATTTTGAACGGGGGGAATCGTAATTTTGACAGTGGGTAAAACAGTAATTTGTCAAAAGCTACAACGATGGCAAAGCTGTAATTTTGAAATGGGGCAAAATCGTAATTTTGACTGTGGCAAAAGTGTAATTTATAAAAAGCTTTAATGATGGCAAAATCGTAATTTTGAACTGTGTGTAAAATCGTAATTCTGAACAAGGGGTAAAATCATAATTTGTACGGGCCAATGGCAAGTGTCTGGCACTATTCCGTGGTATCGCCTTCAAAAAGTAAAATTTAAAAAGCCACGATCAATAATAAACTTAAAGGAACTAAACATCTATAATATAAAAGTTAAAGCAGATGAACTGGAACTAAAGTTATAGGTTAAAAATTAAATAAAAAAAAGAGCATTGATCAATAAATTCTCTATCATGATCTTTCAAGATATAGGTAATAGTGCAAGCCATGCAAAAGTGCAAAACATTCGCTGACACTGGCCCAAACAAATGCAATGCTGGGCTGGGATGGGTTGGGTTGGGCTAGGCTAGGCTGGGAACATTCGTTGAAATTGTTTGGTTGTTTGTCAAACAATTAATACTCTTTATTGATCTGTTTGAAAGATACCAATTCAATTCAGTTTTTTGTTTTGTCCTAATTTGATTTGTTTAGATTTCAAAGGTGAAAGTGTAGATTATGAAAGTACGGTGGCTTTAGTTGAATAGTGGGATGTTGGAGGGCATGTGTACGACATATTAAAATTGGACACATATGATATGAGAGTCGCTCTTCGTGATTCCATCTATTTAGCGTTGTAAATGAACCGAACGAATACGAACAAGGCCTTGTCCGTCTTTGTTCATTAAGGATATAATGTGTTCACGAACGGTTCATGAACACTTAACGAACGAGATTTTTTGTTCGTGTTTGTTCATTAAGGAAAGGAACATGTTCTTGAATGGTTCACGAACACAGATAAAACCGACGAAGTTCGATGGTATTTTTCGATATGAATAATGAGAATGAAAGGGGAACGGTGCATAAAACAAGGTGGACGTAGGGTTTCCTATTTTATTTGTTTGGGTAATGAGATAAATAAGAATTAAGAAATATAAAAAGCTTAGATAAAATAAAGAGTAAAATGCACGGATAGTTCCTGTGGTTTGGTGAAATTTCATCTTAGTGCTCAACTTTTTAAAATTACATGTATGTTCCCTATGATTTGACAACTTGTTACTCAGATAGTCCCTAACATGGATGGAGGTTAGTTCAGTTAAGTTCATGTGAAGTAACAAATCTACCTTTTACTATTAAAGAATTAAAATAAATATAATTAATCATTTTATAACTAAATTGGACCCCACTTTTTATTTAAATATAAAATACTTATCCCATACCCCAACCGATAACTCCTCCGCTCAGTATCATCTACTGAATATGTTTAATAGATTATGTATACGTCGAATCTAGCTTCAAGTCGGAAATAGCCGAGACGAATCTGACCTCCGATTTTCAAATCTGTAAGGCTAATGAAACTGAACTTAGGCGGTGCATTTCCGTCGAGTGATGGCGACGGAGACCACCACTTACACAAACAGTCACCGCCAGTGGCGAAGCTTGACCCGAATGACGGGGGGTCGAAAACGTATATACCCAAAAATTTCTATAGAATCGGGGGGTCGAAAACGTATATACTCAAAAATTTCTATACGAAACCTACATATATAACACTACTGAGCGAAAAGTTCGGGGGTTCGGGCGCCCCCTCTCGCCCCTTCTATACTTCGCCCCTTCTATACTTCGCCCCTGGTCACCGCACCACCGAACGTCGCCGCCACCACCACCACCTCCCACCCAACCCCCTTGTTTCCACCACCAACAACAAGTTGAACCACCAACGCACCTCTAGCCAAAATCAGACCAAATTCAAGGCCTAAATCGAAACCCCCAAATTTAGACCTTAATTCAGATCGTGTCCCCGGAGGTCGTGGTGGTTACCGTTGGTCTAGTATCACTACCACCATTATTAAAAAGATCCAGTCATGAATGATGGAGTTACGATTGGTCCAGATCTTGCCTTCAGAGTTAGTGGGGTGGTAATCGGAGCAGGTCATGAATGATGGAGTGTATCGGAATCGAAGCCTCGTCGGTTCGCCGGAGGTGGTGGTTGTTTCGGTGGTGGTGGCAGCCAGAGGTGGTTGGTAGGTGGTGGTGGTTATGACAGCTGCTGGTAGCAGGTGATTAGGGTTAGAGAGAGAAAGAAAGGGGAGAACTAGGGCTGCAAACGAATCAAACGTTCAGCAAACGATTCGTAAACCGTTCGGCGGGAAGTTCGTTTGTGTTCGTTCGTTCGTTTATTAAATAAAGGAACACGAACAAGAAATTTCGTTCGTTTAGTTAAATGAACGAATATGAACAAAGGATGCGTTCGTTCGTTTATGTTCGTGAACGTTCGGTAACATGTTCGTTTGTGTTCGATAGTTTATTAGTGTTTTTAGTTTTAATATTTTATTTAAACAGTTCAAAATTCCGACAAATTAAATATCTAATAAGTGTCAGTGTATTATATATTTTGTTCATGAACGCTTGTTTGTGTTCGTTCGTTTCCATTTGTGTTCATTGTTAGGGATAGAATTTTATTGGACATGGATCACGAATCCTCAGTGTAGCCTAGGTTAAGGATCCTCAGTTTAGTATGGATCGAGGATCCTCAGGAAATAGTGCAGGAAGGCTAATGATCCAGGATCCTCTTTATTATTCTAAACTAACAATTGTTTCCATCATCATTTAGCTTGTTTTGCAGGTGTATTCGAAGGAGACTTGTTCTTGCCGAGATTCCAGGGGAATATGCTCCATATTATTGCATGTGCAAGAGCTTCATGACCGTTATGGTGATCGTGGGTGACAATCACATATTTCGGATAGTTAGTTAGTTAGATATTTTCTATTTTTGAATGGGATAACAAGCTTTATTTAGAAATATAGTTACATACTACACACATTCAAATTCTCTCTACAATCAGTTGGCGATTGCACACACTAACACACTAGCAATCATTGTATCAAGCTTGTTATCATCCGAAGTTGTAATCTTTATTGTTCAATATAGTTGATAGTGATAGTTTTCACTATCCGAGGTTTTTTATGTCGGAGATCATTCATTGATCAGGGCTTTTTTCTCGTATAAATCCTTGTGTTCATCATCATTTTCATTCATTTCTTGTTTACACATTTGTTCATTTAACCAAGCATCTAACCTCACAAAAATCAGATTTGGTTACATTATCCTTGTGTGATTTTTGACCAAAACAGTTTGGCGCCCACCGTGGGGCAATCGGTGCTTCATTCTTGAAAATTCTATTCATTACATTCAACATCCCGTATACTATGTAAGTGAAAGTCTAATTGATGCTGAGTCCAGGTATTCTCATTTAGAGAAACTTATTCTTGCTTTAATCATGGCATCTACTAAATTACGTCATTATTTTGAAACTCATCCTATTATTGTTAAGACTAACTTTCCCAACAAGAATGTTCTCAGGAAACCTGAAATGTCAGGAAGGATGGCAAAATGGGCAGTCAAGCTTAGTGCATATGATATTAAATATGAACCAAGAACTGCCATCAAATCCCAAGCCTTAGCTGACTTTGTGGCTGATTTCAGTAGTGATCTACAAAGGGAAGCTGAATTGGAAGTTCAACACCTTGAAGAGACTGAGGATCCTTGGATACTCTTCACGAATGGAGCTTCAAATGTCAAAGGAACTGGACTAGGCATACTACTAAAATCGCCACAGAGGGACATTATACCCCAATCAATTGCTTGTGAGTTTCAAACTTCTCATAATGAGGCTGAATATGAAGCCTTAATAGCAGGATTGCAAATTGCCAAGCATATGAGGATCAGGTATCTTGAGGTACATGTAGATTCTTTGTTAATTACTAACCACTATAATAGCTCTTATGATGTCAAAGGTGAGAGGCTAATCAAATATCTTGAGATAGTCAAGAAATTGGCAGACTCTTTTGCTTCTTTTAGTTTGACACAGGTACTGATGCGTGTGAAGTGTCGTATATTTTAGGTGTATATTTTAAGCCCTTTTTAACACTTATTTTAGCCAAGTTTTAAATTTATAAAACACGATATTTCACTAACACTAAACACACATATGGGCAAGTGCACCCATCGTTGAGTGTAGTATAGCGTTGGTAAGATACCGAGGTCGTCCAAGGACACAAGAGCTTTTAATACCGGTTTATCCTCAACGTCTAACCAAAATAAAAGTTTAGAAAAATGTTTTAAACTAAGAAAAATAAAAACTAACTAAAATGCTGAAAATAAAAATAAAATAAAAACAGATAGACAAAATGAATCACTTGGTTCCGACTCGTATCTAGTATAACCTTTGATTATTTCAGCACTTTTGCACATAATTAAGAGATTATCTTAGTTATTGTAGTAGGCCCCTCTTTTGAAGGTGACGTTACCCTCACCCCAGTAGTTTGAGTCAGCAGGGATACAATCCTAAAGGGGTGGATTATTGGAAGATAATGAATTAAGTTATTAATGCAGTATTGTGGTAGGCCCCGCTTTTGGCGGTGACGTTACCCTCGACTAAGTAGTCTGAGTCAGCAGGGATACCGTCCTAAATAGCCGGGTTATAGTATTAATAGTAGTTAACTTATGAGGGGATCAAAGAGTTTGGACCCCCGCCATCCAATACCGTGAAGTATTGAAGGAGGTCCTACTAAATTTGACCCAGGTCCATTGCAGGACCTCTAAACGCTGAACAATGGCAAGACCTTTACCAAACCGTTCCCTTAACCCCCTACCAGGTAGCCAACATACCTCCATATAGACCGTGGAGATATGAATGGTGAAAATCCTTTATTTTATATAGACAGTAAAATAATGCCAAGACACCACGGACAAACGATAAGGAAAGATCACCTTCAACATAAGTAACTAGTTATTAAAGTCATTAATACAAAACCAAATAAAAAGTGCAAAAGATTAGAAATAAAAAGTATTATACTAGACACTTTGTCTTCACCAAGTGATGTAAGAGACTTAGGCAAACATGGCCTTGATTGTCAAGAACTCTTACGATCAATCTTGGATCCCGAGACGACTCACACACTCTATGATGGACAATGGATGATGGTGGTGGATGATGGTGTTATGATGGTGGTGGGTGGTGGATGAAGTGTGAGAGAGGTGGTGCCAAGGGATGAGTTGCAATGAAACCAAGCACTCCTATTTATAGGCTGAACAGAAGCCTGGGCACGGCCCCGTGTTCGCTGGGCACGGCCCCGTGCCCGTCTGACACTCTCTCTCTTCATTAATTGTAATTCGCAATTACAATTAATGCGCCTGCAGTACTTTCGGCACGCCCCCCGTGTCCGCTGAGCACGGCCCGTGGTGGGCAATAGAAGCTTCTATAGGTTTGTCTTTTCTGCTGCTTCTTGGGCACGGCCCCGTGCTGGCTGAGCACGGGGCGTGTTCAGCCTTCTGTTTTCTCTATTTTGCTTTGGAAGGTGCCGTTGAGGGTTCGGGCAATCCACTAATGTTCCTTTTCTTGTATTTATGTTGGATTTAGCTGTCTTTTTGCTTCTTTTGCGTTTTTGAGCTCATTTAATCCTGAAAATACAAAAGGAAGACAAAAACACTCTTTTTCCAATATTAGTACTAAAAAGGGTTAGTTTTATGCCTCATTTGATGTAATTTATATGTTGCATTTTACACACATCAAATACCCCCACACTTGAACTTTTGCTTGTCCTCAAGCAAAACTCTTTAATATTTGGCTTACACTCCCAAATGGAATAGGTAGAAGAGAAGGTTTTGGGCTTGTCATAGAGTGTCGGGATTTCCAAGATCTTTTTGGGGTTTTATTTTTATTTATTTACACTCCTATTCGTAATGATTTATTTAGAACTGTTCATAAAAGAAATTATTTATTTGGGCATAACATGCCTTTTTTAAAATTCTATTTATATACAAGTTCACATACCTCGCGGGGAAATCACTCACACTCGGCCGAAGGTGTATTTTTAGTGAATCACTCGAGAGCGGCACGGAACTTATTCCTACCATAGGCTTGCCAAAAAATCAATCCTCCTCCTTTTTAACTTTTATACCTTTGTAGATATCAAGAGGACTTTGTGGGTTAAGGGTTGGCTAGGGTTAAAGGTAGGTGGTTGGGTTAGTGGTTAGTAGAAAAAGGGCTAAAAAGCGTAACAAGTGTCGGTTTTCGTATTTTTGCAACTTTTTATTTTTGATGAAGCTTTTATTCAAACAAAGTTATTTTTGATTACTTTGTTTGTTTATTTTCTTTTTGCTTCATTTTTTTTTTCACGAAGAACCGAACTTGTTACTAAAATAAAGGGTTAAAAATGAAAAAGGTTTTGGTGGGTGAAAGGGTTTTTGTTTTGGGTGATGAAACGAAAAGGTTTAGGCTCAAAGGGGCTAACTAGGGGGATTTTTGGGTAGGTGGTAAAAGAAAAAGAAAAATAATGGTGTAGAAAAAAAAATGTTAGTCCTAATGCCTCCATCATTTACTTACTCGGGTTTAAGTTGATAAGGACCGGGAATGTATTGTTTTGGCAAGTTCTAGAGTCGTAAGAACCAAGCGGCTATTCACACAAGAAACGAAAAATGAGCATTTAGTCAAATGATATGGAATTGTGTGCTCAATAAAGGCTCAAAACTCACTTTTGTGGGAATGGGTTTTTATGTGATCAAGTATATATAATCAAATTTTAAATAAGTTTGTAATGCCTTTTCATAATTTTCTTATGTTGGTTCTTTTTATCACTACGCTATCGGTTGTAAATTTGTAAAAATATAACCTTTTTGAGAGCTTGAATTTCCCGAGTTAAACCTAGACAAGTAAAAATGAAATTTTTGAAAAAAGTTGGGGTGATTAGCGGTTCCAATAGAGTTTTGTGTAAGGCTTGTATTTAGGACTTGCAAAATTCAAGGTTTTAGCATCCCCCCCACACTTAAATTACACATTGTCCTCAATGTGTCCCAAAAATAAATTTTTAGGTTGATTAGATGTGTAAAATAGTGTTTAAAAAGCAAAAATTTGTGTTACTGGGCACTGAACACGGCCCCGTGTTATCCGGGCACGGCCCCGTGTTCAAGTGCCAGTAACAAAATTGAAATAAGAGAAACAGAAGTCTGGACACGGGGGCGTGTTGGGTGAACACGGCCCGTGTCCAGTTACCTGTACTGGGCGTTTTCTGCAGGTGGTTCGACACGGGGCCGTGTTGGTTGGGCACGGCCCGTGTTGAACCTTCTGAAAGGGAGAAAATTGTCGGGTTGCCTCGTTCTTGTGCATGGGATCATTTTTCTCGTTCCCCTTTTCATCCTTTACCACCATGAGTGTGTTTTATTCCTGAAAATTAAACTAACTAGAAAACATAAAAACTAAACTAAATTAAACTAAGGATAGTTCCGTGGAATGCCTCCATGGTGCGCCACGTTTATAAGGGTCCTTGGCTAGACCCAATGCCTGGTCATATGTTACCCAAGTGGGATGTGTTGCATCCCATGTTACACTGTCGGAGAGCGTCATCCAAGCTTGAGTCTATGACCTTCATGTAGTTGACCGGATCTTCTTCCTCTACTCTCTTTCCACACTCAAATTTCACTTCCTCATCCCCAAACTTCAATGTTAGAGTTCCGTCATTCATATCCACCACTGCTTGGGCGGTGGCTAAGAATGGTCTCCCGAGAATGAGGGGGACCTCGGTGTCTTCCTCCATGTCTAGGATAACAAAGTCGGTTGGAAAAACGAATTTGTCGACCTTGACTAGCAAATTTTCGACGACCCCATGTGGGAACTTGACGGACCTGTCGGCGAGTTGTATGCTCATCTTTGTAGGGCTTGTTGCTCCTAGGCCGAGTCGCTTGAACATTGAGGTGGGCATGAGGTTGATGCTAGCCCCAAGATCGGCTAAAGCATTTCGGACGGGGGACTTCCCAATCGAACAAGGGATTGTGAAGCTCCCGGGGTCGATTTTCTTTTGTGGAAGTTTGTTGAGTACTAGAGCTGAGCATTCTTCGCCTAGGTTAACTAATTGCAACGATTCAATTTTCTTTTTGTGAGTGAGGAAATCCCTCATGAATTTTGCATATTTAGGCATTTGGGTTAGGACCTCAATAAAAGGAATATTAACATGCAATTGTTTTAGTAAACTTTCGAACTTTGCGAATTGCTCATCGGTCTTTTGACGATTTAACCTACCGGGGTACGGGATTGGAGGATTCTTGGTGGGCTCTTGATTCGGTGTAGAAGCCTTTTCTGGCGCAGGAGGAGTCACAGGCTGGCCAGAATGACTTCTTTCATTTGGCGGCAATGGAGCATCCTCGGGACCCACGGTTCGATTTCGTAATGTGATGAGATGGACTTGTGCCTTTGGGTTTGGTTCGGTATTACTGGGTAATGCGCCTTGTGGTCTCTCGGAGAAATTTTGAGCTAGTTGATTTAATTGTTTTTCAACGTTTTGAATACTAGCTTGTTGGTTTCTGAAATTCGATTCCATTTGTTGAAATCGATCCGAGTTCTTCTTTTCAGTGTCAGAGATGAGGCGAGATATGGTATCTTCAAGCCTTTCTCTTCCACCTTGTTGTTGAGGAAAATTTTGTGGTTGTTGAAAATTAGTTCGTTGGTTTTTTTGGTTACTACTATTTCCGGGATCTCTCCAACCAAGATTTGGGTGGTTACGCCATCCTTGGTTGTAGGTACCCGTTGGAGGACCCGACGGCCTAGGTCTATTATCCATGTAGTTTACCGTTTCAGTTTGTTCATCTAAATCTTTCATACAACTCCAATTTTCATGTGACCCACCACACCCTTCACAAGCCATAACCGAGGTCGTTTTTGTCATTTCTAGCCTTTTGATTTTTGAAGAGAGAGCCTCGATTTGGGCTTGTAAAGAGGTGCTTTCATCAACCTTATGGGCGCCCGGGGCAATAGATTTATTGCCTCGGGGAGTGTGCCATTGAAAATTGGTTTGGGCAATTTCCTCAATTTGGTTATATATTTCATTTGGGCGACGATTACCTAAGAGTCCCCCGGAGCTTGAATCAAGTGTTTGTCTTGTGTGTGGCAACAATCCATTATAGAAAGTGGATACTTGTTGCCATATCGCTAGACCATGGTGAGGACACTTTCTTAGAAGCTCCTTGAACCTTTCCCAAGTTTCATATAAGGATTCCCCATCCTCTTGTGAGTACGTATTAATTTCTGTCATTAATTTAGCCGTTTTAGCAGGAGGGAAATACTTATATAAAAACTTTTGGGCGAGTTCATCCCAGGTGGTTACCGACCCAGCTGGGAGGGTATTAAGCCAAGCCTTAGCTCGGTCTTTTAATGAAAAAGGAAACATTCGAAGGCGGATGGCGTCATTTGATGCTCCATTGATCCGGAAGGTATCACATATTTCTAAGAAGTTAGTAATATGTAGATGGGGATCCTCGTCCGCAAGCCCGTGGAAGGTTGCGGAGTTTTGGAGCATTTGTATCAAATGCGGTCGAAGTTCGAAGTTGTTGGCCTCGACATTCGGGGCATTGATAGCGGCGCCAAGATTGCCTACGGTAGGCCGTAGGTAATCCATGAGGGTACGTTGGTCCGCCATTGGAAGTGGGTCCCCTGAAACTTTCTCTTGATTTTTAGCTTTTAGCCTTTTTTCTGAGAAAGCGCTCGGGTTCTTCTAGGGGTTCTTTTATGTCTCTACTAGAACTGGAGCTCATGCACTACGTAGGAGGTTCAAATGTGGCGCCTGGGTTCCAAATCCTGCAATAAAAACAGAAAAGAACGCTGGTCAGAATGTTCACCACGGCCCCGTGCTCAATGAACACGGCCCGTGTTCAGAGTTGCAGTAATTGATTTCTGGATCCCTGTTACTGGGAGTTGGACACGACCCCGTGTTGCACCGACACGACCCCGTGTTCAGCTCTCTGTAACTCAGAAAACAAAAATTGCCAGTGATGGTTGCTGGGCACGGCCCGTGTCTGACCGGGCACGGCCCGTGCTGAGCTCTGCAGAAGCTGAAAAACTAAGAAAATCCTAAAAAAATAAAAAAGAAAAAATAAAAGATGATTAGGCCGTTGATTCCTAACTTTCTTAAAATCCTTGTGTCCCCGGCAACGGCGCCAAAAACTTTATGCGTGTGAAGTGTCGTATATTTTAGGTGTATATTTTAAGCCCTTTTTAACACTTATTTTAGCCAAGTTTTAAATTTATAAAACACGATATTTCACTAACACTAAACACACATATGGGCAAGTGCACCCATCGTTGAGTGTAGTATAGCGTTGGTAAGATACCGAGGTCGTCCAAGGACACAAGAGCTTTTAATACCGGTTTATCCTCAACGTCTAACCAAAATAAAAGTTTAGAAAAATGTTTTAAACTAAGAAAAATAAAAACTAACTAAAATGCTGAAAATAAAAATAAAATAAAAATAGATAGACAAGATGAATCACTTGGTTCCGACTCGTATCTAGTATAACCTTTGATTATTTCAGCACTTTTGCACATAATTAAGAGATTATCTTAGTTATTGTAGTAGGCCCCTCTTTTGAAGGTGACGTTACCCTCACCCCAGTAGTTTGAGTCAGCAGGGATACAATCCTAAAGGGGTGGATTATTGGAAGATAATGAATTAAGTTATTAATGCAGTATTGTGGTAGGCCCCGCTTTTGGCGGTGACGTTACCCTCGACTAAGTAGTCTGAGTCAGCAGGGATACAGTCCTAAATAGCCGGGTTATAGTATTAATAGTAGTTAACTTATGAGGGGATCAAAGAGTTTGGACCCCCGCCATCCAATACCGTGAAGTATTGAAGGAGGTCCTACTAAATTTGACCCAGGTCCATTGCAGGACCTCTAAACGCTGAACAATGGCAAGACCTTTACCAAACCGTTCCCTTAACCCCCTACCAGGTAGCCAACATACCTCCATATAGACCGTGGAGATATGAATGGTGAAAATCCTTTATTTTATATAGACAGTAAAATAATGCCAAGACACCACGGACAAACGATAAGGAAAGATCACCTTCAACATAAGTAACTAGTTATTAAAGTCATTAATACAAAACCAAATAAAAAGTGCAAAAGATTAGAAATAAAAAGTATTATACTAGACACTTTGTCTTCACCAAGTGATGTAAGAGACTTAGGCAAACATGGCCTTGATTGTCAAGAACTCTTACGATCAATCTTGGATCCCGAGACGACTCACACACTCTATGATGGACAATGAATGATGGTGGTGGATGATGGTGTTGTGATGGTGGTGGGTGGTGGATGAAGTGTGAGAGAGGTGGTGCCAAGGGATGAGTTGCAATGAAACCAAGCACTCCTATTTATAGGCTGAACAGAAGCCTGGGCACGGCCCCGTGTTCGCTGGGCACGGCCCCGTGCCCGTCTGACACTCTCTCTCTTCATTAATTGTAATTCGCAATTACAATTAATGCGCCTGCAGTACTTTCGGCACGCCCCCCATGTCCGCTGAGCACGGCCCGTGGTGGGCAATAGAAGCTTCTATAGGTTTGTCTTTTCTGCTGCTTCTTGGGCACGGCCCCGTGCTGGCTGAGCACGGGGCGTGTTCAGCCTTCTGTTTTCTCTATTTTGCTTTGGAAGGTGCCGTTGAGGGTTCGGGCAATCCACTAATGTTCCTTTTCTTGTATTTATGTTGGATTTAGCTGTCTTTTTGCTTCTTTTGCGTTTTTGAGCTCATTTAATCCTGAAAATACAAAAGGAAGACAAAAACACTCTTTTTCCAATATTAGTACTAAAAAAGGGTTAGTTTTATGCCTCATTTGATGTAATTTATATGTTGCATTTTACACACATCAGGTACCCAGGGAAGAAAACGCAGAAGCTGATGCCTTAGCTAATCTTGGATCATCTCTGAAGATTCCAGAGAATGTTAATACTAACCATGGCTTTGTGCAGGATACAGGTATCAACCAAGTTATGGCTAGGGAAATAAAGAAACTGAAGGATATGATATCCAGCGTTCCAGGAGTGGTTAAGCCCATCCCTGAAATTGCAGATGGAAGCCACAGGATATCTCGTTTTGCACCACCTATTTGTGATGCAGAAATTCCAAAGAGGTTCCAAATACCAACCATGAAGCTATATGATGGCTCAACGGATCCAGAAGAGCATGTAGCTCAATATAGAGAAAGGATGGAGATCAATCCCATCCCGGAAAGGTTAAAAGAAGCATGTCTATGCAAGGGTTTTGGATCCACGCTTACAGGATCAACTCTTAAATGGCTGCTAAGTCTTCCCCCTTACTCTATTACTTCATTTGCTAATCTAGTTAACATGTTTAATAGCCAATTCTCATGCAGTAGAAAATTTGAACGTTTAACTAGTGATCTATATAGGGTAACACAATGTCAAAATGAGTCACTTAGGGATTATATCACTAAGTTCAACAAAGAATCCTTAGATATTCCTAATTTGGATATTGCTACGGCTGTAGAGGCCTTCAAAATGGGTTTACTTAGGGATTCACTGTTATATGATGATCTTGTCATGACCCCTTGCAGGAATCTTGATGAAGTGAGAACCAGGGCCCTTAGATTCATTCGATTAGAGGATGATAAAAGGATCCAAGAAAGACTGGCAGGATCCTCGAAGCAGGAAAAACAAGGATCCTACTTCAGGAACAACAAGTCCAAATCTTACAACAAGTCTGATAACCAGAATGTGCATGCAGTAGAACAGGAAGAGGATGATGAGGATTATCCTCCCATTTCTGAATATTGTTTTTCTGTTGATAACAATGAACTAATCCTTGCAATGCAGAATCTAGGTGAAAAAGCAAGATGGCCCAGGAAGAGTGATAAGCCTGCTGCAACAAAAGACAAATCCAAATGGTGTGCATATCATGAAGACTTCGGTCATCTCACTGAAGAATGTATTGCACTTAGAAAAGAAATTGGTTATTTGTTATGCAAGGGGCACTTGAAGGAGCTCTTGGGAAGAAAAAAGTCAAGGATCCAAGATCCTGAAAAGGTTCCAGAAAGAGCTCCTACTCCTCCTGCCGATGCACAAATCATCAACTTCATATCTGGTGGATCAGACATATATGGCACTTCCTTTTCAGCGGCCAAGAGGCATGCCAAAGAAACCAAGATGGATAATGGGGATAGACCCATTCGAACCTCGACCCTTACACAGGAGAAAGTCATAAATTTTGATGAGGATGATCGTGTAGATGTTCGGGATCCTCATCATGACGGTCTTGTTATTACTTTGTTTATATCTAATCATTTTTTTCGCAGGATTCTCATAGACGGAGGAAGCTCAATAAACATTATTCAACTTGATTTCCTAAAGAAGATGAACATCCCTGAATCAGAAATTATCCCAAGATCATCTATTCTAGTGGGATTCAGTGGGGAAACCAAGAACACATTGGGGGACATTAAGCTTCCCATCTACATTGAGGGAGTTAATTATTTTCAAAAATTTTATGTAAGGTGATTGCTTATCCTGTTGCAATGTTATCCTTGTCAGGCCATGGATACATGACATGAAAGCAGTTCCATCTACGTACCACCAATGTGTGAAACTGCCAACTCCATGGGGGTGGTGAAGTTTGAAAGTGACCAACAAGAAGCTAAGAATTGCTATACTTTATCCATGAAGCCAGCCTCAAGACCCAGGGAGCAATAGCAATTAAAGCATCCTCCAAGAGATGTCCCGGAGGCTAGAGAACAAGATGTTAAGGATATCCTGATGGATCCTCAGGATCCTAAATCCAAAGTTTTTATAGGATCCGGGATCCTCAACAATATTGAAGAGGATCTAGTATCCTTCCTCAAAAGGAGAAAAACTACCTTTGCCTGGAAGCACGAAGATATGACAGGTATCTCTAAGGATATTATTACTCACAAGCTTGGTATTGACAGGTCATTCAAACCCATACATCAAAAGAGGAGAAAGTTTGCACCTGAGAGGAATGCCATTATCCAGGAAGAGGTAGACAAGCTGCTCAGAGCAGGTATGATTAGAGAGGTTAAGTATCCAAGGTGGTTAGCCAATGTGGTTGTTGTTAAAAGAAAAACGGAAAGTGGAGGGTATGTGTCGATTTTACTGATTTAAACTAGGCATGTCCCAAGGATCCTTTCCCATTACCCCACATTGACTCCATGGTGGATGCTACCGCGGGTCATGAGTTGTTGACTTTCATGGATGCTTCATCTGGATTTCAACAAATTTAGATGGAACCATCTGATCAGGAGGATACAATCTTTATGACCCCAACAGGTATCTATTGTTATATTGCTATGCCATTTGGACTAAGAAATGCAGGTGCTACATACCAAAGGCTAGTCAATATGATATTTAAAGAACAAATTGGACACACTATGGAAGTCTATATAGATGACATGGTGGTTAAGTCCAAGAGAGCTGAGGATCACCTAAGAGATTTGGAGGAAGCATTCGATATCCTTGATAAATTCAATATGAAATTGAATCCTTCCAAGTGTCATTTTGGTGTCAAAGCAGGCAAGTTTCTAGGTTACATGGTGACTAAGAGAGGCATAGAGGCAAGTCCAGAATAAATCAAGGCAATCATGAATATTAAATCTCCTGCCAATGCCAAGGATGTGCAAAGGTTGACAGGGAGGATCGCGGCCTTGAACAGGTTCATCTCAAAGTCATCAGAGAAATGCAAGGAATTCTATGACATCCTGGGAAAGAATAAGAAATTTGAATGGACTGAAAAGCATGAGAATGCTCTCAAAGCCCTTAAGGATTACCTATCCTCAGCTCCAGCCTTGTTGAAACCAGAAAAAAAGGGATATATTATCCTTATATTTGGCAGTCTCTTCCAAGGCAGTAAGTGCAGTCCTTGTTAAGGATCATGAAGGCACACAACATCCTGTATATTATGTAAGTAAAAGTTTGCTTGATGCTGAATCCAGGTACTCACATCTAGAAAAACTTATCCTTGCTTTGATTATGGCATCAACTAAATTGCGTCATTATTTTGAAACACATGCTATTATTGTTAAAACAAATTTTCCAATTAAGAATGTTCTCAGGAAACCTGAAATGTCAGGAAGGATGGCCAAATGGGCAGTGAAGCTTAGTGCTTATGATATAAGATATGAGCCAAGAACTGCCATTAAATCCCAGGCCTTAACTGACTTTGTGGCTGATTTCAGTAGTGATCTACAAAGAGAAGCTGAGTTAGAAGTTCAACAGCTTGAAGAGACTAAGGATCCTTGGATACTCTTCACAGATGGGGCTTCAAACATTAAGGGAACTGGACTAGAAATACTACTAAAATCGCCACAGGGGGATATAATACCCCACTCAATAGCTTGTGAATTTCAAACTACTAATAATGAGGCTGAATATGAGGCCTTGATACCTGGCTTGCAAATTGCCAAGCATATGAGGATCAGGTATCTTAAGATATGTTTTGGTTAAAAATCAAGCAATGATAATGCAACCAAATCTTTGTTGTGAGGTGTGGTGCTTGAACAAATGAATGAATAACTTGGAAAATGTAATGAACAAGTGACACAAGGATTTATACGAGGAAAAAGCCCTTGATCAAGAGTTGATCTCTGGCATAAAAAAACCTCGGGTGATAGAAACTACCGATCACCAACTAAGATTAATCAAAAAGTTGTTACAACTCGGGATGATAACAAGCTTGTTACAAGGATCACTAGTGTGCAAAAGTGTATGAAATCGCCAAGTAAACTGCCGAGAGCTGTTCGAGAGTGTGTGTTTTTGCTAAATTAGCCAAGTGTTCTCACTCAAGCTTGTTATCCCTTATTTAAAATTAGAAATAACTAAACTAACTAACTATCCGCTAATTATGCAAGCTCCCCACGACCTCCATAACGTTCACAAGGGCCAAGCACGTGTGGAATATTGAGGGAATATGCTCCACGAATATCGGCATGACCAAGTCCATGCACATACTCCTGCAAAACAAGCTCACGCATAATGAAGACAATCGTTAGTATAAGGATAACAATAAGGATCCTGAATCCTGATCCTGCAACACCTACTGAGGATCCTTAATTCAAAAAGAATTCATGATCCTGGCAGTACTTGAGGATCCGTGATCCTTAGGATTAAAGAATCCTCCCCTAACAATTGACCCCAAAATATAAGGAGTAAAGTGTAAATTAGCGAGTTATATTTTTTGATCTTATCTGTAACTAACTAACTAACGGATATATAGTCATTACAATCTAACTAGCCGTTGCAAATTATACGTCATTGAAGTGACATCCCTGCAGAATCATCATTATATATAGGTTAGAGATAAGGACTAATGTGCATTTAAATTTGAGCAATACTCCTTTTAAATCCTCATTAGAAGATCAAGCAGGTACTTCTCTCTCCTTTCTCTTTTCACCTTCTTACTCTGTTCCTCTTTTGTTTAACATCATCCATGGCCAAGATCGTTCTAAGATCCTCATCGGCTAAGGATCACCAAAACGATAGCCCCCTAAAGAGCCAAGGAATTATCAAGGATTCTCCAAAGGAACGTTGCTGCTTTACTGATCCGGAGATAGACCGGATTCGTCATTGCATTCCGGCAGACTCTGTCTTTAAACCTTTTGACCCTACCGCCTTGAGTGATTTCGTTTCTGCAACTTGGATTGTTTTTCTGGCCACCCCATTTCTGATAGGATACTCCTATCCTTTCCCTGCTTTTACCCAGTCTTTCTTCTCCCTTACCGGCATATCCTATGTCCAGGCCATGCCAATGATATGTAGGGTTTTATATACCCTTGAGAGAATCATTGAGCAGGAAGATATAGAGTTGGGAATGTCGGAATTGGCTGAACTATACAACCTTGTGAGCCACGGTTCACATCGCTTCTTATTCAAACATAAACCCGGTGAAGCACACCCAATCCTCAAGACCACCAAGAATGACACCAACTGGAAGAAGCGTTTTTTCTTCGTTAGGAGGGATTCTATCCCGGATGGGAAGGATCTCCCAAGGGAGTGGGCCACCCATGGTAGGATAGAGGATCCTTATAGAAGGATCATAGGATAACCCTGTTTCTGTTGAGGATCACTAACATCTTTTTGTTTCTTTTGTGCAGCTATCTCTGTTTCTCATATCATTTCATCACCTGCGACGAAGGAGAGGATTGCTGCTTTCTGGAATCTTGATCCTGCAGCAAGATCATTCCAAGCAAACACCAAGGATTCTCAAGAAGTATCCTCAGGCTCAGTTACAATGTCAAGTAAGTATCCGAGTTTGTATATGATTAAATATTTAAATGTAAATAAAACAAGAATACTTATCTGTTGCTTTGTATTGGTAGGTGCTGGAAAATCTTCGAAGTCAGCCTCCCGCTTTAGTGTGAGTGATCTCAGCACTGTGGCTCCCAGGTCTGGGAAGAAGAAGACTGTTGCTAGCCCAAGTGCTCTAGTCCCCAAGCCTGTCACCTCTAAGGGGGGAAAGAAGAGGAAGGCCACTGAAGCTGACAATCTTGAAGGCCTGCCCCTTATCTGCCACCAGTTTCAGGAATACTTTGCTGATGTAAGGATCACTGATCCTGACTGATTATCCGGCCCACTTGAGGATAATGGATCCTGAACCCTACCTTTCTTTTTTTGTAGAAATTTTCCGAGATCGAGATGCTCTTTGATGCATACGTTGAAGAGGCTGAGTAGAAGCATCTGGAGTTCCAAAAGATCTTCCTGGCCAAGGATCAAACCATCTCCTCCCTCGAGAAAGACCTCAATCTGGCGAAGAAGCAGCTGGTCATGGCCCAGATAAACGCTGATCACGAGAAGCATGAGGTGCTGGAGGATGCTAAAGTCTCTGCTGCCATCACCATGTACAAGATCAAGCTGCAAATGGCCTAGGAGGCTACGGATCCTGACTTTGACAGGACCAAGTGGGACCAGGAGGGTTGGAAGGCGAAGCTGGCTGAGCTAGATGATGAGGAGGAGGCTACCGAGGTCTTGGCGATTGAGGCAAGTGGCAGCGGGAATGATCAAGCTGGTGGTGCTGATGTTGGTGGTGATGCAGCCAAGGTGTGAGCTGCAAAAATGGGCGATGATGGATATTTCTAGACGCGGCCGGAGCCCATTTTTTAGGATTTGGTAGTGGTTTTTTGGTTATGATGTTTTAAACAATGCTGGGTTGTAATAACTAAACAATAGCTATTAGGGTTGAGGATCATGGATCCTTTGAACAATAGGTAGGATAATAGGTGGTGGAGGGATCCTCTGTTTGGGGGATGAAACCACTTGTTATCCTGCCATCTTTCATTTCCTGCACTTTTAAGACCTATTAACAATGGACACCCTTTGCCAACCTAAGTGGACGGGCCACGTATTGCTGGTAGAAACTTGGGTTGGCAATTTTGACAACCTTTAAGGGTTTAACATTTTGTGAATAAAACTTTAATCTTTTGGCTTATCATGTGTTGCCATATTTGTATACATTTTACCTTTCTGTTGCTATTATACATTTTGTTTGAATATATTAAGTAAATAAGAAAAGTTTAATTGATCATATCAACAAGTTTTAGGATATGATCAAGGATCAAATATCCTATAATCGATAAATTAAAAAAAAACAGTACAGCTTAAGGATCATAAATCATGTTGTCAAAGGATAAGGGTCATTTATGTAAATAATGAATAAAATTAAAGTAATTAAGGATCATACCTGAGAATCCAAGTTAGGATCCTAAACCTTTAACATTTACAATCAGGATAACCAAAAGACAAACCTTAGTAGAAGGTAAGGATCAAGGATCCTTAGCTGTTTATCTTTAAAAACCTGAAATGGAACATAACTTGGGACTAAGCCAATATAAGAGAAGAGTTAGCAACTGGGGATAAGCCCAACAATTCTGGGGACAAGCCCAATATACTGGGGACAAGCCCAAAAAACTGGGGATAAGCCCAAAAAACTGGGGACAAGCCCAAAGGATCTTGTGTAAACAGGAGTATGGCCCTCACTGGTGACTATCCAAACTTAGTGACATGAAGATGCCAAAACCTTAGCTAACGTGAAAACGTTAGAAACCTTAGGAACGGATGTATAGTACGTCTACCATTATACGTAGGATCCCGGATATAGCCAGTACAATGAAATTGTCAGCCCCTAAAGCGAGTACTGGTCCCATTGCCATGAACTGTACCAGGATCATCGTGCGCTGCAAACGATACCGGGGACATGCCCAAATAAATGGGGACAAGCCCAAAAAACTGGGGTCAAGCCCAAATAACTTGGGTCAAGCCCAAACAACTAGGGTCAAGCCCAAACAACTGGAGACTTCTGTGGATACTCAATCCTTCATTAAGGATACATGAACCTTCTGCAACACTCAGAATCAAGTTAAAGGAGGATAAAGGTTCCATGATCCTTCTCCTTGTATATAGGATAATTAAAGAATGAAATAGTTTGAGATTAGATCATTACCAAAATGAGGATCCTCTGTCCTGTAAGGATCCTTACAGAATATCGATCATGAAAATGGTTGAGGATCTCAGATCCTTACTACATGAAATATTTCTTCAGGAGGACAGCATTCCAAGCTCTTGGTAGCAAATCACCTTCCATTGTTAGCAATCGATATGCCCCCTTTCCTGCCTCAGCTTCAATCAGGTAAGGGCCTTCCCACTTTGGTGCCAACTTTCCATCAGCAGGATTTATGGTATTCTGAAATGCTTTCCTCAATACCATATCACCAACTTGGAACTTCCTGATCCTGACATTCTTATTGTAGGCTCCAGCCATCCTTTGTTGATAACTAGCCATCCTTATCCTTGCCAAATCCCTGAGTTCTTCTATAGTATCCAAGTCTTGAACCAAGTTTTCAGCATTTCCTTCAGGATCACGAATGCTTGTTCTTGCAGTAGGAACCACCATCTCTGTAGGGATCACTGATTCTGCCCTAAATACCAAAGAAAATGGAGTTTGGCCAGTGGCATTCTTGGGAGTTGTCCTATCAGCCCATAGTACATAAGGTAGTTCGTCTGCCCACTTTCCTTTCTTGGATCCAAGCTTCTTATTCAAGTTGTTGATGATGATCTTGTTGGATGATTCTGCTTGACCATTAGCTTGTGGGTGGACTGGTGTTGATGTTATCATCTTAATCCCCCAGCTGTCACAAAAGTTAGTAGTTCTACTCCCAATAAATTGGGATCCATTATCACAAACAATTTCAGAAGGTATACCAAATCTAGTAATAATGTTTCTTTTAATAAAAGATATCACTTCCTTTTCTCTGACTTGAACAAAGGCTTCAGCCTCTATCCACTTGGAGAAGTAATCAGTCATAGCTAGCATGAATACTTTTCCACCAGGTGCCTTAGGAAGTTTACCAACTATATCCATTCCCCATCTCATAAATGGCCAAGAAGAGGATATAGGATGTAAGAGCTCTGCTGGTTGGTGAAGGATATTACTATGTCTCTGACAAGGATCACACTTTCTGGCATAATCCACATCATCCTTCTTCATAGTAGGCCAATAGTATCCTGTCCTCAGGATCCTTGAGAATAATGCCCTGCCCCCAGTGTGGTTTCCACAATCTCCTTCATGAAAATCCTTTAGGACTTCTTGGATTTCAGGATCCTCAATGCATCTTAGATATGGTCCTGCAAGAGATCGTTTATATAACATGTTATTCAATATTGTAAACTGAGATACCTTAATTTTGAAATCCCTGGGGTTTTCTCCTGTAGGAATCTCTCCATGTTGGATATATCTCATGATTGGAAGGATCCATGATCCTGAATGAGATTGTGTATCATCACTAGGGATGATTGCAGAATCCTCTCATAACTCCATAGTTATGTGATCCTTAATAGCAGGAGCCAAAACATGGATGATAGAGATCTTGATATCCTCTGGGATTTTCAAGGATGATCCTAAGTTGGCCAATGCATCAGCTTCTGTATTTTCTTCCCTGGGTACCTGTGTCAAACTAAAAGAAACAAAAGAGAATGCCAATTCCTTGACTATCTCTAGGTATTTGATTAGCTTTTCACCTTTAACAGCATAGGATCCATTAAAGTGATTAATAATTAACAATGAATCTACATGTACCTCAAGATACCTGATCTTCATATGCTTGGCAATTTGCAAACCAGCTATCAAGGCCTCATATTCAGCCTCATTATTAGTAGTTTGGAACTCACAAGCTATGGAGTGGGGTATTATGTCCCACTGTGGCAATTTTAGTTGTATTCCAAGTCCTGTTCCTTTGACATTTGAGGCTCCATCAGTGAGGAGTATCCAAGGATCCTTAGTCTCTTCAAGCTGCTGAACTTCTAACTCAGCTTCTCTTTGCAAGTCACTACTAAAATCTGCCACAAAGTCAGCTAAGGCTTGGGATTTTATGGCAGTCCTTGGTTCATATCTTATATCATAAGCACTAAGCTTCACTGCCCATTTAGCCATCCTTCCTGACATTTCTGGTTTCCTGAGAACATTCTTAATTGGAAAATTAGTCTTAACAATAATGGCATGAGTTTCAAAATAATGTCTTAGATTAGTAGATGCCATAATCAAAGCAAGAATAAGTTTTTCTAAATGTGAATACCTGGATTCAACATCAAGCAAACTCTTACTTACATAATAGACAGGATGTTGTGTACCTTCGTGATCCTTAACAAGGACCGCACTTACTGCTTTAGAGGATACCGCCAAATATAAGGATAATATATCCCCTTTTTTTGGTTTCATCAAGGCAGGGGCTGAGGATAGGTAATCCTTAAGAGCTTTGAGAGCATTTTCATGCTTTTCAGTCCATTCAAATTTCTTGTTCTTTCTCAAAATGTCATAGAATTCCTTGCATTTTTCTGATGACTTGGATACGGACCTGTTCAAGGCTGCGATCCTGCCTGTCAATCTTTGCACATCCTTGGCATTGGCAGTAGATTTGATATTCACAATAGCCTTAATTTGCTCTAGACTTGCTTCAATGCCTCTTTTTGTCACCATATAGCCTAGGAATTTACCTGCTTTAACACCAAAGTGACACTTGGAAGGATTTAGTTTCATATTAAACTTATCAAGGATATTGAATGCTTCCTCCAAGTCTCTAAGGTGATCCTCGGCTTTCTTGGACTTAACCACCATGTCATCTATATAGACTTCCATAGTGTGTCCTATTTGTTCCTTGAACATCATATTGACTAGCCTTTGATAAGTAGCACCTGCATTCCTTAGTCCAAATGGCATAGCAATATAACAATATATACCAGTTGGGGTCATAAAGGCTGTATCCTCTTGATCAGATGGTTCCATCTGAATCTGTTGAAATCCAGATGAAGCATCCATAAATGTCAACAACTCATGACCCGCGGTAGCATCCACCATGGAGTCAATGTGGGGTAATGGGAAAGGATCCTTGGGACATGCCTTGTTTAAATCAGTGAAATCGACACATACCCTCCACTTTCCATTTTTCTTTTGAACAACCACCACATTTGCTAACCACCTTGGATACTTAACCTCTCTTATCATACCTGCCCGGAGTAGTTTATCTACTTCTTCCTGGATAATAGCGTTCCTTTCAGGTGCAAACTTCCTCCTTTTTTGATGAATAGGTTTGAATGACCTGTCAATGCCTAGTTTATGAGTAATTATATCCTTAGAGATACCTGTCATGTCTTCATGCTTCCAGGTAAAGGTAGTTTTCCTCTTTTTAAGGAAGGATACTATATCCTGTTCAATGTTGTTGAGGATCCCTGATCCTATGAAGACTTTGGATTTAGGATCATGAGGATCCATAAGGATTTCTTTCACTTCCTGTTCTCTTGCCTCCAAGACATCTCTTGGAGGATACTTTAGTTGCTATTGCTCCCTTGGTCTTGAGGCTGGCTTCATTGATGAGGTATAACAATTCTTTACTTCTTGTTGGTCACTCTCAATCTTTATCACCCCCATGGACTTGGAAACTTCACACACTGGTGATATGTAGATGCAACTGCCTTCATGTCATGTATCCATGACCTGCCAAGGATAACATTGCAACAGGATAAGCAATCTATAACACAAAATTTTTGATAAGAATGAAGTCCTTCAATATAAATGGGAAGTTTAATGTCCCCCAATGTATTCTTGGTTTCTCCGCTGAATCCCACAAGAACTGAGGATCTTGGGACAATGTCTGATGCAGGAATGTTCATCTTCTTGAGAACATCAAGCTGAATGATGTTTACTAAGCTTCCTCCATCTATCAGGATCCTGCGAACAAAGTGGTTAGATATAAATAAAGTAATAACAAGACCATCATGATTAGGATCCTGCACATCAACACGATTATCCTCATCAAAAGTTATAACTTTCTCCTGTGTAACAGTAGAGGTCCGAATGGGTCTATCCCCATTATCCATCTTGGTCTCCTTGGCATGTCTTTTGGCTGCTGAAAAGGAAGTACCACAAATGTCTGATCCACCGGATATGAAGTTTATAACTTGTGCATCTGCTGGAGGAGCAGGAGCTCTTTCTGGGATCCTCTCAGGATCCTGAGTCCTTGACTTCTTTCTACCCAAAAGCTCCTTCAAGTGCCCCTTGCTTAACAAATAACCAATCCCTTTTCTCAGTGCAATACCCTCTTCAGTGAGATGCCTGAAATCCTCGTGACATGCACACCACTTGGACTTGTCCTTTGTTGCGGCTGGTTTATCACTTTTCCTTGGCCATCTTGCTTTCTCACCTAGATTCTGCATTGCAAGAATTAGTTCATTGTTATCAACAGAAAAACAGTATTCAGAAATTGGAGGATAATCCTCATCATCCTCTTCTTGTTCTACTGCATGCACATTCTGGTTATCAGACTTGTTCTAGAACTTGAACTTGTTATTCTTGAAGTAGGATCCTTGCTTTTCCGGCTTGGAGGATCCTGCCAGTCTTTCCTGGATCCTTTTATCATCCTCTAATCGGATGAATCTAAGGGCCTGGTTCTCACTTCATCAAGATTCCTGCATGGGGTCATAACAAGATCATCACAGAATAATGAATCCCTAAGCAAACCCATTTTAAAGGCTTTGTTGGTGCATGTTTGTGACAACAGCTTAGATTTGGTCTTTGGATATCTTGTAATTAGTAAAACGATAAACAGTTAGCGGGTTTAGCTTTGTAATAGTTAATTAAGAGTGATTGGGCCAAACCAAACCCACATAGGGGGATGGTAGGCGAAATGGGCATAGCCCATGACCTAGCCCATGTGCAAAGCTTTGTCCTATATAAACAAAGCTTAGCATTAGGGTTTAGGTTGATCTTCCAATCATCTAATCACTCTTAAGGGAATTCGTGAAAGACAAAGGCTTGGACGAATTAGGATCTTGATTGATTGTAATCATTTGAAGATAATCAATAAAGATCGGGTTTAAAAGTGATTTCGGTTTTCTACACGTTTTCTGTGAAATCTAATCTAGAGGATTCCGCACTCTAGGTTGGATCGACGATTCTGTTACGATCCATACGGCTCGAGGGACCTACAATTGGTATCAGAGCATTCGGCTCTTGATTTGCTTAGTTCAGAATCGTTTCTGCAGAAAATCGGATTTTTGGACGTGTTTGACGGCTGTTTTAGGGTTGCTGCTGCTGTTTTCGAACAAACTACAAGGATTTCGGACCAGATTCAAGCATTTCGGATCATTTCGGATTCACAGGCTTGCATTTCGGATCAAATACCAGCATTACGGACCAGATCTGCTGCATTTCGGATTGATTTCGGACAGGAAATCAGTCATTACGGATAAACAACGTCATTTCCGGACCAGAAACAATTGCATTACGGATCAGTTGAGTTGATTACGGATCATTTCGAACTTGAAGACTTGCATTTCGAAGTAGAAGTCTTGGATTTCGGATCAAAATAACTCATTTCGGACCAGATCAAGTTGTATTTCGGACCAGTCAAAAGGATTACGGACCATTTCGGATCAGATTGACCTGATTTCGGACCAGCTTGACTCCATTTCGGATTAGAAGTTCCATTTTGGATAAACAAGTGGTGATTTCGGATCAGTTTAACTCATTTCGGACCATTTCAGACAAAAGGGTGTTCATTTCGGATAAACATAACCATTTCGGACAAATACGGATAACCATTAACCATTTCGGACCTTTTCTAACCATTTCGGAAGGGGTGGAATTTTTCTAGACTTGCGTAAGAAACATTTCACAGATTCGTGTTTAGAAAATTATCCGTAACTCTTCAAAGGAAACCGTTTGCACCGTTGGGATCCTTGGATTTTTAGGGTAAAAAAAAACTCTGGAAAATCCCGAAAACGGTTTTCGACATTATATATCATTGGAATCGTAATCTCGAGACGAATCTAACGGTATAACTTGGTAAAAACTGATTTCGGACTAAAATTGTACGGTTTTACCAGTCTGCTTAAGTTAAAATGTCGAACATGTCTAAATTGAACGAACTCTTAAGGATGGAACATGAGGTAGGCACAACGAACAAACCACCTAAGATGATGAAGGTGGAGAACTACTTGACATGGAAGGATAGGTTTCAATCCTTTGTTGAGTACCAGGACACTCGTATGTGGATATGTATAGATGATGGGTATGTGAACCCAACTCATGAGTTTGAGGGAAGACAACGTATAACTGCTTATGTTGATATGGAGGCCGAACAAAAGAAAATGTATGAGGCTGAAAAGAGAGCTTTGGCTGCCATTAAAATGTCTTTACCTGATGGCATCAAACATACCTTTAAGAAGTATACTACTTTAAAGGAAATGTGGGATGCGCTAGAGAAGAGATATGAGGGAAACCCTGATGTAAAGAAGAACAAAGTTGATCTATTGAAGAAGCAGTTTGCTGTGTTCAAATATATGAAAAATGAGTCACTTGAGGACGTCATTACTCGATACTACCATCTGATGTCAGAATTGGACAATTATGATATAGATTGCTACACTGACATAGAGAAAAATGACAAGCTGCTGGATGCTCTACCTGCTAAATGGGATATCTACACTCTCTTGATCAAGGGTGAAGCAGATTATGACACAAAGGAGCTAGAAGAAGTAGTTGGAAAGCTAAGAGCTTATGAGCTTAACATGAAGAAACAGGACACTGGATATGATCAGGTTCAAGATCCAGGGATTTACAATGGGCTTACATCTTCTTCGTCTCATGATGCTTCTAGCGACTCTGCTACTGCGTTTCTTTCGTGTGATAATGAGCAGGTCACGGTAAATGAGGATGGTGATGTATGTTTTGTAGCTGCTTCAGGAGGATCAACAGGAGTAAAGAGAACATCAGCTTCTAAGCAAAGTAGTACAAAGTCGATGCCAATGAGTGTGAAGTCTGCTGAAGAACATCTTGCTCTACTTGCTTCGTTTGTTGCTTCTTATGAAAACTACATTCAGGGGAAGATATCTGATCCTGCCGTTTTAGATGAAGATTACGATCAGATTGACCCTGATGATCTTGAAGATATGGATTTGCAATGGCAAATGGCCATGATTACCAGACGTGTGAAGAGGTTCATGAACAGAACTGGAAGGAAGTTTGTGGGGAAAACTGTTGGTTTTGACAAGACCAAAGTAAGGTGCTTTAACTGTCAAAGTTATGGACATTTCGCTAGAGAATGTCAAAAACAAAAGCAAGAGACGTCGAGTCAGAATTCAAACAACAGGAATGCTTCCAACAACTCTAATTCAAGGGCATTGATCTCTACTGCTCGAGAAGGTTCATACGACTGGAGTATTCACTTGGAAAATGATGAGAATGTCACTCAAGCATTCATGGCAGAGATTGTACCCGTTGATGATGGTGAAACTGCAGTGGATGATGTTGAGGTTAAGAAGGAAAATGAAGCTGAGGAAAAGAATGCTGATCAGACAACAGAAGCTGAAAAGGAAAAGCCAACGTCTGAGCATGAAAGGGAAAACGAAGCTAAAGATGAGATCATCAAAAGAATGGAAGCTCAACTTGCTGCTCTTATGGCCAACTCAGACAAATCGACAGGAGAGGTAAGTAACTCTGCTACTTCTGTTTGTTTAAAGTGTCGTGAATTACAAGGTGAAGTTGACAGGTTGTCAACTCAAAACAAAAGTCTGGTGAGCGAAATATCTAACGTAAAAGAATCAAATTTCTTTGCTAAAAGAAACGAGTCATCATATTTAAAAAAGATAAAAGGCTATGAGGCTGAAATTGAAGTTTTAACCAGCAAACTAAACGAAAAACTTCAAGTCATAGACTTAGCTCATGACATGATGGCTGAGAAAACAAAAGAGATTTCTGAAAAATGCAAAGAGTTGTCCGATGCACAACTCAAAATTGTTGAACTTGAAAAGAAAATAGGTCAATTCAGGGATTCTACTTTTGTTATGAAACACATGATGGGTGGGTTAAAGAAGAGTAATGACAAGACCAGCGTGGGATTCAAGGGCTTCAATGAAGTCCCACCTCCTCTTAGTCATGACTATTCTTTCTTACCTGATGAAGATGAGTTCACAGACTTCCTGTCAACATCACCAAGTAGTTTCACATCTAGTCAAGGTGATGTGTCTGAAGATAATGATGCTAAGAAGGAAAATAACAGCAAACCTGTTTTGAAAAAGAAAAAATCAAATCCTACGAATAAAAATCCAACTTTTGTTAAAAAGGTTAATTTTGTTCAAGGAAGTGACATGAAAAACGAAACAGCTGTTATTGAAAACGAATCAAATTTAAAGTTTGCAAAAAATAAGAACATAGAAAATCTTGAAACTAAGCAAACTGAAACAAATCCTTCTAAGGCATCATCATCAACACCAGAACCTAGTTCAAAGGCTTCAGCTGAGAAGTCTTCGAAAAAGAAATCGTGCTTCAAATGTCACACAAAGGGCCATGTAGCTAGCTGCTGTCCTAATAAAAAGGTTGAAGCACAAGTTAGTGAGAAACAAAGAGGGAAATCACCTGAGAAGCAAGGTGATAATGAGGAGAAAGTCTCAAGTTCTCCAAAGCAATCTGCTCCAAAGCAACAACCGGGTGTTGCTGGTGGTGTAGATAAGGCTGAAAAAGGAACTCCACAAGTTCCTCGTTTTCAAAGAAATCAACCAAGATTTCAGCCTGAATCTACATCAGGCAGATATGAAAGACCTAGAAGTAACTCCCCAAGAATAAAAAATCAAAATTCAAATAATTTCAGAAGTCAAGGTCAATATCAAAATCGATACCAAAATAATGGTGGTCGAACTTTTTATAACAATGGCTTTAGAAATTACAATCAAGGTTCTTGGAATCAAAATCAAAATTTTCAAAGGTCACACAGTCCAAACACAAATAGGTACCCTCAGGACCAGAGACCTTATGGAAATCATGCCCCATTTCCATCAACAGGTCCAAGATCCAAGACTCCAGTTAGGAGAAATGGATGCTGGATGGATGTTCAAGTAGTTGGTGAATTTGGAAGACCCAAGACCATTAAGGCTTGGGTCCCCCAATCTAACTAATCTATTGGTTGGTGTGTGCAGGAGCTGCTAAGGAGGATTATCAACTTATGGTATGTTGATAGTGGCTGCTCCAGGCACATGACGGGGGATGCGAGGTTGTTTTCTGAATTTGAAGAATATGATGGCGGACATGTAAATTTTGCTGGTGCTAAAGGTGGTAGGATTACTGGTCGAGGAAAGGTGACGAATGGGAAGATTACTTTGGACAAAGTGAACTATGTTGAGCATCTTAAACACAATCTGATGAGTGTGTCACAAGTCTGCGACAAGGGTCACTCGGTCCATTTTACCAAAACTGAGGCATTGGTGTTGAAACCGGGTTTGGTCATTCCGGACGATTGGATAGTAATGCGTGCACCAAGGAAAAATGATACTTGTGTCATGGACATGGGTGCCAAGGATCCGACTGCAGCGGTGGCGTGTTTACTGTCAAAAGCATCTGAAGCTGAATCTATGTTGTGGCACAGACGCATGGCCCACATTCACTACCGCAAAATGAATTACATTATTAAAAATGAGCTAGTGAAAGGGGTTCCATTGCTGAGGTTTCAAGTGGAAGATAAATGTCTTCCATGTCAAAAGGGAAAACAACACAAGAAACCTCATAAATCTAAAACAGTAAATTCCATTAATGCCCCTTATGAATTACTTCACATGGATTTATTCGGTCCAGTGAACGTGAGGAGCATAGGTGGAAAGTACTATTGTCTTGTTGTCACTGATGATTACTCACGTTATTCATGGGTTTTCTTTTTAGGTACAAAAGATGAGACGACAGAGATGCTGATAGATCTTTTTACAAAATTGGAAAACGTCCATGATGCAAGGATCAAGAGGATAAGGAGTGATAATGGCACAGAGTTCAAGAATCGGATTCTGGATCTCTACTGTCTTCGAAAGGGAATAGAACATCAATATTCAGCTCCTTATACTCCTCAACAGAATGGAGTCGCTGAGAGGAAAAACAGGACGTTGATTGAAGCCGCTAGGACTATGCTTTCAGATTCAAAGCTACCAGTTCTTTTCTGGGGAGAAGCTGTGAATACAGCTTGCTACGTCCTAAACAAAGTTTTAACCGTTAAACGTTTTAACAAAACTTGTCATGAACTTATGTTTAACGAAAAACCAAACTTAACAGGCTTTGAACCATTTGGATTACCCTGCACCATTGTGCGAAACAAAGATAAACAAAAATTTGGTGAGGTGGCTGACGAAGGCTACTTTCTAGGTTACATGCCTGGCACACCGAATAAAAGGGTTTTTAATCTCAAAACTGGTAAAATTGAGGTTGTTTTTAATGTGGAAATTACTTCCTACAAACCTCAACAATCAACGAGTGGTCCTGCTATATTATATGATTATGAAAGTGTGTTTAAATCATTTAATATTTCTGAGGTTTCTGATGCAGATGATTCTCAGCTGATTCAAACAGTGGTATGTGAAGATGATGAAGGCGAGTTCATGCCTAGATCGAATGTTGATATGTCAGATGCTCCGGAATCTTCCCAAGGTGCTGCTGATCCTGATTCAAGCGATAGTGACTCTGAACCTATTCAGGGGGAGGAGTTTGTTAATCCGTTTGCAAATCAGAATATTCAGGGGGAGGTTGGATCAAACCTGGGTGATAATCTTGAAGTTGATGCAGTTGCTTCTACACGAGCAAATAGAGATCATCCAGTTGACATGATACTGGGAGATCCTACTGTAGGTGTTCAGACGAGAAGAAGCATAGCAGCAAATTCTGGGTTATTTGTTTCGATTGATAAGACTGGGATAGTGAATGAATGCTTGTACAGTTGCTTTATTTCCCAAGAGGAGCCGAAGAACATTCATATGGCTCTTAAAGACAACTCATGGGTTGAAGCTATGCAAGAAGAATTGGCCCAGTTTGCGAAGTTGAAGGTATAGGAGTTAGTGGACCTTCCTAAAGGTGAAAGAGAAATTGGCACTAAATGGGTATTTAGGTGCAAGAAGGATGAAAGAGGGATTGTAACGCGCAATAAGGCTCGGTTGGTTGTCAAAGGTTTTAATCAGCAAGAAGGGATAGATTACAATGAGATGTTTGCACCAGTGGCAAGGTTGGAGGCAATTCGGTTGTTTCTAGCTTTCGCTTCATTCAAGGGCTTTAAAGTTTACCAACTAGACGTGAAGAGTGCATTTCTTTACGGTAAAGTCCAAGAAGTGGTGTATGTCTCACAACCAGATGGGTTCGTTGATCCAGACTATCCAGATCGAGTTTACAAACTTGATAAGGCTTTGTATGGGTTACATCAATCTCCCAGGGCATGGTACGAGACACTGTCTACACATCTGCTCAAGCATGGTTTTGAAAGGGGTCAGATAGACAGTACACTGTTTATAAAGAGGAAGAAGGAAGATTTTCTGCTGGTACAGGTTTACGTGGATGACATCATCTTTGGGTCATCTGATGTGAACATGTGTAAGGAGTTTGAACAGGTGATGAAGAGCAAGTTTGAAATGAGCACTATGGGTGAGCTGTCTTATTTTCTGGGATTACAAGTTGAACAGAAGGAGGATGGGATGTTTATTCATCAAACGAAGTATGTGTATGACATTTTGGATCGGTTCAAAATGAATGATTGCTCTACTTTCAACACACCCATTTGCGAAAATCACAATCTTGGCCCAGATCATGAAAGCACTGAAGATGTTGATCCTACTCAATACAGGGCAATGATTGGTTCTCTAATGTACTTGACTGCTTCAAGACCTGACATCATGTTTGCCGTATGCTTGTGTGCCAGATATCAAGCGAATCCGAAAGAGTCGCACATGAAAGCAGTGAAGCGTATTCTTCGTTGCTTGAAGGGGAAACCTAAACTTGGGTTGTGGTATCCAGCTGATAGTGATTTGAGCTTTGTTGCTTACACTGATTCAGACTTTGGAGGATGCAAATCAAACAGGAAGTCTACAACAGGTGGTTGTCTGTTCTTGGGAGACAGGATCGTGTCTTGGCAATGCAAGAAGCAATCCTGTGTGTCTACATCTACGTGTGAAGCTGAATACATTGCTGCGGGTAGCTGTTGCTCTCAGGTTCTCTGGATTCAACAGCAGATGCGCGATTACGGTTTGGATTTCACTCGTACTCCTATTATGATAGATAATAATGCCACTATATCAATCACAAACAATCCCGTAAAGAACAGTAGAACTAAACATATTGACATACGTCATCACTTTATACGGGATTGTGCTGAAAAACGACTAATTGAATTGCACCGAGTCAACACAGAAGATAACCTTGCTGATCTTTACACAAAAGCTTTTGATCGAGCTCGCTTTGAACACTTAGTCGAACTCAACGGGATGAGGAATCCTGAATAACTGGTTTTTCATAAGAAAAAAAAATCAAAAATACAAAAAACATTGAAAAATAAAAAACATAAAAAAAAATAGAAAATTAAAAATGAGTTTTCACTGTGTGAAAAAGAAGAAATGATAGTACATCAGCAAGTTAGACTGTCACACTCGAACTGAATCAAAATGCTTAAGTGTGATAGTAGCTTCATCATATGATATACCAGTAGGCAAAAGCATGAAATAATCAACTTACCAATGTGATATAAACTTAAATGCACTGAGTATGAGTGGGGAACACATCAGTGGTGTATGGTTTAATGACCTTGAATCTTGCGTTGATAGATTGCCAAAATCTGAAGTTTTGGGTCTTTATACGGTTATTTCATCTGGGGATATCTTGGCTGTCCTTCTGTTTAGAACTAAAATTGTACATGACCCCAGGAAAGAAAGTCACTTGGAATTAGCTCATTTCTATTTGAATGTCTGTATGTTGTCCCGATACACACAATTTTGATCTGATTCTGAAATCTTCTCTGAAAAAAGTCGTGTACCTCCTCTGCTGCATCCAGATATATGCTGACCTGGAGGTGCTAGGCAACGACAGCTTCTGCTGCATCCAGATACATGCTGACCTAGTTGTACGTTGTCGCACTATAGATCTAATACACCCGAAAGAGGCCCTCAAGTGCCCAAAAGAAACCCAAGAAACCTATATCAAATTGAGAAAAACTCATTTGATCTGTATATTATACCATCTCTGCTAAAGATCTATTATGTTCTCTTCTCAACCTATTCCCAGTTAAGATTTCAGAAATCTGGATTGGACTTGTGAAATATGTGGTAGGGAAGATACTTGCATGATAGAGTGTGTTGTTTATATTTCCAGGATTTGATTAGTATTTATTTGGGTGTTCATTGTTAAGCAATCAAAACATGATAAAACAGATTATATGCAGACCTAGGCACTGTCTGGATATCTTAAAGGATGACATCAGTATACTCACCTACTACGATGAATCTTTGTGCATACCTTGATCGCGGGGGTATATCCTGAAGTGGGACACACTAGTATATCAGATATAACATTACCTTAACGTATCATACGGTAATGGTACTTGAAATGTTCATGCATTTGCTTAAGTGGACAAACATACTGGTAATCGTCTTGAACTGCTTTTCAAGAAAAATTAAATAAAGAATTATCTAATAGTGTGAAACAGTTTGATTGTGCTGATATGATCTTCTTACCGGCGATTCTCACAAAAATAGAGTGTTTATTGCTTTTCGTATTTATTTGCTTTCAGAAAATACAAAAATACAAAAATAGTGTCTTTTTCTGTTAAAATTCTTAATGTACGGAAAACTGTTATATTTGGAGGAATTGGTACTGATAGGGGGAGACGGTGTTAGTAAGTGGGTTCAAAATTTTGAAATGATGCAGGTTATGGGGTGTTTGTTTAAAATCTGTGCGTGTTGGTGTTGTGTTGGAAAGTGCTTAATCTGTTATCCAGTTTAACTAATCTCTTGAATAATAATAATTTGTTTAACTTGTGTTGAAAAATTCTTATGGTTTCTCGAGATGTTTGTTTTATAGTATACAGATTGAAGCAGTGTGTTGCTGTATAGTTGCTGTGTTGCTGAGAAGTTGCTGTGAAGATGAGAGTTTGATTGGATGCATGGTAGAACCTCCTTTCTACATTGCAGACAAAGTTGAAGAGTTTGAAGAGTGCTATGCAAAAGCTGAACTGGAGTTTACTCAAACGCTAAAGTTTTGAAGATTTGGTGATTGGATGCATCAGCTTAGGGGGAGTCTGTTGCTGACAGAAGCTGTTAAAGCTGAAGCTATCCAAAGACCAAAAGACTGTGAGATTCTAAAGACTGAAGTTACCTTTGCAAGCTATTGTCAAGGGGGAGTTTGTTGGTGCATGTTTGTGACAACAGCTTAGATTTGGTCTTTGGATATCTTGTAATTAGTAAAACGATAAGCAGTTAGCGGGTTTAGCTTTGTAATAGTTAATTAAGAGTGATTGGGCCAAACCAAACCCACATAGGGGGATGGTAGGCGAAATGGGCATAGCCCATGACCTAGCCCATGTGCAAAGCTTTGTCCTATATAAACAAAGCTTAGCATTAGGGTTTAGGTTGATCTTCCAATCATCTAATCACTCTTAAGGGAATTCGTGAAAGACAAAGGCTTGGACGAATTAGGATCTTGATTGATTGTAATTATTTGAAGATAATCAATAAAGATCGGGTTTAAAAGTGATTTCGGTTTTCTACACGTTTTCTGTGAAATCTAATCTAGAGGATTCCACACTCTAGGTTGGATCGACGATTCTGTTACGATCCATACGGCTCGAGGGACCTACAGGCTTCCACAGCCGTAGCTATATCTAGATTAGGGATATCTAAGGATTCTTTACTAAACTTAGTGATGTAATCTCTAAGTGATTCATTTTGACCTTGTGTTACCTTATATAGATCACTAGTTAAACGTTCAAATTTTCTACTGCATGAGAATTGACTATTAAACAGATTAACTAGATTAGCAAATGAAGTAATAGAGTAAGGGGAAGACTTAGCAGCCATTTAAGAGCTGATCATGTGAGTGTGGATCCAAAACCCTTGCATAGACATGCTTCCTTTAACCTCTCAGGAATTGGATTGATCTCCATCCTTTCCCTATATTGAGCTACATGTTCCTCCGGATCTGTCGAACCATCATACAGCTTCATAGTTGGTATCTCGAACCTTTTGGGTATCTCAGCATCACAAATAGGTGGTGCAAAACAAGATATCCCATGGCTACCATCTGCGATCTCAGGAATCGGCTTAACCACTCCTGGAACACTGGATATCATATCCTTTAGTTTCTGTAATTCCCTAGCCATAGCTTGATTGATACCTGTATCCTGCATAAGGCCATGGTTAGTGTTATAAGAATTATTAAAAGTGTTACCTCCCAGAGGATTCAGGTTTGGAATCCCAGATGTGAATCCATATTGACGAGATTCTGGTATGATGGAAGGACCAGAAGTAGCAATGGTCTGCATTGGAATGAAGTCTCCTTGATGAACATCTGAACTTGGGGGTTGTATACTTCTTAAGAATCCTTGATCCTGAAAGATGTTGGATCCTTGAACCTGGAAGGAGGATCCTTGAACCTGAGAGGATCCTTGAACCTGTGAGGATCCTTGGACCTGTGAGGATCCTTGGACCTGTGAGGATCCTTGGACCTGAGAGGATCCTTGAACCGTGTGCGTCCCCATACATCCTCCTGAGCTGACGAAGGATCCCTGATGCTGGAAAGAGGATCCCAAAGGCTGAAAACAGGATCCTGAAGGCTGAAAGTGAGACCCAAAAGACTGACTCATAGTTGTTGTTCCATAACGCCTTCCCAATGGTCCACTCTGGTACTGGATATCCGGCGCTGCAGATTGCTGGGCGATTATAGCTGGAGTGTCGAAATCCAATGACCTTGGTATCAGAGGAGAGTGATCCTCCCCCGATCTCTTCTATTTATTAATGTCACCAATTTCCTGGAGGATCCTTTCGTTGGTTTTGTACTGCTCTTGTATGTGATCCCTCATCTGCAAAATCAAAGTAAAAAGATCATTATTAGTAGGATTAGAAGAAACAAAAGAAGTTGGTGGTTTTGGAAAAAATGGGGCTTTGTCTCTTTGCAGCATTTTCAGCATTCTTCTGGGATCCAGAAGGTGGTGGAGGCAAAGGTGGAACACCCTGTGAAGAAGTGACTGCCGGCATTGAACTTGAAGTGTTCTTCGCTGAAGAAGCCATGTGGTTGAAGATGATGAACCAAAATGAACACAATGAGCAATTTTTTTCAGAAATGAAGCACCAATTGCCCCACGGTGGGCGCCAAACTGTTTTGGTCAAAACTCAAGCAAGGATAATGCAACCAAATCTTTGTTGTGAGGTGTGATGCTTGAAAAAATGAACAAATGAATGAATAACTTGGAAAATGTAATGAACAAGTGACACAAGGATTTATACGAGGAAAAAGCCCTTGATCAAGAGTTGATCTCCGGCATAAAAAACCTCGGGTGATGGAAACTACCGATCACCAACTAAGATTAATCAAAAAGTTGTTACAACTCAGGATGATAACAAGCTTGTTACAAGGATCACTAGTGTGCAAATGTGTATGAAATCGCCAAGTAAACTGCCGAGAGCTGTTCAAGAGTGTGTGTTTTTGCTAAATTAGCCAAGTGTTCTCACTCAAGCTTGTTATCCCCTATTTAAAATTAGAAATAACTAAACTAACTAAGTATCCGCTAATTATGCAAGCTCCCCACGACCTCCATAACGTTCACAAGGGCCAAGCATGTGCGGAATATTGAGGGAATATGCTCCACGAATATCGGCAAGACCAAGTCCATGCACATACTCCTGCAAAACAAGCTCACGCATAATGAAGACAATCGTTAGTATAAGGATAACAATAAGGATCCTGAATCCTGATCCTGCAACACCTACTAAGGATCCTTAATTCAAACAGAATTCATGATCCTGGCAGTACTTGAGGATCCGTGATCCTTAGGATTAAAGAATCCTCCCCTAACAAGATACATGTAGATTCATTGTTAATTACTAATCACTTTAATGGATCCTATGTTGTTAAAGGTGAAAGACTAATAAAATATTTAGAGATAGTCAAGAAATTGGCAGACACTTTTGCTTCTTTTAGTTTGACACAGGTACCTAGAGAAGAAAATGCAGAAGCTGATGCATTGGCCAATCTTGGATCATCATTGAAGATTCCAGAGGATATCAAAATTCCCATCATCCACATTTTGACTCCTGCTATTGAGGATCACACAACTATGGAAATAGTAGAGGATTCTGCAATCATACCTAGTGATGGTGCACAATCACATTCAGGATCCTGGATCCTTCCAATCATGAGATATATACAACATGGAGAGATTCCTATAGGAGAAAATCCTAGAGCTTTCAAAGTCAAGGTATCTCAATTTACAATATTAAATAACATGTTATATAAACGATCTCTTGCAGGACCATATCTGAGGTGCATTGAGGATCCTGAAATTCAAGAAGTGCTAAAGGATTTTCATGAAGGAGATTGTGGACACCACACTGGGGGCAGAGCACTGTTCTCAAGGATCCTTAGGACAGGATACTATTGGCCTACTATGAAGAAGGATGCTGTGGATTATGCCAAGAGATGTGATGCTTGTCAGAGACATAGCAATATCCTTCATCAACCAGTAGAGCTCCTGCATCCTATATCCTCTTCTTGTCCATTCATGAGATGGGGAATGGATATAGTTGGTAAACTTCCCAAGGCACCTGGAGGAAAAGTGTTCATACTTGCTATGACTGATTACTTCTCCAAGTGGATAGAAGCTGAAGCCTTTGCTCAAGTCAGAGAAAAAGAAGTGATATATGTTTTGGTCAAAAATTACCGAAGCAATTAAGTGATCAAATTAGTTAAGTGAGGTAGTGTGCTAAGAATGTGTATCGAAAATATGCTGATTAAGTTGTTTGTAAAAACAGTTGTCAGGATACGGCTCAGGATATCGAGCTGTATCAACAATCAAACGATGAGCAAAAATGTAAAGGGTGACATGGGATGTACGAGGAAATCCCTTGATCAATCTAGATCGCCGACACAAAACCTCGGGAGCTGACAATCGCAGCTGCCTTGTTCTTCTTATTGCTTCAAATGTCAGGATACAGTGCAGGATATAATGCGGATCAACTAAGTGTTACAATGTGATTTCGATACAAGTGTAAGTGTGTTGTGAGTGTTTGCAGCTAGAGAGAAAGAGTGGGCGAGAGATTGTGTGTGTCCTTATCTGATCCGATCAAACCTTTTTATAGTAAAAGAAACTAACTAACTAGCCTATTATTCCGGGATTTAACGAATATTCCATATGTGAACGTTGTAGTCCACGTCTTCCGGCTTCAACGTCCATAATTCAACAGATTTACCTGAGTCTCAAGGAGAAGAAGTCCACTTGAACGTTATAGACTTATTCCAATAATCTGCACGTGAGTTAATTAGTTACCACCAGGATATCGTATCAGGATGTTACCAATATCCCGATCCGGTATCCTGGTCACAACAAAAGAAACATAGTCAGAATATTAGTCAGGATATATGAGCAGAAAACCACCCATAACAATATCCTTTATTAAAAGAAACATTATCACCAAATTTGGTATTCCTTCTGAAATTGTTTGTGATAATGGATCCCAATTTATTGGGAGTAGAACTACTAACTTTTGTAACAGCTGGGGGATTAAGTTGATAACATCAACACCAGTCCACCCACAAGCTAATGGTTAAGCAGAATCATCCAACAAGATCTTCATCAACAACTTGAAGAAGAAGCTTGGATCCAAGAAAGAAAAGTGGGAAGAAGAGCTACCTTATGTGTTATGGGCTGATAGAACAACTCCCAAGAATGCCACCGGTCAGACTCCATTCTCTCTAGTGTTTGGAGCAGAATCAGTTATCACTACAAAGATGGTGGTTCCTACTGCTAGAACAAGCATCCGTGATCCTGAAGGAAACGCTGCAAGTTCAAGACTTGGATACCATAGAAGAACTAAGGGAATTGGCAAGGATAAGATTGGCTAGATATCAGCAAAGGATGGCCGGAGCCTACAACAAGAATGTAAGGATCAGAAAGTTTTAAGTTGGTGATATGGTATTGAGGAAAGCATTCCAAAACACCACAAATCCTGCTGATGGCAAGTTAGCACCAAAGTGGGAAGGCCCCTATCTTATTGAAGTTGAGGCAGGAAAGGGGGCATATCGTTTATTGACAATGGAAGGTGATTTACTACCAAGGGCTTGGAATGCTGTCCATTTGAAGAAATACTTCATGTAAGAAGGATCACGGATCCTTGGCCGCTCTTACGTCATATATCCATAAAGGATCCTTAGAGGATAGATGATCCTCATTCTGGTAATGATCTGATTCTAATTTGTCCAGTTCTTTGACTTATTTTATTATAAGGAGAAGGATCCTAGATCCTTTATCCTTTTTTTCACTAAATTCTGAGTTTTGCAGAGGATTGATGTATCCTTGACAAAGAATTAAGTATCCATAGAAGTCTCCTAAGTTTTATCGGCTCGTCCCCAGTTTTTGGGTTTATCCCCAGTTTTGGGCTTGTCCCCAGTTTAAGGTATCCACTACCTTCCCTAGTAGCTCACGATGATCCTGGTGCAGTTCAAGGCAATGGGACCAGTACCCGCTTTAGGGGCTGACAATTTCATTGTACTGGCTGTATTTAGGATCCTACGTATAATGGTAGACGTACCATACATCCGTTCCTAAGGTTTCTAACGTTTTCACGTTAGCTAAGGTTTTGGCATTTTTATGTCACCAAGTTTGGATAGTCGCCAGTGAGGGCCATACTCCAGTTTACACAAGATCCTTTGGGCTTGTCCCCAGTTTTTTAGGCTTGTCCCCAGTTTTTGGGTTTGTCCCTAGTTTATTGGGCTTGTCCCTAGATTGTTGGGCTTGTCCCCAGTTACTGTTTTGGTCAAAAATCAAGCAAGGATAATGCAACCAAATCTTTTGTTATGAGGTGTGATGCTTGAATCTATGAACAATTGTATGAACAACTTGCGAATCAAATAAAGAAATGACACAAGGATTTATACGAGGAAAAAGCCCTTGATCAAGAGTTGATCTCCGGCATAAAAAACCTCGGGTGATGGAAACTACCGATCACCAACTAAGATTAAACAAAAGGTTGTTACAACTCGGGAAGATAACAAGCCTGTTACAAGGATCACTAGTGTGCAATGTGCAAGAAATGTATGAAATCACCAAGTAAACTGCCGAGAGCTGTTCGAGAGTGTGTGTGTTTGCCAAAATTAGCTAAGTGTTCTAACTCAAGCTTGTTATCCCCTATTTAAAATTAGAAATAACTAAAATAACTAACTATTCGATAATTGTGCAAGCTCCCCACGATCTCCATAACGTTCATAAGAGCCAAGCATGTGCGGAATATTGACGGAATATGCTCCACGAATATAGGCAAGACAAAGTCCATGCACATACTCCTGCAAAACAAACTTACGCATAATGAAGACAATCGTTAGTATAAGGATAACAATAAGGATCCCGAATCCTGATCCTGCAACACCTACTGAGGATCCTTAATTTAAACAGAAGTCATGATCCTGACAGTACATGAGGATCCATGATCCTTAGGATTGGAAAATCCTCCCCTAACAATTGCCCCCAAAATATAAGGAGTAAAGTGTAAATTAGCGAGTTATATTTTCTGATCTTATATGCAACTAACTAACGGATATATAGCCGTTAGGATCGAACTAGCCGTTATCGATCATACGTCATTGAAGCGACATCCCTGCAGAATCATCATTATAACTTCAAGTTAGAGATAAGGATTAGGAAGCACTTAAATTCGTGCGTTACACCCTTTAAATCCTCATTCGAAGATCAAGCAGGTACTTCTCTTTCCTTTCTCTCTTCTTACTTTGTTCCTTCTTTCTTTACCATCACCCATGACCAAGATGTTGTTAAGATCTTCACCGGCTAAGGATCACCAAAAAGATTGTCCCCTAAAGAGCCAAGGAATCATCAAAGATTCTCCGAAGGAACGATGCTGCTTTACTGATCCGGAGATAGATAAGATTCGTCATTGCTTTCCGGTGAACACTGTATTTAAACCTTTTAACCCTACCGCCTTGAGTGACTTCGTTTCTGCAACTTGGGTCGCTTTTCCGGCCACCCCATTTCTGATAGGATACTGCTATCCTTTCCCTGCTTTTACCCAGTCTTTCTTCTCCCTTACCGGCATATCCTATATCCAGGCTATGCCAATGATTTGGAGGGTTTTGTATACCCTTGAGAGAATCATTGAGCAGGAGGATATAGATTTGGGAATGTCGGAATTGGCCGAACTGTACAACCTTGTGAGCCATGGTTCATACCGCTTTCTATTCAAACACAAACCCGGTGAGGCACACCCAATCCTGAAGACCACCGAATGACACCAATTGGAAGAAACGCTTCTTCTTCGTTAGGAGGGATTCTATCCCGGATGGGAAGGATCTACCAAGAGAGTGAGCCACCCACGGTATGATAGAGGATCCTTATAGAAGGATCATAGGATAACCCTATTTCTGCTGAGGATCACTAACCCCTTTTTGTTTCTTTTGTGCAGCTATCTCTGTTTCTCACATTATTCCATCACCTGCAACCAAAGAGAGGATCACCGCTTTCCGGAATCTTGATCCTGCAGTAAGATCATTTCAAGCAAATACCAAGGATTCTCAAGAAGTATCCTCAAGCTCAGTCACAATGTCAAGTAAGTATCCGAGTTTGTATGTAATTAAATGTTAAAATGTAAATAAAACAAGAATACTTATCTGTTGTTTTGAATTGGTAGGCACTGGAAAATCCTCAAGGTCAGCCTCCCGCTTTAGTGTCAGTGATCTCAGCACTGTGGCTCCCAGGTCTGGGAAAGAAGAGAAAGGCCACTGAAGCTGACAATCTTGAAGGCTTGCCCCTCATCCGCCACCAGTTTTAGGAATACTTTGCTGATGTAAGGATCACCAATTTTGCTTCATTATCCGGCCCACTTGAGGATGACGAAACCTGAACTTTACCTTGTCTTTTTGCAGAAATTCGCCGAGATTGAAATGTTGTTTGATGCATATGTTGAAGAGGCTGAGCAGAAGCATTTGGAGTTCCAGAAATTCTTCCTGGCTAAGGATGAGACTATCTCTCGCCTTGAGAGGGATCTGAACTTGGCAAAGAAGCAGCTGGTAATGGCCCAGATAAACGCTGATCATGAAAAGTATGAGGTGCTGGAGGATGCTAAAGTCTCTGCTGCCATCACCATGTACAAGATCAAGCTGCAAATGGCCCAGGAGGCTGAGGATCCTGATTTCAACAGGACCACATGGGACAAGAAGGGCTAGAAGGCGAAGCTGGCTGAGCTTGATGAAGAGGAGGAGGCTACCGAGGTCTTGGCGATTGAGGCAAGTGGCAGCGGGAAGGATCATGCTGGCGGTGCTGATGCTGGTGGTGATGCAGCCAAGGTGTGAGCTGTAGAAATGGGCGATGATGGATATTTCTAGACGCGGCCGGAGCCCATTTTTTAGGATTTGAAAGTTTTTTGGTTGTGATGTTTTAAACAATGTTGGGTTGTAATAACTAAACAATAGCTATTAGGGTTGAGGATCATGGATCCTTTGAACAATAGGTAGGATAATAGGTGGTGGAGGGATCCTCTGTTTGGGGGATGAAACCACTTGTTATCCTACCATCTTTTATTTCCTGCACTTTCAAGACCTGTTAACAATGGACACCCTTTGCCAACCCAAGTGGACGGGCCATGTATTGCTGGTAGAAACTTGGGTTAGCAATTTTGACAACCTTTAAGGGTTTAACTTTTGGTGAATGAATAAAACTTTAATCTTTTGGCTATTTCTTGTGTTGTTATTCTTGTTAATTCTTCATTTTTCAACTGTTGTTATATACTTTCTTTGAATTCATAAGTAAAGAATAAAGGTTTAATAAATCATGTCAAAAAGTTTTAGGATATGATCAAGGATCAAATATCCTATAATTGGTAAATTCGAAAAAGTAGTATAGTTTAAGGATCATGAATCCTGTTGTCAAAGGATAAGGGTCACTGATACAAGCAATGCATAAAATTAAAGTAATTAAGGATCATACCTGAGAATCCAAGTTAGGATCCTAAACCTTTAACATTTACAATCAGGATAACCAAAAGACAAACCTTAGTAGAAGGTAAGGATCAAAGATCCTTGACTGTTTAACTTCAAAAACCTGAAATGGAACATAACTTGGGACTAAGCCAATATAAGAGAAGAGTTAGCAACTGGGGACAAGCCCAACAATTCTGGGGACAAGCCCAATATACTGGGGACAAGCCCAAAAAACTAGGGACAAGCCCAAAAAACTGGGGACAAGCCCAAAGGATCTTGTGTAAACTGGAGTATGGCCCTCACTGGCGACTATCCAAACTTAGTGACATGAAGATGCCAAAACCTTAGCTAACGTGAAAACGTTAGAAACCTTAGGAACAGATGTATGGTACATCTACCATTATATGTAGGATCTCGGATACAGCCACTACAATGAAATTGTCAGCCCCTAAAGCGGGTACTGGTCCCATTGCCATGAACTGTACCAGGATCATCGTGCGCTACTGGCGATACTGGGGACAGGCCCAAAAAACTGGGGTCAAGCCCAAACAACTGGGGTCAAGCCCAAACAACTGGGATCAAGCCCAAATAACTGGAGACTTCTGTGGATACTCAATCCTTCGTTAAGGATACATGAACCTTCTACAAAACTCAGAATCAAGTGAAAGGAGGATAAAGGATCCAGGATCCTTTTCCTTGTATATAGGATAGTTAAAGAATGAAATAGTTTGAGATTAGATCATTACCAAAATGAGGATCCTCCATCCTCTAAGGATCCTTCAAGGATGTGGATCATGAATATTGCTAAGGATCACAAATCCTTATCACATGAAGTATTTCTTCAGGTGGACAGCATTCCAAGCCCTTGGTAACAAATCACCTTCCATTGTTAGCAATCGATATGCCCCCTTTCCAGCCTCAGCTTCAAGCAGGTAGGGGCCTTCCCACTTTGGTGCCAGCTTTCCATCAGCAGGATTTGTGGTATTTTGAAATGCTTTCCTCAATACCATATCACCAACTTGGAACTTCCTGATCCTGACATTCTTATTGTAGGCTCCAGCCATCCTTTGTTGATAACTAGCCATCCTTATCCTTGCCAAATCCCTGAGTTCTTCGATAGTATCCAAATCTTGAACCAAGTTTTCAGCATTCTGTTCAGGATCACGGATGCTTGTTCTTGCAGTAGGAACCACCATCTCTGTAGGGATCACTGATTCTGCTCCAAATACCAAAGAAAATGGAGTTTGACCAGTAGCATTCTTGGGAGTTGTCCTATCAGCCCATAATACATAAGGTAGTTCTTCTGCCCACTTTCCTTTCTTGGATCCAAGCTTCTTCAAATTGTTGATGATGATCTTGTTGGATGATTCTGCCTGACCATTAGCTTGTGGGTGGACTGGTGTTGATGTTATCATCTTAATCCCCCAGCTGACACAAAAGTTAGTAGTTCTAGTCCCAATAAATTGGGATCCATTATCACAAACAATTTCAGAAGGAATACCAATTCTAGTAATAATGTTTCTTTTAATAAAGGATATCACTTCCTTTTCTCTGACTTGAGCAAAGGCTTCAGCCTCTATCCACTTGGAGAAGTAATAAGTCATGACAAGCATGAATACTTTTCCACCAGGTGCCTTAGGAAGCTTACCAACTATATCCATTCCCCATCTCATAAATGGCCAAGAAGAGGATATAGGATGTAAGAGCTCTGCTGGTTGGTGAAGGTTATTACTGTGTCTCTGACAAAGATCACACTTTCTGGCATAATCCACAGCATCCTTCTTCATAGTAGGCCAATAGTATCATGTCCTCAGGATCCTTGAGAATAATGTCTTGCCCCCAGTGTGGTTTCAACAATCTCCTTCATCAAAATCCTTTAAGACTTCTTTGATTTCAGGATCCTCAATGCATCTTAGATATGGTCCTGCAAGAGATCGTTTATATAACATGTTATTCAATATTGTAAATTGAGATACCTTAATTTTGAAAGCCCTGGGGTTTTCTCCTGTAGGAATCTCTCCATGTTGGATATATCTTTTAATTGGAAGAATCCATGATCCTGAATGAGATTATGTATCATCACTAGGGATGATTGCAGAATCCTCTCCTATCTCCATGTCTATATGATCCTCAATAGCGGGGGTTAGGATGTGGATAATAGGGATCCTGATATCCTCTGGAATCTTCAAGGATGATCCTAAATTGGCCAATGCATCAACTTCTGCATTCTCTTCCCTTGGTACCTGTGTCAAACTAAAGGAAACAAAAGAGAGTGCCAATTCTTTGACTATCCCTAAATATTTGATTAGCTTTTTATCTTTAACAGCATAGGATCCATTAAAGTGATTAGTAATTAACAATGAATCTACATGTACCTCAAGATACCTGATCCTCATATGCTTGGCAATTTGCAAACCAGCTATCAAGGCTTGATATTCAGCCTCATTGTTAGTAGTTTGCAACTCACAAGCTATGGAGTGGGGTATTATGTCCCCCTGTGGTGATTTTAGTAGTATTCCAACTCCTGTTCCTTTGACATTAGAAGCTCCATCAGTGAAGAGTATCCAAGGATCCTTAGTTTCTTCAAGCTGTTGAACTTCTAACTCAGCTTCCCTTTGCAAGTCACTACTGAAATCTGCCACAAAGTCAGCTAAGGCTTGGGATTTAATGGCAGTTTTAGGCTCATATCTTATATCATAAGCACTAAGCTTCACTGCCCACTTAGCCATCCTTCCTGACATTTCAGGTTTCCTGAGAACATTCTTAATTGGAAAATTAGTTTTGACAATAATGGCATGAGTTTCAAAATAATGTCTTAATTTAGTAGATGCCATAATTAATGCAAGGATAAGTTTCTCTAAATGTGAATACCTGGATTCAGCATCAAGCAAACTCTTACTTACATAATAGACTGGATGTTGTGTACCTTCGTGATCCTTAACAAGGACCGCACTTACTGCTTTAGAGGATACCGCCAAATATAAGGATAATATATCCCATTTTTCTAGTTTCATCAAGGCAGGGGCTGAGGATAGGTAATCCTTAAGAGCTTTGAGAGCATTTTCATGCTTTTCAGTCCATTCAAATTTCTTGTTCTTTCTCAAAATGTCATAGAATTCCTTTCATTTTTCTGATGACTTTGATATGAACTTGTTCAAGGCTGCGATCCTGCCTGTCAATCTTTGCACATCCTTGGCATTGGCAGGAGATTTGATATTCACAGTAGCCTAAATTTTCTCTGGACTTGCTTCAATGCCTCTTTTTCTCACCATATAACCTAGGAATTTACCTGCTTTAACACCAAAGTGACACTTGGAAGGATTTAGTTTCATATTAAACTTATCAAGGATATCGAATGCTTCCTCCAAGTCTCTAAGGTGATCCTCAGCTTTCTTGGACTTAACCACCATGTCGTCTATATAGACTTCCATAGTGTGTCCAATTTGTTCCTTGAACATCATATTGACTAGCCTTTGATAAGTAGCACCTGCATTCCTTAGTCCAAATGGCATAGCAATATAACAATATATACAAGTTGGGGTGATAAAAGTTGTATCCTCTTGATCAGATGGTTCCATTTGAATTTGTTGAAATCTAGATGAAGCATCCATAAAAGTCAACAACACATGACCCGCGGTAGCATCCACCATGGAGTCAATGTGGGGTAATGGGAAAGGATCCTTGGGACATGCCTTGTTTAAATCAGTAAATTTGACACATACCCTCCACTTTCCATTTTTCTTTTGAACAACAACCACATTGGCTAACCACCTTGGATACTTAACCTCTCTGGGATGGGGTTGATCTCCATCCTTTCTCTATATTGAGCCACATGTTCTTCTGGATCCGTTGAACCATCATACAGCTTCATAGTCGGTATTTGGAACCTTTTGGGTATCTCAGCATTACAAATGGGTGGTGCAAAACGAGATATCCTATGGCTCCCATCTGCAATTTCAGGAATGGGCTTAACCACTCCTGGAATGCTGGATATCATATCCTTCAGCTTCTGTAATTCCCTAGCCATAGCTTGATTGATACCTGTATCCTGCATAGAACCATGGTTAGTGTTATAAGAATTATTAAAAGTGTTACCCCCTAGAGGATTCAGGTTTGGAATCCCAGATGTGAATCCATCTTGACGAGATTTTGGTATGATGGAAGGACCAGAAGTAGCAATGGTCTGCATTGGAATGAAGTCTCCTTGATGAACATCTGAACTCTGGGGTTGTACACTTCTTAAGAATCCTTGATCCTGGAAGATGTTAGATCCTTGAACCTGGAAGGAGGATCCTTGAACCTGTGAGGATCCTTGGACCTGTGAGGATCCTTGGACCTGTGAGGATCCTTGAACCGTGTGCGTCCCCAAATATCCTCCTGAGCTGACGAAGGATACCTGATGCTGGAAAGAGGATCCCGAAGGATGAAAATAGGATCCTTGAGGCTAGAAGTGAGACCCTAAAGCCTGACTCATAGTTGTTGTTCCATAACGCCTTCCCAATGGTTCAATTTGATACTGGATGTCTGGAGCTGCAGTTTGCTGGACGGTCATAGCTGGAGTGTCGAAATCCAATGACCTTGGTATCAGAGGAGAGTGATCCTCCCCCGATTTCTTCTGTTTCTTGATATCACCAATTTCCCGGAGGATCCTTTCGTTGGTTTTGTCCTGCTCCAGTATGTGATCCCTCATCTACAAAATCAAAGTAAAAAAGATCATTATTAGTTGGATTAGAGGAAACAGAAGAGCTTGGTGGTTTTGGAAAAATGGGGCTTGGTCTCTTTGCAGCATTTTCAGCATTCTTCTGGGATCCAGAAGGTGGTGGAGGCAAAGGTGGAACGCCCTGTGAAGAACTCATTTCCGGCATTGAACTTGAAGTGCTTTTTGCTGAAGAAGCCATCTGCTTGGTTGTAATGAATCAAAATGATCACAAAAACAAGAATTTCTTAGGAATGAAGCACCAACTGCCCCATAGTGGGCGCCAAACTATTTTGGTCAAAAATCAAGCAAGGATAATGCAACAAAATCTTTTGTTATGAGGTGTAATGCTTGAATCTATGAACAATTGTATGAATAACTTGCGAATCAAATAAAGAAATGACACAAGGATTTATACGAGGAAAAAGCCCTTTATCAAGAATTGATCTCCGGCATAAAAAACCTCGGGTGATGGAAACTACCGATCACCAACTAAGATTAAACAACAGGTTGTTACAACTCAGGAAGATAACAAGCTTGTTACAAGAATCACTAGTGTGCAATGTGCAAGAAATGTATGAAATCGCCAAGTAAACTTTCGAGAGTTGTTCGAGAGTGTGTGTTTGCCAAAATTAGCTAAGTGTTCTAACTCAAGCTTGTTATCCCCTATTTAAAATTAGAAATAACTAAACTAACTAACTATCCGATAATTGTGCAAACTCCCCACGATCTACATACCGTTCATAAGAGCCAAGCACGTGCGGAATATTGAGGGAATATGCTCCACGAATATAGGCAAGACCAAGTCCATGCACATACTCCTGCAAAACAAACTTACGCATAATGAAGACAATCGTTAGTATAAGGATAACAATAAGGATCCTGAATCCTGATCCTGCAACACCTACTGAGGATCCTTAATTTAAACAGAAGTCATGATCCTGACAGTACATGAGGATCCAAGATCCTTAGGATTGGAAAATCCTCCCCTAACAGTTACTAACTCTTCTCTTATGTTGGCTCAGTCCCAAGTTATGTTCCATTTCAGGTTTCCAAAGCTAAACAGTTAAGGTTCCTTGATCCTAACCTGTTATCTAGGGTTCGTCTTTTGGTTATCTCAATTGTAAGTGTCAAAGATTTAGGATCCTAACTTGGATTCTCAGGTATGATCCTTATTTACCTTCATGTTATTCTTGATTCATTTAAGTTACCCTTATTCTTTGACAACAGGATACATGATCCTAAAATTACACCACCTTTTTGAACTTTTCGATTATAGGATATTTGATCCTTGATCATATCCTTAACTATTTTACACAATCTAATATATATTTTCATTCTTAACTTTTGAATTCAAAGAAATTGTATCATAACAAATGAAAGGTAAAGATACACAAAATTAACAACACAGAATAGCCAAAAGATTAGAGTTTTGTTTATTTATCAAAAGATTAACCCTTCAAAGGTTGTCAAAATTGCCTACCCCAAGCATCTACCAGCAAAACGTGGCCCGTCCGCTGGGGTAGGCAAAGGGTGTCCATAGTTAACAGTTTCTTAAAGTGCAGGAATAAAAGGGCGGCAGGATAACAGTGGTTTCATCCCCCAAACAGAGGATCCCTCCACTATCTATTATCCTACCTATTGTCTGAAGGATCCATGATCCTTAAACCTAAATACTACTGTTTAAGTACAGACCAACATTGTTCACCATCAAAACATCAACAAACAAAAAACTACCAAGCCATAAAAAATGGGCTCTGGCCACGTCTAGAAATATCCATCATCGCCCATTATTGCAACCTACACCTTCGCTGCATCACCACCAGCCGCTGCCTCCTCAACCTGATCCTTCAACCCGCTGCTGCCAGCTTCAATCGCCAGAACCTCTTCAGCCTCCTCTTCATTGTCCAGCTCTGCCAGCTTGATCTTCTAGCCTTCTTGATCCCAAGAAGACCTGTCAAAAGAAGGATCCTCAGCCTCCTTTGCTATTTGAAGTTTGATCTTGAGCATGGCTATTGTGGCAGAAAGTTTGGCTCCTTCCATCACCTCCTCCTTCTCCTATTGAGCCATGATTTGGGTCATAACCAGCTCTTTCTTGGCCAGAGTGAGGTTCTTCTCGAGGGAGGAGATGGTCTTGTCCTTGGCCAGGAAGATCTTCTGGATATCCAAGCTCTTTTGCTCAGCATCTTCAGCATATGAATCCAGGAACATTTGGATTTCAGCAAATTTCTGCAAGAAAGAAGCATATGTCAGGATCCGTTATCCTCAGTATATGAAGATAAGACTTAAGGATCCGGGATCCTTACCTCAGAGACGTACTCCTTGAACTGGTGTTGGATGAGAGGGAGGCCTTCAAGAGTCTCAGCAGTTTTCCTTTTCTTGCCAACATTGCCCTTCGTGCTGGCACCCTTAGGATTTGGGATGCTGGGACTGGCAGCAAGTTGTTTCTTGGCAGACTTGGAGGAAACATATGCGTCAAGATCACTGACACTGAACCGGGAAGCTGATTTTGAAAATTTTCCAGCGCCTACCAGTGCAAAACACAGATAAGTATTCTTGTTTTATTTTCATTTAAACATTTAATCATACACAACTTTGAATACTTACTGTTAGGGGAGGATTTTCTAACAATTAGTGATCCTTATTCGTTATCCTAATTAATGATCCTTACTTCTGTGGCAGATAGTGATCCTCAGAAGAGCTTCAGGATCAGGATCATGGATCACTTTAAGGATCCTCGTACTGACGATTGTTTATTTTTGTTTTGTGTTACTTTGCAGGAGTAACAAGCTTGACTTGGTCTTGGCGACATTCCTGGAGAATATTCCCAGACTATCCCGCACGTGCTTGACCAAAAATAGACGTTGTGGAGAACGTGGAGGCATGGCACGAAAGTCGGACATTTTGTTAGCTAGTTATTTTCTCATTTTAAAGGGGTAACGAGCTAGTAGAAAAACACTTAGTCATTTTCTGAGTTACACACACACTCGTACAAACGCTCATACCAGCTCTCGTTCAAACACTTAGCAATTTTATATACTTTCTACACGTTACATTCTAGTGATCCTGTACCTAGCTCGTTGCTATCTGAAGTTGTAAACATTTATTCATTTATTTGAGCTTGGTGATCGGTAGTTTCCATCACCCGGGATTTTTTGTGCCGGAGATCAACTCTTGATCAAGGGCTTTTTCCCCGTATAAATCCTTGTGTTGTTTGTGAGATTTACATTGAAGTGATCCTTGTCATTGTTCCAAATTATAAGCATCATACCCTGTAACAGAGAGTTTGGTTGCAATATCCTCAACAGATTTTTTGACCAAAACAGTTTGGCGCCCACCGTGGGGCAATTGGTGCTTCGTCCTTAGAAAAATTCGCATTTCTGTGCTCATTTCAGTTCACTACAATCAAGCAAATGGCTTCCTCAGCGAAGAATGCTTCAAATTTGATGCCCACATTCACTTCTTCACAAGGCGTTCCCCCTTTGCCTCCACCACCTACTGGATCCCAGAAGAATGCTGAGAATGCTGCAAAGAGACCAACTCCCATTTTTTCAAAACCTCCAACTTCTTCTGCTTCTTACACTCCCACTACTAGTGATATGTTTACTTTGATTTTGCAGATGAAGGATCAGATACGGCAACAGGATAAGACCAATGAGAGGATTCTCAAAGAAATCGGAGATCTCAAGAAACAAAAGACAACGGCAGAGGATCATTCCCCACTGGTGCCGAAATCTTTGAATTTTGATACTCCGGTGATTACTTCTCAGCCATCAATGGTTCCAGACGTTCAATATGTGGGTGGACCGAAAGGAGTGCACTACGGAACAACAACAGTGACCCAGGCATCAGGTTCATATTTCCAGCCAGCGGGACCCTATCCTCAGCATATGGGATCCCTCACGAGTTCAGGAGGATATTCAGGAATGCAGCAGGTTCAAGGATCCTCCTTCGTTCCAGGATCATCCCAGGTTCAAGGATCCTCCTTCGTTCCAGGATCATCCCAGGTTCAAGGATCCTCCTTCGTTCCAGGATCATCCCAGGTTCAAGGATCTTCCTTCGTTCCAGGATCATCCCAGGTTCAAGGATCCTCCTTTGTTCCAGGATCATCCCAGGTTCAAGGATCCTCCCTTGTTCCAGGATCGTCCCAATTTCAGGGATCCTTCCAGATGCCAGGATCCTTGAGGAGTTTGCAAACAGGAAGTTCAGATGTCCATCAGGGAGATTTTATTCCAATGCAGACCAATGCCTCTATTGGTCCCTCGATCATTCCAGAGCCCCAACAATATGGATTAACATCCATTCTTCCTAACTTGAATCCAATGGGAGGTAACACTTTTAATAATTCTCATACTACTAACCATGGTCTTATGCAGGATCCAGGTATCAATCATGCCATGGCCAGAGAATTGCAAAAGCTAAAGGATATGATATCAAGTGTTCCGGGAGTAGTCAAACCTATCCCAGAGATTGCAGATGGGAGCCACAAGATATCTCGTTTTGCACCACCAATCTGTGATGCTGAGATACCCAAGAGGTTCCATGTGCCTACAATGAAGCTGTATGATGGTTCGACGGATCCTGAAGAACACATAGCACAATACAGGGAGAGGATGGAGATCAATCCAATCCCAGAAAGGTTAAAGGAAGCATGCCTGTGCAAAGGATTCGGATCCACTCTTACTGGATCAGCTCTCAAATGGCTGCTAAGTCTTCCCCCCTACTCTATTACCTCATTTGCTAATCTAGTTAATCTATTTAATAATCAGTTTTCTTGTAGTAGGAAATTTGAACGATTAACTAGTGATCTATATAGGATAACCCAGGGTCATAATGAATCATTAAGGGATTACATTACTAAATTCAGTAAAGAATCCTTAGACATTCCCAACTTAGATATAGCCACGGCTGTTGAGGCCTTTAAAATGGGATTGCTTAAGGATTCGTCTTTCTATGATGATCTTGCTATGACACCATGCAGGAACTTAGATGAGGTAAGAACCCGAGCACTTAGGTTCATTCGGCTAGAAGATGACAAGAGGATCCAGGAGAGGTTAGCAGGATCCTCAAAGCAGGATAAGCAAGGATCCTCATTCAGGAACAACAAGTTCAGATCCTACAACATATCTGATAATCAGAACGTGCATTCTATTGATCAAGAAGAGGATGATGAGGATTATCCTCCAATTTCTGAATATTGTTTTAGTGTTGATAACAATGAACTAATCCTTGCGATGCAGAGTCTAGGTGATAAAGCTAGATGGCCCAGAAAAAATGATAGGCCAGCTGCAACTAAGGATAAATCAAAGTGGTGTGCATACCATGAAGATTTTGGGCACCTCACAGAAGAATGCATTGCACTAAGAAAGGAAATTGGATACTTGTTGAGCAAGGGGCATCTAAAAGAATTGTTGGGAAGAAAAAAGTCAAGGACTCAGGATCCTGAAAGGATCCCTGAGAAGGCTCCAGCCCCTCCAGCAGATGCACAAGTGATAAACTTTATTTCTGGAGGATCAGACATTTGTGGCACATCCTTCTCAGCAGCTAAAAGGCATGCAAAGGAAACTAAAATGGATAATGGAGAAAGACCTGTTCGAACATCAAGTGTCTTCGAAGGAAAAGTCATAACCTTCGATGAGGATGATCGAGTTGATATCCAGGATCCTGATCACGATGGTTTAGTTATTACTCTTTTCATTTCTAACCATTTTGTCCGCAGGATCCTTATAGATAGAGGAAGCTCAGTGAACATTATCCAGCTTGATGTTCTGAAGAAGATGGGAATTCCTGAATCAGATATCATACCAAGATCCTCCGTGCTTGTGGGATTTAGTGGCGAAACTAAGAACACCCTGGGGGACATTAAACTCCCAATATATATTGAAGGCTTACATTCTTATCAAAAATTTTGTGTTATTGACTGTTTATCTTGTTGTAATGTTATCCTTGGCAGGCCCTGGATACACGATATGAAAGCAGTCCCATCTACATACCATCAATGTGTGAAGCTCCCTAGTCCTTGGGGAATAGTGAAGATTGATAGTGATCAGCAGGAGGCTAAGAATTGCTACACTTCATCGATGAAACCAGCCTCGAAGTCAAGGGAGCAATAGCAATCAAGGTATCCTCCAAGGGATGTCTTGGAGGCAAGAGAGCAGGATGTGGTAGAAATCCTCGTGGATCCTGATGATCCTGAATCTAAAATCTATATCGGATCAGGGATCCTTGGCGAAATGAAAGAAGACCTCGTATCCTTCCTCAAAAGGAGAAAGACTACCTTTGCATGGAAACACGAAGACATGACTGGTATATCCAAAGATGTAATCACTCACAAACTCGGGATTGACAGATCCTTCAAACCAATCCATCAAAGGAGAAGAAAGTTTGCACCAGAAAGGAATGCCATTATCCAGGAAGAGGTAGAGAAATTGCTCTGGGCAGGTATGATTAGAGAGGTCAAGTATCCAAGATGGTTGGCCAATGTGGTTGTTGTTCAAAAGAAAAACGGAAAGTGGAGGGTATGTGTCGATTTTACCGATTTAAATAAGGCATGTCCCAAGGATCCTTTCCCATTACCCCACATTGACTCCATGGTGGATGCAACTGCGGGTCATGAACTGTTAACTTTTATGGATGCTTCATCTGGATTCCAACAAATCCAAATGGAACCATTCGATCAAGAGGATACAGCCTTCATGACTCCGACTGGTATATACTGATATATTGCTATGCCCTTCGGACTAAGAAATGCAGGTGCAACATATCAAAGGCTGGTGAATATGATGTTCAAGGACCAGATTGGACAAACTCTGGAGGTTTACATAGATGATATGGTGGTAAAATCCTTAAAAGCTGAGGATCACCTAAGAGACTTGGAGGAAGCATTCAATATCCTTGATAAATATAATATAAAGCTTAATCCTTCAAAATGTCACTTTGGTGTTAAAGCAGGTAAATTCTTAGGATATATGGTGACAAAGAGAGGCATTGAAGCTAGCCCGGAACAAATCAAAGCAATAGTGAACATCAAATCTCCGGCCAATGCTAAAGATGTTCAGAGGCTAACAGGCAGGATAGCAGCTTTAAACAGATTTATATCCAAATCCTCCGAGAAGTGTAAAGAATTCTATGATATCCTAAGGAAGAACAAGAAATTTGAGTGGACGGAGAAGCATGAAAATGCTTTAAGAGCCCTCAAAGATTACCTATCCTCGGCCCCGGCTTTGATAAAACCAGAAAAAGGCGATGTGCTATCCTTGTATCTTGCAGTATCCTCAAAAGCAGTAAGTGCGGTCCTTGTTAAGGATCATCAAGGTACACAACATCCTGTCTATTATGTAAGTAAAAGTTTACTTGATGCCGAATCCAGGTACTCACACCTTGAAAAGCTTATTCTTGCATTAATTATGGCATCTACTAAGTTAAGACATTATTTTGAAACTCATGTTATCATTGTTAAAACTAATTTTCCAATTAAGAATGTCCTCAGGAAACCAGAGATGTCAGGAAGGATGGCTAAGTGGGCAGTGAAGCTAAGTGCATATGATATAAGATATGAGCCTAGGACAGCCATCAAATCCCAAGCATTAGCTGACTTTGTGGCTGATTTCAGTAGTGATTTACAAGAAGAAGCTGAGTTAGAAGTCCAGCAGCTAGAAGAGACCAAGGATCCTTGGATACTCTATACTGATGGATCCTCAAATGTCAAAGGCACAGGGCTTGGAATACTACTAAAATCGCCACAGGGGGACATAATACCCCACTCTATAGCTTGTGAGTTCCAAACCACTAACAATGAGGTCGAATATGAAGCCTTAATTCTGGTTTGCAAATTGCTAAGCATATGGGAATCAGGTATCTTGAGGTACATGTAGATTCTTTGTTAATTACAAACCACTTTAATGGATCCTATGTTGTTAAAGGTGAAAAGCTAACCAAATATTTGGAGATAGTCAAAGGTTTGGCACTCTCTTTTGTTTCCTTTAGTTTGACGCAGGTACCAAGGGAAGAAAATACAGAGGCTGATGCATTAGCTAACTTAGGATCATCCTTGAAGATCCCAGAGGATATCAAGATCCCTATTATCCATATCCTGACCCCGGCTATAGAGGATCACCAGACTATGGAGATAGGAAATGATTCTGCAATTATCCCTAGTGAGGATACTCATTCCCATTCAGGATCAGGATCTCACCAATTATAAGATACTTACAACATGGAGAGATTCCTATAGGAGAAAACCCTAGGGCTTTCAAATCTAAGGTATCTCAATTCACAATTTTAAATAATATGTTGTATAGACGATCTCTTGCAGGACCATACTTGAGATGCATTGAGGATCCTGAAATCCAAGAGGTTTTAAAAGACTTCCATGAAGGAGATTGTGGAAACCACACTGGGGGGAGGGCATTATTCTCAAGGATCCTGAGAACAGGATACTACTGGCCAACCATGAAGAGAGATGCTGTGGAGTATGCTAAGAGATGTGATCCTTGTCAGAGACACAGCAATATCCTTCATCAACCAGCTGAATTATTGCATCCTATAACCTCCTCTTGGCCATTTATGAGATGGGGTATGGATATAGTTGGAAAGCTCCCTAAGGCACCTGGTGGAAAAGTATGCATGCTAGCTATGACTGATTACTTCTCCAAGTGGATAGAAGCTGAAGCTTTTGCCCAAGTCAGAGAAAAGGAAGTTATATCCTTCATTAAAAGAAATATTATCACTAGATTTGGAATTCCTTCTGAGATTATATGTGATAATGGTTCCCAATTTATTGGGGGCAGAACCACTAACTTTTGTGACAGCTGGGGGATTAAGATGATAACATCAACACCAGTCCACCCACAAGCTAATGGTCAGGCAGAATCATCCAACAAGATCATCATCAACAATTTGAAGAAGAAGCTTGGATCCAAGAAAGGGAAATGGGCAGAAGAACTACCCTATGTGCTTTGGGCTGATAGGACAACCCCTAAGAATGCTACTGGTCAAACGCCATTCTCTTTGGTATTTGGGGCAGAATCAGTGATCCCAACAGAAATGGTGGTTCCAACTGCAAGAAAAAGTACCCGTGATCCTAAGGAAAATGATGAGAACTTGGTTCAAGACCTGGATACTATTGAAGAAATCAGGGATCTCGCTAGGATAAGGATGGCCAGTTATCAACAAAGAATGGCTGGTGCTTACAACAAAAATGTCAGGATCAGGAGGTTTCAAGTTGGAGATATGGTATTAAGGAAAGCATTTCAGAATACCACCAATCCTGCTGATGGAAAATTGGCTCCAAAATGGGAAGGCCCCTATTTGATTGAAGCTGAAGCAGGAAAGGGGGCATATAGATTGCTAACCATGGAAGGTGATTTGCTACCAAGAGCTTGGAATGCTGTCCACTTGAAGAAATATTTCATGTGATTAGGATCCTCATGGCACAGATGATCCTTAAGTCAGGGATATCCTAGAAGGATCCTTAAAGTATCAGTGATCCTTACTTTGGTAATGTCCTAATCTTGAACTATTTCATTTCCTTATTTTCTCATATAAGGATAAGGATCATGTGTCCTTTATCCACCTCTCACGTGATTTTAAGTTTTGAAAGTTCAGGTATCCTTAGCAAATATTGGTTATCTGCAAAAGCGATCCGATACTTTGGTTTAACCTCGGTTATTTGGGCTTGACCCCAGTTTCGCCTGTAGCGCATGATGATCCTGGTATAGTTCAAGGCAGTGGGACCAGTACTCGTTTTAGGGGCTGATAATTCCATTGTATTGGCTATGCTTAGGATCCTACGTATAATGGTAGACGTACCATACATCCGTTCCTAAGGTTTCTAACGTTTTCACGTTAGCTAAGGTTTCCAACGTTTTCACGTTAGCTAAGGTTTTGGCATTTTCATGTCACTAAGTTTGGATAGTCGCCAGTTAGGGCCATACTCCAGTTTACATACAATCTTTGGGCTTGTCCCCAGTTATCCTTGGGCTTGTCCCCAGTTATCATTGGGCTTGTCCCCAGTTATCCTTGGGCTTGTCCCCAGTTATCCTTGGGCTTGCCCCCAGTTGCTAACTCTTTTCTTATGTTGACTTAGTCCCAAGTTATGCTCTATTTCAGGTTCTTGAAGATAGGCAACTAAGGATCCTTGATCCTTACTTTATTCTAAGGTTTATCTTATAGTTATCCTTATTATGGTTAGGATCCTAACTTGGACCCTCAGGTATGATCCTTAACTATTTTTAATTCTATTCATTATTTATTTGAGTAACCCTTATACTTGACAACTGAACTTGTGATTCTTAAATCGTATCACTTTTTAGAACTTATCGGTTATGGGATATGTGATCCTGATCGTATCCTAAGCTTTTTGGATATTTTTCAAGGCTTGATAAGTATAAACAGAATGAACATTACAACAGTTGGAAAGTAAGATATTAAAAAGGATAACAACACAAGATAAGCGACAAAAGGTTAAGTTTTTATTTATTAACAAAAGACTAACCCTTAAAAGGTTGTCAAAATTACCTACCCGAGCTTCTACCAGCAAAACGTGGCCCGTCCGCTGGGGTAGGTAAAGGGTGTCCATGATAATAAGTTCAAAAGTAGTGCAGGAATATAAAGGCGGCAGGATCACAATGGCTTCATCCCCCAAACAGAGGATCCTTCCACCAATTGCAATCCTGCCCATTGTCCAAAGGATCATACATGATCCTTAATCCTAAAACCTATTGTTCAGTACAGACCATCATTGTTTTAAACATCACAACCACAAAAAACTACCACCAGATTTAAAAAATTGGGCTCCGGCTACGTCTAGAAATGTCCATCATTGCCCAATCAAGCAGCCTAAACCTTTGCTGCATCACCACCTCCGGCTCCACTTGCTTCACCAGCTTCACCCTTGCTTCCAGCCTCAATTGTCAGGATCTCTTCAGCCTCCTCTTCATCACCCAATTCAGCCAGCCTTGCCTTCCATTCTTCAATTTCCCAGCTGCTTTTATCGAAGGCAGGATCCTGAGCTTCCAAGGCCATTTGCAGCTTGGTTTTGTACATTGCTATGGCGGCAGAGACTTTGGCATCATCTGTGATCTCCTGCCTTTCATAGTCAAAATTAACCAGCACCTTGGCCATCTCCTGTTTGGTATCCTGGAGTTCCTTCCGAAGATCAGCAAGTGCAAGATCCTTGAGCACGGCAACCTGCTGGAGGTCGGCAATCTTCTTATCCTGATCCTCAACGTGGCCAACATAATCCTCGATCTCAGAGAATTTCTGCAAAAAGGATAAAGGATAAGGTCAGGATTAAGTGATCCTCAAATCAGCAGGATATATCAGCAGGATATGTCAGCAGGATATATGAGCAGAAACAATGATCCTTACCTCATTGAAGTACTCGAGGAATTGGTGGCGGATTAGAGGCAGACCCTGCAAATCCTCAGCCTCAGAGGCCTTTCTCCTCTTGATTCCCTTTCCTTTGAGGGGTGCCTTGGGGATTGAGGCTGTCGGGCTGGCAGGAACCTTTCTTTTGGAGGATTTGACGGTGGTGAGATCGGTGACACTGAACCTTGAAGCAGCTTTGGCAGATTTTCCAGCACCTACACAACCAAAACAAGATAAGTATCTTTTCTTAATTTACATTTCACTATTTATTTAAATTTTAAACAAGGATACTTACTTGACATTGTGACAGAGCCTGAGGATACCTCCTGAGAGTCTTGGGTTGTTGTCTTGAAAGTTCTAGTTTCAGGATCGAGTTTCCAGAAAGCAGCAAGCCTTTCCCTGGTTGCGGATGTTGTGATGAGATGCGAAACAGAGATAGCTGCATGACACAAGACAAAAGGGGTTAGTGATCCTATCACATGAACGAGACTACCTGGTGATCCTTCTCATGATCCTCCGGCCTACCATTGGTGGACCATGTTTTTGGTAGATCCACTCCGTTTAGAATGGAATTCCTTCTGACAAAGAAGGAGCGACGTTTCCAATCTTTGTCGTTCTTAGTGACTTTGAGAAGGGGATGTTCTGCACCGGGTTTTCGCTTGAACAAATAACGATGGGAACCAAAGGTAGTAAGATCATACAGTTCTGCCAATTCTGACATTCCTAAATCAACGCCTTCCTGCTCGATGATCCTCTCTAGGGTATATAAAACCCTCCAAATCATCGGCATGGCTTGGATGTAAGATATGCCGGTCAGGGAAAAGAAGGATTGTGTGAATTCTGGGAAAGGATAGGTGTACCCTATAGTGAATGGAGTAGCTGGAAAGGCAACCCATGTTTCAGAAACATAGTCGCTAAGAACAGTGGGATCAAAGGGTTTGAAAAAGGCACTCGCCGGAAAACAGTGACGGATTTTATCTACTTGTGCATCGTTAAAACAACACCTCTCATTCAATGAGTCTTTGAAGATCTTTTGACTCTTCAAAGGGCTATCCTTCTTGTGATCCTTGCCCGGTGAACTTCGGAGCATCATTCTTAGAGCGATGGTGGTAAAGAAAGAAAAACAGAGTAAGAAAGGGAAAAAGAGAAGAAAGAGATACCTGATTGATCTTCGACTGAGAATATAAAGGGAGTTTCTTTCGAATTTGAATGCATATTGATCCTATCTATATCTCTATTTATAATTATGATTCTGCAGGATTGTCACTTCCGTGACGTCATGATCGCAACGGCTAGTTCTATTTTAACGGCTATATATCCGTTAGTTGGTTGCGGATAAGATCAAGAAAATATAACTCGCTTATTTTACAAATTACTCCTTATATTTTGGGGGCAATTGTTAGGGGAGGATTTTCTAACAATTAGTGAGCCTTATTCGTTATCCTAATTAATGATCCTTACTTCTGTGGCAGATAGTGATCCTCAGAAGAGCTTCAGGATCAGGATCATGGATCTCTTTAAGGATCCTCGTACTGACGATTGTTTATTTGTGTTTTGTGTTACTTTGCAGGAGTAACAAGCTTGACTTGGTCTTGGCGACATTCCTGGAGAATATTCCCAGACTATCCCGCATGTGCTTGACCAAAAATAGACGTTGTGGAGAACGTGGAGGCATGGCACGAAAGTCGGACAGTTTGTTAGCTAGTTATTTTCTCATTTTAAAGGGGTAACGAGCTAGTAGAAAAACACTTAGTCATTTTCTGAGTTACACACACACTCGTACAAACGCTCATACCAGCTCTCGTTCAAACACTTAGCAATTTTATATACTTTCTAGACGTTACATTCTAGTGATCCTTGTACCTAGCTCGTTGCTATCCGAAGTTGTAAACATTTATTCATTTATTTGAGCTTGGTGATCGGTAGTTTCCATCACCCGGGGTTTTTTGTGCCGGAGATCAACTCTTGATCAAGGGCTTTTTCCCCGTATAAATCCTTGTGTTGTTTGTGCGATTTACATTGAAGTGATCCTTGTCATTGTTCCAAATTATAAGCATCATACCCTGTAACAGAGAGTTTGGTTGCAATATCCTCAACAGATTTTTTGACCAAAACACTTACTAGACATTGTGAAGGAACCGGAGGATGCTTCTTCTGAATCCTTGGTTTTAGCTTGAAATGTCCTTACAGCAGGGTCAAGCCTCCAGAAGGCAGCGAGTCTTTCTTTTGTTGCAGGGGAATCTTGAAGATGAGAAACTGAGATAGCTGCACAACAGAAAAAAGGATCAGTTATCCTTAAAAGAGACAGAGTCCTCCTATGATCCTTGTATAAGGATCCTATATCCTACCATGGGTGGTCCACTTTTTGGGAAGGTCTTTCCCGTCCGGAATAAAGTCCCTCCTTACAAAAATGAAACGGTTTTTCCAGTGGGTATCATTTTTTGTGGTCTTAAGGATTGGATGGGGCTGACCAGGTTTATGCTTGAACAAGAAACGGTGTGAACCATGGCTAACAAGATTGTATAACTCAACTAACTCCGACATTCCTATTTCTATACCTTCCTGCTCAATGATGTTTTCCAGGGTATACAGAACTCTCCACATCATCGGCATGGCCTGTATGTAGCACATGCCGGTGAGTGCAAAGAAGGATTGGGTAAAAGCAAGGAAAGGATAAGAGAATCCTATCAAGAAGGGGGTGGCTGGAAAAGTGACTCAGGTGTCGAAAATACAGTCACTCTTCATAGAAGAGTCAAAGGATCTGAAAACGGCCTCCGCCGGAAAACAATGGCGAATCCGGTCAATTTCTGGATCAGTGAAGTGGCAAAGTTCCGACGAAGGATTTTTGACGACGCCTTGGCTTTTCAAGGGACTATCCTTCTTGGGATCCTTGGTTGGTGAAGATCGGAGAATCATCTTAGTCATGGATGCTCGGAGAAAGGAGAATCAGAGTAGAAGAATTTAGAGAGAAGGGAAGAGAGGATACTTGTTTATTCTCCGGATGAAGATTTAAAGGGATGTAACGCTCGAATTTAAATGCCTCTTGGTCCTTATCTCTAACCCAGGATTTATAATGATGAATTTGCAGGTAGTCTTGTTGCTGACGTCAGGATTGCAATGGCTAGTCAGAAGATAACGACTATATTTACGTTAGCAAGTTTGTTAGCGATAAGGCAGAAAATATGACTCATCTAGTTACAATTAATTCCTCATATTTTGGGGGCAATTGTTAAGGGTGGATTTTCCAATGTATGGATCACGGATCCTCAAGTGCAGCCAGGATCACGGATCCTCAGTTCTGTTTGAATTAAGGATCCTCATAAGACGTTGCAGGTTTAAGGATCCAGGATCCTCATTATTATCCTTACACTAATGGTTGTTTCCACTATATTTGAACTTGTTTTACAGGGGTATTCGCATGGGACTTAGTCTTGCCGAGATTCCAGGAGAATATGCTCTATTATTCTGCACGTGCATGGCTTGTATGACCGTTATGGAAGTCGTGGGAAGCTAGCATGATTTGAGGATTGTTAGTTAGTTAGATTATTTCCATTTTTATAAGGGGATAATGAGCTTGGATAGTTAGAACAAGTTAGCAAACACACACACTCGATAAATCTCTTCAACATATTGGCAATTTCACGTTTTTTGCACACTAGTGATTCTTGTAACAAGCTTGTTATCATCCCGATTTGTAACCTTTACTTGTTTAATATAGTTGGTGATCGGTAGTTTCCATCACCCTAGGTTTTTTATGCCGGAGATCATATATTGATCAAGGGCTTTTTCCTCGTATAAATCCTTGTGTCTCTTGTTCATTTCATTTACAAGTTGATCATACATTCGTTCATTCATTCAAGCATCACACCTCACAAAATAAGATTTGGTTGCATTATCCTAGTCTGATTTTTGACCAAAACAGCTACCTTATGTATTATGAGCTGATAGAACAACTCCCAAGAATGCTACTGGTCAAACTCCATTTTCTTTGGTCTTTGGAGCTGAATATGTGATCCCTACAGAGATGGTAGTCCCTACTGCAAGAAAAAGCATCCGTGAACCTGATGGAAATGCTGAAAACTTGGTTCAAGATTTGGATACCATAGAGGAACTAAGGGATTTAGAGAGGATAAGATTGGCTAGCTATCAATAAAGAATGGCTGGAGCCTACAACAAGAATGTCAGGATAAGAAAGTTTCAAGTTGGTGACATGGTGTTGAGGAAAGCATTTCAAAATACCACAAATCCTGCTGATGGCAAGCTAGCACCAAAATGGGAAGGCCCCTATCTAATAGAAGCTGACGCAGAAAAGGGGGCATATCGTTTGCTAACAATGGATGGTGATCTTTTACCAAGGGCTTGGAATGTTGTTCACCTAAAAAAGTACTTCATGTAAGAACGATCAGGGATCCTCAGCTATGACATTATTTTGGTTAAGGATCCAGGATCCTCAAAGGATATATGATTCTGTCTTTGGTAACACTTTACTTTCATTTTCCTTGATGTTGCACTTATTACTTATCATAAGTTAAAGATGTTAATCAGTTAACATCTATTTTCACAAAGTTTAAGCTTTTGCAGAGTTGTTATTGTTAGGGATAGAATTTCATATCATGTGGATCATGGATCCTCAAATGTAGCCTGGATCACGGATCCTTAGTTCAGTTTGAATTAAGGATCCTCAGAAGATGCTGCAAGGCTAAGGAACCAGGATCCTCATTATTATCCTAAACTAACAATTGTTTCCATCATCTTTGAACTTATTTTGCAGGTGTATTCAAATGAGACTTGGTCCTGCCGAGATTCCAGGGGAATATGCTTGGCATTTTTGCACGTGCAATGATTCCATGACAGTTATGGTGATCGTGGGGAAGCTTGCACCTATTTTGGATAGTTTGTTACTTGGATAATTTCTAATTTTAAAAGGAAATAACAAGCTTTATTTAGCATGATTAGTGACACACATTCACAACATTCAAACTCTCTGCAAACTCTTGCCGATTTCACACACTTGCACTCTAGCAATCTTTGTACCAAGCTTGTTGTTAGGGGAGGATTTTCTAACAATTAGTGATCCTTATTCATTATCCTAATTAGTGATCCTCACTTCTGTGACAGGTGGTGATCCTCAGAAGGGCTTTAGGATCAGGATCATGGATCACTTCAAGGATCCTCATACTGACGATTGTTTACTTATGTTTTATAACATCTCGCAGGTATAACAAGCTTGACCAGGTCTTAGCGGCATTCTTGGAGAATATTCCCGAAGTATTCTGCACGTGCTAGATCAAAACTAGACGTTATGGAGAACGTGGAGGCTTGGCCCGAAAGTCGGAGAGTTTGTTAACTAGATATTTTTCTTATTTTAAAGGGGTAACGAGCTAGTTAGTGACACTTAGTCATTTTGGCAGTTACACACACTCGCAAACACTCTCATACAAGCTCTCGTTCAAACACTTAGCAATTACTTACACTTTTTACACATTTCACCGTAGTGATCCTTGTACCTAGCTCGTTACTATCCGAAGTTGTAAACGTTTATTCATTTATTGGAGCTTGGTGATCGGTAGTTTCCATCACCCGGGGTTTTTTGTGCCGGAGATCAATTCTTGATCAAGGGCTTTTTCCCCGTATAAATCCTTGTGTTGTTTGTACATTCCACATTGAAGTGATCCTCATTGTTGTTACACATTTTAAGCATCATTCCCCTAAACAAAGAGTTTGGTTGCAATATCATCATCAGATTTTTTGACCAAAACAGTTTGGCGCCCACCGTGGGGCAATTGGTGCTTTGCCTTAGAAGAATTCGCATTTCTGTGCTCATTCCGGTTCACTACAACCAAGCAAATGGCTTCCTCGGCGAAGAATGCTTCAAACTTGATGCCCTCATTCACTTCCTCACAAGGCGTTCCTCCTTTGCCTCCACCACCTTCTGGATCCCAGAAGAATACAGAAAATGCTGCGAAGAAACCGACTCCCATTTTCTCAAAACCACCTACTTCTTCTGTTTCAACTAATCCTACTACTAATGATCTCTATACCTTGATTTTGCAGATGAGGAATCATGCACAAGAGCAGGATAAGACCAACGAAAGGATCCTCCGGGAGATTGATGAAATTAAGAAACAGAAGAAAACGGCAGAGGATCATTCTCCACTGATGCCCAGATCTTTGAATTTTGACACTCCGGTGGTTACTTCTCAGCCGTCAGTGGTTCCAAACATTCAATATGCGGGTGGACCAAAGGGAGTGCACTACGGAACAACAGCTATGACCCAGGCACTAGGTTCATATTTCCAGCCAGCAGGATCCTATCCCCAGCATATGGGATCCCTCACGAGTACAGGAGGATATTCAGGAATGCACCAGGTTCAAGGATCCTCCTTCGTTCCAGGATCATCCCAAGTTCAAGGTTCCTCCTTCGTTCCAGGATCATCCCAAGTTCAAGGATCCTCCTTCGTTACAGGATCATCCCAAGTTCAAGGATACTCCTTCGTTCCAGGATCATCCCAAGTTCAAGGATCCTCCTTCGTTCCAGGATCATCCCAGGTTCAAGGATCCTCCTTCGTTCCAGGATCATCCCAAGTTCAAGGATCCTCCTTCGTTCCAGGATCATCCCAGGTTCAAGGATCCTCCTTCGTTCCAGGATCATCCCAGGTTCAAGGATCCTCCTTCGTTCCAGGATCATCCCAGTTTCAGGGATCCTTCCAGATGCCAGGATCCTTGAGGAGTTTGCAAACAGGAAGTTCAGATGTCCATCAAGGAGATTTTATTCCAATGCAGACCAATGCCTCTGCTGGCCCCTCGATCATTCCAGAATCTCAACAATATGGATTAACCTCCATATTTCCTAACTTGAATCCAATGGGAGGTAACACTTTTAATAATTCTCATACTATTAACCATGGTTTTATGCAGGATCCAGGTATCAATCATGCCATGGCCAGAGAATTGCAAAAGCTAAAGGATATGATCTCGAGTGTTCCGGGAGTAGTCAAACCTATTCCAGAGATTGCAGATGGGAGCCACAAGATATCTCGCTTTGCACCACCAATCTGTGATGCTAAGATACCCAAGAGGTTCCATGTGCCTACAATGAAACTGTATGATGGTTCGACGGACCCTGAAGAACACATAGCACAATACAGGGAGAGGATGGAGATCAATCCAATCCCAGAAAAGTTAAAGGAAGCATGCCTATGCAAAGGATTCGGATCCACTCTTACTGGATCAGCTCTCAAATGGCTGCTAAGTCTTCCTCCCTATTCTATTACCTCATTTGCAAACCTAGTTAACTTGTTTAATACTCAGTTTTCCTGTAGTAGAAAATTTGAACGACTAACTAGTGATTTATATAGGATAACCCAGGGTCATAATGAATCATTAAGGGATTACATTACCAAATTTAGTAAAGAATCCTTAGACATTCCCAACTTAGATATAGCCACGGCTGTTGAGGCCTTCAAAATGGGATTACTTAGGGATTCCTTATTTTATGATGATCTTGTTATGACACCGTGCAGGAACCTAGATGAGGTAAGAACCCGGGCCCTCAGGTTCATCCGGCTAGAGGATGATAAGAGGATTCAGGAGAGGATAACAGGATCCTCAAAGCAGGATAAGCAAGGATCCTCATTAAGAAACAACAAGTTCAGATCCTACAACAAATCTGATAATCAGAACGTGCATTCTATTGATCAAGAAGAGGATGATGAGGATTATCCTCCAATTTCTGAATATTGCTTTAGTGTTGATAACAATGAACTAATCCTTGCCATGCAGAACCTAGGTGATAAAGCTAGATGGCCAAGAAAGAATGACAGGCCAGCTGCAACTAAGGATAAATCAAAGTGGTGTGCATATCATGAAGATTTTGGGCACCTCACAGAAGAATGCATTGCATTAAGAAAGGAAATTGGATACTTGCTGAGCAAAGGGCATCTAAAAGAGTTGTTGGGAAGAAAAAAGTCAAGGACTCAGGATCCTGAAAGGATCCCTGAGAAGGCTCCAGCCCCTCCAGCAGACGCGCAAGTGATAAACTTTATCTCTGGGGGATCCGACATTTGTGGCACATCCTTCTCAGCAGCTAAGAGGCATGCGAAGGAAACTAAAATGGATAACGGAGAAAGGCCAGTTCGAACATCGAGTGTCTCCGAAGGAAAAGTCATAACCTTTGATGAAGAGGATCGTATTGATATCCAGGATCCTCATCACGACGGTTTAGTTATTACTCTTTTTATATCTAACTATTTTGTCCGCAGGATCCTAATAGACGGAGGAAGTTCAGTGAACATTATCCAGCTTGATGTTCTAAAGAAGATGGGTATCCCTGAATCAGAGATCATACCAAGATCCTCCGTGCTCGTGGGATTTAGTGGCGAGACCAAGAACACCCTGGGGGACATTAAACTCCCAATATATATTGAAGGCTTACACTCTTATCAAAAGTTTTGTGTTATTGACTGTTTATCTTGTTGTAATGTTATCCTTGGCAGGCCCTGGATACACGATATGAAAGCAGTCCCATCTACTTATCATCAATGTGTGAAGCTCCCTAGTCCTTGGGGAATAGTAAAGATTGATAGCGATCAGCAGGAAGCTAAGGATTGCTACACTTCATCGATGAAACCAGCTTCGAAGTCAAGGGAGCAATAGCAATCAAGGTATCCTCCAAGGAGTGTCTTGGAGGCCAGAGAGCAGGATGTGGTAGATATCCTCATGGGTCCTGATGATCCTGAATCCAAAATCTATATCGGGTCAGGGATCCTTGGCGAAATGAAAGAGGACCTCATATCCTTCCTCAAAAGGAGAAAGACTACCTTTGCATGGAAACATGAAGACATGATTGGTATATCCAAAGATGTTATCACCCATAAACTCGGCATCGACAGATCTTTCAAGCCAATCCATCAAAGGAGAAGGAAGTTTGCACCAGAAAGGAATGCCATTATCCAGGAAGAGGTAGAGAAATTGCTCCGGGCAGGTATGATTAGAGAGGTCAAGTATCCAAGATGGCTGGCCAATGTGGTTGTTGTTCAAAAGAAAAACGGAAAGTGGAGGGTATGTGTCGATTTTACCGATTTAAATAAGGCATGTCCCAAGGATCCTTTCCCTTTACCCCACATTGACTCCATGGTGGATGCAACTGCGGGTCATGAACTGTTAACTTTTATGGATGCTTCATCTGGATTTCAACAAATCCAAATGGAACCATCCGACCAAGAGGATACAGCCTTCATGACTCCAACTGGTATATATTGCTATATTGCTATGCCGTTTGGATTGAGAAATGCAGGTGCAACGTACCAAAGGCTGGTGAATATGATGTTCAAGGATCAGATTGGACAAACTATGGAGGTTTACATAGATGATATGGTGGTGAAATCCTTAAAAGCTGAGGATCACCTATGAGACTTGGAGGAAGCATTTGATATCCTTGACAAATATAATATGAAGCTTAATCCTTCAAAATGTCATTTTGGTGTTAAAGCAGGTAAATTCTTAGGATACATGGTGACTAAGAGAGGCATCGAAGCTAGCCCGGAACAAATCAAAGCAATAGTGAACAGATTCATATCCAAGTCCTCCGAGAAATGTAAAGAATTCTATGATATCCTAAGGAAGAACAAGAAATTTGAGTGGACGGAGAAGCATGAAAATGCTCTAAAAGCCCTCAAAGATTACCTATCCTCGGCCCCGGCTTTAATGAAACCAGAAAAAGGTGAAGTGTTATCCTTGTATCTCGCAGTATCCTCAAAAGCAGTAAGTGCGGTCCTTGTTAAGGATCATCAAGGTACACAACATCCCGTTTATTATGTAAGTAAAAGTTTACTTGATGCCGAATCCAGGTACTCACACCTTGAAAAGCTTATCCTTGCATTAATAATGGCATCTACCAAGTTAAGACATTATTTTGAAACTCATGTTATCATTGTTAAAACTAATTTTCCAATTAAGAATGTCCTCAGGAAACCAGAGATGTCAGGAAGGATGGCTAAGTGGGCAGTGAAATTGAGTGCATATGATATAAGATATGAGCCTAGGACAGCTATCAAATCCCAAGCATTAGCTGACTTTGTGGCTGATTTCAGTAGTGATTTACAAGAAGAAGCTGAGTTAGAAGTCCAGCAGCTAGAGGAGACCAAGGATCCTTGGATACTTTACACTGATGGATCCTCAAATGTCAAAGGCACAGGGCTTGGAATACTACTAAAATCGCCACAGGGGGACATAATACCCCATTCTATAGCTTGTGAGTTCCAAACCACTAATAATGAGGCTGAATATGAAGCCTTAATTGCTGGTTTGCAAATCGCAAAGCATATGGGGATCAGGTATCTTGAGGTACACGTAGATTCTTTGTTAATTACAAATCACTTTAATGGATCATATGCTGTTAAAGGTGAAAAGCTAACCAAATATTTGGAGATAGTCAAAAGTTTGGCACTCTCTTTTGTCTCTTTTAGTTTGTCACAGGTACCAAGGGAAGAAAATACAGAAGCTGATGCATTGGCTAACTTAGGATCATCTTTGAAGATCCCAGAGGATATCAAGATCCCTATTATCCATATCCTGACCCCAGCTATTGAGGATCATGTGGCTATGGAGATAGGGAATAATTCTGCAATGATCCCTAGTGAGGATACTCAATCCTATTCAGGATCCGGATCATGGATCTCACCAATTATGAGATACTTACAACATGGAGAGATTCCTACAGGAGAAAACCCTAGGGCTTTCAAATCTAAGGTATCTCAATTCACAATTATGAATAATATGTTGTATAGGCGATCTCTTGCAGGACCATACTTGAGATGCATTGAGGATCCTGAAGTTCAAGAAGTTTTAAAAGACTTCCATGAAGGAGATTGTGGAAATCACACTGGGGGCAGGGCTTTATTCTCAAGGATCCTGAGGACAGGATACTACTGGCCAACCATGAAGAAAGATGCTGTGGAGTATGCCAGAAGATGTGATCCTTTCCAGAGACACAGCAATATCCTTCATCAACCAGCCGAACTATTGCATCCTATATCCTCCTCTTGGCCATTTATGAGATGGGGTATGGATATAGTTGGCAAGCTCCCTAAGGCACCTGGTGGAAAAGTATTCATGCTAGCTATGACTGATTACTTCTCCAAGTGGATAGAGGCTGAAGCTTTTGCTCAAGTTAGAGAAAAGGAAGTTATATCCTTCATTAAAAGAAATATTATAACTAGATTTGGAATTCCTTCTGAGATTATATGTGATAATGGTTCCCAATTTATTGGGGGCAGAACCACTAATTTTTGTGACAGCTGGGGGATTAAGATGATAACATCAACACCAGTCCACCCACAAGCTAATGGTCAAGCAGAATCATCCAACAAGATCATCATCAACAACTTGAAGAAGAAGCTTGGATCCAAGAAAGGAAAATGGGCAGAAGAGCTACCCTATGTGCTCTGGGCTGACAGGACAACCCCTAAGAATGCTACTGGTCAAACACCATTCTCTTTGGTGTTTGGGGCAGAATCAGTGATCCCAACAGAAATGGTGGTTCCTACTGCTAGAACAAGTACCCGTGATCCTGAGGAAAATGATGAAAACTTGGCTCAAGACCTGGATACTATTGAAGAAATCAGGGATATGGCTAGGATCAGGATGGCCAGTTATCAACAAAGAATGGCTGGTGCTTACAATAAAAATGTCAGGATCAGGAGGTTTCAAGTTGGAGATATGGTGTTAAGGAAAGCATTTCAGAATACCACCAATCCTGCTGATGGAAAATTGGCTCCAAAATGGGAAGGCCCTTATTTGATTGAAGCTGAAGCAGGAAAGGGGGCATATAGATTGCTAACCATGGAAGGTGATTTGCTACCAAGAGCTTGGAATGCTGTCCACCTGAAGAAATATTTCATGTAAGCAGGATCCTTATGGCATAAGTGGTCCTCACGAAAGGGATATCCTTATAGGATCCTCAAAATATCGGTGATCCTTACTCAGGTAATATCCTAATCTTGAACTATTTCATTTCTTTATTTTCTCATATAAGGATAAGGATCATGTATCCTTTATCCATCTCTCACGTGAGTTCAAGTTTTGAAAGTTCAGGTATCTTTAGCACAACGTTGGTTATCCACAGAAGCAATCCGTCTTTTGGGTTTAACCCCAGTTATTTGGGCTTGTCCCCAGATTCCGCCTGTAGCGCACGATGGTCCTGGTGTAGTTCAAGGCTTTGGGACCAGTACTCGTTCTAGGGGCTGATAATTCCATTGTTCTGGCTATGCTTAGGATCCTACGTATAATGGTAGACGTACCATACATCCGTTCATAAGGTTTCTAACGTTTTCACGTTAGCTAAGGTTTCTAACGTTTTCACGTTAGCTAAGGTTTTGGCATCTTCATGTCACTAAGTTTGGATAGTCGCCAGTTAGGGCCATACTCCAGTTTACACACGATCCTTGGGCTTGTCCCCAGTTATCCTTGGGCTTGTCCCCAGTTATCCTTGGGCTTGTCCCCAGTTATCCTTGGGCTTGTCCCCAGTTATCCTTGGGCTTGTCCCCAGTTGCTAACTCTTTTCTTATATTGGCTTAGTCCCAAGTTATGCTCTATTTCAGGTCCTTGAAGGTAGGCAGCTAGGGATCTTTGATCCTTATTACACTCTAAGGTTTATCTTATAGTTATCCTTATTATGGTTAGGATTCTAACTTGGATCCTCAGGTATGATCCTTAACTCTTTTGATTTTATTCATTATTCTTTTGATGAACCCTTATACTTGACAACTGAACCTGTGTTTCTTAAACTATATCACTTTTTAGAACTTATCGGTTATGGGATATGTGATCCTTGATTATATCCTAAACTTTATGGATATATTTTCTAATTTTCTAAGGTTTGATAAATATAAACAGGATGAACATTATAACAGTAGAAAAGTAACATACTAAAAAGGGTAACAACACAAGATAAGCGACAAAAGGTTAAGTTTTTATTTATTAACATAAGGCTAACCCTTTAAAGGTTGTCAAAATTACCTACCCGAGCATCTACCAGCAAAACGTGGCCCGTCCGCTGGGGTAGGTAAAGGGTGTCCATGATAATGAGTTCAAAAGTAGTGCAGGAATATAAAGGCGGCAGGATCACAATGGTTTCATCCCCCAAACAGAGGATCCCTCCACCAATTGCAATCCTGCCTATTGTCCTAAGGATCATACATGATCCTTAAACCTAAGAACTATTGTTTAGAGTTATTACAAACCATGAAATTGTTTTAAACATCACAACCATCAAACTAAAAATTGGGCTCCGGCCTTAGCACATATATCCATCATCGCCCAATTGTGCAGCCTACACCTTCACTGCATCATCACCACCAGCCGCTGCATCCTCAGCTTTATCCTTCAACCCGCTGCCACTAGCCTCAATTGCCAGAATCTCCTCAGCCTCCTCTTCATCACCCAATTCAGCCAGCCTTGCCTTCCATTCTTCAATCTCCCAGTTGCCTTTGTCGAAGGCAGGATCCTGAGCTTCCAAGGCCATTTGGAGTTTGGTTTTGTACATTGCTATGGCGGCAGAAACTTTAGCATCATCCATGATCTCCTGCCTTTCATAATCAAAGTTAACCAGCACCTTGGCCATCTTCTGCTTGGTATCCTTGAGTTCCTTCTGAAGATCAGCAATTGCAAGATCCTTGAGCACAGCAACCTGCTGGAGATCAGCAATCTTCTGATCTTGATCCTCAACATGACCGACGTAATCCTCGATCTCAGCAAATTTCTGCAAAAGAAAAGGGTAAAGCGGTTCAAGAGCAAGTGATCCTTAGAACAGCAGGATATGCAAGCAGAGATAGTGATCCTTACATCATTGAAGTACTCGAGGAACTGGTGGCGAATTAAGGGCAGGCCCTGCAAATCCTCAGCCTCGGAAGTCTTTCTCTTCTTGATTCCCTTCCCTTTGAGGGGTGCCTTGGGGATTGAGACAGTCGGGCTAGTAGGAACCTTTCTTTTGGAGGATTTAACAGTGGTGAGATCGGTGACACTGAACCTTGAAGCAGATTTGGCAGATTTTCCAGCGCCTACACAACCAAAATAAGATAAGTATCTTTTCTTAATATACATTTAATTATTTATTTAAATTATAAACAAGGATACTTACTCGACATTGTGACAGAGCCTGAGGATACCTCCTGTGAGTCTTGGGTTGTTGTCTTAAAAGTTCTAGTTTCAGGGTCAAGTCCCCAGAAAGTAGCAAGTCTTTCCCTGGTTGCGGGTGTTGTGATGAGACGTGAAAAGGAGATGGCTGCATGACACAAGACAAAGAAGGGGTTAGTGATCCTATTACAAAAACATGACCATCTGGTGATCCTTCCCAGGATCCTCCAGCCTACCATGGGTGGACCATGTTCTTGGTAAGTGCTCTCCATCTGAAATGGTATCCCTCCTTACAAAGAAGAAGCGACGCTTCCAATCTTTGTCGTTTTTGGTGACTTTGAGAAGAGGATGATCTGCACCGGGTTTCCGTTTAAACAAGTAACGGTGGGATCCGAAGGTAGTAAGATCATACAACTCCGCTAGTTCTGACATTCCTAAATCAAGACTCTCCTGCTCGATGATCCTCTCTAGGGTGTATAAAACCCTCCAGATCATCGGCATGGCTTGAATGTAAGATATGCCGGTAAGGGAAAAGAAGGATTGTGTGAACTCCGGGAAAGGATAGGTGTACCATATAGCAAATGGAGTGACTGGGAAGGTGACCCATGTATCAGAAACGTAGTCGCTCAGAACAGTTGAATCGAAGGGTTTGAAAAAGACATTCGCTGGAAAACGGTGACGGATGTTATCAATCTGTGCATCGGTAAAGCAACACCTCTCGTTCACCGAGTCCTTGACGATCTTCTGACTCTTCAGAGGGCTATCCTTTTTGTGATCCTTAGCCGGGGAACTTCGGAGCAACATTCTTGAAGTGATTAAGGTAAAGAAAGAAGAACAGAGTAAGAAAGGAAGAGAGAGGAGAAAGAGATACCTGATCGATCTTCAACTGAGATTATAAAGGGAGTTTCTTTCGAATTTAAATGCATAGTGATCCTATCTATATCTCTATTTATAATCATGATCTTGCAGGTTGTCACTTCCGTGACATCATCATCGCAACGGCTAGTTCAAAATTAACGGCTATATATCCGTTAGTTTGTTACGGATAAGATCAAGAAAACATAACTCGCTAATTTTACAATTTCACTCCTTATATTTTGGGGGCAATTGTTAGGGGAGGATTTTCTAACAATTAGTGATCCTTATTCATTATCCTAATTAGTGATCCTCACTTCTGTGACAGGTGGTGATCCTCAGAAGGGCTTTAGGATCAGGATCATGGATCACTTCAAGGATCCTCATACTGACGATTGTTTACTTATGTTTTATAACATCTCGCAGGTATAACAAGCTTGACCAGGTCTTAGCGGCATTCTTGGAGAATATTCCCGAAGTATTCTGCACGTGCTAGATCAAAACTAGACGTTATGGAGAACGTGGAGGCTTGGCCCGAAAGTCGGAGAGTTTGTTAACTAGATATTTTTCTTATTTTAAAGGGGTAACGAGCTAGTTAGTGACACTTAGTCATTTTGGCAGTTACACACACTCGCAAACACTCTCATACAAGCTCTCGTTCAAACACTTAGCAATTACTTACACTTTTTACACATTTCACCGTAGTGATCCTTGTACCTAGCTCGTTACTATCCGAAGTTGTAAACGTTTATTCATTTATTGGAGCTTGGTGATCGGTAGTTTCCATCACCCGGGGTTTTTTGTGCCGGAGATCAATTCTTGATCAAGGGCTTTTTCCCCGTATAAATCCTTGTGTTGTTTGTACATTCCACATTGAAGTGATCCTCATTGTTGTTACACATTTTAAGCATCATTCCCCTAAACAAAGAGTTTGGTTGCAATATCATCATCAGATTTTTTGACCAAAACACTTGTTATCATTCGAAGTTGTAAAGTTTGTTTGTTTAATATAGTTGGTTATCGGTAGTTTCCATCACCCGAGGTTTTTTATGCCGGAGATCATTCATTGATCAAGGGCTTTTTCCTCGTATAAATCCTTGTGTTGATCATTCATTTCATTCATTTGTTGCTAACACATTTGTTCAATTAACCAAGCATCTAACCTCACAAAAATCAGATTTTGTTACATTATCCTTTTGTCATTTTTGACCAAAACAGTTTGGTGCCCACCGTGGGGCAATCGGTGCTTCATTCTTGAGAAATCTTGTTCATTTCATTCATTTTCTGTTCATTACCTTCAACCACATGGCTTCTCATGGAAAGAACACTTCAAGCTCCATGCCGGCAATCACCTCTTCACAGGGCATTCCACCTTTGCCTCATGTTCCTTCTAGATCCCAGAAGAATGCTGAGAATGCTGCGAAGAAGACAACCCCCGTTTTCACAAAAGCAACTACTGTTGTTTCTTCTAGTCCTACTAACAATGATCTTTATTCTTTGATTTTGCAGATGAAGGATTACATGCAGCAGCAGGACAAAACTAATGACAGGATCCTTTGTGAGATTGATGAAATCAAGAAATTAAAGAGATCAACGGAGGATCACTCTCCACTGGTACCTAGATCACTAGATTTTGGTACTCCAGCAACAACTGCCCAGCATTCCACAGCATCAGGTGTCCAGTACCATGGAGGATCATCAAGTATGCACTATGGATCATCGGCAATGACACAGGCTCAACGATCCTACTTCCAACTTTCAGGATCCTCTCTTCAACCTAAAGGATACTCCTTCCAGCATCAAGGATCCTTCTCTAGTTCAGGAGGATACATGGGGACGCAGTCAGTTCAAGGATCCTACTCTCAGTACCCAAGATCCTCATCTCAGGTTCAAGGATCCATGGAGTATCCTCCAAGACCTTCAGCTCCGATGTATCCTAGATCCAACATCTTTCAGGATCAAGGATCCTTAAGGAGTCAACAACCCAGAAGTTCAGAGATTCATTTAGGAGACTTCATCCCTATGCAGATTATTTCTTCATCTAGTCCCTCAATCATACCGAAATCACATCAGTTTGGATTCACATCAGGAATCCCAGCCTCCAATCAATCAGGAGGTAACACTTTAAATACATCTTATAATACTAACCATGGCTTTGTACAGGAACCAGGAATCAACCAAGCTATGGCAAGGGAGTTGCAAAAACTCAAGGATATGATATCCACTGTCCCAAGAGTGGTTAAGACATTCCTGAGATTCCGGATGGGAGTCACAGGATATCTCGCTTTGCACCACCTATATGTGATGCAGAGATACCAAAGAGGTTTCAAACACCAACTATGAAACTCTATGATGGTACAACTGATCCAGAAGAGCATGTAGCTCAATGTTATGGTCAAAAAATCAGGCGAGGATAATGTAACCAAACTCTCTGTTAAGGGGTATGATGCTTGAATTGGTTTATAGCAATAAGGATCACTATGAAAAATAAATAACAAGTGACACAAGGTTTATACGGGGAAAAAGCCCTTGATCAAGAGTTGATCTCCGGCACAAAAAACCCCGGGTGATGGAAACTACCGATCACCAACTCAAATTAAACAAGTAATGTGTTACAACTTTGGATGATAGCGAGCTAAATACAAGGATCACTATAGTGTTCTGTGTAAAAAGTGTACGAAATTGCTAAGTGAATGAACGAGAGCTGTTGTGAGCGGTTGTAAGTGTGTGTGTAGCCAAAAATAGCAAAAAGTTGTGTCTAATTAGCTCGCTGCCCCATTTAAATCTAATAAAAATCTAAGTAACAAACTATCCGCAAATGGTGCAAGTCCTCCACGACTCCACAACGTCCATTTCTGACCAAGCACGTGCGGAATAGACTTAGTATATTCTCCAGAAATATCGCCAAGACCAAGTCCCAATTGATATTCCTGCAAAACAGTTACGAATTCAAAGTGAACAATCATTAGTATAAGGATCCTTAGGATGATCCATGATCCTGATCCTGAAGCACTTCTGAGGATCACTAACTGACACAGAAGTAAGGATCACCAAACAGGATAATATTTGAGGATCACGGGTCATTTAGAAATCCACCCCTAACAATTGCCCCCAAAATATAAGGAGTTATATCGTAAATAAACGAGTTATATTTTTTCGATCTTATCCCCAACAAACTAACGGATAACTAGCCGTTGGAGACGGACTAGCCGTTGCAAACCTGACGTCACTGAAGTGACAATCCTGCAAATCATCATTATAAATAGGAGTTAGAGATAGGATAAATATGCATTTAAATCCGAAGAAACTCCCTTTAAATTCTCAGTCGAAGATCAATCAGGTATCTCTTCTCTTATTTCTCCTTCTCTTACTCTGTTTTTCTTTTTTTACCAACATCAATGACGCTCCGGTCCTCCCCCGCCAAGGCACCAGAAGGATAGCCCCTTGAAGAGTCAAGGGATTATCAAAGACTCAGTACATGAGAGGTGTTCCTTTAACGATGCTCAAATAAATAAGATTCGTCACTGCTTTCCGGCGAATGCCTTTTTCAAACCCTTCGATTCCACGGTTCTGAGCGACTATGCTTCTGAAACATGGATTGCCTTTCCAGTTACTCCATTCACCATAGGATACACCTATCCTTTTCCAGACTTTACACAATCCTTCTTTTCCCTTACCGGCATCTCTTACATCCAAGCTATGCCGATGATTTGGAGGGTCTTGTATACCCTGGAGAGGATCATAGAGCAGGAAGGGGTTGATTTAGGAAGGTCAGAGCTGACACAGATGTATGATCTCACGACGTTTGGATCACATCGATATCTGTTGAAGCGAAAACCCGGCGAAGAACACCCCATTTTTAAAGCCACCAAGAATGATACAAATTGGAAACGACGCTTCTTCTTTGTCAGGAGGGATACCATTCCAGACGGAAAGCATTTACCCAGGAAGTGGTCCACCAATGGTAGGACGGAGGATCCTGAGAACGATCATCTGGTAATCTGGCTCTTGTGAAAGGATCACTAACCCCTTTTTGTCTTGTGTTATGCAGCTATTTCTGTTTCGCACCTCATCACAACACCCGTAACCAAGGATAGGCTTGCTGCTTTTTGGAAGCTTGATCCTGAAATAAGGTCATTCAAGATAGACACCCAAGACTCACAAGAAGTATCCTCAGGTTCCATCACCATGTCAAGTAAGTATCCTGCTTTTTGTATAGTTGAATATTAAAATAAATAGTTATATTGAAATAGGATAAGGATACTTATCTTGCTTTAAATGTGTAGGTGCCGGAAAATCTTCCAAGCCTGCCTCCCAATTCAACACGGCCGACCTTGATGTTGTTCGATCCAGGAAGAAGAGGACCACTACCAGTCCTAGCATCTCCATTCCCAAGGCACCCACTAAAGGAAGGGGTGGCAAGAAGAGGAAAACCTCTGATACAGAGGACCTACAGGGCCTGCCACTGATCCGCCACCAGTTCCTTGAATACTTCAATGAGGTAAGGATCACCAATTCTGCCTAGGTATCCTACTCATTTGAGGATCATCTGATCTTGAATTGCTTTGTCTTTTTCTTTGCAGAAATTTGCTAAGATTGAAGATTATGTGGGAAACGTTGAGGAGCTGGATAAGAAGATTGCTGACCTCCAACAAGTTGCAGTGCTTAAGGATCTTAAGATTGCTGATCTTGAAAAAGCCCTTCAAGATGCCAAGACTAAGACAGCTAAAATCCTGATCGACATCGACTATGAGAAGCATGATCTCATAGAAGGTGCAAAGGTCTCTGCTGCCATCACAATGTATCAGACAAAACTAAAGATGGCCCAGGAAGCTCAAGATCCTAACTTCGACAGGAGCAGCTGGGATGTTGAGGGCTGGAAAGCAAGCTTGGCTAATCTTGAAGATGATGAAGAGGCTGAGGAGGTTTTGGCGATCGAGGCTGGAGGCAGTGGGAAGGATCAGGTTAAGGATACCAAAGCTGGAGGGGATGAGGATGCAGCGAAGGTGTAGGCTGCACAATTGGGCGATGATGGACATTCTTAGACGTAGCCGGAGCCCAATTTTTAAATTAGGTAGTAGTTTTTTGTGGTTGTGATGTTTTTAAAACAATGATGGTCTGTAATAACTAAACAATAGCTATTAGGGTTAAGGATCATGAATGATCCTTTGGACAATAGGTAGGATTACAACTGGTGGAGGGATCCTCTTTTTGGGGGATGAAGCCATTGTGATCCTGCCATCTTTTTAATTCCTGCACTACCAAGACCTTTAGACAATGGACACCCTTTACCTACCCCAGTGGACGGGCCACGTATTGCTGATAGATGCTCGGGGTAGATAATTTTGACAACCTTTGATGGTTAAACTTTTGTTAATAAAATAACCTTAATCTTTTTTGGCTTATCTTGTGTTGATATCCTTGTTGTTGTTTTATTTTTCAATTGTTTTGATTTACACTTGTCTGAGTAAGAAAAGTTGAACAACTTAGATAAAAAAAAAAACTTAGGATATAATGCAGGATCAAATATCCTATAGTTGAAAAATTCCAAAAAGTGGTATATTTTAAGGATCATGAGTTCAGTTGTCAAAGTATTAGGGTTATTCAAATAATCAACGAATAAAATCAAAATAGTTAAGGATCATACCTGAGGATCCAAGTTAGGATCCTAACTCTTAAGATTATTATAACCAGGATAATCAAAGAACAAACCTTAGTAAAAGGTAAGGATCAAGGATCCTTGGATATTTAACTTCGAAAACCTGAAATAAAACATAACTTGGGACTAAGCCATTATAAGATAAAAGTTAGCAACTGGGGACAAGCCCAAAGGATAACTGGGGACAAGCCCAAAGGATAACTGGGGACAAGCCCAAAGGATAACTGGGGACAAGCCCAAGGATCGTATGTTAACTGGAGTATGGCCCTAACTGGCGACTATCCAAACTTAGTGGCATGAAAATGCCAAAACCTTAGCTAACGTGAAAACGCTAGAAACCTTAAGAACGGATGTATGGTACGTCTACCATTATACGTAGGATCCTAGGTATAGCCAGTACAATGGAATTATCAGCCCCTAAAGCGAGTACTGGTCCCACTGCCATGAACTATACCAGGATCATCGTGCGCTACTGGCGGAACTAGGGTCAAACCCAAGGATAACTGGGGTCAAACCCAAATAACTGGTTGCTTGTGTGGATAATCATGCTTTTGCTAAGAGTACCTGAACCTTCAAAACTCAAAATCTCGTGAAATGGGGATAAAGGATGCAAGATCCTTATCCTTATGTGTGAAAGTAAGGAAATGAAATAGTTTAAGATTAGAATGTTACCAAAAATGAGGATCATCTGTGCTTTAAGGATCCTTTAAGGATGTTTATCATGTGAGGATCATGGATCCTTATCACATGAAATATCTCTTCAAATGGACAGCATTCCAAGCTCTTGGTAGTAAGTCACCTTCCATTGTTAGCAATCGATATGCCCCCTTTCCTGCCTCAGCTTCAATCAAGTAAGGGCCTTCCCATTTTGGTGCCAACTTTCCATCAGCAGGATTGGTGGTATTCTGAAATGCTTTCCTTAGTACCATATCACCGACTTGGAATTTCCTAATCCTAACATTTTTGTTGTAGGCACCGGCCATTCTTTGCTGATAACTGGCCATCCTTATCCTTGCCAAATCTCTGATTTCTTCTATAGTATCCAGGTCTTGAACCAAGTTCTCATCATTTTCCTCAGGATCACGAATACTGGTTCTAGCAGTTGGAACTACCATTTCTGTAGGGATCACTGATTCTGCCCCAAATACCAAAGAGAATGGAGTTTGGCCTGTAGCATTCTTAGGAGTTGTCCTATCAGCCCAAAGCACATAAGGTAATTCTTCTGCCCATTTCCCTTTCTTGGATCCAAGCTTCTTCTTCAAATTGTTGATGATGATCTTATTGGAGGATTCTGCCTGACCATTAGCTTGTGGGTGGACTGGTGTTGATGTTATCATCTTAATCCCCCAGCTGTCACAAAAGTTAGTGGTTCTGCCCCCAATGAATTGGGAACCATTATCACATATAATTTCAGAAGGAATACCGAATCTAGTTATAATATTTCTTTTAATGAAGGATATAACTTCCTTTTCTCTGACTTGGGCAAAAGCTTCAGCCTCTATCCACTTGGAGAAGTAATCAGTCATAGCAAGCATGAATACTTTTCCACCAGGTGCCTTAGGGAGCTTACCAACTATATCCATTCCCCTTCTCATAAATGGCCAAGAGGAGGATATAGGATGCAAAAATTCAGCTGGTTGATGAAGGATATTGTTGTGTCTCTGACAAGGATCACATCTCTTAGCATACTCCACAGCATCTCTCTTCATGGTTGGCCAGTAGTATCCTGTCCTCAGGATCCTTGAGAATAACGCCCTGCCCCCAGTGTGATTTCCACAATCTCCTTCATGGAAGTCTTTTAAAACTTCTTGGATTTCAGGATCCTCAATGCATCTTAAGTATGGTCCTGCAAGAGATCGTCTATACAACATATTATTTAAAATTGTGAATTGAGATACCTTAATTTTGAAAGCCCTAGGGTTTTCTCTTGTAGGAATCTCTCCATGTTGTAAGTATCTCATGATTGGGAGGATCCATGATCCTGAATGGGATTGATTATCATCGCTAGGGGTGATTGCAGAATCTTCTCCTATCTCCATAGTCACATGATCCTCGATAGCCGGGGTCAGGATATGGATAATAGGGATCTTGATATCCTCCGGGATCTTCAAGGATGATCCTAAATTGGCTAGTGCATCTGCCTCTGCATTCTCTTCCCTTGGTACCTGTGTCAAACTAAAGGATACAAAAGAGAGTGCCAATTCTTTGACTAACTCCAAATATTTGATTAGCTTTTCACCTTTAACAGCATAGGATCCATTAAAGTGATTAGTGATTAACAAAGAATCTACATGTACCTCAAGATACCTGATCCTCATATGCTTAGCAATTTGCAAACCAGCTATCAAGGCTTCGTATTCAGCCTCATTGTTAGTGGTTTGGAACTCACAAGCTATAGAGTGGGGTATTATGTCCCCCTGTGGCGATTTTAGTAGTATTCCAAGCCCTGTTCCCTTGATGTTTGAGGATCCATCAGTGTAGAGTATCCAAGGATCCTTGGTCTCTTCTAGCTGCTGGACTTCTAATTCAGCTTCCTTTTGCAAATCACTACTGAAATCTGCCACAAAGTCAGCTAATGCTTGGGATTTAATGGTTGTCCTGGGCTCATATCTTATATCATATGCACTAAGCTTCACTGCCCACTTAGCCATCCTTCCTGACATTTCAGGTTTCCTGAGGACATTCTTGAATGGAAAATTAGTTTTAACGATAATAACATGAGTTTCAAAATAATGTCTTAATTTGGTAGATGCCATTATTAATGCAAGGATAAGTTTTTCTAGGTGTGAATACCTGGATTCAGCATCAAGTAAACTCTTACTTACATAATAGACAGGATGTTGTGTACCTTCGTGATCCTTAACAAGGACGGCACTTACTGCTTTTGAGGATACCGCAAGATATAAGGATAACACATCTCCTTTTTCTGGTTTCATCAAAGCCGGGGCCGAGGATAGGTAATCCTTAAGAGCTCTTAAGGCACTTTCATGCTTCTCAGTCCACTCGAATTTCTTGTTCTTCCTTAGGATATCATAGAATTCCTTGCACTTTTCTGAGGATTTGGATATGAATCTGTTTAAAGCTGCAATCCTGCCTGTTAATCTCTGAACATCCTTAGCATTGGTAGGGGACTTGATGTTCACTATTGCTTTTATTTGTTCTGGACTGGCTTCAATGCCTCTCTTTGTCACCATATATCCTAAGAATTTACCTGCTTTAACACCAAAGTGACATTTTGAAGGATTAAGCTTCATATTATATTTGTCAAGGATATTGAATGCTTCCTCCAAGTCTCTTAGGTGATCCTCAGCCTTTATTGATTTTACCACCATATCGTCTATGTAAACCTCCATAGTTTGTCCAATCTGATCCTTGAACATCATATTCACTAGCCTTTGATAAGTTGCACCTGCATTTCTTAGTCCGAACGGCATAGCAATATAGCAGTATATACCAGTTGGAGTCATGAAGGCTGTATCCTCTTGATCGGATGGTTCCATTTGAATTTGTTGAAATCCAGATGAAGCATCCATAAAAGTTAACAGTTCATGACCCGCAGTTGCATCCACCATGGAGTCAATGTGGGGTAATGGGAAAGGATCCTTGGGACATGCCTTATTTAAATCGGTGAAATCGACACATACCCTCCACTTTCCGTTTTTCTTTTGAACAACAACCACATTGGCCAACCATCTTGGATACTTGACCTCTCTAATCATACCTGCTCGGAGTAGTTTCTCTACCTCCTCCTGGATAATGGCATTTCTTTCTGGTGCAAATTTCCTTATCCTTTGATGGATTGGTTTGAAGGACCTATCAATGCCAAGTTTGTGAGTGATTACATCTTTAGATATACCTGTCATGTCTTCATGTTTCCATGCAAAGGTAGTCTTTCTCCTTTTGAGGAAGGATATGAGGTCTTCCTTCATTTCGCCAAGGATCCCTGATCCTATATAAACTATAGATTCAGGATCATCAGGATCCATAAGGATTTCTACTATATCCTGTTCTCTTGCCTCCAAGACATCCCTTGGAGGATACTTTGATTGCTATTGCTCCCTAGATTTTGATGCTGGTTTCATTGATGAGGTGTAGCAGTTCTTAGCCTCTTGCTGATCACTATCAATCTTCACTATTCCCCAAGGACTAGGAAGCTTCACACATTGATGATAAGTGGATGGGACTGCCTTCATATCATGTATCCAAGGCCTTCGATATAGATTGGGAGTTTAATGTCCCCCAGAGTGTTCTTGGTCTCGCCACTGAATCCCACGAGCACAGAGGATCTTGGTATGATGTCGGATTCAGGTATGTTCATCTTCTTGAGAACATCTAGCTGGATAATGTTCACAGAGCTTCCTCTATCTATAAGGATCCTGCGAACAAAATGGTTAGAAATAAAAAGAGTGATAACCAAACCATCATGATGACGATCCTGGATGTCAACACGATCATCCTCATCAAAAGTTATAAGTTTTCCTTCGGAGACACTGGATGTTCGAATGGGTCTATCTCCATCATCCATCTTGGTTTCCTTCGCATGTCTTTTGGCTGCGGAGAAGGATGTTCCACAAATGTCTGATCCTCCAGGTATAAAGTTTATAATCTGTGCATCTGCTGGAGGGGCTGGAGCTTTCTCTGGGATCCTTTCAGGATCCTGAGTCCTTGACTTCTTTCTCCCCAATAATTCTTTCAAGTGCCCCTTGCTCAACAAGTATCCAATTTCTTTCCTCAATGCGATGCATTCTTCTGTGAGATGCCCAAAATCTTCATGGTATGCACACCACTTTGATTTATCCTTAGTTGCAGCTGGTCTATCATTTTTTCTAGGCCATCTAGCTTTATCACCTAAATTCTGCATCGCAAGGATTAGTTCATTGTTATTAACAGAAAAACAATATTCAGAGATTGGAGGATAATCCTCATCACCCTCTTCTTATTCAACAACATGCACATTTTGGTTATCAGATTTATTATAGGATCTGAACTTGTTGTTCCTAAATGAGGATCCTTGCTTCTCTTGCTTTGAGGATCCTGCTAACCTCTCCTGGATCCTTTTGTCATCCTCTAGCCGGATGAACCTAAGGGCCCGGGTTCTTACCTCATCTAGATTCCTGCATGGTGTCATAACAAGATCATCATAGAATAACGAATCCCTAAGTAATCCCATTTTGAAGGCTTCAACAGCCGTAGCTATATCCAGGTTAGGAATATCTAAGGATTCTTTACTAAATTTAGTGATATAATCCCTTAATGATTCATTATAACCCTGGGTTATCCTATACAGATCACTAGTTAAACGCTCAAATTTCCTACTACAAGAAAATTGGTTATTAAAGAGGTTAACTAGATTAGAAAATGAGGTAATAGAGTAAGGAGGAAGACTTAGCAGCCATTTAAGAGCCGATGTAGTAAGAGTGGATCCAAATCCCTTGCACAGACATGCTTCCTTTAACCTTTCTGGGATGGGATTGATCTCCATCCTTTCCCTGTATTGAGCTATGTGTTCCTCAGAATCCGTTGAACCATCATACAACTTCATGGTAGGCACATGGAACCTCTTGGGTATCTCAGCATCACAGATTGGTGGTGCAAAGCGAGATATCTTGTGGCTCCCATCTGCAATCTCCGGGATAGGCTTGACCACTCCTGGGACACTTGATATCATGTCCTTTAACTTTTGCAATTATCTTGCCATGGCATGATTGATACCTGTATCCTGCATAAGGCCATGGTTAGTAGTATAAGAATTATTAAAAGTGTTACCTCCCATTGGATTCAAATTAGGATGAGTGGATGTGAATCCATATTGTTGGGGATCTAGAATGACCGATGGACCAGTAGAAGCAATGGTCTGCATTGGAATGAAATCTCCCTGATGGATATCGGAATTCCCTGATTGCAAACTCCTTAAGGATCCATGAAACTGAGAGGATTTTTGCGTATGTGAGGATCCTGGGACGTAGGAGGATCCTGGGACGTAGGAGGATCCTTGAACCTGAGAGGATCCTTGAAACTGAGAGGATCCTTGAACCTGTGAGGATCCTGGAACATAGGAGGATCCTTGAACCTTAGAGGATCCAGGGACGTAGGAGCATCCTTGAACCTGGGAGGATCCTTGAAATTGAGAGGATCCTTGAACCTGTGAGGATCCTGGAACATAGGAGGATCCTTGAACCTGAGAGGATCCTTGGAATTGAGAGGATCCTTGAACCTGGGAGGATCCTTGAAACGGCCAGAACCCTTGAATCTGCTGCGCTCCTGAGTATCCTCCTGAGCTGGCGAAGGATCCTATATGCTGAGGATGGGATCCTGCTGGTTGAAAGTGTAACCCTGAAGCCTGAGTTATTGCTGATGACCCGTAATGCACTCCTTTTGGTCCTCCAACATATTGAACGTCTGGAACCGCTGAAGGCTGAGAAGTTATAACCGGAGTATCAAAATTCAAAGATCTGGGCATTAGTGGGGAATGATCCTCTGCCGATCTCTTCTGTTTCTTGATGTCTCCAATTTCTCTAAGGATCTTTTCATTGGTCTTGTCCTGCTGCTGGATATGCTCCTTCATCTGCAAAATCAGAGTAAACAAGTCACTAGTAGTAGGAGTATAAGAAGCAGAAGAAGTCGGAGGTTTTGAGAAAATGGGAGTTGGTCTCTTCTCGGCATTTTTCTGAGGTCCAGAAGGTGGTGGAGGCAAAGGTGGAATGCCCTGGGATGAATTGACTGCAGACATCGCACTGGAGGTATTCTTTGTTGATGAAGCCATCTGCTCGTATGCAATGAACCGGAATGATCACAAAGATGAGAATTTCTTAGAAATGAAGCACCAATTGCCCCACGGTGGGCGCCAAACTGTTTTGGTCAAAAAATCAGACGAGGATAATTTAACCAAACTCTCTGTTAAGGGGTATGATGCTTGAATTGGTTTATAGCAATAAGGATCACTATGAAAAATAAATAACAAGTGACACAAGGTTTATACGGGGAAAAAACCCTTGATCAAGAGTTGATCTCCGGCACAAAAAACCCCGGGTGATGGAAACTACCGATCACCAACTCAAATTAAACAAGTAATGTGTTACAACTTTGGATGATAGCGAGCTAAATACAAGGATCACTATAGTGTTCTGTGTAAAAAGTGTACGAAATTGCTAAGTGAATGAACGAGAGCTGTTGTGAGCGGTTGTAAGTGTGTGTGTAGCCAAAAATAGCAAAAAGTTGTGTCTAATTAGCTCGCTACCCCATTTAAATCTAATAAAAATCTAAGTAACAAACTATTCGCAAATGGTGCAAGTCCTCCACGACTCCACAACGTCCATTTCTGACCAAGCACGTGCGGAATAGACTTAGTATATTCTCCAGAAATATCGCCAAGACCAAGTCCCAATTGATATTCCTGCAAAACAGTTACGAATTCAAAGTGAACAATCATTAGTATAAGGATCCTTAGGATGATCCATGATCCTGATCCTGAAGCACTTCTGAGGATCACTAACTGACACAGAAGTAAGGATCACCAAACAGGATAATATTTAAGGATCACGGGTCATTTAGAAATCCACCCCTAACACTCAATACAGGGAGAGAATGGAGATCAACCCCATTCCTGAAATGTTAAAAGAAGCATGCCTTTTCAAGGGTTTCGAATCCACACTAACAGGATCAGCTCTTAAATGGCTGCTAAGTCTTCCTCCTTACTCTATTACTTCATTTGCTAATCTAGTTAACTTGTTCAATAGCCAATTTTCATGTAGTAGGAGATTTAAACGATTAACTAGTGATTTATATTGGGTAACTCAAGGTCATAATGTTACACTAAGGGATTACATAACTAAATTTAGTAGAGAATCCTTAGAAATTCCCAACTTAGATATTGCAACAGTCGTAGAAGCTTTCAAAATGGGTTTGCTTAAGGATTCACAATTCTATGATGATATTGTTATGACACCTTTCAGGAACCTTGATGAAGTAAGAACCAGGGCCCTTAGGTTCATCCGTTTAGAGGATGACAAAAGGATCCAGGAAAGACTATCAGGATCCTCAAAGCAGGAGAAACAAGGATCCTATTTCAGGAACAATAAATCCAAATCATACAACAAGTCTGATAATCAAAATATGCACGCTGTGGAACAAGAGGAGGATGATGAGGATTATCCCCCTATTTCTGAATATTGCTTTGTTGTTGATAACAATGAATTGATCCTTGCTATGCAGAATTTTGGTGATAAAGCTAGGTGGCCTAGAAAGAATGACAAACCAGCTGCTACAAAAGATAAATCCAAATGGTGTGCCTATCATGAAGATTTTGGTCATCTCACCGATGAATGCATAGCACTCAGGAAAGAGATTGGTTACCTCTTAAGCAAAGGATACTTGAAGGAGCTATTTGGAAGAAAGAAGTCTCAGATCCAGGATCCTGAAAAAATTCCAGAAAGGGCTCCTGCTCCTCCAGCTGATGCCCAAATTATCAACTTTATCTCTGGTGGATCAGATATATGTGGCACTTCCTTTTCAGCAGCTAAAAGGCATGTGAAAGAGATAAAGATGGAGAATGGGGATAGGCCTATTCAAACTTCTATCCTTACAGAGCAAAAAGTCATATCATTTAATGAGGATGACCGCGTGGATATTCAGGATCCTCATCATGATGGTCTTGTTATTACATTGTTTATTTCTAACCATTTTGTTCGCATGATTCTCATAGATGGGGAAGCTCAGTGAACATTATCCAACTTGTTGTCCTCAAGAGAATGAACATCCCTGAATCAGAAATTATCCCAAGATCATCAGTTCTTGTGGGATTTAGTGGGGAAACGAAGAACACATTGGGGGACATTTGTTGGTGCATATGTCTGTTGACTTCGTCTTGTATCGAGTCTTGTATTATGTTAGATAGATCAGGGCACGTTTTACGAGAAAAGTGTGAAACATATGGGTTGTGGCCATTTCGCACGAAATGGAATATATCCATTTCGTACAAAATGAACACTGTCCATTTAGCATGAACCCATTTTGTACGAAATGACTGGCCTATATATATGTGCCTGTTCAAATCATTGTAACAGTTCCGGATTCCAGAGCCGAAGTGTTGCTGAAGTGTTGTTTGATCTGCAATGCTTTCATATCAATATAACAAGACAATTAAAGTGATTCTGTGTGTAAATCAAGCTGATTCAAAGTTGATACGTTAGTTTCCGCCTCTCGTATTGATTAGAACTTTTCTGAACGGCTCGTTTTGGTCGTGCAAACGATCCTACAAGTGGTATCAGAGCTCAGGAGGAAGAGTTCTTACCAAATCAGCCTGATTTCACCAAAATTTCTGACTTCTACACCTTATTTTTCAAAATTAACAAGATTTTACGGTTAAAATGGATTGAATTTCACATATAACGTGCGAAACACTATTTTTAAACAATCTTTGAAAGAATTAGACCTAAAATCGACCTAAAACCTGATCAATTTGACAAAAATCTGACCGATTGAGGTGACATCAGCATCATTCCGTACGAAATGGTCCATTTCGTTTGAATCAGACTTTCATTTCGCACGGATTGGGTTATGTTTCATCATTTCGCACGAATTGGACCATAGAGACATCATTTCGCACGAAATAGATTTCCATTTCGCTTGGAAATTGCCATTTCGCACCAGAGGGTCATTTCACACGAAAAGGTCATTTTGTACCAGAGGGTCATTTCGCACCAAATTCATTTCGCTTGGATCATTGTGAATTTGTGAAACTTTAAACCGAAACATGGAAGAAGAGTTTTATAATGCGTTTGCTACCGCTCCAGTTGCTCCAATCACTGTTGCCGAAACTCTTGAAATTGAAAATGAAACGGGAACGTCTCAAAAGCCTCCAAAGCTTATGTACATCGAAGATTTTAAAGGATGGCAAAATCGTTTTGAAAACTGGGTGCAAGCTTATAAGTTTGATGCATGGTGTTCGTTAGATGTAGATTACGTTAAACCGATAGATGACCGTGGAAATGAAAAATCTTTAAGTGACTATTCAGCGGCTGAGAAGTTAAAATACACCAGTGAAAAAATGATGATTAGCATTCTCCAACAAGTAGTAAAAGAAGATATCTTTGTTTTGCTTCAACATGAGAACACTGCTAGATCAATGTGGTTGGCGTTGATTCCAAAGTTTAAAGGAAGTGTTGATATGATAAAAAAACAAACGTGCATTACTAAAGAAATCATTTGATATGTTTGTAGCTTTTGAAGATGAGACGACTAAGAAGACTATCGATAGATATTGTCATCTTGTTTAGGAAATGAGGAGATTGGAGATCAAGAAAGAAGACGATGAATGGGTTGATAAGCTTGCTGATGCACTACCACAGAATAAATCGGGAACATATTTGTTGATTTTGAAACATATGAGAAAATCTGAAAATATGAATTTGAGTAAGTTCATTCAGAAGATTGAAGAACATGAATTGGATATTCAGAAAACTGCTATCATGATTAATCCAAATGCTCAACAGGATGTTAGTCTATACTACAGAGGAAGCAAATTTGAGACTACTCCGAGTCCGAAGATTAAGACTGCTTTCAGTGCTGATGGTTCTTCTGGAACAAATGTTAGCACTACAACTCATAGTGGTGGATATTCGTCATCGTATTCAAGTTTTGATCCGAATTTCACAACACCAAATCCTCAACGACAGAGTTCAACAAATCTGCAATGCAATGCAATGCAATGTTACATTGAATATTCAAAATGGTCAAAATCTCTCTCCAGAAGAGTGGCTAAGCAACACATGGCATCACTTGTTACTATGTTAGAGTCGTATGAAAGCTTAGTTGCTGGACGAATTGGAAATCCAATGCTCACCAAAGAGGATTATGACTAGATTGATTTTAAGGAACTTGAGTTGATGGACATCAAGTGGTGTTTAGCCAGTGCTGTAAGAAGAGCAGAAAAATTCAAACAAATCACCGGAAGAGATGATTTTCGTGATGTTGCTACATCTCCGTTAGGGTTTGACAAATCAAAGGTTACTTGCTTTCGTTGCAAAGAAAAGGGACATTTTAAACGAGATTGCACAAACAAAGAAGCAACCGGAAGACAAGATCCGTTTAGAAACAACGATTATCATCAAAAATCAATTTATCATCAGATTGCTCAACAACCGTCATCATCCCGTGCCATTGAAGATGGACAGAAGAAAGCTTGTCTGGTAGATCAAGATGATGAAAGATTACCAGAGGGATTTAGCTGGGATAAATACATTCCGGATAAAAATTACTTAAAGAATCAAGCATTTGTTGCTCAAATCTTGGAAGAAGAAGCAGTCAAATCTAAGCCAAAAAGAACGAAGATTTTCAGATCATCTGAAAGTGATGAAGACACTGATGATGAAGAAGAGTACATTAATAGTGCTAGAAAAAATTTAGACTCATTCAGTTTTAATTTGTTTTTTGCAGATAAGATCGAGATGTTGAATGAGAAGAAGGCTGCTAGAATGAAGAGAGAGTTGGAAGCAAGAAGGATTGCTGAAGAAAAGGAAAAATTGGAAGCTGAGAAAGCAAAAGTTGAAGAAATTTCGACAGAAAAAATCGAAGATGAAGAACGTGAGGTTAAAGTAAAATTTGATGAAGAATTGATGACTAAAAAGGTGATTGAGAAGGTGGTGGAGAAAATAGTTAAAGTTGAAAAAATAATTGAGGTTGAGAAAATAGTTGAAAAAAATTGTTGAAGTTGAAAAAATCGTCGAAGTTGAGAAGATTGTTGAGGTCACGAAATCTTGTTCAAAATGTTTGGAATCATGCAAACATTGTGAATAAAAAGACAAGAAGAATGGTGAGCTAGAAGAGTTGAAAGAAAAATTATTGTTTGATGTGAAGTATGTGAAAGAATCGTATGATGTCCTGAACAGAACGGTTGATAATTTGAACAAGACAAACCTAGAAATGGGAGTTGCTCAAACAATGATGAGTTCAACATTAATGACTAAGCAGAGGGTCATCAATGAGTATATTGAAGACTGTGCAAAGCTGAAGCAGGATTTGGAACTCGAAAAGATTGAAAATGAAAGAATCAAACGATTGTTGCTGAGTTATACAACTTGTGATTATTTGATTGACAAAGTTTATCCTACTGTTGTAGGTCTTGAAGCTTTTCAAGATAAAAAGCCGGAAGATACGGATACTGGTAAGAAACAAAGTGTCAAGTATAACAAGTGTCCGCCTCCGATCTGGGAAAGTTATTCTCCCAGAAAACCAAATGAGGAACGATTAAAAAAGGCAGTCAACATAAAGTTAAAGTCTGAAACCATTGATGAGTTACCAGACAACATTGACGTCACATTCACAGTGTCTGACACTGATCATGAGTCTGAGTTGTTAAAGAAAGTGGTCGATCAGGTGTTGGATATAGATGAACAGTCAAAGTCGGAGACTAAATCTGAAAGTTCGAGTTCATCAGACAAGAGTTCGAGTTTACCGGTCAAACGGGTTTACAATAAAGATTTTATGTTATCAAAAAATAACTTGAATGACGAAACATTCAAAGTGGCATATACTTTGAATGATTCTGACAAATTATTTTCTGATGAAGAATTTCCTATAAGAAGTGTCAAAACTGAAATGATCAAACAGGTTTTCAAATTAACGAAAATTAATTTTTCTGAAATAAAAGATTTAAATCTTGCTGATGTCACACCCCGACCACGTAGAACATACAAAACGTGGCGGAAACATCGGGGAGTGTTGTAACAGAATTAATGTTTCACAACCATGGAAGTTAAAGTTTCGTTTTATTGATTAAAAGTGTTACAATGTCTTAACAAACAAAGAAATACAACATAATTAACTAGTCTTGCATCTTTTATTGTCACTAAAGCCCAAGTCTGCCTATGTGTATCTTGATCATCTTATGCAACAGCTCCTGAAAAACACATGTGAAAATAGGTACGTCAGCATAAAAATGCCTGTGAGATACATAGGTTTTGTGAAAATAAGATTCATGACTTATGTTTGAGAAAATGTTTAGTCATGAACCTTGTTATTTGCTTTGTCTTTTAAATCATTTGAAAAACGATAAGATCAGATGATAAGTATAAATAAATGTAAGGTTAAATGAATAACCAAGTAAAATATGTTTGCATAAGATAAGTTGTTTATAAATCAATGTCTTGTGAAAAGTATGTTATTTGTATGAAATGTTCTATGTCTCAAACTGAAATGATTCAAATAACGTTACGACATATAATACCATACAAACACTTATATATAGGAAGTACCAGCGGCGTATCCACCATGCTTGTATCATATTACACACGCATCGTTACTTAATCACTTAATCAAACCAAACCAACCAATGTAAGAAGTCTATGTTTAAATCAATTGTCAAATGTATTAAATAATATGTCAAAGTATTCATGTCAAGATGTAAATCATGTAGTATGTAAAACCAATGTCAAAAGTGTTTGTGTCAAAATGTAAATCATGTCAAAATGTCTATGTCAAATATCCATGTCAAATGTCTATGTCAAATGTCTATAGTCCAAAAGTAGTCAAGTAATGTATAACCAAAATGATATGTATGGTAAGTAAAATTTAGACTACTTAAACCATAAGTAAAAATGTACAAAACAAAGTATTGAAGTAAAACTTGGTTTAAATCAAAGTTATGTTTTGTAAGATATATGCATGCTATACTGAATATGAACATTTATACGGTATTGTGAAAATTCATACATCCAAGCCTTGAGACAGACGGATAACTATGTAAAAGTGAGTTATCAAGAGAATATGTATTCGGATTCGGTCATTCCTTTCATCCCCTTTCCCTGGGATGTCCGGAACGGGATTTGTCAAGTCCTATGGTACCACTACCTACTACCGAGCGGCATGATCGGTGTTAATGAATGTATAGTATAGTTTAAACAAACCAAATGTCATACCAAAATGTAAGCATGTGATGAAGATAATGTACCTAGTATGCTAGTGTAAACATACAAGGTAGAGCTGTAAAACAATGTGTCCATATGTTACTGGAACATATGCAACAGAGATGCAATGTAAAATGATGTACTAAGTATGCAAAGTCATCATACAAAGTAGAAAAGTCATGTAAAACAATGTACTAAGTATGCAAAGTCATCATACAAAGTAGAAAATGTAATGAAATCATGTACTAGTAGTGTACTAATGAGCATAGCAAGTATATGATGTAAAAACAATGGAAAGCACGAAAGTAACAAGTAGGCACATGTGTTTCACCCCAAAACAGTTTGGAAAACAGTAAAAGAGGGGTCTATGTACTCACTTGAGAATGCTCAGTTGTCTAAAGATAACCACCAAGCAGTGCTAGAGATCTCGGAAATCAAACGGCACCTAATATAGGTAACTATGTTAAATAACCGGACCTAAATCGGAAGACTGGGTAGCATTAGGGTTTGTAAACCAAACGAGTGTGGAGACTCGTGTGATATGGTTTAACAAAGCCTACATACTAAACGAAACCTAACATAACTGCCTACGACCCATTATGACCCGTTTAGGTAGCTTATGCTACTTTAACGCGTCGTTCGCGTGAAACGCGTTCGGACCGCCTAACTAGCCCTACGACAAGTGTTATATGCCTAAACGTGTTACATAATCAGTTATGTGACAAAGGTTTAGGTTACATATGCTTAATTACCAATTATACATGAAAAGGGTATTCTGGTAATTTACCTAAGGCATATAAACTACCTATCATACAACTACTCAAACGATGTGACCATAGGGTATAACCTCGGAAGGTTATTCCCTACCTACTATGGTCACCTAATGCATTTGGTCGGATCCTAATGATCGACCAAATGGGTCGGGTTCGAGGTATAAGCGATTTATCAGATCGCTTACCCTACGACCCTAGACAACGTGGTAATCAGTAGGCATAGTCCCAAGGGACTATAACCAACGTGATTACACTCACGTTGCGAAGTTCAAACGAACTTCGCATTGACCATTACTGGTCAACGCTGAAAGTCAAACAAAGTTTGACTTTCTGACTCGAAAAGCAATAAAATAAGGGAAAAGAACGAAAGAATACTTACGAAGGGTCCCCGAATGCTAATCCCGATCCAAGAACTCAGGTATGAAACAATGGTTTCAACTTAGAGCTCTCAAATCAGAATTCTTGTAAGAAATGAGGTTGGGGTGATGGGTTATTTATAGTTTTCGGGTAACCGTTAGGATCGTTTCATGGAAAACGTGCCATGATCCCATCCGTACAAGTGTCGGAAAGTTGTGGTGGCTTAAATTGGTCCTTATCTAGTGACTAAGCAACTTAGAACATGTGGAGGAGGATCAAACATGTGCAAACAGCCTGTTTAAATACTCTGCATCTGGTCTGCAGACCCCTAGCGCACCGCTACACTAAAAGTGTAGCGCACCGCTAGGCTTAAGTTTGGCAGATTTACACTTTTGGTCCCTGTCATGCATTCAGCCCATTTTCGACACGTTTAAGGCCCGTTAACCCCATTTCAAAGCTCTAAAATGAAGTTAAAGTATAGGGAACTTAAAATGTGTTCAAAAATATCTCGGATGTCGGTTCGTTTGGCCGTACGGTCGCGATGTTCGCTTAATTACGACGGAATGCGCATAAGCACGAAAAACGAACCAAATGACGCGACGAATGGATTTTTCTTATGGCGAACACTAAAATATAATGTAGTCATTCTTACATAAATTTTTGGATGTCCGGATGTATTCAGAACGTAAGTTATGCGCGAAAATGCAAACTTGTGCACTTTTTGACACTTTTAGTCCCTGAATGACCCAAAAGTTTATTTTAGCACACCGAACACCTCAAAGCCTATTTCTAAGCTATGTAAAGGATATTTATGGTATGTTTAACTTATGGTCATGTTCCGGAATGTCAGTTACAGTTCAAATTGGCATACTTTCGTAGTTTGTCAACTTTAGTCCCTGTAAGCGATTTAACTTGATTTTTGCCATACCAAACCTTCCAAAACTTATTTCTAAGTTATGTAAAGGTTATTTAAGGTATGTTAAGCCTATTTCACTATTCCGGAGTGTTCGTTGCATTAAACTGGTTATATTTACGCATCGGTGCGCGTATAACCTTCCAGAAAGCGATTTAGAGTTTGGAATTGAACAAGAATTGATATGTGCAAATGATACACATATTTTTACAAATCCCAAGTATGAAATATAATATTTCATTGGTTCGGTATTTGTTTGATGACCGTGGAGGCACAGGTGTTACAGCTGAAAAACCTAAAAAAATACACTTCAAGAGTTCAACAGAGATTGAACAAGAAGAAAGGTTACATTTCTGGTTCAGGTTTTCAAAAGAAATCAAACCATAACAGTAATTTCAAAAAGAAGGGTTTAGGTTTTATTCCTCCAGAAAATTATAAAAATGAGAATATTTATAAACCAAAAACTAAATTTGTTTCAGGTACAAGTTCAGAGGAAGAGAAGGAGAAATTGTTCAGAAAACAGTCAAATCAAGAGTTTCTCGCTGAAAAGAAAAAGAATATGTTTAAAAATTCGGCATCAAGAGTTGATAGAAGAACCTGTTTCAAATGCCAAGAAGTTGGACACATTGCTTGGAACTGCCCAATGTCCAAAAACACAAAACAGGGAGTCACTTCTAACTCAGATTTGAAAGAGAAATGTGTTGATAAAATAGAACAACCAATGAAAAAATTCAAAGAGTTCAAAAATTCGACTTTCGAAATTGGTGAAAGTTCGAAACGATTTTACAAAAGAAAAGTCGATTTGAACAAACAAAAATGGGTTGTTAAATCTGAAACTAGTTCTGACAATGAATCTGACTCGTCAAAGTTAGAGGAGTCATTTGTTGAGAAAAATGATGAGAATTCCGTTCCAGAAATGAACGAGGAAAACTTTTCGCCATTGTCAAAAGAAAATTTGAAGTTAAAAGTTGGAAAGATTGAGATCTCAGATCAATTCTTCTTTGGAAAAAAGGAATTTGATGCTGAAAAAGCTTTTAATGGAAATGTGAAATATATTTTTGGGAAGATGGTCAACAGGAAGGTAAAGGGCGCAAAAGAATTTTATGAATCAAAGAGATGGAGATCGAGTGAAAAGAACTCGGAAACACCCAAGACTGGTCAGGCTTGGGTGACAGCATTTTCTACTTAAAATCCTGACTTGCTGGAACTCCCAAGTTGGTAATTGGGGAGTAGGAATCGGCATCTTTCTTGAGAAATTCACATCTGTGAAATTTCGACCTACAAGTGGTTGAAAAAGAGGTTTTTACCTACAAGTGGTTAATCAAGGTCATTAAGTTGAACTTGATTTAACTTTCATACATAGTGGTTAAGAAAACAATGTGATGAAACCCCACAAACTAATTTTTCGGAAAAACCATTTGATTAAAACAAACTTAAGTGTTTTGAAATCAATAGGAAAATAGTTTGTTGACAGGGGGAGTTCTGATTGCTTATGCCAAGTGGATGGCGAATTAAAGCAATTCACATCGGTTTGTCAAATTTTCTTTAAATGTTTTTTTAATTTTAGGGGGAGTAAGAATTTCAGAAAATCCAAAAACATTTGAAAATTTGAAAAAGCCAAAAACATGATAAAAATGAAAATGAGTTTTGTTGTGAAAAAAAAAGGAAATGATAGTACATCAGTGGACATTCACGGCATGCTAAAGAATTGGAAAGTTAAAATGTGATAAACGGTCTCACTAAAGATGTGACGATAGGCTCAGCTAGACTAGTAGATTTGCGATAATGATACAAACTTAAATGAAAAAGCCTAGTTCTAGTGGGAAACGCGGTTGAAAGCATAGTACTTAGTTTTATCCTTCGTGACTGTGTACCTACTCAGTAATCGCTGAATGCTAAAAGAGCATAAAAACCGGCCAGTTTGTGAACTTTCACAACTTGCTGAAAAAGTCACTGTGATTATGCATTTCATTTCGCAAAGATTTAAACTTGTTTGATTTCTTTATTTTGTTTAAGCATTGGACATCCTCTGCGTATACGTGAGTATCGAACTGGATGTTAGTGCCTGAACGTTCTGCTTTATTTTTCTTGGTGTTTCATTTAAATCTTGGATCACCTCTGCGTATATGTGAATATCGATCTGGTGGTTAAGATCTAAACATTTTCTATTTGTTTTTATTTCTTATTTTGTTTAAACATTGGACTTTCTCTGCATATCGAAAGATCAACCTGATTGTTAATGTTTAAACATTCTGCATTGTTCTCGCACATATCACAGTTGATGAAAGTTTAAAGGCATTACTTGAGTCAGTGTATTGCATGATGAGGGGATATGCTGAGATCGTGGGGTCCATAAGAATTTAGTGCAAAATTAATATACCTTAACGTATCGGTAAGCATTTCGAAAGTTTTTAGATTGAGTTTAAAAGGACAACAATATCGTCAATCTACGTGAATCGTTTAGATCTTAAAGTGTTTAAAGCTCAACGGTGCTAGTGATTTGTCTCATAAACTGATATGATCCTCTTACACAAACTCGCAAAAATATTTACAGACAACATAAACCTAGAGTGTACATATTTCTTTACTGCATTTTTTTAAAAACAAAATCCAAAAAGATTTTCGGTGTGTTTTAGCATAAAACTTTGAAAATCCAAAAAGATTTTATTTCATTTTATTTTCGACAACTGATGTTGGAAAGCTGATTTTCAAAATCCCGAGTGCTAAACATGACGACAACTGGGTTTGGAGAGTTTGTTTCAAATGAGAATTGTTTTTGAAATGATTAAATGGTTCATTCAATTAAAATAAAATTTTGAATTTTTTTTTACTAGTGGTCAGCAGGAATTCTAAATTTGTTAAATCTTAATAACTGTGAAAATTATGTTTTGGCTAGAGTTTTTGTGCAGGTCGCCAGGTTCCTGATCCTGTTGCTACGAAGAGCCAGGAGACGTTTTGAACTTGTGAAGATCCCCGTGTCTAAGTCTGAGCAGAGTTGAGCCAGGTTTCGATCTTAGAACTAATGCTATGTCAGATTGCGATCCCGGAATAACTTAAGGGGGAGTCTGCTAGCAAAGGGGAGTCTGAAAAGTCTAGAGCCAAGTTTGATCCAGAGGTTCTCGCAAGTTGCTGATACTGAAGAACTTAAGGAATCAAGAGATCTGATCAAGAGAAGATAGATCCAGGATTAAGATTCTGAGAATGAAAAGAAAGAAGATAGAGATTGAAGGATGCTTACAGTGTCAGATTTTTTGGGAGAGCACGAAGACTGATCAAGATTGAAGACATGTCATTCTGAAGACTCGACACCGAAGACTTCGTCAACATCCAAGGGGGAGTCTGTTGGTGCATATGTCTGTTGACTTCGTCTTGTATCGAGTCTTATATTATGTTAGATAGATCAGGGCACGTTTTACGAGAAAAGTGTGAAACATATGGGTTGTGGCCATTTCGCATGAACCCATTTCGTACGAAATGACTGGCCTATATATATGTGCCTGTTCAAATCATTTGTAACAGTTCCGGATTCCAGAGCCGAAGTGTTGCTGAAGTGTCGTTTGATCTGTAACGCTTTCATATCAATATAACAAGACAATTAAACTGATTCTGTGTGTAAATCAAGTTGATTCAAAGTCGATACGTTAGTTTCCGCCTCTCCTATTGATTAGAACTTTTCTGAAAGACTCGTTTTGGTCGTGCAAACGATCCTACAACATTAAACTTCCTATTTACATTGAGGGAGTAAATTCTATTCAAAAATTTTGTGTCATTGATTGCTTATCTTGTTGTAATGTTATCCTTGGCAGGCCATGGATACATGATATGAAAGCAGTCCCCTCTACGTATCATCAGTGTGTCAAACTCCCTACTCCATGGGGTATAGTGAAGATAGAAAGTGATCAACAAGAGGCCAAGAATTGTTACACTTCATCAATGAAACCAGCCTCAAGACCAAAGGAGGCATAGCAATTAAAGTATCCTCCAAGGGATGTACTGGAGGCAAGAGAACAAGATGTCAAAGACATTCTGATGAACCCTGAGGATCCTGAATCCAAGGTTTTTATAGGATCCGGGATCCTTGACACGATTGAACAGGATTTAGTATCCTTCTTAAAAAGGAGAAAAGCTACCTTCGCTTGGAAACATGAAGACATGACAGGCATTTCCAAAGATATTATTACTCATAAACTTGGCATTGACAGGTCCTACAAACCCATACATCAGAAGAGGAAAAAGTTTGCACCTGAGAGAAATGCCATCATCCAAGAGGAGGTAGACAAACTGCTCAGGGCAGGTATGATTAGAGAGGTAAAGTATCCAAGGTGGTTAGCCAATGTGGTTGTTGTTCAAAACAAAAATGGAAGGTGGAGGGTATGTGTCGACTTTACTGATTTAAACAAGGCATGTCCCAAGGATCCTTTCCCATTACCCCACATTGACTCCAGGGTGGATGCTACAGCGGGTCATGAGTTGTTAACTTTTATGGATGCTTCATCTGGATTCCAACAAATTCAGATGGAACCATCTGATCAAGAGGATACAACCTTTATGACCCCTACTGGTATCTATTGTTACATTGCTATGCCCTTTGGACTAAGAAATGCAGGTGCTACATACCAAAGGTTAGTAAATATGATGTTTAAAGAACAAATTGAACACACAATGGAAGTCTATATTGATGACATGGTGGTTAAGTCCAAGAGAGCTGAGGATCACCTTAAAGATTTGGAGGAAGCATTTGATATCCTTGATAGATACAACATGAAATTGAATCCTTCCAAATGCCACTTTGGAGTGAAAGCTGGCAAGTTCTTAGGTTATATGGTGACAAAAAGAGGGATAGAGGCAAGTCCAGAACAAACTTAAGGCCATTGTGAACATCAAGTCTCCTGTCAATGCTAAGGATGTGCAAAGATTGACAGGAAGGATCGCAGCCTTGAACAGATTCATCTCAAAGTCATCAGAGAAGTGCAAAGAATTCTATGACATCCTGAGAAAGAACAAAAAAAATTGAGTGGACTGAAATGCATGAAATTGCCCTCAAGGCCCTTAAGGATTACCTATCCTCAGCTCCAGCTTTAATGAAACTAGAAAATGGGGATATATTATCCTTATACTTAGCAGTTTCTTCTAAGTCGGTAAGTGCAGTCCTTGTTAAGGATCATGAAGGTACTCAACATCTCGTATACTATGTAAGTAAAAGTCTACTTGATGCTGAGTCCAGGTATTTTCATTTAGAGAAACTTATTCTTGCCTTAATCATGGCATCTACTAAATTACGTCATTATTTTGAGACTCATCCTATTATTGTTAAGACTAACTTTCCTATCAAGAATGTTCTCAGGAAACCTGAAAGGTCAGGAAGGATGGCAAAGTGGGCAGTCAAGCTTAGTGCATATGATATTAAATATGAACCAAGAAGTGCCATTAAATCTCAATCCTTGGCTGACTTTGTGGCTGATTTCAGTAGTGATCTACAAAGGGAAGCTGAATTGGAAGTTCAACAGCTTGAAGAGACCAAGGATCCTTGGATACTCTTCACAGATGGGGCTTCAAATATCAAGGGAACTGGACTAGGCATACTACTAAAATCGCCACAGGGGGACATTATACCCCACTCAATTGCTTGTGAGTTTCAAACTACTAATAATGAGGCCGAATATGAAGCCTTAATAACTAGTTTGCAAATTGCCAAGCACATGAGGATTAGGTATCTTGAGGTACATGTAGATTCTTTGTTAATTACTAACCACTTTAATGGTTCTTATGTTGTTAAAGGTGAAAGGCTAATCAAATATCTAGAGATAGTCAAGAAATTGGCAGACTCTTTTGCTTCTTTTAGTTTAACAAAGGTACCCAGGGAAGAAAATGCAGAAGCAGATGCTTTAGCCAACCTTGGATCATCATTGAAGATTCCAGAGGATACTAGGATACCAATTATCCATATCTTAACTCCTGCTATAGAGGATAACACAGTCATGGAGATAGTGGAGGATTCTGCAATCATACCTAGTGATGGTGCACATTCAAGTTCAGGATCCTTGATCCTTCCAATCCTGAGATATATACAACATGGAGAGATCCCTACTGGAGAAAATCCTAGAGCTTTCAAAGTCAAGGTATCTCAATTTACAATACTAAATAACATATTATATAAACGATCTATTGCAGGTCCATATCTAAGGTGCATCGAGGATCCAGAAATTCAAGAAATTCTGAAGGTTTTTCATGAAGGAGATTGTGGAAACCACACTGGGGGTAGAGCACTATTCTCAAGGATCCTTAGAACAGTATATTATTGGCCCACCATGAAGAAGGATGTTGTGGAATATGCAAAGAAATGTGATGCTTGTCAAAGACATAGCAATATCCTTCATTGACCAGCGGAGCTCCTGCATCCTATATCCTCTTCCTGACCATTCATGAGATGGGGAATGGATATAGTTGGCAAACTTCCCAAGGCACCAGGAGGAAAAGTGTTTATGCTTGCTATGACTGATTACTTTTCCAAATGGATAGAAGCTGAAGCCTTTGCACAAGTCAGAGAAAAGAAAGTGATATCCTTTATTAAAAGAAACATCATTACTAGATTTGGCATACCTTCTGAAATTATTTGTGATAATGGATCCCAATTCATTGGGAGTAGAACTACTAACTTTTTTTACAGCTGGAGGATTAGGATGATCACATCAACCCCAGTCCACCCACAAGCAAATGGTCAGGCAGAATCATCTAACAAGATCATCATCAACAACTTGAAGAAGAAGCTTGGATCCAAGAAAGGGAAATGGGCAGAAGAGCTACCTTATGTGTTATGGGCTGATAGAACAACTCCCAAGAATGCTACTGGTCAGACTCCATTTTCTTTGGTGTTTGTAGCTGAATCTGTTATTCCCACAGAGATGGTAGTCCCTACTGCAAGAACAATCATCCGTGATCCTGAAGGGAATGCTGAAAACTTGGTTCAAGATTTGGACACTATAGAAGAACTCAGGGATTTAGCAAGGATAAGATTGGCTAGCTATCAACAAAGGTGTGTTGGAGCTTATAATAGGAATGTCAGGATCAGAAAGTTTCAAGTTGGTGACATGGTGTTGAGGAAAGCATTCCAAAATACCACAAATCCTGCTGATGGCAAGTTAGCAACAAAGTGGGAAGGCCCCTATCTGATTGAAGCTGAGGCACGAAAGGGGGCATATCGTTTATTAACAATGGAAGGTTATCTATTACCAAGGGCTTGGAATGCTGTCCATTTAAAGAAATACTTCATGTAAGAAGGATCCAGGATCCTTGGTTATCTTCATACCCAGTAGATATTAAGGATCCTCAGAGGATACATGATCCTCAGTCTGGTAATGATTTCATTATTGTTTCTCTGATTCTTTAGTTCATTTGATTATAAGGAGAAGAATCTAAGATCCTTTATCCTTTTTCATCAAGTTTTGAGTTTTGCAGAAGTAGGTGTACTTTTGACAAAGGATCAAGTATTCAGTCAAATCTCCAAAGTTTTGGGTTTATCCCCAGTTTAAGGTATCTATTACCTTCTACGAATAAGGTTCTTACACCTTCGCCAGTTGCGCACGATTATCCTAGTGCAGTTAAAGGCAATGGGACCAGTACCCACTTTAGGGGCTGACAATTTCATTGTACTGGCTGTATTTAGGATCCTAAGTATAATGGTAGACGTACCATATATCCGTTCCTAAGGTTTCTAACGTTTTCACATTAGCTAAGGTTTTGGCATCTTCATGTCACTAAGTTTGGATAGTCGCCAGTTTGGGCCATACTCCAGTTTACACAAGATCCTTTGGGCTTGTTCCCAGCTCTTGGGATTGTCCCCAGTTTTTGGGCTTCTCCCCAGTTTTTGTGCTTGTCCACAGCTTATTGGGCTTGTCCCCAGATTGTTGGGCTTGTCCCCAGATGCTAATATTTTCTTTGGAAATTGGCTTAGTCCCAAGTAATATGTCTTTGCAGGTTTCCAAAGCTAAACAATTAAGGATCCAGGATCCTAACTTTCTATTAGATTTTATCTTATGTTGACACAGTTCTAAGTGTTAAGGAAATAGAATCCTAACTTGGATTCTCTGGTATGATCCTTATTGACTTTAACTTTATTCTTGATTTATTAATTATACCCTTATTCTTTGACAACAGGATGTATGATCCTTGATCATATAGTGTTTTATCTTTTGACTTAAACCAATTTAAATATACATTTGATATTCTAGCAGTTACAAATCCTAAGATTTTAGAATGGAAATTGATACATAAATGCATATGAAATAACATTAGAAGATAAAATCAATAACACAAAGATAGCCAAAAGTTAAAGTTTTATTTATTTATCAAATTTAACCCTTTTAAAGGTTGTAAAAATTGCCAACCCAAGTTTCTATCAGCAAAACGTGGCACGTCCACTTGGGTTGGCAAAGGGTGTCCATACTAAAGATTCTAAGTCATGCACGAAGTTAAAAGATGAGGGGCATCAAAGGCTTCATCCTCCACAAACAGAAGGACCCATCCACCTTTGCTACCCCCTATTGTCCTAAGGATCAGTGATCCTTAACCCTAAAACTATTGTTCAAATTATTACAGACCATTGTTCGAAACCAAAATACCATCAAACAAACAACCAAATCATAAAAAATGGGCTCCGGCCACGTCTAGAAATATCCATCATCGCCCATTTATGCAGCCTACACCTTCGTTGCCTCGTCCACCTTCTCTTCACCACCCTTGCCACTGCCACCAGTTGCCGCTTCCTCAGGATCCTTGACCTCAATGCCTCTGGCTTCAAGAGCTAGCACCTCCTCAATTTCATCCTCATCTCCAAGTTCAGCTAGCCTTTGCTTCCAAGCCTTCAAGTCCCATTCAGACCTGTCAAAAGAAGGATTTGCAGCCTCTTTGGCCATCTACAACTTGATCTTCAGCATGGCAATGGTAGCAGAGAGTTTGGCCCCTTCCATGATCTCGGTCCTCTCTTTTTGGGCTATGATCTCGGCAAGAAGCAGCTCCTTTTGCAGCATGTTGATGTCCTTTTCCAGTGAGGAGATCTTCTTATCCTTGGCAAGGGCAATCTTTTGGAGGTCCAGACTTTTCAGCTCAGCTTCAGCCACATGCTGATCAAGGAGGATCTGAACCTCAGCAAATTTCTGTACAAAGGAAGTCAACAATCAGGATCCTTTATCCTCAAAAAAGGAGTACAAATTTCAGGATACAGTATCCTTACCTCGGAGACATACTCTTGAAGCTGACGTTCCATGAGAGGGAGGCCTTCAGTGGGTTCAGCAGTCTTCTTCCTCTTGGTTCCCTTACCCCTGGTGCTCATGCCCTTGGGCTCCGGATTGTTTTGGCTTGCAGCCGGCTCTTTTTTTATTGACCAAGGGGATGCAATGTCCTGAAGATCAGCAACGCTGAACCTGGAAGCAGACTTTGAGGATTTAGCAGCACCTAACAAGCATAACACACAGATAAGTATTCATATTCTGATTTTATTAAACATTTATATATACACATATGTGGATACTTACTTGACATGGTGTAGGAGGTGGATGAAATTTCTTCTGGATCCTTTGACTTTGGAGGAAATGTTCTGATTGCAGGGTCAAGCTTCCAAAAACTTTCAACTCTCTCTTTGGTAACTGGTGGTTCTTGAATATGTGACAAGGTGACAGCTGCATAGACAAAAGATAAAGGATCAGTTATCCTCAACAGAAAAGAAGGATTCTTACCGTTGTCCTAATCTAAGGATCCTATATCCTACCATCTGTGTTCCACTTTTTGGGAAGATGACTCCCGTTTGGAATAGAATCCCTCCTCACAAAGAAGAATTGATTTCTCCAGTTGGTGTCATTCTTGGTGGTTTTCAAGATCGGGTGAGGCTGCTGGGGTTTGGATTTGAAGAGGTATCGGTAGGAACCATGGCTTACAAGATTGTACAGTTGGCTCAACTCGGACATCCCTATGTCTATGCCTTCCTGTTCTATGATGTGCTCTAGTGTGTATAGGACCCTCCACACCATCGGCATAGCTTGGATGTAGCATAGGCCGGTAAGTGTGAAGAATCCCTGTGTGAGAACAGGGAAAGGATAAGTAAACCCTATATGAAAAGGGTCTGCAGGGAAGGTGATCCATGTGTCCGATACACAGTCACTTTTGGTTGAAGAATCAAAAGGCCGGAATATGGTGCCATCAGGAAAACAGGGACGAAACTGATCAACTTCAGGATCAGTGAATCGGCAAAGCTCCATTGAAGGGTTTTTGGTTAAACCCTGACTCTTTAACAGACTATTATGATCAGGATTCTTGGCGGGAGAAGAACAAGTGCTCATCTTCGCCATGGATTTTGAAGAATTGAGGATCGAAAAGAAGAAGATTAGAGTGAAAGGAGAAAGAAATACCTGATGAGATCTTCGAATGAGGATTTAAAGGAGAGGATCTCGAATATAAATGCAGATTTCAATCCTTATCTCTAACCTATTTATAATGATTATTGTTGCAGGTGATGACTATCGCTAACATCAGCACTGTAACGGCTATATCTCTTTGCAACGCTTAGTCCGAGAATTGTTGAAACATGACTATCTAATTGGATATCAACTAGTCATGTTTAGGGGAAATTGTTAGGGATAGAATTTCACAGCATGTGGATCACGGATCCTCAAATGTAGCCTGGATCAGGGATCCTCAGTTCAGTTTGAATTAAGGATCCTCAGAAGATGCTGCAAGGCTAAGGATCCAGGATCCTCATTATTATCCTAAACTAACAATTGTTTCCATCATCTTTGAACTTGTTTTGCAGGTGTATTTGAATGAGACTTGGTCCTACCGAGATTCCAGAGGAATATGCTTGGCATTTTTGCACGTGCAATGACTCCATGACCGTTATGGTGATCGTGGGGAAGCTTGCACCTATTTCGGATAGTTTGTTACTTGGATAATTTCTAATTTTAAAAGGGGATGACAAGCTTTATTTAGCATGATTAGTGACACATATTCACAACATTCTAACTCTCTGCAAACTCTTGGCAATTTCACACACTTGCACTCTAGCAATCTTTGTACCAAGCTTGTTATCATTCGAAGTTGTAAATTTTGTTTGTTAAATATAGTTGGTGATCGGTAGTTTCCATCACCCGAGGTTTTTTATGCCGGAGATCATTCATTGATCAAGGGCTTTTTCCTCGTATAAATCCTTGTGTTGATTATTCATTTCATTCATTTGTTGCTAACACATTTGTTCAATTAACCAAGCATCTAACCTCACAAAAATCAGAGCTGGTTACATTATCCTTGTGTGATTTTTTACCAAAAAAGTTATCATTTTACAAGAAGATCAAAGTAGTTGGCCAACTCTCCAAAGTTTATGGGTTTATCCCCAGTTTATGGGCATGTCCCCAGTCTAAGGTATCTATTACCTTCTATGAATCAGGTTCTAACACCTTCGCCAGTTGCGCACGATTATCCTGGTAAACAGTTGAACAGTTGAGGATCCACGATCCTAACTTTCTGATGGTTCTTATATTTTGACAAAGTTGTAAGTGTTAAGGATATAGGATCCTAACTTGGATTCTCTGGTATAATCCTTATTTACCTTAGCCTTATTCTTGGTTTGTTAATCTTACCCTTATCCTTTGACAACAGGATATGTGATCCTAGATCATATAATTTTTAAAACCTTTGACTAGAGGATATGTGATCCTTGATCATATTTTTAATCCTTTGATACAAACTAATTTTGGCATACATTTGATACTTTTACCAATAACTTGTAAATTCTAAAATTATACAATGGGAATTGACAAATAAATGTATGTGAAATAACATTCAATGACAAAATCAACAACAGAAGGAATAGCCAAAAGTTAAAGTTTTATTTATTTATCATTTAAACCCTTTAAAAAGGTTGTCAAAATTGCCAACCCAAGCTTCTACCAGCAAAACGTGGCCCGTCCACTTGGGTTGGCAAAGGGTGTCCATATTAACGAGGTTCTAAGTCATGCAGGAAATTAAAAGGTGAGGGGCATCAAAGGCTTCATCCTCCACAAACAGAAGGACCCAGCCACCTTTGTTACCCCCTATTGTCCAAAGGATCAGTGATCCTTAACCCTAAAAACTATTGTTCAAAGTTATTACAAGCCAATTGTTCAAAACACCACAACCAAAAAAAAACTACCAAACCATAAAAAATGGGCTCCGACCACGTCTAGAATTTTCCATCATCGCCCATTTGTGCAGCTCACACCTTCGCTGCTTCATCCACCTTCTCATCACCACCTTCACCACTGCCACCAGCCGTTGCCTCCTCAGGATCCTTGACTCCGCTGCCTCCAGCTTCGATAGTCAGCACCCCCTCAGGCTCCTCGTCATCTCCAAGTTCAGCTAGCCTCTTCGTCCAAGCCTCCACGTCCCACTCAGACATGTCGAAGGAAGAATCAGCAGCTTCCTTAGCCATTTGAAGCTTGATCTTCAGCATCACGATGGCAGCAGAGTGTTTGGCTCTTTCCATGACCTCCAACCTCTCCTTGTTGGTTGTAATCTCAGTAAGGAGCAGCTCTTTTTGCAGTGCCTTGTTCTTTTTTTCAAGCTGGGAGATCTTCTTGTCCTTGGCAACTGCAATGGCTTGGAGGTCAAGGTTCTTCTGTTCAGCTTCAGCCACATGTTGGTCTAGGAGGATCTGGACTTTGGCAAATTTCTGCACAAAAAGAATTCAACAATCAGGATCCTTTATCCTTAAAAGAAGTACAAATTTCAGGATATAAAATCCTTACCTCAGAGACATATTCTTGGAGCTGACGTTCCATCAGAGGGAGGCCTTCAGTGGGTTCAGTGGGCTTCTTCCTTTTGGTTTCTTTACCCCTGGTGCTAGTACCTTTGACCTTTGGGATGCTTTGGATTGCAGCCAGCTCCTTCTTAATAGACCGTGGGGATACGTTTTCCTTGAGATCACCCAAGCTGAACTTAGAAGCAGATTTGGAAGATTTAGCAGCACCTACAAGCATAACACACAGATAAGTATTCATATCCTATTTCTATTAAATATTTACATACATATATATGTGGATACTTACTTGACATGGTGTAGGAACCGGAGGAGATCTCTTGAGAATCCTTTACTTTGGCTTGAAACGTTCTAATGGCAGGATCAAGCTTCCAGAAATCTTCCATTCTCTCTTTGGTGACAGGTGACTCTTGAATGTGAGAAAGAGAAATAGCTGCATAGACAAAAAGAAAGGATCAGTTATCCTCAACAGAAAAGAGAAATCTTACCATGGTCCTGGCCTAAGGATCCTATATCCTACCGTGGGTGTTCCACTTCTTGGGAAGATGACTCCCGTTTGGGATAGAATCTCTTCTTACAAAGAATAACTGTTTTCTCCAGTTGGAGTCATTTTTAGTGGTTTTAAGGATTGGATGAGGTTGCTGGGGTTTGGATTTGAAGAGAAAGCGGTGAGAACCATGACTGACTAAATTGTACAATCAGCACAACTCAGATAAGCCAATATCAATTCCCTCATGCTCTAGGATGTGTTCGAGTGTGTATAAAGCTCTCCATATCATTGGCATGGCCTGAATATAGCACAGACCAGTCAATGTGAAGAAACTTTGTGTAAGAGTGGAGAAAGGATATGTGAAGCCTATCTGGAATGGGGCTGCAGGAAAAGTGATCCAGGTTTCTGATAGACAGTCGCTCTTCATTGAAGAGTCGAAGGGTCTGAAGATGGTGTCATTCGGGAAACAATGGCGTAACAGATCAATTCCAGGATCAATGAAACGGCAGAGTTCCATGGAGGGGTTTTTGGTTAGGCCCTGACTCTTCGGAGGCTATCTTGTCTAGGATCTTTGGCAGGAGAGGATCGTGTGCTCATCTTTGCCATGGATTCTTGAAGAACAGGAGATCGGAAAGAAGAAAATTAGAGAGAAGAAATAAGGAGATACTTGTGGTGATCTTCAAGTGTGGATTTAAAGGGGAGGTGTCTCGAATTTAAATGCATAGATCGCCCTAATCCTTATCCTATTTATAATGATTGTTTATTGCAGGGATGACTGTTGCTGACATCAGCCTGTAGCGGCTCTATCCATATGTAACGGCTAGTCCGCATTTGGCTGAAACATGACTATTAGATTGAATTTCAACTAGTCATGTTTAGGGGCAATTATTAGGGATAGAATTTTGTTGGATATGGATCACGGATCCTCAATGTAGCCTGGGTTAAGGATCCTCAGTTTAGTATGGATCGAGGATCCTCAGGAAATGGTGCAGGAAGGCTAAGGATCCAGGATCCTCTTTATTATTTTAAACTAACAATTGTTTCCATCATCCTTTAGCTTGTTTTGCAGGTGTATTCGAAGGAGACTTGTTCTTGCCGAGATTCCGGGGGAATATCCTCCATATTATTGCACGTGCAAGAGCTTCATGACCGTTATGGTGATCGTGGGTGACTAGCACATATTTCGGATAGTTAGTTAGATATTTTCTATTTTTGAATGGGATAACAAGCTTTATTTAGAAATATAGTTACATACTACACACATTCGAATTCTCTCTGTAATCAGTTGGCGATTACACACACTGACACACTAGCAATCATTGTATCAAGCTTGTTATCATCCGAAGTTGTAATCTTTATTGTTCAATATAGTTGATAGTGATAGTTTACACTATCCGAGATTTTTTATGCCGGAGATCATTCATTGATCAAGGGCTTTTTCCTCGTATAAATCCTTGTGTTCATCATCATTTTCATTCATTTCTTGTTTACACATTTGTTCATTTAACCAAGCATCTAACCTCACAAAAATCAGATTTGGTTACATTATCCTTGTGTGATTTTTGACCAAAACATTCATGAACATTAGTTTGTGCTCATTTGTGTTCATCAACATTAGTTTTTGTTCATTGCCTAAAATTAACAAACAAACACAAACGAACACGAACAAGTTCATTTCCTTAACAAACGAACACGAACATAAAATCTCGTTAGATAAGTGTTCGTGAACGGTTCGCGAACACATATATTTCTTAACAAACGAACACAAACAAGGTCTTGTTCGTGTTTGTTCGGTTCGTTTGCAGCCCTAGGGAGAAGAGTAAAGAACCGTGTGTTTTATGTGTGTTGTGTATGTAAAGAATAACTATATTCTTATTATTTTATTTAATTTTTATTCTAGTAAGGGTAGTTTAGTCTTTTCAAACCTAATTAACAGAGAAAACTAATGTCCATTCGTTTTAGAGACTATCCGAGTAACAAGTTGTCAAATCATAGGGAACATACATGTAATTTTTAAAAGTTGCGGACTAAAGATGAAATTTCACCAAACCATAAGGACTATCCGTGCATTTTACTCTAAAATAAATAAAAGCTAAAAAAATATTTAATGAACAACATAAACAAACGAACATGAACGAATGTTCACGAACATATTACCGAACGGTCACGAACGCAATTGGATGAACGAGACATCTGTTCGTGTTCATTCATTTAACTAATCCAACGGGATTTCTTGTTCACGTTCGTTCATTAACTAAACGAACGAACGCAAACGAACTTTCTGTCGAACGGTTCACTAACTGTTCGTTAAACGTTCGGTTCATTTACATCCCTACATATATTTTTCTCTCTCAATCTCACCTTAGAAGCTCTTTCTTTTGATCTTTGTCCTTGATAATGTATATTGTAGAAGTGTTAAAAATGATTTTAGTTCGTATTTCTTGTGATTTTGGTTTAAATTATCACTCCAGTTTGAGTAAACTGCCATTTTGGTCCCTGAGGTTTGGCCAGTTTTGCCACTTTAGTCCAAATCTCAAACCTTTTACATCTGGGTCCCTGTGGTTTCAGTTTTATTGTCATTTTGGTCCAAAAGTGAAATCAGGTCAGATTTCTAAAAGAAAAAACAGGTTTTTGTCCTTTTCCTTAGGGGCATTTTGGTCATTTAAGCATTAATATATATATATATATATATATATATATATATATATATATATATATATATAGGGGATCGCTAGAATGAGAACCACCACGAGTTATGAGAACCACGAGAACCGCGCCCCGCGGGTGGCCGTCGACGACGAAATTTTTTTTACACCTAGATCCGTATATTTTAGCGGGGGGTTTAAATTTTCGGTTCAAACGGCGCGCCCGAGGGGGTAGTTTTTTACGCCCAAAGTTTGGGTTTTTTTAATTTTTTTAATTTTTCTTTTTTTTTTTACCAAACTTTGGGCGTAAAAAACTACCCCCTCGGGCGCGCCGTTTGAACCGAAAATTTAAACCCCCTGCTAAAATATACGGATCTAGGTGTAAAAAAAATTTCGTCGCCGACGGCCACTTGCGGGGCGCGGTTCTCGTGGTTCTCATAACTCGTGGTGGTTCTCATTCTAGCGGCTCCCTATATATATATATATATATATATATATATATATATATAGAGGCCGGTTATCATACAAATGCCCTTATCGTACATTACGTACGCTACAATCTAAGCCGTACGATCATCTTCCCGCATTGAATTCGCATGTTGTTTTTTTTGTACCACATGCGAAATTGTTACAAAAAACAACATGCTATTTCATCAAAATTATCACATGCGAAATTGGTACAAAAAAACAACATGAGAATTCATCAAAAATTATCACATGCGAAATTGTTATAAAAAAAACAACATGTTATTTCATCAAAATTATCACATGCGAAATTGGTACAAAAAAACAACATGCGAATTCATCAAAAATTATCGCATGCGAAATTGTTATAAAAAACAACATGCGATTTTAAAATGCGGGAAGATGATCTGACGGCTGAGATTGAAGCGTACGTAATGTACGATAAGCAATATTGTACAATACTCTTTACACCCCTAAAGATCTGCCCTATCTCTCTCTCTCTAAACACCCCCTTTCTCTCTCTCCTCTCTCTCCCCCCTTCTCACCACCGCCACTTCCTCCCCCTCCATTAACATCACCACTGCACCACCACCATCCCCACCGCACCTCTCCCCTCTCCCGCCGCTCTCCCCGATCTCTCTCCGCTACCAGATCTACTTCCACCGCCGTCGTCAGCGTCTCCGACACTCCGCCACCTGCCTCGAAAACCCTAACCCTAAGTTCCTCAAACACAACTCTTCCGTTTCTGGTGCCGTCAGCGACGACGACGTACATGTGACGGAGAACATCGACGGCTCCGACATACGATAGCAGAGGCACGGCGGTTCCGGTGGTGGAAAACCCTAGCGGAGTTAAGAAGAGGAAGAGGAAAGTGAAGAAGGGTGAATATGAGGGTTAAGGGTTTTTTTGTTGTTGTGGGTTTGTGGATCTGTAATTTGTTGTTGATTGTGTTGACGGAATAACGGTGGTGTACGATTATGGCGGTGAACAATGTGGTTGAATGTGGTTGCTTTGGTGGATTTACGGTGATGGATGGTGAATAATAAAGGTTGTGGTGAAGGTGTGTTGATGGAGGTTGTACTGACGGTAATGGCGACCAGAGATAGTGATCGGAGATGATGTTGGAGAAGGTGATTAGAGATGATGTTGTACCGTGTATGCCGGTATTTCAGATGGATAAGTATTTCGGCAGTTGCAGGTTAACTGTGATGGTGAAGGTCGAATGACGTAGATGATGTTGGAGATCGGAGATGAAGGATGTTGATCGATGACGTAGATTTTGGCAACTGAATTTCTGTTTGGGGTTTTGTTTGTGATGTTTACAGGAGAGATCAGAGGAGTGGGGGTAGAAGAAGAGGTAGAAGAAGTGGTGGGGGTGTGGTGGGACCCACAAATTATTGTTTAATAAAAGCTTTAAATAAAATAAAAAGTAAATGACCATTTTGCCCCTGAAGAAAAGGACAAAAACCATGATTTAATTTGAGAAATATGGCCTGATTTTATTTTTGGACCAAAATGACAATAAAAGTGAAACCACAGGGACCCAGATGCAAAAGATTTCAAATTTGGACAAAAGTGACAAAAGTGACCAAATCTCAGGGACCAAAATGGCAGTTTACTCCTCCAGTTTTCATTAATGAATTGGTTAAGAAAATGATATTGTTTACTCGACAAAAAAAAATTAGTTGTATTTAATTCTAGATATCCAATAATTGGAAAAAGAAATGATATCTTTTGACAGGATGACAAGATTATAATACAGTGAAGATGTCGAGCATCTACACGTCTACACCCCTTTCTTTAGCCACCCCTTTTTATTACCTTATTATGTTTCTGTTTTTCTATTAATATTCTAAGTTTTTCTATTAATATGTTAAAATTGTCGAATTAATATTTGAACTTTTTCTATTAATATGTTAGTCAAATGAATAAAGAAATGAGACACAAGACGGAAGCGAATAGAAGGCTAGATATATTCTAGCATATGTTAAAATTGTCGAATTAATATTTGAACTTTTTCTATTAATATGTTAGTCAAATTAATTGCCCGGATAGTCTTTGTGGTTTCACGTTTTTTCATATTTAGTCTCCAACTTTTCAAAATAGCATGTATGCTTCTTGTGGTTTAATTGTTTGTTACTTGGATAGTCCCTGGTGCAGATGGGGGTTAGTTTTCTCAGTTAAGTGGGTGTAAAATGACTGAACTACCCTTGCTTTTAATATAAATAAATAAAACAAAAAAAATCTGAATTATCATTAAACACAAGTGGGCCCACAATTACTATTTAAGGGTATGTTTGGCAAAACCAAAACTAGCTGGTGGCTATTGGCTGGAAGCTGGTGGCTGGAAGTTGCTAGCCGGTAGCTCTAGCTTTTTAGATATATTTGGTGTTTGGCAGAGTAGCTGAAACTTTTAATAAAATGTATAAAATGACCAAAATGGACATAACTAAAAATTTAAAAAGTTTGTGCATTAAAAAGTTATCTTTAGAGGTTAAAATAGTCATTTTTTCATAAAAGCTTGTAACTCCTTCTAAACTTCTAAACGCTACTAGTAGGAGCGTTCAATCAAAAGCTTCAAGCTCCTAACCTAAAAGGTTCAAGCTCCTTCAACCAAACAAGGCTTTTTATTGAGTATGGGTTTTTTCTTAAAAGCTTAAAGCTAGAAGCTCAGCTCCATGCCAAACATACCCTATATATAAAAGTAAATCACAACCCTCTTTTTCTTCTTCTTCTTCACCACCAAACCCATCTGCCGACTGTCTTCCCCAACCACCATTAGATTCCGTTAACACTAAAACAGTCATCATCCACCGAACCACTATGAACTACCATCACCACCATTTAAAAACAACCACCACCAAACTCGGTTAACACTGAAACAGCCGGAGACCATACACCACCACACCCCTGAAACCAACCTCCTACCCACACACCACCATCATCACCATTTAAACACAACCCGTGAGTCCATCACCTTCCCACCTTCCCACATCCGACACCCCTCAGCACATTCCCTCATCGTCAGCCACCGTTACACCTTCACCTCCGACATACCAGTCATCCCCTTTCACCTCCGACACACCACCCACCTCCGACGCACCAACCGCTTCTAACCACCACAAACCTCCACTTTTACCACCTTCTACGACCACCTTCTCCACGCTAACAACAACCCACGACCATCATCACCAGGGGCGGATGGACTAAGGGTTGAGGTGGGGGTCATGCACCCACTCAGCTTTCTAATTTTTTTGTTATATTCTACTAAAATAAGCCAAACTTTATAATGTGTCTCATCCATATTATTTGAAGTGCCCCAAACTAACCAGCCCAACTTCCTAAGCCCAACTTCCCAATATGCAAATATTTGTTGGACTAGAATATTATACGTGAGTTAGAGATTAAAAGCCATTAGGGCATATTTTAATAAAAACTCATGGTCGGCAATTGGAATTCTGGAAGATTGGAATCAACCGGCTTTGTTATTTTCTTGGCACTTCTCAATCGGCAATCACTCGATCAGGTAACAGGTTCATCAATTTAGTTGTAATTAGGTTGTCATTTTCTTTTTATTGATATTGATTGTTGTTTTTTTATATTTGTATAGTAAGTGCTATAAGCTATGACAACTTTGGAAAAAAAATTTGAAACGAAAAACGCCATCAGGACCAAGTTTAGTTGATTTAGATAATCTTCCATGGGATCCCTTCGATAGAAAAAGAATTTTGGATTATCATCCTGACCAAAGAGATGAGATTCGAAGAAAATATTGGCTTAATGGACCTTGCCAACCACGTGGTCATGACTTCCCAAAAAGAAAGATAGGGGCTAAAGAACGACGTTTCAGCCCGACATGGTATGCTAGTTACGGTACATGGTTAGAGTACAGCGTAAAAGCAGACAAAGCATTTTGTTTGTGTTGTTACCTATTTGCAGATTATGTCGGGAACCAAGGTGGGCGTGATGTATTTTCAAAAGAAGGGTTTAATTGCTGGAATAAACCGGAAAGATTCGCTACACATGTTGGTGAAGTTGGTAGTGCTCACAATAAAGCACTTCAAAGGTGTGAAGATTTACTAAATCAAAAACAATCTATTTCCACCAATCTTCATAAGCAAGATGACACGATGAAAAAAGCAAATCGACTTCGATTAAATGCTACCATTAATGATTGTAGACTTTGTCTGAAAAACGCACTATCCTTCCGTGGTCATGATGAGAGCAAAAAGTCTCTTTGCAAAGGAAATTTCTTGGAAATAATGGACTTAATTCTTCTCCATGATGATGAACTTCGTAAATTACCAAAAGCTACAGGTAATAATCAACATTTATCTCCAATTATTCAAAAATATATTGCTACTTGTTTTGAGGAAGAAATTCTAAGTAACATTTTCAAAGACATTGGCGATGATGTGTTTGCTTTGTTAGTTGACGAGTCTAGTGATGTGTCAAAAAAGGAACAAATGGCAATTGTATTGCGATACGTTGATACACATGGACTTGTTAAAGAGAGATTTGTTGGTCTTGTACATGTGATGGAGACGTCATCTTCGGCTCTTAAGTCTGCCATCGACACCTTTTTTGCTAAATATGGATTAAGTTTTAAAAGGCTAAGAGGCCAAGGATATGATGGAGCAAACAATATGCGTGATCAGTTTAACGGCTTAAAAGCAAAGATTTTAGAAGAAAATAGTTCAGCATATTATGTGCATTGTTTCGCTCACCAGCTTCAGTTGGTAGTTGTGACGGTTGCAAAAAAAACATTTAGGTGTTGTGAACTTCTTCGATAATTTAAGTATTTTAATGAATGTGGTATGTTCTTCTTGTAAACGAACAGACATACTTCGAGAAAACGAGAAAGAGAGAGTTGAAAAAGAAATTGGTAGTGGCTTACTTGAAACAGGAAGTGGGTTAAACCAAGAGCTTTCTTTTATACGACCTGGAGATACAAGATGGAATTCACATTACAAAACACTTGTACGTTTGGTTGACATGTTTCCCTCAATCATTAGAGTACTTGAATATGTTAAAGATGAATGCTTCAACCCTTCTTCTCAAAATCAAGCAATCAAGATTGAATTTGTTTTTTATTTGCATCTGATGTTACACATTTTGGGGCTCACGGATGTGTTATCACGAGCTCTACAAAGAAAAGATCAAGATATTTTAGAAGTTGTGTTACTGGTGGAGACTACTAGAGGAAAATTGCAAGATTTCAGAGAAAGTGGGTTTGATCAACTTCTCGAGAAAATCCATTTGTTTTGTGCAAAACATGATATTCAAACCGTGGACATGGCTGGAAATTATGTCAATGACACGGGTTACAGACCCAAAAGACAAAGGTACAATCTCACCAATCAACATTATTATAATTTTGAGTGTTTCAATACTGTTGTCGATATGGAAATTCAAGAATTTGGTGATCGCTTTAATGAAATTAACACGGAATTACTTCAAAACATGTCAGCTTTCATCCCATATGACTCGTTTTCTAAGTTTGATGCATCAAAGTTAATGAGATTGTGTGAGTTTTATCCATATGATTTTAATAATGGGGAGAAAATTGTTCTTTCACATCAACTTGGCTTGTACATCGATAACGTGCGAAAAGACAAAAGATTTGCTAACTTGAAGGGTATTGCCGATCTTGGTGGAAACCAGGAATCATATTAATTTTCATTTGGTGTATCAATTATTAAAGTTAACATTGGTTTTGCCTGTTGCAACTGCAACCGTCGAGAGATGTTTTTCAGCAGTGAAGATAGTAAAGACAAATTTGCGCAATCGGATTGGTGAAGATTTTTTGAATGCGTGTGTAATTTGTAGTGTCGAAAAAGAAGCACTTGAAAATGTCACGAACGAAGCTGTGATCGACCGTTTTCAAAAGATGAAATCACGTAGAGGACAATTGTAATCAATTTTTTCTTTTATTATATCTAATGAACTATTTTGTTTTATTATATCTAATGAAGGTTGTTGCTTTGATTTATTTATGAAGTTTATGTAATGTAATTCTTTTGACCCAAGCTATTTTGGATTGACCTTTCTAGTCTGGCCGATTCTAGGCGGACTTGTTTTTGGCACCCACTGACTAAAATTCTTGGATCCGCCACTGATCATCACCACTTGTTTCCATCATCACCATCTGCCATCACAACCAACTCGCCATCAGCACCAGCCCACCACTACCACTGCTACACCTGGAGCAAATCGAACCAAACAGCATAACCCCTAATTGCACCTTCAAACCACCACATCAAAGCCCTAATCACATGGATCCAACCCTTAATTTCACTTGAAAACCACCACAAGTTTGAAACCCACCTACGCCAGAACCACTAGTCACAGCTGCCGTAACAATTGCAGAGCCGATCTGAACACCGTAATTGCACCAATTATGTGTTCAATTTTACAAAACATTGGTGATATTTTAGTGTGAGGCAGAGAAGTGTGATTGACAGGAGAGAATATGGTGATGGTGATGGTGATGGTGAAGGTTGTCTGTGTAATGCGATGGAGAAGAAGAAAGGGGCTGGGGTGGGGTAGGTTTTCTATTTAATTATAAAGATGGGGCCTACTTAAATTGATCATTTATTTGTTATTATAATTATTGAAATTAAGGGTAATTTAGTAATTTTACATCAACTTAACTGAGCAAATTAACTTACATTTACTTAGGGGACTATCCGAGTAACAAATGATCAAACCACAGGGAGCATACATGCAATTTTAGCAAACATTTATATAAGACTTTTAGTATATATCAAAAACTTTCTAAAACATTACAATTTTTTTTTTGAACGGCAAATTTATTTAATCTCTGTCGTCTGTGGGACTTGAATCCAAGATCTTCCCCTTCCCAACCTATGTGTTTTAAAGGCTTAGGCTTTGCCTTTGCCAATGGACCACCACCCAATTGGTTAAAACATTACAAGTGGTAATATATTATAGGTTATTCTACCAGTGCTTATTCAATAGATTTTATCAAAGTATCCAACATATTGATTTAAGACGTAAGTGAAATAAAAATATAACCAACATATTAGTTTTAGTAAAAATAATCAACACTCTAGATTTTTAATAAAAAAAAAACAAATAATATAGTATCATAACTACATTATTGTTGTTGTTAAAGTTAAGACTGAAATTGGTACTGTATCTATACCAAAAATTTCAAAATCGAAATTGAGTAAAACAGAAACAGAATATCGTACCCATTATGGTGGTACGGGAACAATTTGGAATCAGTAGTGCAAAAATACCGAAAACCATAAAAATGAATTATAGTATTGTATCAATATTGTTCGGTTGATATCTGTCTGATACGATACCAGTACTCGGTAAACAAGGCTCATACGTAATTCGAGTTACTGATCCCTCGTTGTAGTCATAATATATGTCTTTGCTTGTGATAGCTCTGTTTCAGCCTATTTAGTTATGATGGGTGACATGGATTGTGATTTATCTCAAATACGCTAAACCAGGCAGGGGCGGATCTACGTTCAATCACCGGGTTCCCAGGAACCCAGTCGGTTTGAAATTTTTAGTGAAAACGTATATAAAAATTTGAAAAGGAACCCATAAATAAATTTTGGGTGAACCCAGAGACATAAATCTCTGCTGATCCGCTGGTTAAAAGCGTTTTTTCTTAACCTTACATCCCGAGTTCGAATCCTCCATTAGCACATTTTTTTGTTTCTTTTTTTAAATTCTAAACCCCATTTAGGGTTAACCTAAAAAACAAGGCAGTCCCACCACCATCCAACTCCGGCAGCCACCGTCGACCTTCCCTTGAATATATCTTACTCTCAGGTGTTTTTTCTATAACGATTTCTCTCAATTTGCTAGAATTGTTGCTTGATTTGTTTATTATTGTGTGTAAATTTTTGGAAGTTGCTATATGACTATAAGATGTGGTATTTAGTAGTATTTAGGTATTATAACATGAAACTTAGTCTTACTTTGTAGTTGATTTTTGTTTTTACTTACAAAACTATTTTGATTGTGGGAGGTCTTTATTTCAGGGGATCATAACTGAGATTTTTTGTTATGTGCTTGGAATATCATATTAGTTTTTTTATCTGGTTTGTGATCAGAAGTGTTGCTACTTGCTATGAATTTGTATATTGGTGGAAGAGTGAACTGATTATTATGGATCTTGTGACTAGTTCTGAACAATGTTTTGTTATTAGATTTTGCGAAACCTAAACTAAAATAACCATTAGATGTCTTCTTAACCTGACTTCTTTGTGTATAAAAATAAAAATTCATAAAAGACACACCCATTGATCTTCTTAACTTCACTTCTTTATGTATGATATTAAAAAAGTTTTTTAATATCATAAAAGACACAGTGACACACCCATTGATCTACTTTAAAAAAAAAACCATTAAAGAACAACTCATAGCATCATATTCAAATGGTGCTATTGGATTGAATAGGAATCGTCAACTTTTTATTAGTTTACTTTGAATGCCAAACTGGAGATTTCAATCAACTAATGATCCCTTCTTAGCAAGGAACTAAGGGCAGGAACAACAAGGAAAAAGAACAAAAAAAACCAAAGTGTACAACAACATCAAACACAAAAAAAAAATAAGACTAAACTATATGAAAACAACGGAACTCATTCAAGATATATACCACCAAAACCTTTACATGAAAACAATGCCAAACTGGATCTTCCACTAGTGATAAAGCCTGACCCGACCCGACCGGAATTTCTAACGTCAATTTGACGAAAACTTGAGCACCTAAAAAGTGAACCCAGTGGAAAAAAATCCTGGATCCGCCACTGAAACCAGGGGCGGACCTATCTTAGGGGGAAGGGTAGTCTCCGCTACCGCTTGGCGCTCCGGTGGTAATGTAAATTTTGAAAAAAATTGACCTTTTTTTGACGTTTTCTCGATTTCGTTACCGTTTTTTTTTATAAAATGTTACCGCTACGAAGATTTTCTAGATCCGTCACTGCGCTAAACTAAAAAAAATAGCAAAAAGGGTCCTGGCTTAAATAGGATAAAAGATGCCTTAAAGTTTTAGTAGCTTATTCAAATATTTATATGTGGTGGTAGTAATAACATTATTTATTATGCAAGGACAAAAAAACATGATCTACTTCATTGCAAGGGGAGCGCCCGCTACCGCTTGGTCGGAAAATTTTTGACGTTTCTAGTGTAAATTTTGGAAAATTTTGACGTTTTTTCGATTTCGTTACCGCTTATTTATAAAACGTTCCCGCTTGGTCGGAATCCTAGATCCGCCACTGAAACATGCTACGCCTTTATCCTGCCTTGACCCAATGCGTCCCCTACCGCCTGGGCATATGCTCCATTGGACCCCAAAAGTTAATCTTTCACATACAAAGTTGACCATGATCCATGAAACTTAGATCATACGGTGTGGGCGAACGCTCCAATCCACATGGGCATTTAACGCCCCTCTAACATTGCCCCCGGCAAAATAAAGGAGGGCACCAAACATGGAGGCACCACTCTCTTACGCAGTGTTCCTGAGTTTCATATGACGAAGGAAAAGAAAAGATTTGAAAGAATGTAAACAAAATTGTGTTTTAGAGTTTTTTTAAGGAAGGAAACGAAGGGAATTGGAAAGAAAGCTAAAGTTTATTTCCTTCATTTTAATTCCTTCAAAATTGGAGAGATTGGGAAGGAAAATATTTTTATTATATAAAATCTTTAATTTGTTTTCATTTCTTTTGACTCGGAAACACGATAGTTAATTAAATATTTTCTTTCCACTTCTTTTTTCCTCTCTTTAATTCATTGTCTCTTCTTTTCTTCAGTATAATTAACTCACGAACAATGTGTTAATGAGCGTTTTACAGAAAGAGATGGGGCCATGTGACTTTCAACGAATCACCATTTTTTCTTTGTTTTGTATTTTTTTTCTTTATTAATTTTTTAGTTAAGCCATAACAAGCTTGAAACTGATGAGTTAATTAAAACCTTATTATCTACGTTGTAGTGACGTGGCGCACCATCTAGTTAAACCACATCATATAGTCTTATAACATTATTAAAACGTTCAGTTTTTTTTTTTTTTTTTAACGGCCAACAAACTCAATCCCGAGCGCTCTCGGGGCACCCACTGGACAAACGGAGTACTCCGAGAGTAACCCGAGTCCACCACCAATTCCGGGGAAAACCCGATAATCCACCTGCCCGTAGGCACCACGGTGAAATTACCGGTAAAACCCGTTTGGCTCAAGGATCCAACCCAGGTTTCCCTGGGTCTCCTATCATTGCCCACCAGTGCCTCACTCTGCACCAAGTGGGAGTCGAACTTACATCTCTCAAGAGAAATGCAAGCCCTCCACCACTTGACAATTTAATGAAAAAAAAGGTAAGATTCACAAATTACACAATATTAATTTAGTGTTGTCAGGCAGTAATTAACTGACCACATGGTTGGTGTAATTTTAGTCTTAATTGTAACGTATAGGATTTTTTTAGAACGGTGACATAAAGCCATACCTAATAATTAAAAGGAACAGTTACATAAGTGCAATATAGTTGTAATTGTGTGTTTATTAGAAGCAGTCCTTTTAAATCTGGGTAATAGTGTAGGGTCTAAAAAACTAGAGCATTCCAATATTTTAAATTTTTTTATATATAGTATGTGTATTATTGTATTAGGTCCGAATAAATAACCATTTTTTAAATAATAGAGCCTAATTCCAACTCCAAGCAATATGCAACTCGTACTTAAAATTTGGCCGCCGCCGTTATTCTCACTAACGGTAACGTCGCACATGCCCATTTTGCTCAATGGTGTCGTGTATTGGGGGAAAACTAGACGTGAAATTAGGGGAAATTAATGGTCTCGCAAAGATAATCCAGGTTGGTTAACGGAAATTTCTTATAGTAATCTCTATGTATTATGATTCAATTAATCACTATTTTCCCTAAATTCTCAATTGATACTTTGAATTTTGATATTGTGCTTGCGACCGAGACTTAGAAGGAGGAAAGAAGCACCGATGTTTTCTTTATACTCATTCAAAGGGCCCCACCTTTGTAGTTTGCTTAGGGTCTCCAAAAACGTTGAAACGGCCCTACGTATAAGCTTTTTCATTAAATCTTATTTTCCGTCTTAATATAGTAACTTTTTTAAACATCCAACAAAAGCCCAATCACACAAATAAACTCAATGACGAAAGGTCATCCACACCTGCAAATGTAGACCAGGTAAATGATCTAGCCCGCCATTATTCTAGAGAAAACCTAGCGATCGAAGCGCACTTTGATAAAACTTATGACTTAACCCAAAACAGTTTTGCTTCTGGCGAGACTCGAAAAGATACCTCCACTTTAAAAGGTCATGAGTGCAACGTCGTCATCAACCCTAAAAAAGTAATTAACTGAGTACAACTTAATTATGTTAGGCAGTCTGCAATAAAATAACTAAGGTGGTTGGGACTTTAATGCATAATGGACAATAATGGGCACCTATGTTTAAGCACATTGGGCCCTGACATATAACTGTAGTGGGTCAGGAAAATGGGCCTTTTAAATTGTAGTTTTCTTGAACGGTTTTAAATTGTAGTTATTCGCTTTAAATATAATTAGGTTATAACCTCGTGTATTACACGGGTTAAATAAATATAACTTTATATATTAAATAATAAAAAGTTATATTTTTATGAACGCCGTATATTGTACGGGTTAAATAAATGTAATTTTATATATCAAATAATAAAAAAAGTTATATCTTTAAAAATCATGTGTATTACACAGATTAAATAAATGTAATTTTGTATACTAAATACTAAAAACGTCGTATTTTTTAAAAAAAACTCGTGTATAATCGGGTTGAATAAATCTACCAAATAATAAAAACCTCCTTAAAGACTCCGTATGTTATACGTGTTGAATATATCTAAAAAACAGTTATATTTTTAAAAACTATGTGTATTACACATATTAAATAAATGTAATTTTGTATATTAAATACTAAAAACATCGTATCTTTAAAAAACCGGTGTATAGTTGGGTTGAAAATTCTACCAAATAATAAAAACATTATATCCTTAAAAACTTCGTGTATTACACGTGTTGAATAAATCTAAATTTACATAGCAAATGATAAAAAGTTATATTTTTAAAAACTTCGTGTATTACACGGATTATATAAATGTAACTTTTTATAGTAAATAATAAAAAAAAGTTATATTTTTCAAAACCCTGCATTTTACACTTGTTGAATAAATATAATTTTGTCTATCAAATAATAAAAAAAGTTATATTTTTAATAAATTAGGATAACATTTAATATTAATTTATTATTTATTATTTATATATTTAATATAAGATAAGTAGGAAATATGGGTATTTGTTTTAAAAATATATTAAATTAACAATTTAGATTTGAGGATAATATTTTATTAAAGTATTATAAGATTTAATATTAATTTATTATTTATTTAGTTAGTTAATCTATATCTATAATAAATGAAACCATTGGGGGACACATGTCACCCCATGGTTAAGCCACCTAAGCAAGCCACGTGGCATATCTCTGGTGCAAGTATTGGAACAATCGTATAAGGGAAGTTTCATTTATACTCTCTCTCTCAATCATCGTTCCTATTTTCCCCAAAACCCTATAGGCGAAATCATCTCCCTCCTCCGGATCTCAATCTTCCTCTTCCGGATCTCAGTGAACAATCGACGACTAACCTCAATCGAAGCTTAGGGTTTGCAATTCTGTTTCTTCAAGGTGAGTTTATCTCAACAGGAATTGGTTCAAATATGAGAATCTAAATTGACTATGGGCAAGATCAAGTACTTGGAGAAGTATTTTGATGATACATTTGATCACAGGTTGTAGTTTTTCATTTTTTTCTTTATTAATATTAGTTTGATAGTTTTTTTTGTCTGTAATCCATCTATTTAGTTATTAATGTTTTGAATATTTTTTTATAATTACTTCTGATTTGTGATTTGTAGGCATGTTGTTCTTACTCATGAAGTTGTGAAGCTTTTTCCAAAGAATTGACTTATATCCGAGATATATTGTTAATTTTGATATGTTATAAGGGTTTGATATATTTATATCCATTTATCTGTGTTTTAGGGTTTTGTGAATGGTGACGGCGATGGTTGCCGATGTTTTCGGGTTATTAGGAAGACCGTTAATGGCGTTTGTTAGCGGCGATAGTCGCCGATCTGTAGATCATGAGTTGATTTGGTCTCAAATCAAGTTTAGGTATGAGTTTTAAACCAAAATCTGATAAAATCTCTTGCATTAAATCTTTTTAAAATTGTTATAGTATAACATGAAGAACACCGGCAGAGTAGAACAAGTATGCCTCCCTCCGTTCAAGCGTCAATTTTACATCTTCAAGGTTCGATTACTTTTATGAAAACATAACCTTGGTAGGTAGATCTGGTGCTTTTTTATGATTTGCGGTATTGTTATGGTTTTTTAAAGCAATTTGTGTATATTAGGTTTTCCGAATAATTCGATTCAGTATTTGGGATATGTATGCTTCGCATTTTGAAAGCAATATATGAACACTAGGGTTGAACGAATCAATCTATGAATGTTCTTTGCTGATTTAATACTGATCTCGTGTATTTGTTGTGTAGGTAGAATTTTAGGAACATGATGTCAGCAAAAGGTCCGAAAATGCTATGTAATTTGCGTTACACTCACGACTATTGCCTTTTTTTGTCGATGAGTCTTCTTTCCCACCATCACCACCTGATGGTTTTCGCTGTGGTTTTAGATATTTATGGATGTTTGTGAGCCCTAATTTGGATGCAATTAAGTATAACGGTGGCTGGCGGTTAATGTGTTAGTTTTTTATTGTTTCTGTTTCAGATAAATGGCGTCTTCTGCGGATCCGTGGATGAGGGAGTATAATGAAGCATCTAAACTTGCTGATGACATTACTGGTATGATATCAGAGATGAGTTCGTTTGGAGCAGGGTCGGAATCTCAGCGTCATTCGTCTGCGATTCGGAGGAAGATTACGATGTTGGGAACTAGACTTAATAGTTTGCAGTCTCTTCTGATAAAGCTTCCTGCAAAACAGCCTTTGTATGTGTAACACCCCAAAAATGGGTTTGACAATCAAACCATGTTAACAATAAAAGACGGGTAAAGTACCGTTAGCGGTAAATTTTCCCGGCAAATATTAGGATTTAAATAAATAAACCTAATATTAGATAAAAAGTGAAAAAATCCTTTTGAGGAAATTAAAGTGGATAAAAAGGCCCGAGTTAACGGGACTTAAAATAAACCTAGTTATAAACTTCCCCAAACCCACTAAGTTAACTAGGAATGTTTAACCTAGTTAATAAGAGGAAATATGGGTTTAAGATAAGTAGGTTGTAACCTACTTAATAATTAACCAAACATGAGGGACCAAGTTAGATATTTGGGAAAAGCTTATTAATAAAAAAATAAAAAATAAAACACACACACATGTGTGTGCGTATGAACGACTAGGAGCCAAGCTCTATGGGAGTTAACCCTAAACTCAACAAAACCTTCAAATTGGAAGATCAATCGAAGGCCAAATTCGGAATTGAATACATAGAAACGATCACCAAGTCAAGGGGATCGTAAGGTATGTCGAATTTCTAACATTCATGAACTTGTGAAAATTAACTTTGCATGATGCGATCTATGCATGAATCGTAGAGGCTATGGCCGAATTAATGAAGTGTGATTACTTAGGAACAAACCCTAAGTATAAATTTGAAGTAAAATTGCTATGATTTGAATAATTTAAGAATTTACCACACTTAGACAAGTGGGTATTGATTATGTAGTGAAGATGATGATAAGTTTGTGTTTAAAATCATCATAGTTGATAGTAGAAACAAGGTACTTGAACAAATAAATAACATGATTAGGTATTTGTTCATACATGATTGAAATGGGTTTTTCTGATATGATGATGTTAGTGTTAAACTTGTGATTAGAATCATCATGTTAGTTAGTAAAGACAAGGTACTTGAACAAATTAGGTGTTTGAGTACGTGTATCATAATTACCATGAATTGGATTTAGTATAAAAATGATGGAAATGATGATAAATTCATGTTAAAAATTGATGTTTGATATCATCATGTGTTAAGAAAGATTAATGTTGTGTTATGGATTATGGTTATAAAACTTGGTTAATAAAGCGGATAAACGGTAGCCTAAGAATGACGCTACCGGGTAATTGACCAAGTAATAAAACGAGTAGCTGAATTACATTGTGTACCTACTTTCGTCAATAGGAACTTTGACTTTTAAAAAGTCAAAATGACCAAAGATATGATCAAATGATAAATTCGACATAAAACCCGTAGGATGGAATAGTCGTAAATGATTATGACTAATCTAACCATCTCGCAAATTATGATGATAGTTTGACGCTTGACGAGCTAGGTGAAAGCTTGGGAAGAAAACGGGTCAAACGAATCAAGAATGAAGAAAAAGCATGATCCGGGTGCAAGGTAAGTATATCTTACACTACTCTTGAATTATAGAATATTCTCTCATCGTATTAACTACGAATAAGATAAGTTAACAATCGTGATATAATGTTCCGACGTGTAGTCGTACGGAACAAGATAACCGAAGATGATAATAAACCATGTTTCATGGTTAAAAAGGACTAATATGGTTACTTAGTCAAGCAATGACTAATAAATATAGAATTCTTGATGGATACCTTATATGGTAAACCAAAACAAACGTGTAACATTCCATTTTTTTATCATATAAGAGTTATATGTTGTTAACCACTAGTAACTAGTTTTATTTTTAAAATAATTATTCAACCCGTATAGTTTTAAAAACTATTTTATATATATTTGGTTGGAATGTTATACTAATTAATTGGCTTATATATGTGTGACATTTCTATTTTCTATATTAAAATAAAGTATATAAAACTTATAATATTAGACGGGTAGATTACGGGTAAGTTGAATGTTAGAAATATGAAGTACCTAGACGGGCATAGTAACTGTTTAATAATTAAATTATAAAAATACATTATATTTGAATCTACTCCGTTTTTTAATGAAACTTGGTTCAAAAGGTAGATACAAATATTCTAATTATAATGACATATTTATCGTTTTGTAAAACGTCATATTTTAGAAGTTATAAGCGCCAAATAAGTGAAGCAGTTTAATTAATTATAACTAGTATTTAGGACCCGCGCTTTGCGGCGGGTCCGTTAAACCAAACAAAACGTAAACGTAAAAACATTAAACCACGTACCTGTGTTACGGCATGTTAACTTGCAAAATATATTCAAATGTAAAATATAGAATATAATAACTAAGTCGATTTACGACTCTGCGCGTTGAGACGGGGTCGTTAAACCGCCAAAAAAATGTAAAAACGTTGAACAATACACGTCTGTTACAGGGCATTAAGTCGCAATATTTAGACTAAAACGTAAAACATTAATAAAAAAAAGAATAACTAAGTCGAAAGATAACAAAATTCACGTAAAAAAGAAAATAAAAAATTATTTTTTTTACTCGTGACATAATAATAATAATAATAATAATAATAATAATAATAATTAAAGTAAGTATAATAAGATATCCATCTAGATTTGGTACTTTTATATAGAAAAAAGGTTTTTTCTTTTATTTTAAATTTACATGTAACAGAATATAATTGTAAAAATCTTACTATGAAATTCCCAAGAGACTTTCACTCAAAAAACTCTTTTTATATCATATATTATAGCCATACAAAACCTTTTTTATTAACCTTTAAAAACAAAGCAAGATGTTGACTTATCAAACTTAGAGTAGACCAATAGCATTGAACAAAATTGAACAGTACATCTTCCTCACAAATAAATTTTGTTAAATAATAGAGAGGAAATATATAATAAAAAAAAATAACTTAGGATTTAAGATATGTGTCAACGTGTAATAATAAAATAATAAAAAAATCAAAATCAAACTTTACATATGTAGATATATACGTGGCTAAGATTCATTTGAAATCTTTATTTTGAAAGACTACGTATACATCAATTTAATGTCCAAATGCTACGTGGAGGTTGATGGAATGAGCATCGAATTGTAGGGCAACTATAAAAAGTATCGATCTCTTCAGAAAACAATCCGTCACTTTTCCTTATTTCAACTCTCACGATCTCTCTCTAAAATAATTCTATATTTTCATTTTTATTTTTTAATAATAAAGCCCTGCCCCGTTTTAAGTGTTTTAACTCCCGATCACTGATACCTTTTCCGATTGATCTGGAGCCCCATAACGCATGTCAAGGCTCTGCCTGACTAAGTTCGTTGGGGTTCTATCTCGTGACATAGGGATAAGGTTGAATTAGGGTTACTATACTTAACACGGGTGCAAATATATATATATATATATATATATTTAAAATAGCTCAGAAGTTATACCCAAGATTCTACCAGGAGGCTTTCTAGTTGAACCCTAAAGTTACAAAGTGAGTCATTCTCCTTTTTATCACCTTTTTGTGATACAATTATATTTAAAAATGCTTTCCAAAATCCTAAATGTTTACCAGTTATACTTACAGTGATTAAATTTTTATATTCTGTAATAACTGCCGGTATGGGAGGTTTTATAAATTACTTGACCCTCGTTACTATTGGCAAAAAAAGTTAGCCAATAGTAACATGACCACAATCACAGGGGGGAATTGTGCCCCAGTAGCCATAGCCTATAACTAATATTATTTTAACATTAAATCATTAATAAATTTAATATATGATTGAGATAAATCTAAATGGCGTGTATATAAAATAGAGCTTTATTAATCATTATTAAAATATGTATAAAAGAAAATATATTTAATAAACCTAAATTACTATTTACATTATAAAATAATGTTTAGTCCATAAATGTATACCATAATAAAATAGTCAAAAATAATATATTCTACTATACTAAGATTATATTTTTAGTCTTAGTGACGTTAATATATTAAATAATAATATTACAAGTATTTAATTAATATATTATATTTGATAAGTTATAGCTATTAGTTTGACAGAAAATGATATATTTCATTTTCTGGGCTAAATGGTTTTGTGTTATAGAAAATATAATTGACAAAGTAATGTCACGGGACACTACTAAGTCCAGAGTCACTAGTTGAGAGAATGATCAACAGTGATATGACCAGAAATATGACCAGAGTCACTAGTTGAGAGAATGATCAACAGTGACATGACCAAAGGCACTAGTTGAGAGAATAATCAACAGTAACATGACCAAAGGCACTAGTTGAGAGAATAATCAACAATAACATGACCAAAGGCACTAGTTGAGAGAATGATCAACAGTGTTATGACCAGAGTCACTAGTTGAAAGAATGATCAACAGTGATATGAACAGAGTCACTAGTTGAAAGAATGATCAACAGTGATTTGACCACCGTCACGGGAATCGCCCAGTGACCGATACCATTGAATCATAATAAGATATATTTTATATATAATTACTTGATAAATTCACTATTGGACGAAAGTGAGCCAATGAGTTATATGACCACTGTCACATCGGAACTGCCACCATGTGACAAATACTGATGGAGTTTTGGGGTAAATATAAACAAATATAAAAACCTTGATGCTGTAAAGTATAACAATATATTTTTATAAAAATGGAATGAACTTGCCAGTATTTATTACTGATAAAATGTTTTCAAAACGTGTTTCAGGTAATTTGCTGTAAATATAATAGTAGCCAGCTATGGAGCACTGAACGCTTAAATAAAGTGGCTATAAATACTTGAATAAAAGAAGAAATTTATGTTTTATTTATTTGGGTTTATCCCCATAAAAACAATTAAATGGAATATGGGTTTTAGCCCATTTGTTTAATATTAAAAGTTCGGTGTTTTATAAACTCTGAAATTATTTCCTAACTACGATCCTGATGAAAAATTTTCCGCTGTATATTTAATAAACACCGGTTCCACTTGACTGGTTCACGGCACTCGCTCCCAGGGTGGGGTCGGGGGCTGTAACAAAATGATAAGGGTAAAATGGTAATTTTGGTCATACGTTGACCGTAACCATTAGTTTTTGAAAGACACTTATGATGTAAGCCATAATAGGCCAAAAATGTTAAGAAATGAATTATAAGTAAAATGACCACACGGCGTAAACCGGAACGAGTCATATAGACGAGATGGTAATAAATGTCATCTCACCAATACGATCGGTCGCCTAGACCAATGTAACACCCTTGTTATTATTTTAAAGGTTTTCGTATATATAACGAAAATAAACATGTAATTACGATTAAGGATCCTTAGAAAATACTAGTAATTTAAAACTTTTACAACTTAAAAGTTTACAACATAATGTAATTAAGTTCATCTTTTAAAAGTAACTATGAAACGTCGTGCGGAAGCTTGTTCCTTGATCGTGTTCGGTTCTTCATTTACCTTGATCGTCCTCCGGTACTAGAAATTTACCTACAACTCATAAAACATGAATTAGATTAGTCATACGTAGCTTAAAACGTATTTAAACGGGTTCACAATGCGTATAATATTAAAATAAACATTTTTTATTTATGGAACCCCTCGCGTCGCGCGACGGCTTCTTGCTTTTGCCGTCGCGTGGCGCGACGCCCTGTTTTGTCTAGAATTGTTTGTTGTTAAACTGCAGATTCCCAGCTCAAAACTCAAACTTATAATTCACAAAAACTGGCATAATTTTTGTTCTACTTATCTGATTCGCGTGATTCTTTTTCTCACGCGATCGTAATTTAATTCTTCATCCTATGGAGTTAAAACCTGATATCAAACTACTTAAAAATTCAGAATTTCAAGCTCTCGGCTTGAAATTCCTGTTTAACACTTTTGATCCAATTCGCTTGTTTAACTATAATCTTATTCATACGTACCTGGCTCGGATCAACACAATGACCCGTTTTTAATACCTTGTCTCGCTAAATTGTTATATCATAGCATTGATAAATCGTAAGCTGTTTTGTCCTGTAAGCATAAGACTCGACAAACACTTATTAGTCGTAAATTGTCAAATGGTGTCAACATCACCATTTGACCCGTTTGGTCTAAACGACCAACCATTTGCGCTTAGATTGAATGGCACATATTTACCATTTCGTTTAGTAACTATTTCGGATTTTTCACCAATTAGTTAGGTCTCTTACATCCGTTTCTTAAGCGTTTACTCAATTTGGCTTATGCCACTTGGTGTCGTTTTAAACTTCAATTTTAATCCATTTTCACTTGACCAAATCACCGTTTTTCTTCTTTTTAATTCTTTAGGCCTACTTATAAAGTAGCCGTTCGGAAACTCATTATATCTTAGTCTTTTCATGACTAAATCACCAATTCAACTTTTTATATCATTAATCATGGTTTTATCAACTTTATTTGTCCCTACCCCTACCATTTAGCGTCGGAGACCATATTCCGAATATCGTCTTTATCGTATTTACAACTTATAAAATAAATACGTATTCTACAAAAAGGTGTAAGTTTCACTTACCTTGCATCCATGCCACGCTTTTCTTTCCATACTCGCTCTGTTTGACCCGCTTCATCCACAAGCTTCCACCTAGCTTGTTAAGCGCCAAACTATTATCCAATGTTCACAAGGTGGTTAGATTAACCATAATTTAATATGATCTTCCACCTTACACATTTCTATGCATTCATCCGAACACTTAATATAATCACGTTTTACACACAACCAAGTAGACCGCGATTTCATTTAGGCATTTCATATCACTGAAAATGGGATGTTTTGGTGACTTGTTTAACCTGTTTACAAGTCTTCAAAAATTATGATTTTTTTATGTGACGTACCTCTCGGAGGGTTAGCCCTTGTGTTAAAATTTCAAGATCTAACTCTTTACTAAAATTCGTAAAAATTCATTTACTAAGATGCAATCAGATTCGTCACTTCTGACTGCAGCTTACGGAAAAATTCATTTAAAAGTCCTCGTTTATCCGATTGACGAAATTCCAATTGGCGATTTTGTTAATCACTTAAAACTATCTACAGTAAAAAATTTGAGATCATAACTAAATTCCTAAATTGAGTTATGACATTCGTAATGGGCTGCAAATTCTGCCAGAAAACGTAGCTTGAACCTTCGATACGGAAAAATTCATAAAACGCTAAATTTTAGTCGAAAAAATGCGATTCCAGTGAGGTTTTAAAGATATTTCCTGGAATTACATTTTTTACTCAAGAAACACATGTTTTTGTCAAGTTTTTCCATGTTACAGCCAATACTAGTCGGCTATAAATTCTGATCAGGAGCTATTTGAATTCAGCTTTCAATTAAAGCTTGTTCTTGACATCATAACACTATTTTTTAGCAATCAAAACCCTAAAAACATCTCATACATGAATTTAGTATCAACAAAAATCTGAATTTACTTGAGCTAAGCATGATTTCAACATATACTTGTCTAGGGTTTACTCATAGACACTACTATGTTCCTATTTCATCCATATAACAATCATGCATCAACAATTTCCGAATTCTCTAAGTTCATCAGAATTTCAAGTAGAGATTTTCTATCAAATTTCACATACCTTATGACCCCCTTGCAATGGAGATCACCAATCTAGGCTCGGATTTCGTTTTGGAATTGATCTTGACCTTCAATTTGATCTAACTTCAAGAACTAGGGTTCAATTGAGGGAGCTTGGTCGCCCCCTGTGTTTTCCTGCGACCAGACACACTTAAGTGTGTGTTTGGTGTGGGTTATTTTGATTTTAATTATTCAAGTTTCTAACTTTACATCTTAGGCCCCTCAATTTTTGTTTTATTTATAATTTAGGGGTTTTCATCCATGGTTTATAAAAGGCTTACTAGTCCATGCTTCTTTATTGTTTTTAAACTAATAATTAACTAGGTTAATTACCCCTAGTTAACTTAGTGAGTCCCAAGAGTTCTAACCCGTTTATTTTAAGTTCCGTCAACTCGGCCCTTTTAACCATTTTATTTCTCGAAAGTTCTTATCCGCTTTTTAATTAATATTAGGATTGTTTATTTAAATCCTAATATTTACCGGGTTACTTTACCACTAACGGTACTTTACCCGTCTTTTAGTATTAACGGGGTTTGATTACCAAACCCGTTTTCGGGGTGTTACAAGTCTACCCCCCTTAAAGAGGTTTCGTCCCCGAAACCTTTCTCACGTACCTTATTAGTTTAGATCATCTGAATCCTTAGTTTTCGGTGATCACTTGAGCATTAATCGCATATAATAATCTTACAAAAAAGTATGGTAATGTGTTTTTAGTTTTAAGGCATATGCGCCTTTCACGTGTAAGGCCTCGTAGGCCTTTACCTTCAACTTGTATTTCTTATTCTGGTCACTTATTTGACCGAGTTGTCATCTAATTACTCGGTCGTATTTATTATTCATAATTTTTACTTCTAGCTAATTTTATATTGACAAGCGCCTTGCGTAAGTCGTAACACTATTTTGACTTCGAATGGTTTTTTACTGGCTAGACTGATTTGTCGCGTCATTTTATACTCCGTTACTCGGGTATATCATATTGCCATCCAGACCTTTTGCGTATTTCTGATTTCATATCTCGTAACTCACGTTACAACGTGGTTAAATTCTATGTCACTTTTAGTGACCGTAGTCACATCACATCTTGTTTAAGTTTATGTCGACTTTTCATTGTCGAAAATCTTTCTTTCAAATGTATCGTTTCACACCTATCGGTGTTAAAACCTATATCCTTTAATATTAACTATTTCCGAGTTCATCTCATAGTATTCATATTTGTTAAAACGTTGTTTCTTACTAAAACTGAATTTTAGTTTAACGTTTTTTCTCTTTAGCTTATGTCAATTTACTCACATCAAGGAAATTGGCAACCAATAATTTATTCCTTTCCATTCTCGTTTTACACGGGGAATCGTAACAAGTTCCCTCACTTTACGCTATTGACCCGTAGGTTCTTTCACATAGCCTCACAGGCTTTTTCCTTAGATTTCCACCTTCTAAGGTAAAACCCCTTCTGTTCGTTTCTTTCTATTCGTGACCCGAGGGTCTTTTGGGTCCCGTAGACCTTATCACTACGTTTAATCCCGTAGGTTATGATGATCCCATAGATCACCTTTTATTCACGTTTATATTCAAATGTATATTTATACATAGATAGCTTCAAGGCATCCCTTGTTATGCTTGGAATCATTTATTTTTGCCTTTGAACTTTAGTTGACCTTGACCGTAGTCTAAGGTTTCATTTGTTTACTTTCGGACTAATCTTCCAACTTTATGACTCCTTACGTCATTTACTCGTCAGTTTGTCCTACTCTTACCATTATCCGGTTCTTACCTGTACCTCTTTACAACCCGTTACCCGGGTTCTTTATCTTAATGTTTTTAACATTCTTGTTTCGCTAGTTTGCGTTTTTCCTATCTACATTCCTTTACGACCCATCACATAGGTTCATTAATATTCCGCGCTTCTATTATTCGGTTTGCGCCTATTTGTACTACCAATTTCTTATACTTTATTTGTCTCGTTTGACTTATTCATGTGAGGTTTTATCACTTATGAACGTCAAACTTCGTTCTTTATTCGGCCCGTTCACTCTAAAATAGTTGAACATAGTTATCAAAATTTATGTTTGCAAATTCTCACCGTCTTTTAGTCATGACTCATATTCCGAGTTTTTTTACTTTCTTTTTCGCGTTCCCGTCTCTCGGTTTACGCATTCACCCACAATCCTACCCGTCCATCGGGTATCTTTACCAAAGTCATCGTCAAGTAACCATTCTTATATGGTTTTAGACATCATCTTAATTTATTTGATCGTCTTAGCGAATTCCATTGCTTTTATTTAGTCAAGTCTTTTATTCTTTTATTCTACATCTTTGACTTGTCTGTGTGAATTTCATCACCTATGACAATCAAACTTTATCCCTTATGCCTTAGCATCCACATTAGTTGGTTTGTATTTTCATTTACTTTAATCTTTGTCTCTTCTTTCGGGCTCGTTATTCTAACGTAATACGCTCCTTGTCATCCGACTTGCGTTTACGTTTACTATCATACATCTTACTTGTTTGACTCATTTGGGTACCATTTAAGTTAGTCCCATTCACCCCGTCCTTACTACATCGGACGTAAATGTGTCCACAACAAGAAGTTCATGGTATCATATGCCACTACTTACTTGGCCAGAGTAAGCGATCAACACATGATACACATGACCTTTTTGTAGTTTTCACATCACACCCCATGTAAGTAACGCCCCTATTTATTTCATATCTCTGATTTCATTTAGTAAAACTCTATTTAATTGCAAAACAACAACCATTAGTTTTACTGGTTTTACTTTTGTACATATAAAATGTTTTCTTTTCTATTGAACTATTATATAATCACATTCGTTAATGTGATCGCTACTTTTCTCAATAGCATTATATTGAGAGTTTTTCACTTGGATAATTACCCCCCGTCCAAGTTTCCATATGAACTAATCCTATTATTTCTTTGTTATTCATCATCGTGAATAACACATGTTTCTATTAAACTTTTCTTGGAAACATCATCCTGAATAGACATCCTATTCAGGTTTTATTAGATATATGCAACCGTCTTTCCCTACGTGTTTGTTGCATATTACTACTTATACGATTAAATTTAAAAGCGTGCACCTGGTAATGCTTGCCCTTACGGGCTTCTCTTGCCGTTAACTTTGTTCGCGATCGTCGCGCGATTTAGGTCCTTAATGAGTATGCTCTACTCGTCATACCTCGGACCGTTCCACCATCATATCGACAATTCGCTCAACTCTCGTCATCTTCATATGCGAGTGTCCTTCAACTAAACATTTACAAAGGTTAGTAATTCCGACATTAATAAACGGCTGTATTGTAATACAAGGCTTTTTACTGCACGTGATTTCGTTAACTATACTAATCATTTTCGTTGGTGTAACGTGTATTACATGATACCCTATGTGTTGTTCACAACACTTTAATCCTACTAAACTATTAACATACATGTACTTACCGGATTTGCGATCAAGCCTCGAACCAAACACACTTACTCTTTTAATCTTGAGCTCTGATTACCAACTTGTAACACCCTTGTTATTATTTTAAAGGTTTTCGTATATATAACGAAAATAAACATGTAATTACGATTAAGGATCCTTAGAAAATACTAGTAATTTAAAACTTTTACAACTTAAAAGTTTACAACATAATTTAATTAAGTTCGTCATTTAAAAGTAACAACGAAACGTCGTGCGGAAGCTTGTTTCTTGATCGTGTTCGGTTCTTCATTTAGCTTGATCGTCCTCCGGTACTAGAAATTTACCTACAACTCATAAAACATGAGTTAGATTAGTCATACGTAGCTTAAAACGTATTTAAACGGGTTCGCAATGCGTATAATATTAAAATAAACATTTTTATTTATTTATGGAACCCGTCGTGTCGCGCGACGGCTCCTTGCTTTTGCCGTCGCGTGGGGCGACGCCCTGTTTTGTCCAGAATTGTTTGTTGCTGAACTGCAGATTCCCAGCTCAAAACTCAAACTTATAATTCACAAAAACGTGCATAATTTTTGTTCTACTTATCCGATTCGCGTGATTCTTTTTCTCACGCGATCGTAATTTAATTCTTCATTCTGTGGAGTTAAAACCTGATATCAAACTACTTAAAAATTCAGAATTTCAAGTTCTCGGCTTGAAATTCCTGTTTAACACTTTTGACCCAATTCGCTTGTTTAACTATAATCTTATTCATACGTACCTGACTCGGATCAACACAAAGACCCGTTTTTAATACCTTGTCTCACTAAATTTTTATATCATAGCATTGATAAATCGTAAGTTGTTTTGTCCTGTAAGCATAAGACTCGACAAACACTTATTAGTCGTAAATTGTCAAATGGTGTCAACATCACCATTTGACCCGTTTGGTCTAAACGACCAACCATTTGCGCTTAGATTGAATGGCACCTATTTACCATTTCATTTAGTAACTATTTCGGATTTTTCACTAATTAGTTAGGTCTCTTACATCCGTTTCTTAAGCGTTTACTCAATTTGGCTTATGCCACTTGGTGTCGTTTTAAACTTCAATTTTAATCCATTTTCACTTGACCAAATCACCGTTTTTCTTCTTTTTAATTCTTTAGGCCTACTTATAAAGTAGCTGTTCGGAAACTCATTATATCTTAGTCTTTTCATGACTAAATTACCAATTCACCTTTTTATATCATTAATCATGGTTTTATCAACTTTATTTGTCCCGACCCCTACCATTTAGCGTCGGAGACCATATTCCGAATATCGTCTTTATCGTATTTACAACTTATAAAATAAATACGTATTCTACAAAAAGGTGTAAGTTTCACTTACCTTGCATCCATGCCACGCTTTTCTTTCCATACTCGCTCCGTTTGACCCGCTTCATCCACAAGCTTCCACTTAGCTTGTTAAGCGCCAAACTATTATCCAATGTTCACAAGGTGGTTAGATTAACAATAATTTAATATGATCTTTCACCTAACACAATCCTATGCATTCATCCGAACACTTAATATAACCACGTTTTACACACAACCAAGTAGACCGCGATTTCATTTAGGCATTTCATATCACTGAAAATGGGCTGTTTTTGGTGACTTGTTTAACCTGTTTACGAGTCTTCAAAAATTATGATTTTTTATGCGGCGTACCTCTCGGAGGGTTAGCCCTTGTGTTAAAATTTCAAATCTAACTCTTTACCAAAAATTCGTAAAAATTTATTTACTAAGCTGCAATCAGATTCGTCACTTCTGACTGCAGCTTACAGAAAAATTCATTTAAAATTCCTCGTTTATCCGATTGACGAAATTCCAATTGGAGATTTTGTTAATCACTTAAAAATATCTACAGTAAAAATTTGAGATCACAACTAAATTCCTAAATTGAGTTATGACATTCGTAATGGGCTGCAAATTCTGCCAGAAAACGCAGTTTGAACCTTCGATACGGAAAAATTCATAAAACGCTCAATTTTCGTAAAAAAAAAATGCGATTCCAGTGGGGTTTTAAAGATATTTCCGGGAATTACATTTTAGACTCAAGAAACACATGTTTTTGTCACGTTTTGTCCATGTTACAGCCAATACAAGTCAGCTGTAAATTCTGATCAGGAGCTATTTGAATTCAGCTTTCAATTAAAGCATGTTCTTGACATCCTAACACTATTTTTTAGCAATCAAAACCCTAAAAACATCTCATACATGAATTTAGTATCAACAAAATTCTAAATTTACTTGAGCTAAGCATGATTTCAACATATACTTGTCTAAGGTTTACTCCTAGACACTACTATGTTCCTTTTTCATCCATATAACAATCATGCATCAACAATTTCCGAATTCTCTAAGTTCATCTGAATTTCAAGTAGATATTTTCTATCAAATTTCACATACCTTATGACCCCCTTGCAATGGAGATCATCAATCTAGGCTCGGATTTCGTTTTGGAATTGATCTTGACCTTCAATTTGATCTAACTTCAAGAACTAGGGTTCAATTGAGGGAGCTTGGTCGCCTCCTGTGTTTTCCTGCGACCAGACACACTTAAGTGTGTGTTTGGTGTGGGTTATTTTGATTTTAATTATTCAAGTTTCTAACTTTACAACTTAGGCCCCTCAATTTTTGTTTTAGTTATAATTTAGGGGTTTTCATCCATGGTTTATAAAAGGTGTCGCAACCCCCGATCCCTGGTTCCCGGGGAACGGGCGGCCGCGAGCCAGATTCGGTGGTATCGTGTATTGTCTGATTTGGCAGCGGAATTTTTCATCAGGACCGTAGTTAGGAAATGTTTATCGGAGTAAAATACCACATTTTCATAACATTAAACAAATGGGTTAAAACCCAAGTTCATAGTACACACGTTTTCATCGGAATAAATCCTATTTATTTAATAAAAACATCTATTTTATTTTTAGATAACTTTATTGCCACTTTTCCAAGCCTTCAGTGCTATCCAGCTGGCTTCTATTTGGCTTTCACATTTTGTTACCTGAAACGCGTTTTAAAAACATTTGTCAGTGGGAAATACTGGTGAGTGAATCTCAGTTTAATCAAGTTTAAATAAAAACAAATCCCAGTGTACAGTATTGAGGGCGATCCCGCAATTATATTTGTTTCCAAGACATAACAATTAACATCCATGGTACTGTCGAACCCGACTTGTGGAAATGTTACTCCTTGACCAGGTGGTAACAAATTTTGTATACAAAACCCCAACATACTCATCATAATTGTATTCTTACAAATACTCAATAACTGTTATTCGCATGGAAAAGTATTTAAGGTTTTGTAAAACAATTAACAAAAAGGTTTACAAAAAATGGATCAACTCACATTGCTGTCTTAGATTTTCCGTAAGGGTTTCCTGGTGATAATCTAAAATTTACACAAATGTACACGTGTTAGTATTAATAACCCATTTTAACATTAGTAATACCCTCCCCGAGACGGCATTCCAATTACTACGTCGGGAAGAACCACGACAGCCATTACGAAACCCTAGATCAATCAGGCAGCGTATCTAATACGTATCCAGGGGTTATAATACTTACAACGGAGCAGAACCTCACTAATTAGGGGGTATAATACCCGTGTATTAGGCCTAATATTCAGAAATTGTGATTGAGAAATGATCGTGAGTGAATTCCAAATAAAATCCGATGCGTTCTATATATAGTTGCTGAACCTGGGTCTCTCGCGGCCGGCGTAATATAAGCCCAGGGCTTACGCGGCCCGCGTCAAAGCTGGGTCAAAGCGTAGCTCATCCGGATCACCAACTAGACTTGACACGATGATGACACGTGTCATCACCGGGCTGCGCCACTATCTTGGGACTCTCGCGGCCCGCGTTAACTTAATGGGGGTCTTACGCGGCCCGCCTTAACTTATAAAATCAACGAAATCAGGTTTTAAACCTCTATACCGCCCGCGTGAAGGTTGGGGTGGGTCTACGCGGCCCGCCTCAGCTCTAGATTTCAATTTTTTTTATTTTTAATACTATTTAATATATTTGAGGCCCATTTTCGCGTAAGGGGTATTTTGGGATATTTTAAAATATACTAGGGTGTCGGAAAAATTATGAGGGTGTCGGTTTATTGAGGATTGTTACATCCTCCCCACCTTGTTTTAGAGCTCGTCCTCGAGATCTACTAGAACAAGTGTGGATATTTCCTTTGCATTTCAGATTCAAGCTCCCATGTATACTCAGGTCCTCTTTTGGAGTCCCACTTCACTTTGACCAAAACTAATCTCTTATGTTTGAGGTTCTTGACTTTCCTGTCTTCAATTTGTAGAGACCTCTCTACAAACTTGAGTTGTTCATTTACCTCTATATCCTTAATAGGTACTATTTGCGATTCATCAGCTAAACACTTCTTGAGATTAGATACATGAAATACATCATGTATTCCTGTCATTTCCTCTGGCAGTTGTAGCTGATAGGCTACAAGTCCTATTCTTCTAATAATCTCAAAAGGTCCAATATACCTGGGACTTAGCTTCCCTTGTTTGATGAATCTTACTACTCCTTTCCAAGGAGAGACCTTCAACACTACTTTATCTCCTACTTGAAATTCCAATGGTTTGCGTCGGTTATTAGCATAACTCTTCTGTCGATCACGTGCTGCTTTCAGTCGTTCCTTGACTTGAATGATCTTTTCAGTTGTTTCTTGCACTATCTCAGGTGCAGATAGTTGCTTCTCCCCAATTTCTGCCCAACAGACTGGGGTTCGGCACTTTCGTCCATAAAGTGCTTCGAATGGTGCAGCATTGATACTTGTATGATAACTATTATTATAAGAAAATTCTATTAAAGGTAAGTGATCGTCCCAATTACCTTCGAAATCAATTACACAAGCTCTAAGCATGTCCTCCATTGTCTGAATTGTCCTTTCGCTTTGTCCGTCCGTTTGAGGATGATAAGTTGTGCTCAGATTTAACTTGGTTCCCATGGCTTTTTGGAAACTTAACAAAAAATGAGAGGTAAATCGGCTATCCCTATCAGAAACAATTGATAAAGGAATTCCATGTAATGAAACGATTTCATTTACATATAATTTAGCTAACTGTTCCATACTAAAAGTTTCTTTCATTGGTAGGAAATGAGCTGACTTGGTTAGTCTATCTACAATCACCCGGATTGTATCATTACCTTTCTTTGTTTTGGGTAACTTAGTAACAAAATCCATTGTTATTAATTCCCATTTCCACACTGGTATTTCTAATTGTTGTAACAAACCTGAGGGTTTCTGGTGTTCAGCTTTAACTTGTGAACAAGTTAAACATTTAGAAACATAGGGTGCTATGTCCTTCTTCATTCCTATCCACTAGAAATTTTTCCTTAAATCCTGGTACATTTTGTCACTTCCTGGGTGCATCGTATACTTAGAATTATGGGGTTCTTCTAATATACGATGACGTAGATTTCCTAATTTAGGTATCCACATTCTCTTTTTATGGAATCTCCAAATTCCATCTGTTCCTTGTTCTAATTCTTTAATCATACCTTTTAGTTTTTAGTATCATCCTTGATTACCGATTCTTGTGCTTCTCTTATCTGATCATTTAAATCTACTTGCAAATTTAATTTAAGAGAACGTACCCTTTGTGGCTTTTCATGATACTTTCGACTTAAAGCATCTGCCACTATATTCGCTTTTCCTTCATGATACTGGATATCACAATCATAGTCACTAAGCATCTCCATCCAGCGTCTTTGTCTCATATTCAATTCCTTTTGCCCAAAACCATACCTTAAACTCTTATGATCTGTGAATATTGTAAACTTACTACCATAAAGGTAATGTCTCCAAATCTTAAGGGCAAAAATTATAGCTCCTAACTCTCGATCATGGGGTGTGCAGAATTCATTTCGAATAATTCTCTTTGTTGTCTAGATGCGTAAGCTATAACCTTTTGACGTTGCATTAATACACATAGGGGTGTGCAGAATTCGTTTCGAATTCGAAAAATTCGAAATTCGTTTAAATTCGATTCGATTATCAAGAATTCGTTTCGATTATAAGAATTCGAATTCGATTCAATTCGAGTTAAGTAAATCGAATACGAATTTATGATTTCAAATTCGATTCGAAATTCGAATAAAAATTATACATTTTATTTATTATTTTTATACATAATACATATATATCTTTTATTAGGCTATACTATAAATTATGTTCAAATTTTTTTCCAAGTATTAAAATTACCCATTACAAAACCCACTACATGGCCCATAACTAAAACCTAAGTAACAAATCTAACAATAGATTTCCAAGCGTAAAAATATTAACTTGTAATGTGGAGTGATTATTCCCGACTTCTCGTTTTGAATTTTAGACTTATGGTACTTTATTTGGAACTTTTTAATATGATATCGTGCTTTATGGCTGCTTTAAAATTTATGTTTCATTTTGAAAATTTTTTACATGTTTTTAAAGAGTCTGAATTAAATCGAATTTATTCGAATTCGATTCGAATTTTTAATCGAATACGAATTGGGTCTTTTATTCGAATACGAATTCGAATCGAATTCGGTAGGTTTTATTCGAATTCGAATCGAATACGAATTCAAGGAAAAAGAAAAATTATTCGAATAATTCGATTCGAATAATTCTAAAATTCGATATTCAATTCGATGAACACCCCTAAATACACATCCATAACCTAACTTAGAAGCGTCACAATAGACTACAAAGTCTTCAGTTCCTTCTGGTAACGCTAATATGGGTGTATTAGTTAATCTTTGCTTAAGAATTCTAAAAGCTTCTTCTTGTTTTGGTCCCCATTCAAACTTAATGGATTTACAGGTTAACTTAATTAAAGGAATGGCTATTCTAGAAAAATATCGAATAAATCTTCTATAATAACCGGCCAATCCTAAGAAACTTCTAACCTCGGTTGGTGACTTAGGGGTTTTCCATTTAGTAATCGCCTCGATTTTTGTTTGATCCACATGGATTCCTTCATGATTCACTAAATGTCCAAGAAACTGTACCTGTTCTAACCAAAACTCGCACTTTGAAAATTTAGCATAAAGCTTTTCCTTTCTTAATAAACTCAAAAGTGCGTGCAAATGCTTTGCATGATCCTCTTTACTCTTAGAGTAAATTAGAATATCATCTATGAAGACAATTATGAATTTATCCAAATATGGCTTACATATTCGGTTCATCATATCCATAAATGCGGCTGGGGCATTGGTTAAACCAAATGGCATGACAGTAAATTCATAATGACCACACCTTGTTCTGAATGCGGTCTTAGGAATGTCCTCTTCCTGTACCTTTAATTGATGATATCCTGACCTTAAATCGATTTTAGAGAAAAATCGAGCTCCTTGCAGTTGATCGAACAGATCATCAATTCTCGGTAATGGGTACCGATTCTTAATCGTGACTTTGTTCAATTCACGGTAGTCAATGCACATACGCATTGATCCGTCCTTCTTTTTAACAAATAGTATCGGCACTCCCCATGGCGACGAACTTGGTTGTATGAATCCTTTTTCCAGCAATTCATATAATTGTTTCTTCAATTCCTGCATTTCTGTGGGTGCCAAACGGTAAGGTGCTTTGGCAATTGGTGTTGTTCCAGGCTGTAGGTGAATTCTGAATTCAATTTCTCTGTCTGGTGGTAGTCCTGGTAATTCCTCTGGAAATACTTCTGAAAATTGAGACACTACTGGAATGTCTTTTAGTTCTTTTCCTTTAGTGTTAGTGATTATGGAAATCAAATACACTATAGAACCTTTTCTTATATAACTTGCAATTTTCATCACAGAGATGAATTTTGTGGATCTAGATGGTTTATCTCCTTTAATTGTGATCATTTTACCTTTTGGTGAATTTACTTGGATTGCCTTTTGATCACATAAAATACTGGCTTTATTGGCTATTAACCAATCCATTCCTAATACAATATCAAATCCCGTCAGATTCATGGGATAAAGGTTTGCCATAAACTTTTGATTTAAAATTTCTATTCTTGCTCCCTGCAAGATTTCAGAAATCCTAACAGTTTCTCCATTAGCTGTCTCTACTAGACATTCTTGTGGTAGTTTAGTTAATGACTGATTTAGAAGTTTGCAAAACGAAGTATTAATAAAACTTTGGTTTGCACCAGAGTCAAATAATACCTTAGCAAAGACATCATTAACTAATGTAACGGGAGATTAATACTGGTTCAGGTGATGCAAGGGTTGGCACTATTCTAGCATATTCAAAGAATGTGGTAATATAACCCTTACTATCTACCCCAGTCATCCTAAGGTTCAGAAACTTATTAGCTATCTGTTCCTTTTCATTGGGAGGGCAGAATTTCCTTTCTACCATATTCTTAAATTCCTCCCATTCCATGTTGTATACCCTATCACTTCCTCTTGACTGGAGGATAGTGTTCCACCATTCTAAGGATGAGTTTTTAAACAGATTAGAAGCAAACATTATTTTGTCTTCTTCAGCACACTTGCTTATTTTTAAAACAGCCTCAATTTTCTCTATCCAACGTAGAGCTGCAATAGGTCCTTCATTGCCCGAGAATTCTATTGGTTTGCAGGACCAGAATTCCTTGTAAGAACAACCATAAAGCATGGTTCTTCTTCTTTTGGGAATGGGCACTTGAAGTACAGGGCTATTGTTCACGCTGTGTTCTGGTTCAATTGGACGCTTACTGCTATGCTTACTTTTATTATTCGCTTCTTGAATAGTTTGAATAATAAATGGCATTGCATCTATAATTCCTTGTGCCACTATGTGTTGAACGACACTATTATCCATTTGATTTCAATTGTTATTGATGCTCGGATTCTCATTAACCACGTTAATGTTACTCTGGTAATCGTTATTCAGATTTCCTTGATTTCCTTCATCGGCTATCTGAAGTTTAAACATTTACCCTGTATTAATATCACAAAATAATATTAATATAGTCAATCACATGACACGCATCTTTGTCAAAAGCGTCGATCATTGTGACTTATACTCTATTCATCTACTATTATGCATCTATTACACACTAGTACTGAATATAAAAATTACAATACCTGTTGGGATTGAACCCTATTAGAGGAACAGATAATGTAAAGCCAAAACTGGATCAATGCAGTGGATCCAGAATAAGCAGACGTTTACAGTTGGTTCATGCAAATCTCTCCCCTTGAAAGTGGTTTCATATCTGCTGACCTCCTATCTGCTGATCATACTAAGTGCTGACCTACAACTGCTGCTTTATATCTACTGACCAAAGTCAAAGACTGATGGAAGACCAAAGCTCTGTTGACTCTATCTACTGCCTTGGGTCAAGTACTGCTGATCCGGACAAGCACTGCTGGGTTCACAGCAGTGGAAGGATGCAGCAGCAGTTTAAGTGTCTTTTATGTAATGTAATGTAATAGCAGTAGTTTAGTACATCAGTATTTATAGATCAGTAGTTAGAGTTTGTTAGGAGGTTAGATGTCACTTTCATGGTGACGTCAGCTAAGATGCTCAGTGGTTTGCAAGTGCTTATAAATAGTTCAGTACTTTGTACTGTTCTATTAGCTCTTTTGATCAATCGTCTTCTTTGCACGAACAAACTACTGAGCTCTGGCTGAGGGGGAGTTTGCATTCTTACATCAATCATTGTAATCGTTGTTGAAACAAATTCAATCATTCGGTTCTTTGTGAAAAGATGTTTGATAAAAGTATTACTCTCGTTTGATTGTATGCAAAGTTTGCTTTCATCTTATTTCCGCTGCACAACTCTTTCATTTCCATCTTAATTTCAAACGTAAAATACAATAAAAAAGAAACTCAGATCCAACAATTGGTATCAGAGCTTGGACAGTCAAATTTGATTTAACAATCATTTTGACGTAAATAGTTCAGCTCATAATAGTTGATACTGATCGTTTGTTCGTCCGTTGAAAAACAGAGCAAGGATAAATCACCATTAAAGTTGATTTCTCAGTGTCTGTAAAACAACAAGAATGACGTCACAATCTCAGGATGATAAAAACAACATCGGCTCACTTTTTAAACCACCTATGCTAAAAAGAAATGAGTACAACATCTGGCAGAGGAGGATGGGTCACATCCTCGCTCAACAAAGCACAGGTTGTTGGAGGTCTGTCACCTTTGGTCCTCATGTTCCTTCAGTGCCTAGCGCTGAAGATGCTAAAAAGTTCGTTCCAAAACCAGTTGAAAATTACACCGAAACTGATTTTCAAAAGATCGAACTAGATGCTAAAGCGTTTAGCATCATAGCATCAGCGCTGCCCAATGAAATATATGCTGGACTGTTACACTGTAACAGTGCCAAAGAATTGTGGGACACACTTAAGGAACAGTTTGGAGGTACTGAAGAAGTCATAGAAAACAATAGGGAAATCCTGAACCAACAGTACGAAACGTTTTGTCATGTTAGAGGTGAATCACTGACTCAACAATTTGAGCGGTTTAGTTGTCTCATCAGTGAACTGAGGCTTGTTAATACCACTTTTACAAACTCAACTCAAAACAGCAGGTTCCTCAGGTCACTGCCCGAAAAATGGGACACTATAGCCTTTGTCACCAGAAATTCACCTGAGTTCAAGGATCTGACCTTGACCCAACTCCATGGTCGACTCCTGACCTACGAAAGGGAGTTGAACCAGAAAAGGAAGTTACAAGAGTCAGGAAAAGCCGTTGATGATTATACATTCGGTAACACTGCTCTTTTGGGTCAAGAAGAATCTGGGAGCAGTGGTAAGGACCAGGGTTATGACCATTTCATTGACATAACTGCTGGAGCTAACTTTAACAACCCTGATCCTCACTCTGCAAGTTATGCATTCACTGCAAACGAAAACCAGATGTCAGATAATTTAAGCTTTGAACTAAATGATTTGCAACATTTTGACCCCACTGATTTAGAGGAAATGGACATCCTGCACCAACTGGCTTTGCTAAGTGTTAGAACTAGCAAGTTCTACAAAAGAACAGGGAGAAAATTCCCAGGTTTGCATGGGAATCTAAGGGTTGGGTTGGATAAATCGAAAATCAAGTGCTACAAGTGTAATAGGTTGGGACATTTTGCAAGGGAATGTAGGAGTCAAAATACTGGTCCCATAATTACTCATCCTAGCTCAAATCCTAGACCTCAAAACCAAAACACTGTACATTATGCCCAATATGCCCCAGCAGCACAAGTGAACACTGCTCACTATGCTGCTGCCCCTGTGCCAGTACATTATGTCCAAACTACTGTTCCACAAATCCAATATGTTCAAACCCCTGTTCCACAGGTACAAGTGCAACCTGTTGCACCTCAAACCACTGCTCCAGCAGCAACACAACCAGATCAACAAAGCTTTTTCACTCAAGGGTTTGTTGACTGGAGCAGTATGCCTGATGATCTTTGTGATGAAAATTTTGCACTCTATGCTTCTAATGATTCTTCACATGATGAGTTTTGTTTGATGGCACTAGAGTCAATACAGGAGGGGGTTGAAGCTGAGGAGGAACAGCAGTACTCTGAAACAGTGGAAGAGGTGATTGAAGCAGTGATTACTGCTGTGGCTGATGAAGTACTGTTGGAAGAAAGTTCAGGTACTCTGATTGAACCAATGCTAGATCCATGGTCCATAGAGGACAAAGAAGAAGAGAAAGAAGAAAAGGCTGGTGAAACGAAGGTAAGAGCTGATGATGATAAAGATCATCAATGTGATTGTGCAATGATGGCAGCTGCCAAGGTATCTCCTCAAGTTCTTGAAAAACTGTGTTCAGACAATTGCATAATTGCTTTTGCTAACATCAAAGAGGTGAATGAAAACCTTCGGGATAAAATCTTAACTGATGAGGTCAAATTTGAAAGCTCTTTAAAAGAACTTAAAAACAAATTGACTGAAAAAGAAAAAGAAATCAGCTGTTTAAAAGAAGAGCAAAGTATAACCAAAACCCAACTTCAAACTATGGTAGAAAAATACCAAGTTTGCAAAAAGGAGTTGGAGTCTGCCCAGATTACTTGTGAAAGATGGGTGGAATCCTGCAAAGGATATGAGGTTATGCTTGAAAAACAGAGAAAAAGCAATGTGAAGTTTGGGGTTGGGTATAGAAAATATGATGATGAAAACACTGCTTTTGAAAACTCTGTTCAAACCACTGATGAAGCTACTGTGCTTATCCCCACAAACAAGGATGGCCAAGAAGTGAAAATCACTGACAAACATGGAAACAAAATCACACTTAACAGACCAATGGGCTCCTCCACTTTCAAGGAGCTTGAAGATCATCAGTTTAAACCAAAATGGTCTGATGAGTGTGATATTCTTGAAAATTTCAAGCCTATTGACTTTACATCAATTGATGGTGCTAAAGCTCCAAAAGCTAAAGTCATACCTCTCAAAGATATCCCAGCAGTGGTTAAAACCTCTGCTGCAAAGGAATCTGAAAAGAGAAAGAAGAAAGAAAAAATTGATAACTTGTTTTGTGAATTCTGTGAGAAAAGGAATCATCTAACAAAAGACTGTTTCCACTTAAAAGCTTATGATCTAAACAAAACAAGTGTCATTGTTTCAGCAGAAAGCTGCATTGTTTGTGGGAAAACAAACCACAAAACTCAAGCATGTGTGTACCTCAAAAACTTTGATGTGAAAAAGAATGAGTACATGGCTAAAACATCCTTGAGTCCACCATCATCCTCATCATCTGTCAAATTCACCAAGAAACAACCACTGTTTGTGCCAGTACAAACAGCTGTCACAAAACAGCTGAACCAAACATCTGTCAAAAGAGATGTTCAGGTTACTGATGCACCCCCTGCCAATCAGTTCAAAAAGGGCAGAGAAAAACAGTCTTACCAAAGGATTCCACACGTTTATGAGGCCTACAAAAGGCCCTCTAAACCCAAAGTGAACAGGCATCCTTTTGGTTACCAGCAGATGATAGGTCAGGACCCACAACAGTGGTTAGAGAAACACTGTCCTAAAACAGTTCAAACCCCTGACCTAACCACTGTCCATCATCTTGCATCCATTCCAGACACTGTTGAGACCCCATCCAAAGCCTTGTTGGCTTTGGAGACCTTAATGAACTAATCCTTTTACTTCATGCGCAGGGAGCTTCTGCATGCTTTGATAGTCTTTGGTATGTAGATAGTGGAGGCTCCAGGCACATGACAGGATGTAAAGCCCTCCTCAAAGACTTTAAAATCCATGGTGGGGGTGATATATCTTTTGGGAATAATAGTAAAGGGAAGGTTCTGGGATCTGGTACAGTGCAATCTGGAAATGTAAAGTTTGAAAATGTCAATCTAATAGACAATCTAAAATTCAACCTTCTGAGTGTGTCCCAAATGAGTGACAAGGGATTTGGTTCATTCTTCACAAAAGACTGTTGTAGGATTGTTGGACCAGAAATGGTCAAAAAGATTGAAGCAATAATTAAATCTGGTCATACTAAACTTGTTGCTCAAAGAAGTGGCAATGTTTATGTTGTTGACATGTCAAAAGAGTGTCCCAGAGCTGATGCCTGTCTGTTCTCAGCTGCCTCTAACAAAGAGACAGAACTTTGGCACAGAAGGCTGGGACACACAAATCTTAAGACAATCACAGAAATTTCAAAAAATGGTTTGGTGAGAGGCCTACCACAAAAATTGTTTTCATGTCCTGAACATTGCATTTCCTGTTTAAAAGGAAAACAGCATAAAAGTTCTTATAAGTCCATTGAAGAGTCCAAAACAACCCAGTGTCTGCAAATGCTACACATGGATTTGTTTGGCCCAGTTCAAGTCATGAGCCTTAAAAAGAAAAGATATTGTTTGGTTATTGTTGATGACTTTTCTAGGTTCACATGGACTTTCTTCTTGCACTCAAAAGATGAAACTGCAGGCATTTTGCAAGACTTTGTAATACAGGTTGAAAAGCAATTTGACCTTCCAGTAAAAAGCTTCAGGAGTGACAATGGCACAGAATTCAAAAATAGGGAGTTGGATGCCTTCTGTGTGAAGAAAGGGATTGTAAGGCAGTACAGCATCCCAAGAACACCAGAGCAGAATGGGGTAGTGGAAAGGAAGAACAGAACTCTGATTGAGGCTGCCAGAACCATGCTTGCAGACTCAGGTTTGCCTTTAACTTTCTGGGCAGAGGCAGTAAACACTGCTTGCTATGTTCAGAACAGAGTTTTAATAAACCCCAGGCACAAAAAGACTGCCTATGAAATTCTGTATAAAATTAAACCACTGATCTCATATTTCAAAGTGTTTGGCTGCCCATGCTTTATTCTGAATTTAAAAGATTCCATTTCAAAATTTGCAGCCAAAATTGATTGTGGTTATCATCTGGGATACTCAACCACTGCCAAGGCCTACAAAGTGTTTAATACACGAACCAAGGCAGTGGAGGAGACTTTGAATGTTAAGTTCAATGAACTTTCATCAATGAAAATCCCAGCAAATCCTGCAGATCTGTTTGATCTTGAAAAATTTACTTTTGAAAATACTGTTGTCAAGACTAACAGTGCAGGTCCATCAGAGGATACAACACCAGACTATGGGTATGAAATCATCATCCCTCAAAGGTCTGCCACAAAGGGAAAAGCATCAGCTGTTCAAAACAGTTGTCAAAGCTCTACCACTGCTACCACAACAATTGTTGACCAAAGTAGCCCATCAACCACTGCTTCCACATCCTCAAACACTGCTGACAAAAGTCCTCAAACAGTGGATAAAAGCCAGCAGTTGTCCACCTCATTACCTCCTATTCCACCACCTTTTGAAACCACTGCTGGATCATCAAAGTCCCCAGCAGTGGTTAGCTCAGATGATACACATTTGCAGCCTTCACCAACCAATGTCATCATACCATACCAAGGAGATTTAATCTTCTTGAGATCTCATCCACCTGATCAAATCATTGGCAACATAAATGAAGGGGTGCTCACAAGAAGCCAAACCCAAAACATTTGTCTTTTTGCTGGTTTTCTATCACTCCATCAGCCAGTCAAGTACCAAGAGGCACTGAAAGACAACAGCTGGGTAGAAGCCATGCAAGAGGAGCTCCAACAGTTTAAAAGACAACAAGTATGGGAGCTTGTACCACTGCCAGAAGAGGTTAGTCCCATTGGCACAAAGTGGGTCTTCAAGAACAAAACTGATGAAAGGGGTATTGTTGTCAAGAATAAAGCCAGGCTTGTGGTTCAAGGTTACAGACAGGAAGAGGGGATTGATTATGATGAAACATTTGCCCCTGTTGCAAGATTAGAAGCAATTAGACTGTTCCTGGCCTTTGCTGTCAACCACAATATGAAGGTGTTTCAAATGGATATCAAAAGTGCTTTCCTCTATGGTACAATTCAAGAAGAGGTGTATGTTTGTCAACCTCCAGGTTTTGAAGATCCATTTTATCCAGATCATGTCTACAGGCTAAACAAAGCCTTGTATGGCTTGAAACAAGCACCAAGAGCCTGGTATGAAACTCTTTCCAACTTCCTACTCTCAAATGGTTTCAAAAGAGGTACCATTGATAAAACACTATTTTTAAAATGGAGAGGGAAGGATTTAATGATTGTCCAGATTTATGTGGATGACATTATTTTTGGAAGCACATGTAACTCAATGTGTGAAGAGTTTAGAGAACTCATGACAGCTGAGTTTGAAATGAGTGCAATGGGTGAGCTGCAATGCTTTCTTGGTCTCCAAGTACAGCAATTGCAAAATGGAACTTTCATTCATCAAAGCAAATATGCTAAAGAACTTCTAACCAAATTTGATATGAATGATTGTAAACCATGCAGCACACCCATGGCAACAAATAAGCTGGTCATGTCTGATGAAAAAGATGAGCTGATTGACCAAACACTTTATAGAAGCATGATTGGGTCTTTATTGTACCTAACTGCATCTAGACCAGACATCATGTTTGCAACATGTGTCTGTGCAAGAAGTCAATCAGCTCCCAGAAAATCAAATCTCATTGCTGTAAAAAGGATCTTCAGATACATAAAAGGTGCTCCCACACTTGGTATCTGGTATCCAGCTAATGGGAACATCAAGCTTTCAGGTTTCTCAGACAGTGACTTTGCTGGATGTCACACCACAAGGAAGTCCACATCAGGAGGGTGCCAGTTTCTAGGTGACTGCTTAGTTTCTTGGCAAAGCAAAAAGCAAGCAGCTGTTTCGACATCTACTGCTGAAGCTGAATACATTGCTGCTGCAAGCTGTACAGCCCAACTCCTGTGGCTTCAAAATCAGTTGCTGGATTTTGGTATCACTGCCTTAAAGACACCACTCATGTTGGACAGTCAGGCAGCAGAAAATATCATCAAAAATCCAGTTTCCCACTCAACCACCAAACATATCGACATCAGACATCACTTTGTGAGGGACTGCTATGAAAAAGGTTTGATTTCTCTGCATCATGTCCCAACTAAAGACCAGCTGGCTGATGTGCTCACAAAAGCACTTGATACAGCCACTTTTGAAAGTCTGGTCTCTAGGATTGGGATGCTGAACATGGAATAACCAGCAACATCTTGTTTTTCTATGAATAAAAGCAACAAAATGTTTTCAGAAAATCAAAACTCCATCCTTAAAAATAGTTAAAAATGAAATTTTTTTTCATTAAGTCCTTAAAAGTCTGCCACTAACCACTGATTGTTCAAAAGTCTGCTATACTTCAAAAGTCTGTCCACTGCTGAAAGTCAACCCCTGCTCTCTCATTATTTTGATAAACTCTGTTGTTCAAAAGCAGTGTCTTATCCACTGATATGCTATCCACTGATAGTAAAAATCATCCACTGCTTTCATACCACTGCCTTCATCAGTCACTTTCAACAAAAGTACTGTCCTTCACTTTCAACAGGGGTTGTCACGTGGACAGTACATATTGGTCAGACCTTTTGTAACGGCTGCCACCTCAGCATTCACTTTCTTTCCTATAAAATCCCCCACTCACCACCAAAACAGGGTTTTACTGTCGAATTGAATTCTTAAAAATTCTCTTCTCAAAGCAGTTTTTCTTCACATTTCTTCACAAATTTCTTCGATCATTCATCCTCAAAATGATAAAATCAAAGAAATCTTCAAAACCCTCATCCAAATCTTCATCGCAAACAGCCTCTCAAAAGGCAATCTCCACTGAAATTCCACACAAACCATCTCACAATCTCCTGGGTATTCTCACAAAACCAGGAACCACAAAAGATTTCGATTCCATCATTGATCTCATGGCAAAATCAAGGTACAAAACCTTGATTACTGCCGATGCACCAATCTATTTGGCGACCCAAAGGGAGTTCTGGAAAAATGCAACCCTTGAAAAACAAGGCGACACTGCAACCACCATAAACTCTTTTATAAAGGGTAAAGCTGTCCAAATCACGCCACAATCCATTTCAGAGGTCTTTCAACTCGGTGATCAGGAAGGTAAAATTTCTTTCACTAAAAACGAGTTAAAAATTGACTTCATTGAGCGAGGGTATGAAGCCACAATGATGAAGAAAATAACCTTAGAAAAAGGTTATTTTCCTTCTGCAACCAGATTTTTATTTCATACCCTCCTACTATGTGTTTCAAATAAAACCACTTCTTTTAATGAAATCCCTTTAAAGATTCAAAATCTGGGATATGCTATTCTTCAAGGAGAAAATTTTAACTATTCTCGGGAAATTTTTAAAGATTTGGTTCATAATGTTGAAACAAAATCATTCTTACTGTTTCCAAGGTTTTTAAGTTACTATTTTTCAAAGAAATTCAGTAAGGATGATTTAACTATAATAAATCAGGGTGCTCCTACTCAAATAAACAGTTTATCTACTGAAACTTTTTCAAGGATGTTAGCACCCTGCAAAACACAAGCAGAGGTGCCTGAGCAGATTTTAGTAGTTACAACTGCTCCTCAGGTATCTGCTGCTGAGCCCACTGCTCAAGGTGATCAGAGCAGCAGCACAACTGCTTTGAAACCCACACCTACAATCACCAAAAAGCCACCAAAAAGAAAAACACAAAAACCCCCCCAAAACCCTCAAAAAGGCATCTCTGGAGGATGAGATACCAGAGCTTCTGCCAGTGACAACACAAAAGTCACAAGAATCCACTGCTGCTTCTTCCTCACAGCAGTTGGTACAAATATCTCCACCCATAACCAAAACTCCTCCTGTTTCTTCACAAAAAGAACAGGTTGTACAAATAGGGTCTCCACATCATGATGCTCTGGAAACACTCGTTTCTATCATCCACAGTCCAATGCCCGGGACACATCCTACTTCTACACCAACCATCACATCCACATTTCCCTCACCAATAAAACCACTGTTGGATGCAATTGATTTGAACCAGGCATTATCCAGTCCTTCTCAATCACCTATTAATGAGAATATACCTCAACAACTGGCTGGGTCTGATGTATCAATCTTTGCTAACCCACCAACACAACCTGAGGAGGTTACACCCCTTGAGTTACAAGTAACTCTTGGTGGTAATCCAAGTGAAGCAGCCACTACAACTGTTACACCCACTGGGTTACATTTGGACAGTGGTTACATTCATAAGACTTCCTTGGAGGCAATTCCTTTTATAGCACCTCTGTCAACCACCAGTGGATTTATTTATCCTACTGGCAACATCAAAAGGTTGTCAAGTGTTGAAGGAAGAAGACCCCAGTACCAAGAAAAAGGGGCATCAGTGGTTAATGTTTGGAGTATATTCCCTACATCTACCACAGATAAAACCACTGCTAGTGGGAAATCAGATGATCCCATTAATTTGGGTGATGGTTTAAAGTACCAGAAATTGACGGATCGTATTGCAAAGCTTGATAACTCTGTTGCAGAACTCAAAGATATGCTACAACAGGTGTTACAAGTTCAGAAGGTACAAACAACTGCTGTTCCACCTCAAGCACATGCTCCACAAAGGACACCTGCTACAAATGAGCTCTGGAATCTATTTCAATCTTTTCTCCACCAACAAGCACAATTAGCAGATCAGCAACATGAAAAACATGTCCAACAGCTGAGAAATGCAATGGAGTCAAGATTCAAGAACACTCAGGCTGACTTAAAGGCTCTCAAAACTCAGATCTTGCACACCACTGGCACTGCTCCTCCAAACATACGTTTTATTTATGACCTCCCAGAAGATAATGCCAAAAAGGGGGAGAAAATTAAGGAGTGGAAAAGGAAGGGTATAGAAGATGGTCTTTATCTTGAACCAGAGAATTCAAACATGACCAAAAAGATCCCTTTGCCAGATGGTAGCAAGAAGATTAATGTGACAACAAATGCACTAGCAGAAGCAATTGCAAGTGTAAAGAAAGATAGAGAGGCCAAAAGGAAAGCCAGGGTGGACAGAATGGATCATCCAGATCAGGGTACTTCTGGGTCAAGGGATCATGAAAATCCTGTTGAGGAAAAGAAGAAGCCTACTCGAAAAGTGAGGCAACCCAAATCCATTCCTATCAGACGTTCAAAGTCTGCTCAAAAACCACCACACAAAACAGCTGATGCATCAGGAGTTACAAAAACTACTGCTTGCCAAACAGTTGTTCCATCAACACACACCACATCAACACACACAACATCCACTGCTTTACCATCATCACCACCAAAAACAACACCTGCTGACATACAGCAGAAGACAGCAGATGTTATAACATCTGTTGTAATGACAACAGTGGTTGAAACACCAGTTGTTTCAACAGCTGTTAGTCAATCACAATCCACTGCCTATACATCTACCACCACTGTTCCATCCAAAGCATCATCAGTCCCTCCTACAAAAAGGAGAAGACTAGTTCTCAAAGATGATGACAATTCACCATCACCAACATCTTCAAAATCTTTAGCTCTTGTCACAATACCAAAACCTGTTCCTCTCTCTTCAGTTCCAATGTACAAGCCCTTACCTCCTGCAGGTGTTCAATTTCCTCTTGAACTAGCAGCTGTTAGAGATGAAATAAAATCCTTCTACTATGAGGATGACCCTGCCAAAAGGAGGTTGCCATCAATAAAAGGATATCCTTGGCCTAAAAATGTTGATGAATACTTGGAAATCAAAGCCAAGCAAGCAGAGGATATTTCAAAAAGAAACACACAAGGGAAGTCTGACAAAGAAATCTCAAGAAATTATCAATATTTGCTCACACAAGTCAGATCCCTGGAGCAATTTGCAAAAAATGTTAGTCAACAAATTTCTGAAAGAGCAGCTGAATCTCTGAAGAAAGACTACATTGAAAGCATCATGGTTCACAAAAAGTACAAAGGAGAGAGATATATGTACAAAGAGTGGACTGTTCCTGAGCTTGAAGATGAAGCTACAAGAATTCAAGACATGATAAAAAGGAAGGTCACTCACACTCCTCCTAACTGGGCAAAATTTAGAAAGAATGTACCTGACAAACAGGAAGAGCTGAAGAGGATGAAAGAGGAATTGGTAGCAGCTGATTATGGTAACAAAAGACAAGTTGCTAGATGGAAAGAAGATATGGTCAGGGCTACTTACAAAAAGTTGGAACAATTAAGAAAGAAAGATCCCACAGTTCCTCAAAAGCCTGACTATCCTGAAGCAGCGGTTTCAAAAAGACCTTCAAAGCTGCAAATCAGGAGATCCACAGCTCCAGTTGGTGCTACCATCTACAAAAGAAGGCCACACAAACAACTGATTGCTGAAACCATCAAAGAGTTAATGGAAGGTGAAGACCTTGGAAAAGAGGGTATAAAGAAAATGATCATGGAAACTCTTGGTTTGGATCAAACTGCAAGTACTGCTCAGCCAGTCATGAATAGGCCAGCCTCTCCAAATACTTCTGCAAATAAACATCTCCCAAGAAACCCACCAGGCTCAAAAATACAAAAGTGGGAAACTGACAAACAGACCTGCGTATTGACTTTGCTCAGGTCTGGTGGAGGAGTGGAGAAAATATCAAGGGAACAAGCTCTTGGCCTGAGTCTTGAAGATTTGCAGGATCTCCTTGATCTTCCACTCAGCAGGGATGATGAAGATACAGATGCCCTTGACTTTGAACTACAATTCAAAGGTCAGATAAGGGAGCTGTTGTTGAGGCAATAAAGATTTCCACAAATAATGAAGAGTTTTGGCATTATCTGTTCCAGGGGGAGATTGTTGGGATTGAACCCTATTAGAGGAACAGATAATGTAAAGCCAAAACTGGATCAATGCAGTGGATCCAGAATAAGCAGACGTTTACAGTTGGTTCATACGCATTGATCCGTCCTTCTTTTTAACAAATAGTATCGGCATTCCCCATGGCGACGAACTTGGTTGTATGAATCCTTTTTCCAGCAATTCATATAATTGTTTCTTCAATTCCTGCATTTCTGTGGGTGCCAAACGGTAAGGTGCTTTGGCAATTGGTGTTGTTCCAGGCTGTAGGTGAATTCTGAATTCAATTTCTCTGTCTGGTGGTAGTCCTGGTAATTCCTCTGGAAATACTTCTGAAAATTGAGACACTACTGGAATGTCTTTTAGTTCTTTTCCTTTAGTGTTAGTGATTATGGAAATCAAATACACTATAGAACCTTTTCTTATATAACTTGCAATTTTCATCACAAAGATGAATTTTGTGGATCTAGATGGTTTATCTCCTTTAATTGTGATCATTTTACCTTTTGGTGAATTTACTTGGATTGCCTTTTGATCACATAAAATACTGGCTTTATTGGCTATTAACCAATCCATTCCTAATACAATATCAAATCCCGTCAGATTCATGGGATAAAGGTTTGCCATAAACTTTTGATTTAAAATTTCTATTCTTGCTCCCTGCAAGATTTCAGAAATCCTAACAGTTTCTCCATTAGCTGTCTCTACTAGACATTCTTGTGGTAGTTTAGTTAATGACTGATTTAGAAGTTTGCAAAACGAAGTATTAATAAAACTTTGGTTTGCACCAGAGTCAAATAATACCTTAGCAAAGACATCATTAACTAATGTAACGGGAGATTAATACTGGTTCAGGTGATGCAAGGGTTGGCACTATTCTAGCATATTCAAAGAATGTGGTAATATAACCCTTACTATCTACCCCAGTCATCCTAAGGTTCAGAAACTTATTAGCTATCTGTTCCTTTTCATTGGGAGGGCAGAATTTCCTTTCTACCATATTCTTAAATTCCTCCCATTCCATGTTGTATACCCTATCACTTCCTCTTGACTGGAGGATAGTGTTCCACCATTCTAAGGATGAGTTTTTAAACAGATTAGAAGCAAACATTATTTTGTCTTCTTCAGCACACTTGCTTATTTTTAAAACAGCCTCAATTTTCTCTATCCAACGTAGAGCTGCAATAGGTCCTTCATTGCCCGAGAATTCTATTGGTTTGCAGGACCAGAATTCCTTGTAAGAACAACCATAAGGCATGGTTCTTCTTCTTTTGGGAATGGGCACTTGAAGTACAGGGCTATTGTTCACGCTGTGTTCTGGTTCAATTGGACGCTTACTGCTATGCTTACTTTTATTATTCGCTTCTTGAATAGTTTGAATAATAAATGGCATTGCATCTATAATTCCTTGTGCCACTATGTGTTGAACGACACTATTATCCATTTGATTTCAATTGTTATTGATGCTCGGATTCTCATTAACCACGTTAATGTTACTCTGGTAATCGTTATTCAGATTTCCTTGATTTCCTTCATCGGCTATCTGAAGTTTAAACATTTACCCTGTATTAATATCACAAAATAATATTAATATAGTCAATCACATGACACGCATCTTTGTCAAAAGCGTCGATCATTGTGACTTATACTCTATTCATCTACTATTATGCATCTATTACACACTAGTACTGAATATAAAAATTACAATACCTGTTGGGATTGAACCCTATTAGAGGAACAGATAATGTAAAGCCAAAACTGGATCAATGCAGTGGATCCAGAATAAGCAGACGTTTACAGTTGGTTCATGCAAATCTCTCCCCTTGAAAGTGGTTTCATATCTGCTGACCTCCTATCTGCTGATCATACTAAGTGCTGACCTACAACTGCTGCTTTATATCTACTGACCAAAGTCAAAGACTGATGGAAGACCAAAGCTCTGTTGACTCTATCTACTGCCTTGGGTCAAGTACTGCTGATCCGGACAAGCACTGCTGGGTTCACAGCAGTGGAAGGATGCAGCAGCAGTTTAAGTGTCTTTTATGTAATGTAATGTAATGTAATGTAATGTAATAGCAGTAGTTTAGTACATCAGTATTTATAGATCAGTAGTTAGAGTTTGTTAGGAGGTTAGATGTCACTTTCATGGTGACGTCAGCTAAGATGCTCAGTGGTTTGCAAGTGCTTATAAATAGTTCAGTACTTTGTACTGTTCTATTAGCTCTTTTGATCAATCGTCTTCTTTGCACGAACAAACTACTGAGCTCTGGCTGAGGGGGAGTTTGCATTCTTACATCAATCATTGTTGAAACAAATTCAATCATTCGGTTCTTTGTGAAAAGATGTTTGATAAAAGTATTACTCTCGTTTGATTGTATGCAAAGTTTGCTTTCATCTTATTTCCGCTGCACAACTCTTTCATTTCCATCTTAATTTCAAACGTAAAATACAATCAAAAAGAAACTCAGATCCAACAATACCAACTGAAATAAAATTACACTAATAGTAATAGGCATCCGTACACACATATTTTATTATTTTATTATTATTACTATTACCATCTCACCATCACATTCACGGATATGGATTCATCCAGAAATCCATATTGCGCTCATCGTATTTCCATACGAGACGCTCTCCCACCGGTCTCATTCTCTCACTGCTTTCTAAAATTTCCTCACCAAATGTCCTAAGTTCTTGTATGTTTTCTGTACTCATTGGGGGTGCAGGTTCTAGGACTGGGTTCGGAATCTGGGGTGCGGGTTCCTGGTATGGGGGTGAAAGTGCCTGAAATCGGTAAGGATCTTCTAAGATTTCCCTAACGTATTCATCATGGTAATAGGGATCTAAATGGTCCATACCTGGATAGGCTCCTAAGTTCTGCATGGGTGTGTCTTCATGTATCGGGTAACGTTGCACATAGTCCCTAACGTCGTCCCACCAAGGGTCGTAATTTGGGTCTAGGGGTATTGGTGCTGGTACCCTAGGTATTTCTTTACGGATTGAAGTCATGCATCTCCACTTGGTTTTCAGGGTTTTCTATCTCCATGGGTTGGTCTAGGATTGGTGGCTGTGGTTGGGGTGCTATTATTTGTTCCAAATTTGGGTCAGCTGCAGTGGTTACTAGGATGTGGATGTTGGCTATACCCCTATTTATCATATCCTGGGCATAGGAATCTGTCTCTCTCTTGGCTGCGGCTAATACCCTCTGATCTTGTAACGTTTTCATACACTTCCTACGCTCGTGTGCCCCTCTACTGAACCATCCCCTCTTTTTCTGAGGAAATGGCTCCTCTGACTAAGCCTTAAACACAAAGATTCCTTCTCCCGTATCAGCAAAATACCCTAAGAGGGCAGGCTGAGAAGAGGATGTGCCTTCGCTTCTAGGCGAACCAGACAATTGACGGTACGCGTCAGATGGTCCTTGGTCGCTCATACTGTAAACTAACAGATAGTCAAATAACACATAACAAATAAATACAGTTATGCACGTATTTTCGTAATTTATTTCCTAACACTTTATAATTTGATGTCAGCAGAACACCTCTGTGGCTGAATCAGTGGCTTAGCTCTTATACCACATCATGTCACAACCCCCGATCCCTGGTTCCCGGGAAACGGGCGGCCGCGAGCCAGATTCGGTGGTATCGTGTATTGTCTGATTTGGTAGCGGAATTTTTCATCAGGACCGTATTTAGGAAATGTTTATCAGAGTAAAATACCACATTTTCATAACATTAAACAAATGGGTTAAAACCCACGTTCATAGTACACACATTTTCATAGGAATAAATCCTATTTATTTAATAAAAATATCTATTTTATTTTTAGGTAACTTTATTGCCACTTTTCCAAGCCTTCAGTGATGTCCAGCTGGCTTCTATTTGGCTTTCACATTTTGTTACCTGAAACGCGTTTTAAAAACATTTTTCAGTGGGAAATACTGGAGAGTGAATCCCAGTTTAATCAAGTTTAAATAAAAACAAATCCCAGTGTACAGTATTGAGGGCGATCCCGCAATTATATTTGTTTCCAAGACATAACAATTAACAGCCATGGTACTGTCGAACCCGACTTGTGGAAATGTTACTCCTTGACCAGGTGGTAACAAATTTTGTATACAAAACCCCAACATACTCATCATAATTGTATTCTTACAAATACTCAATAACTTTTATTCGCATGGAAAAGTATTTAAGGTTTTGTAAAACAATTAACAAAAAGGTTTACAAAAAATGGATCAACTCACATTGCTGTCTTAGATTTTCCGTAAGGGTTTCCTGGTGATAATCTAAAATTTACACAAATGTACACGTGTTAGTATTAATAACCCATTTTAACATTAGTAATACCCTCCCCGAGACGGCATTCCAACGACTACGTCGGGCAGAACCACGACAGCCATTACGGAACCCTAGATCAATCGGGCAACGTATCTAATACGTATCCAGGGGTAATAATACTTACAACGGAGCAGAATCTCGCTAATTATGCCTAATATTCAGAAATTGTGATTGAGAAATGATCGTGAGCGAATTCCAAATGAAATCCGATGCGTTCTATATATAGTTGCTGAACCTAGGTCTCTCGCGGCCCGCGTAATATAAGCCCAGGGATTACGCGGCCCGCGTCAAAGCTAGATCAAAGCGTAGCTCATCCGGATCACCAACTAGACTTGATACGTTGATGACACGTGTCATCACCGGGCTGCGCCACTATCTTAGGACTCTCGCGGCCCGTGTTAACTTAATGGGGGTCTAACGCGGCCCGCCTTAACTTATAAAATCAACGAAATCAGGTTTTAAACCTCTATACCGCCCGCGTGAAGGGTGGGGTAGGTCTACGCGGCTCGCCTCAGCCCTAGATTTCAAATTTTTTATTTATTTTTAATACTATTTAATATATTTGAGGCCCCTTTTCGCGTAAGGGGTATTTTGGGACATTTTGGGATATTTTAAAATATACTAGGGTGTCGGAAAAATTATGAGGGTGTCGGTTTATTGAGGATTGTTACAAAAGGTTTACTAGTCCATGCTTCTTTATTGTTTTTAAACTAATAATTAACTAGGTTAATTTCCCCTAGTTAACTTAGTGAGTCCCGGGAGTTCTAACCCGTTTATTTTAAGTTCCGTCAACTCGACCCTTTTATCCATTTTATTTCTCGAAAGTTCTTACCCGCTTTTTAATTAATATTAGGATTGTTTATTTAAATCCTAATATTTACCGGGTTACTTTACCCCTAACGGGACTTTACCCGTCTTTTAGTATTAACGGGGTTTGATTACCAAACCCGTTTTCGGGGTGTTACAACCAAACGGGTCAAAAGGTCAAGATACCACCTTTTGACAATATCGACTAATAACTACCGTCAAGTTATATGATTTCAAGAGTAAATATCGAATGGATATTAGCATCGCCATGACTTAGCGGAAATTAAAGCAAGATATTAAACGGGTCAATATATTGATCCGAGCCAGGTATGTGTATTAGAATAAACACTCAATTAGAACGTATGGTTCAATGGGTGTTAAACGAAGTCTAAGATAGACAATGGGTTACTTTAATGAGTAAACCGAATGTTTTAAATGATGGTCGCCGTGTTTTGGAAAGCACAATGACTTTTCAAACAAGATCATAACTAGAACGAAGGATTATGGGTCAAACATGCTTTCAAAAGACTTCATCGTAAATGAAAGGCTAAAAGGGACCAAAACGCCATTGCAAGCTAAATTGAGCTAACGACCTTTAAAGGTCGTTTGGAAACGGGTTTTAATGATAAAATGAATACTTAGAATAAGTATAAGAAGCGAAAGATGTAAATCTTTGGTCAAATGACTCTATATGAGCCTTTGCCGTAAAATAACAATCCGGGGAGTAAGACTCGGATTATATAGATCACCACATTAAATCCACCACAAATATAGTTGTGGTGGAAGATCATTTGATAAGAAATGTGGAAATATGAATCTAGAAACGAATGAAAGCAATTCGTGCTTAAAATATGCTTAAATACCCTTAACGGGTCAAAATAAGCATATGAGCGAAAATGGGTTTAAGAAGGTATATAAACCCGTGATTTGAACCTAATATGTTAGACAATAATGAATTTAATAGGTTCATGAGAAATAGGGGTCAAACAAACTGGTTTGTTTAATAAATATATGAACGGGTCAAAAATTTAGTGATTTTATTTAAAGTCTAAAATTTTGTTAATCCGGATGTCGGAATTTAACTCCATGTGATGGAGAATTAAATTACGATCACGTAGGAAAAATAATCGTGTAAATCAGATCAATAACGAAAGAGTTATGCTCGTTTTCGTAAAATCAAGCTTGGCTGGGAATATGCAGCACCTGCATCACATATTCTGTCAAATTTCCGTGGCGTCGCGCCACGGCCAAAGGCCTTGGCCGTCGCGCCCGGCGACGGGGTGAAATATTGAAATTTTTGATTTTTTTGTTTATTTCGATTATTTGACCCAATTACCTTGTTGTACTTGTTATTTAACTATCAAAACTGACTTCTAAGTTGGTTTTGATCATAGGTGAATGTCGAGAGCCCCGGATGAAGATCAAGCGACGAGCAAGAACCGAACACACGTTAAATGAAGCTTTCGCGTCAAATCTTGATTTGTTTTGTTATAAGTGAATTATGTAAACACTTACAAATATACTTTTGAAATGTTGTAAACATATGGGAATGTTGGTATGACAAGCTTTTGTAAAGTCACATTTTAGCATTAAAATGTATATTTTATTATTAAAATCTTGATAAATTGAGACGGGTGTTACAGTATGTATTCAGATCAGTTTGTGAATTGTAATTAAGAGAGCGTTATTATCTTGCTTTTGTCTTTAAAAAATTTTAAAGTTGTAACAAAACTATCTACATATCAATTAACCTGTTTTTAATAATTTCAGAACGGAGAAAGAAATGAACAAACGCAGAGATATGCTTGCAAATTTGAGAACAAAAGTAACACAGATGGTGTCCGCGTTGAACATGTCAAGCTTTCGTAACAGGGACAGCTTGATTGGGCCAGGTACTAAACTGGCTGATGACATAGCCCGAATATCTGGGTTGGTGGCTGATGATGGGAGATGATGGCGCCGGAATTTTAGGTCGATGGTGATGGTGGTGTCCGACAAGAAGTAAGAAAGACAATGGTGGGGCCTACTCAATTTTTTATAATTCAATATGATAGATGGGTCCTACAAATATATCTTTAAATGCTTAATGAATTAATAAAAAGGGTATTTTAGTCATTTAGTCATTTTCTTTACTAAAATTATTCAGGGGTGACGGATATTCTGAGACCACGGGTAGAAATTGAGTCCGGACAGAGCTAAAGTGTGGAAGGAGAAGTCGCGAAAGTATCAGCAGCAGGTGCCAGAGTTGGAGATAGAGCCGAAGATCCGGAAGGTGGTTGTAGTTTATTATCTCTGTAAAAATCGACAGCTTGATAAAATTGACCGCTTGATAAAAATTGATGAGAGTTTTGGATTTTGAAACTGATTTTCATCGACTTGTGCTTAAATCTCAGTGAATCAAGGAACCCCTTTGTTGAATATGCAGTCCAATATTTTCGTAGCAGCATCATACACCACACTGGACAAAATTAAAAGGAGTAAACTGCAAAAATTACTGTCACAGGGTAAATCTTTTCTACTTTTGATAAACTTAAAGTGTAACACCTCGAAAAATTCACGTCCTATAATGTGTTGACACGTGTCATAATGTTTAAACGTGTGAAAGAAATATTATAGAAGGACTAAAGTTGACAAACGTGGAAAGTATGTGAATATACGTATTCTAAGTGTCAACTGTGAATAATTATATTGAATATTAACCCTACAAGATGCTCATACCTTCAAACGAATAAATCATGGATCATACGAAGCGAAAAGTGAGTAATTACAAACTACAGGGGTTAAATGTGTCAACATGTTAAAGATATACCTCTGAGTGACCTTTGGACAAACCCGAAGCTTTGTAAATGCTAATTATGCTCACAAGATTATACGATTAAAATTTGATAACGTTTCGTTATCGTATGAGAAAGTTATGACCAAAATTCGTGTGCGAAGGGTTAAAGTGTTAACGTTGAAAGTTAAGGCTTTTCGGGTTAACCGGGAGTGTTCAGGGACTTGGCAAAGAGGGTATAAGTCCTAAATTCCTTGTGGGTATATTACAAGGGGTCAAATTGCAAGTTAAAACCTAATTACCCCTTCAAAATTTCCAAAGGTCAAGTTAGAAATCAAAGAAAATAAAAATTCTGATTAAGCCGGCCCAGGCGGCCCGCTTTGGCCTTGGCTCAATCGGACGCGGGCCGCGTCCCAGCCCCAGATACAGAAAACGGGGACAGACCCCTATATTCGCGGAAACTCGACTTTTAAACGCATTTCTCACATGGCGGGCGACCCCTAACTGTGCTAAAACACTAGGGACATGTGTTGGATGGTTGTGGTTGATCCTAGAGTTAGTTGTCACTTAGTTGTGGTGGATCCAAGTGCTATATAAAGCCACATTGTGCAACCATCATTCCTCACACTTGCATTTGATCTTTGGAGCATCCTGGAGCATAGGAACTCTCCCTTCTGATCATAAGTCGTGCATTGGACTATTGTAAGTCTTCTAGTTCTTCTTTGTTAGTGTTTAGCTTAGTTAATTAGCTAAAAGTCAAACCGTCGTAATTACGGTTTGACTTCGAGATTAGTCACTAATGACTCAGTCTTGTCTCGAATTAAAAGTAGTTTTAGAATGGTAATTATGTGGGTAATAAAACCCCAAAAGGGTTTCTCCTGATCACCATCCTAAGCAGGTTAAATGTCGGGTCAAACATTTACTTAAAAAGTCAACATATTGCTTAAAATGTCATTTATGCATAATTAGCTATCTAGAACATTTATAACATGTTTGAATATTGTTATAACTTAGAAATAAGTGTAGGAACATGTCCCAACTTCCGAACACGAGGAAGAGGACGAGGAAAGGGGTTAGCTACAGCCCCCAACGACCATGAAGCAGGGCCGTCTAATACACGAGCTCCAACTGCGGCAGAAAGCGAGAATCCACGACGGAACAGGCACAACCAGTTCGAACCAGCAAGGCGATCCGTTTCGCACAGCTCAACACCGCCTGTACTTAACCCATATGAACCCAACAACCCCCAGCCTTCATATATACCACTACAAAGGTCTCTGTCCCATCATTCCTATGGGGACCCCACACCTATCTTTAGAGGCCAGTTTAATCCGGCCGATTACCTGCAAGAACCCGTGGGTTTCAACCCACTTGGGCCTGACGATCACTTCTCCGGTGATCAAGCTGATGACATGGACGAGGATACGGACCCCGTCATGCCTGCAAGCGGAACTCCAAACCATCCGATCGAGATATCCGACGGATCGTCCTTTCACGGATCACCCTAAGGTGGTCCAGATAGTTTTCAAGCCCTGTTTGATCAACACCAGTGGTATTACACACCATCACACCACTCGTCGTCACATGGGCAGCACCAGCAGCAGCCGTCTCATCAGCAACAGGAGCCACAGCCGCATCATCAAGATTCATCAGAGGATCATCGGTTTGTGGCAGTTACGCCACCACCTCCACCGCCACCAGTTCAACCGCCACCTCCTCAACCGCCAAGGCGTAGGAGAACAGGTGCCCGCATATCAGTACGACCGGGGGGTTTCACTTTCGATTCCCCACGACAGTCTAGTGCTAGTCACTACCCACCGCACTATGAGGACCCACAAATGGGTGGACCCTCTAACCCTGCCGTACTGCAGCCACCTCCAATGGGTTTTGACAACCCGATACCAGCATACCCGGGTGGTATGGGCTACAACCCGTTTGAACCCCCAACGCATCATAACTATGGTTACGGAGAGGCTGATCCGTACTTGGTAGCAGCAAACTACGGCACTCAAGGACCTTATGGGGATCCTTGGGGGGTGAGTTACCCAACTCAGGGATACTCGATACCTCCTCGACCCATTATCAGGACGCAGTCGCAGCCACCACGATTTTCTCCAAATAGGGAGGAAATTTTGCAGAGGTTGGAGCAGGTGGAACGGGAAGCACATGAGGATCGTAGGGAAAGGCAAACATTCTTCCAAGGACTGATGGGTCTGATCAAGGGGAAGAACAAGAAGGATCGTTGAATTCTTCCATCGCTGATGTATAAGCCCCTGCGAGAGCATATCTTGTTGTTAAGCCCCTACGTGGGTATGTATGTTTGTTGTGTGTATTGACCCCTACGTGGGTCTATCTTTCCATAAACCCCTACGAGGGTATGTTGTATGTTTAGTCCCTGCGTGGACTTATGTTTGATAGTCCCTGCGAGGACTTATGTCTTTCTGTAAGACCCCTACGTGGGCATGTCTTCTGTAAGACCCCTGCGTGGGCATGTTGGTATGTTTTAGCTCCTGCGTGGGAAAATTTCATGTGTAAAAGACCCGTTTAGGGCGATATGTAATATAGTGATAAATTAATGGAGTGTTATTTTTATAAATTTCTTGTTTGCCATTTGTGCATAAGTAAATTATAAATGAAATAAATAAATTAAAATCATTCCTTTTAATCTGCCTAAGTAATTATTTAATTAAGAATCTTTAAGTGTGAAACCTAGCCTCTTGTCAAATATAAGACCGGGCCAAAATGGTAAGGCCGGTTTAAAAGATTCAAATCCCTGTTAACATCTTAAAACATGTTAACACTCCGGCAGAAGTGATTCGTTAAAAATCACATGTCATTCTTAAATGAATAAGGATTCTTTAGAAGATTCCTAATCCAGTATAATGATCTCTGAATCCTGGATTTACATCACCAATTAAGATGATCATATTTAACCATACGTGGTACTATAGTGCCTTGCTCATTTCCACATGAGCCAAAAGACAGTGGTAGCTATGACTCCCTGACTAATAAAGGTAGTGAACTAGGTTCAAACCTCAAAAGTCTTGATTCTCTGAAATCATGGTTTAGGAAATAGTCCATAAGACCAAGCCTTATGTGCTAATATATATTGTAATTGTTTTATGTTTAGGATAAATTTAATTGAAATCCTAAATTAATACGATTAATAAGTTAACCAAATATGGTCTCTGTTTACCATGGTTAACGAATTACCCTAAGGGGTAATTCCATAATAAAATCCCAAATAAAATATTGACCTTGTTTTCTGCAACAGTTCAATACAAATGGCTGACTCCAATGAAGGCAATAGCCATCCTGTGGAGCCGAATGAGAACGCCCAGATTACATTAACGGGTGCTGAACTAAAAGCAATCATAGACGGAGCTATCACACAAGCTTTGGATAGACAATATGAGGAATACAGTGGTACTCGGAGTAGGACCCACTCTGCGTCACAGTCAAAGCCAAGGACACATTCTGAGGCTCATAACAAGCCTCCTCCCAAGAAGAATGGGCCAAAGAAAAACGATGATGATCGCCAGTCCACCAACCACCAAAGTAATCCATCTCAGCAATTAGTACTGCATCAAGGACCCCGTAACAAGGGTTGCACATATAAGTACTTTGTGTCTTGTAAACCCAGGGATTTTACGGGGGAGAAAGGAGCCGTCGACTGTATGACGTGGCTCGATGAGATGGACACGGTCGTGGACATCAGCGAATGTGCTGAAGGTGATGTGGTTAAATTTGTCTCACAGTCCTTCAAAGGTGAGGCGTTAGCATGGTGGAGATCTCTGTTGGAGGCCTCCGGAAAGATCCCGTTGTATAGCATGACGTGGGATCAATTCATTGCCCTGATCAAAGATAATTTCAGCCCTCAACACGAGGTGGAAAAGATAGAATATGACTTTCTATCCTTGGTGATGAAGAACCTCGATTGTCAAGCTTATTTGACAAGCTTCAATACACTGTCTCGGCTGGTTCCCTACCTGGTAACCCTGGAGCCCAAGAGAATCGCTCGCTTTATTGGTGGTTTGGAACCCGAGATCAAGTCCAGTGTAAAAGCTTCTCGGCCAGTTACCTTCAGATCTGTAACTGACCTTTCCTTATCCCTCACACTGGATGCGGTCCGGCAGAGATCGCTGAGGAATAAGGATGCTGAGAAGAGGAAGCATGAAGATGATGGTTCGCGTAAGTCGAACAAGAAGCACCGTGGGAGCGGTGATCACAAGAAGGGATCAGATTCGAAGAAAGAGGGGCATCGTTCTGGAGAGAAGCCCACATGCAAAACTTGCAAGAAACAGCACTTTGGAAAGTGCAGACTCGAATCAAACTCAAATAACGAGTCAAGGTCGTTTGCTTGTGGTTTGTGCAAGTCCAAGGAACACAAAACCTTGGATTGCAAGAAGATGAAAGATGCAACGTGCTACCGTTGCAACGAAAAGGGTCACATAAAGACTAACTGCCCTAAGTACAACAAGAAGCCTGAGGAGGCTAAGAAGACAAATGCCAGAGTCTTTAGGATGGATGCGAAGGAGGCTGTGCAGGATGATAACGTCATAACAGGTACTTTCCTTGTAAATGATGTCTTTGCAAGAGTACTTTTTGATTCAGGCGCAGATAAGTCCTTCGTAGATCATAAATTTTGTGAATTGTTGAAATTACCTGTCAAAACCCTAAAAGTGAATTATGAGGTAGAGTTAGCAGATGGTACCATTGAAACTGTCTCTACTGTGTTAGATGGGTGTGTTATATCCATTAAGAACCATTCTTTTCCTCTAGCTCTACTTCCCTTTAAGTTGGCCGGTTTTGACATAGTTCTGGGTATGGACTGGTTATCTCATAACCAGGCCCAAATTGTCTGTAACATGAAGCAAGTAGTGATAAAGACTCCGTCTGGTGAATCACTTACCATACGGGGAGATACCCAGTATGGACTACCTGAGCACGTGACTATGCTCAAGGCTTCCAAGTGTTTGAAGAAGGGGTGTGTCATCTACATGGCACAGATAATTATTGATGAGCCCAAACCGAAGTTAGAAGACATCCCTGTCATCTCTGAATACCCAGAAGTGTTTCCTGAAGATCTACCTGGTTTACCACCAGATAGACAAGTGGAGTTCAGGATCGATATCATCCCCGGAGCAGCACCTGTTGCTAGAGCACCATACAGATTGGCACCCACAGAAATGAAGGAGTTGCAGACGCAGCTAGATGAATTGCTGGCTAAGGGTTTCATTCGACCTAGTTCATCTCCTTGGGGAGCGCCAATCTTGTTTGTCAAGAAGAAGGATGGATCGATGCGTCTATGCATCGACTATCGCGAGCTTAATAAAGTCACGATCAAGAATAGATATCCATTGCCCAGGATCGACGATTTGTTCGATCAGCTTCAAGGGGCAAGTTACTTCTCAAAGATTGATCTGAGGTCAGGCTACCATCAGTTGAAGGTTAAGGACGAAGACGTTCACAAGACTGCATTTAGGACTCGTTACGGTCACTACGAGTTCCTAGTGATGCCTTTTGGGCTCACTAATGCACCAGCCGCGTTCATGGATCTCATGAATCGCGCCTGCAAGCCTTACTTAGATAAATTTGTTATCGTCTTCATCGATGACATCCTTATTTATTCTAAGAATCAAGCTGACCATGAGAAACACCTACGTTGTATTCTCAAACTCCTACATCGGGAGAAGCTCTATGCCAAATTCTCTAAGTGTGAATTTTGGTTACGAGAAGTCCAGTTCCTTGGACATGTGGTCAGTGAGCGTGGTATCCAGGTGGATCCCGCTAAAGTTGAAGTTGTTATGAATTGGAAAGAGCCAAAGACACCTACGGAGATTCGTAGCTTCCTGGGATTGGCAGGATATTACAGGCGCTTCATTGAAAATTTTTCAAGGATTGCTGCGCCCCTAACTTCCCTGACCAAGAAGAAAGTAAAGTTCGTTTGGGGCCCTAAACAGCAAGAGTCCTTCGATGTTTTGAGACAAAAGTTGAGCAACGCTCCTGTGCTTACATTACCTGAAGGCGCTGAAGAATTTGTAGTTTATTGTGATGCATCACACACTGGCATGGGGTGTGTGCTTATGCAGAAAGGCAAGGTGATTGCCTATGCATCACGACAGTTAAAGGTGCACGAAAAGAATTACACCACCCACGACTTGGAATTGGGTGCCGTTGTGTTCGCACTAAAACTGTGGAGGCATTATCTTTATGGAATCAAGTTTGTGATCTTTTCTGATCACAAGAGCCTCCAGCATCTGTTTAACCAGAAAGAATTAAACATGAGGCAACGCCGTTGGATGGAAACTTTAAATGATTATGATTGTGAAATCAAATACCATCCCGACAAAGCGAATGTAGTCGCTGATGCCTTGAGCAGAAAGGAAAGGGTTAAACCCATTCGAATTAACGCCAAGCGTATGGAGATAAAGAACAGTTTGATAGAAAGGGTGTTAGCTGCACAGAAGGAAGCTGTGTTGGAAGCTAACTATCCTAATGAAAAGTTAGGAGTAACTGAGGAGCAGTTAACTCTTAGCAAGGACGGAATTTTACGGTTAAACGGACGAATATGGGTTCCAATTTTTGGAGGACTTCGTGATGTCATCCTCCAAGAAGCCCATAGTTCCAAATACTCCGTTCATCCTGGAGCTGATAAGATGTACCAGGATTTAAAGGCAAATTATTGGTGGATAGGCTTGAAAAAGTCTGTAGCCACCCATGTAGCAAAATGCTTGACATGTGCGCAAGTCAAAGCCGAGCATCAGAAACCGTCAGGTTTGCTACAACAGCCTGAACTTCCTACGTGGAAGTGGGAGATGGTAACTATGGATTTTATTACCAAGTTACCCAAGACGAGGAAAGGCAATGATACAATATGGGTTATAGTTGACAGACTGACTAAGTCAGCTCATTTCTTACCCATCAAGGAGACTTATAGCTCCGACATGTTAGCCCAGTTATACGTTGATAAGATTGTAGCCCTACATGGCATACCTGTAGCTATTATCTCTGACAGAGATACTAGGTACACGTCACATTTTTGGAAGAGTTTCCAGCAATCTTTGGGCACACGTTTGAACCTTAGTACGGCTTACCATCCTCAGACTGACGGTCAGAGTGAGCGTACTATTCAAACGTTGGAGGACATGCTACGTGCATGTGCGATCGAATTGGAAGGTAGCTGGGATAAGAACCTACCATTGATCGAATTCTCCTACAACAATAGCTACCATACCAGCATAAAGGCTGCGCCTTTTGAGGCATTATACGGTAGAAAGTGTAGATCGCCAGTTTGTTGGGCAGAAGTAGGGGAAGTCCAGTTATCAGGACCAGAGATCGTATTCAAAACGACGGACAAGATTGTCCAGATTCGTAACAATCTCCAAGCTGCCCGGAATAGGCAGAAGAGTTACGCGGATCCAAGTCGTAAGGATTTTCACTTCGAAGTAGGTGAAAAAGTCCTACTTAAAGTGTCACCCTGGAAAGGGGTGATGCGATTTGGTAAGAAAGGCAAGCTAAGCCCGAGATACATAGGACCTTTCGAGGTTATTGAACGTGTCGGGTCAGTTGCCTATAAGTTCAATTTACCAGAAGAGCTCAGTGGAATTCACAATGTGTTCCACATCTGCAATCTAAAGAAATGTTCAGCTGACGAATCGCATGTTATGCCGCATACAGATGTGCATATTGACGAGAGCTTGAAATTCGTGGAAAAACCTGTGTCGATTGAAGATCGACAGGTAAGAAAGCTTCGGAGAAAGCATATACCTTTTGTTAAGGTCAAATGGGATGCCCGTAGAGGTCCCGATTTCACGTGGGAGGTTGAATCCACGATGAAAGAAAAGTACCCTTACTTGTTTCAGTAAATCTCGGGTCGAGATTTATTTTAAGGGGGTGAGGATGTAACACCTCGAAAAATTCACGTCCTATAATGTGTTGACACGTGTCATAATGTTTAAACGTGTGAAAGAAATATTATAGAAGGACTAAAGTTGACAAACGTGGAAAGTATGTGAATATACGTGTTCTAAGTGTCAACTGTGAATAATTATATTGAATATTAACCCTACAAGATGCTCATACCTTCAAACGAATAAATCATGGATCATACGAAGCGAAAAGTGAGTAATTACAAACTACAGGGGTTAAATGTGTCAACATGTTAAAGATATACCTCTGAGTGACCTTTGGACAAACCCGAAGCTTTGTAAATGCTAATTATGCTCACAAGATTATACGATTAAAATTTGATAACGTTTCGTTATCGTATGAGAAAGTTATGACCAAAATTCGTGTGCGAAGGGTTAAAGTGTTAACGTTGAAAGTTAAGGCTTTTCGGGTTAACCGGGAGTGTTCAGGGACTTGGCAAAGAGGGTATAAGTCCTAAAGTCCTTGTGGGTATATTACAAGGGGTCAAATTGCAAGTTAAAACCTAATTACCCCTTCAAAATTTCCAAAGGTCAAGTTAGAAATCAAAGAAAATAAAAATTCTGATTAAGCCGGCCCAGGCGGCCCGCTTTGGCCTTGGCTCAATCGGACGCGGGCCGCGTCCCAGCCCCAGATACAGAAAACGGGGACAGACCCCTATATTCGCGGAAACTCGACTTTTAAACGCATTTCTCACATGGTGGGCGACCCCTAACTGTGCTAAAACACTAGGGACATGTGTTGGATGGTTGTGGTTGATCCTAGAGTTAGTTGTCACTTAGTTGTGGTGGATCCAAGTGCTATATAAAGCCACATTGTGCAACCATCATTCCTCACACTTGCATTTGATCTTTGGAGCATCCTGGAGCATAGGAACTCTCCCTTCTGATCATAAGTCGTGCATTGGACTATTGTAAGTCTTCTAGTTCTTCTTTGTTAGTGTTTAGCTTAGTTAATTAGCTAAAAGTCAAACCGTCGTAATTACGGTTTGACTTCGAGATTAGTCACTAATGACTCAGTCTTGTCTCGAATTAAAAGTAGTTTTAGAATGGTAATTATGTGGGTAATAAAACCCCAAAAGGGTTTCTCCTGATCACCATCCTAAGCAGGTTAAATGTCGGGTCAAACATTTACTTAAAAAGTCAACATATTGCTTAAAATGTCATTTATGCATAATTAGCTATCTAGAACATTTATAACCTGTTTGAATATTGTTATAACTTAGAAATAAGTGTAGGAACATGTCCCAACTTCCGAACACGAGGAAGAGGACGAGGAAAGGGGTTAGCTACAGCCCCCAACGACCATGAAGCAGGGCCGTCTAATACACGAGCTCCAACTGCGGCAGAAAGCGAGAATCCACGACGGAACAGGCACAACCAGTTCGAACCAGCAAGGCGATCCGTTTCGCACAGCTCAACACCGCCTGTACTTAACCCATATGAACCCAACAACCCCCAGCCTTCATATATACCACTACAAAGGTCTCTGTCCCATCATTCCTATGGGGACCCCACACCTATCTTTAGAGGCCAGTTTAATCCGGCCGATTACCTGCAAGAACCCGTGGGTTTCAACCCACTTGGGCCTGACGATCACTTCTCCGGTGATCAAGCTGATGACATGGACGAGGATACGGACCCCGTCATGCCTGCAAGCGGAACTCCAAACCATCCGATCGAGATATCCGACGGATCGTCCTTTCACGGATCACCCTAAGGTGGTCCAGATAGTTTTCAAGCCCTGTTTGATCAACACCAGTGGTATTACACACCATCACACCACTCGTCGTCACATGGGCAGCACCAGCAGCAGCCGTCTCATCAGCAACAGGAGCCACAGCCGCATCATCAAGATTCATCAGAGGATCATCGGTTTGTGGCAGTTACGCCACCACCTCCACCGCCACCAGTTCAACCGCCACCTCCTCAACCGCCAAGGCGTAGGAGAACAGGTGCCCGCATATCAGTACGACCGGGGGGTTTCACTTTCGATTCCCCACGACAGTCTAGTGCTAGTCACTACCCACCGCACTATGAGGACCCACAAATGGGTGGACCCTCTAACCCTGCCGTACTGCAGCCACCTCCAATGGGTTTTGACAACCCGATACCAGCATACCCGGGTGGTATGGGCTACAACTCGTTTGAACCCCCAACGCATCATAACTATGGTTACGGAGAGGCTGATCCGTACTTGGTAGCAGCAAACTACGGCACTCAAGGACCTTATGGGGATCCTTGGGGGGTGAGTTACCCAACTCAGGGATACTCGATACCTCCTCGACCCATTATCAGGACGCAGTCGCAGCCACCACGATTTTCTCCAAATAGGGAGGAAATTTTGCAGAGGTTGGAGCAGGTGGAACGGGAAGCACATGAGGATCGTAGGGAAAGGCAAACATTCTTCCAAGGACTGATGGGTCTGATCAAGGGGAAGAACAAGAAGGATCGTTGAATTCTTCCATCGCTGATGTATAAGCCCCTGCGAGGGCATATCTTGTTGTTAAGCCCCTACGTGGGTATGTATGTTTGTTGTGTGTATTGACCCCTACGTGGGTCTATCTTTCCATAAACCCCTACGAGGGTATGTTGTATGTTTAGTCCCTGTGTGGACTTATGTTTGATAGTCCCTGCGAGGACTTATGTCTTTCTGTAAGACCCCTACGTGGGCATGTCTTCTGTAAGACCCCTGCGTGGGCATGTTGGTATGTTTTAGCTCCTGCGTGGGAAAATTTCATGTGTAAAAGACCCGTTTAGGGCGATATGTAATATAGTGATAAATTAATGGAGTGTTATTTTTATAAATTTCATGTTTGCCATTTGTGCATAAGTAAATTATAAATGAAATAAATAAATTAAAATCATTCCTTTTAATCTGCCTAAGTAATTATTTAATTAAGAATCTTTAAGTGTGAAACCTAGCCTCTTGTCAAATATAAGACCGGGCCAAAATGGTAAGGCCGGTTTAAAAGATTCAAATCCCTGTTAACATCTTAAAACATGTTAACACTCCGGCAGAAGTGATTCGTTAAAAATCACATGTCATTCTTAAATGAATAAGGATTCTTTAGAAGATTCCTAATCCAGTATAATGATCTCTGAATCCTGGATTTACATCACCAATTAAGATGATCATATTTAACCATACGTGGTACTATAGTGCCTACGGGCCTTGCTCATTTCCACATGAGCCAAAAGACAGTGGTAGCTATGACTCCCTGACTAATAAAGGTAGTGAACTAGGTTCAAACCTCAAAAGTCTTGATTCTCTGAAATCATGGTTTAGGAAATAGTCCATAAGACCAAGCCTTATGTGCTAATATATATTGTAATTGTTTTATGTTTAGGATAAATTTAATTGAAATCCTAAATTAATACGATTAATAAGTTAACCAAATATGGTCTCTGTTTACCATGGTTAACGAATTACCCTAAGGGGTAATTCCATAATAAAATCCCAAATAAAATATTGACCTTGTTTTCTGCAACAGTTTAATACAAATGGCTGACTCCAATGAAGGCAATAGCCATCCTGTGGAGCCGAATGAGAACGCCCAGATTACATTAACGGGTGCTGAACTAAAAGCAATCATAGACGGAGCTATCACACAAGCTTTGGATAGACAATATGAGGAATACAGTGGTACTCGGAGTAGGACCCACTCTGCGTCACAGTCAAAGCCAAGGACACATTCTGAGGCTCATAACAAGCCTCCTCCCAAGAAGAATGGGCCAAAGAAAAACGATGATGATCGCCAGTCCACCAACCACCAAAGTAATCCATCTCAGCAATTAGTACTGCATCAAGGACCCCGTAACAAGGGTTGCACATATAAGTACTTTGTGTCTTGTAAACCCAGGGATTTTACGGGGGAGAAAGGAGCCGTCGACTGTATGACGTGGCTCGATGAGATGGACACGGTCGTGGACATCAGCGGATGTGCTGAAGGTGATGTGGTTAAATTTGTCTCACAGTCCTTCAAAGGTGAGGCGTTAGCATGGTGGAGATCTCTGTTGGAGGCCTCCGGAAAGATCCCGTTGTATAGCATGACGTGGGATCAATTCATTGCCCTGATCAAAGATAATTTCAGCCCTCAACACGAGGTGGAAAAGATAGAATATGACTTTCTATCCTTGGTGATGAAGAACCTCGATTGTCAAGCTTATTTGACAAGCTTCAATACACTGTCTCGGCTGGTTCCCTACCTGGTAACCCTGGAGCCCAAGAGAATCGCTCGCTTTATTGGTGGTTTGGAACCCGAGATCAAGTCCAGTGTAAAAGCTTCTCGGCCAGTTACCTTCAGATCTGTAACTGACCTTTCCTTATCCCTCACACTGGATGCGGTCCGGCAGAGATCGCTGAGGAATAAGGATGCTGAGAAGAGGAAGCATGAAGATGATGGTTCACGTAAGTCGAACAAGAAGCACCGTGGGAGCGGTGATCACAAGAAGGGATCAGATTCGAAGAAAGAGGGGCATCGTTCTGGAGAGAAGCCCACATGCAAAACTTGCAAGAAACAGCACTTTGGAAAGTGCAGACTCGAATCAAACTCAAATAACGAGTCAAGGTCTTTTGCTTGTGGTTTGTGCAAGTCCAAGGAACACAAAACCTTGGATTGCAAGAAGATGAAAGATGCAACGTGCTACCGTTGCAACGAAAAGGGTCACATAAAGACTAACTGCCCTAAGTACAACAAGAAGCCTGAGGAGGCTAAGAAGACAAATGCCAGAGTCTTTAGGATGGATGCGAAGGAGGCTGTGCAGGATGATAACGTCATAACAGGTACTTTCCTTGTAAATGATGTCTTTGCAAGAGTACTTTTTGATTCAGGCGCAGATAAGTCCTTCGTAGATCATAAATTTTGTGAATTGTTGAAATTACCTGTCAAAACCCTAAAAGTGAATTATGAGGTAGAGTTAGCAGATGGTACCATTGAAACTGTCTCTACTGTGTTAGATGGGTGTGTTATATCCATTAAGAACCATTCTTTTCCTCTAGCTCTACTTCCCTTTAAGTTGGCCGGTTTTGACATAGTTCTGGGTATGGACTGGTTATCTCATAACCAGGCCCAAATTGTCTGTAACATGAAGCAAGTAGTGATAAAGACTCCGTCTGGTGAATCACTTACCATACGGGGAGATACCCAGTATGGACTACCTGAGCACGTGACTATGCTCAAGGCTTCCAAGTGTTTGAAGAAGGGGTGTGTCATCTACATGGCACAGATAATTATTGATGAGCCCAAACCGAAGTTAGAAGACATCCCTATCATCTCTGAATACCCAGAAGTGTTTCCTGAAGATCTACCTGGTTTACCACCAGATAGACAAGTGGAGTTCAGGATCGATATCATCCCCGGAGCAGCACCTGTTGCTAGAGCACCATACAGATTGGCACCCACAGAAATGAAGGAGTTGCAGACGCAGCTAGATGAATTGCTGGCTAAGGGTTTCATTCGACCTAGTTCATCTCCTTGGGGAGCGCCAATCTTGTTTGTCAAGAAGAAGGATGGATCGATGCGTCTATGCATCGACTATCGCGAGCTTAATAAAGTCACGATCAAGAATAGATATCCATTGCCCAGGATCGACGATTTGTTCGATCAGCTTCAAGGGGCAAGTTACTTCTCAAAGATTGATCTGAGGTCAGGCTACCATCAGTTGAAGGTTAAGGACGAAGACGTTCACAAGACTGCATTTAGGACTCGTTACGGTCACTACGAGTTCCTAGTGATGCCTTTTGGGCTCACTAATGCACCAGCCGCGTTCATGGATCTCATGAATCGCGCCTGCAAGCCTTACTTAGATAAATTTGTTATCGTCTTCATCGATGACATCCTTATTTATTCTAAGAATCAAGCTGACCATGAGAAACACCTACGTTGTATTCTCAAACTCCTACATCGGGAGAAGCTCTATGCCAAATTCTCTAAGTGTGAATTTTGGTTACGAGAAGTCCAGTTCCTTGGACATGTGGTCAGTGAGCGTGGTATCCAGGTGGATCCCGCTAAAGTTGAAGTTGTTATGAATTGGAAAGAGCCAAAGACACCTACGGAGATTCGTAGCTTCCTGGGATTGGCAGGATATTACATGCGCTTCATTGAAAATTTTTCAAGGATTGCTGCGCCCCTAACTTCCCTGACCAAGAAGAAAGTAAAGTTCGTTTGGGGCCCTAAACAGCAAGAGTCCTTCGATGTTTTGAGACAAAAGTTGAGCAACGCTCCTGTGCTTACATTACCTGAAGGCGCTGAAGAATTTGTAGTTTATTATGATGCATCACACACTGGCATGGGGTGTGTGCTTATGCAGAAAGGCAAGGTGATTGCCTATGCATCACGACAGTTAAAGGTGCACGAAAAGAATTACACCACCCACGACTTGGAATTGGGTGCCGTTGTGTTCGCACTAAAACTGTGGAGGCATTATCTTTATGGAATCAAGTTTGTGATCTTTTCTGATCACAAGAGCCTCCAGCATCTGTTTAACCAGAAAGAATTAAACATGAGGCAACGCCGTTGGATGGAAACTTTAAATGATTATGATTGTGAAATCAAATACCATCCCGGCAAAGCGAATGTAGTCGCTGATGCCTTGAGCAGAAAGGAAAGGGTTAAACCCATTCGAATTAACGCCAAGCGTATGGAGATAAAGAACAGTTTGATAGAAAGGGTGTTAGCTGCACAGAAGGAAGCTGTGTTGGAAGCTAACTATCCTAATGAAAAGTTAGGAGTAACTGAGGAGCAGTTAACTCTTAGCAAGGACGGAATTTTACGGTTAAACGGACGAATATGGGTTCCTATTTTTGGAGGACTTCGTGATGTCATCCTCCAAGAAGCCCATAGTTCCAAATACTCCGTTCATCCTGGAGCTGATAAGATGTACCAGGATTTAAAGGCAAATTATTGGTGGATAGGCTTGAAAAAGTCTGTAGCCACCCATGTAGCAAAATGCTTGACATGTGCGCAAGTCAAAGCCGAGCATCAGAAACCGTCAGGTTTGCTACAACAGCCTGAACTTCCTACGTGGAAGTGGGAGATGGTAACTATGGATTTTATTACCAAGTTACCCAAGACGAGGAAAGGAAATGATACAATATGGGTTATAGTTGACAGACTGACTAAGTCAGCTCATTTCTTACCCATCAAGGAGACTTATAGCTCCGACATGTTAGCCCAGTTATACGTTGATAAGATTGTAGCCCTACATGGCATACCTGTAGCTATTATCTCTGACAGAGATACTAGGTACACGTCACATTTTTGGAAGAGTTTCCAGCAATCTTTGGGCACACGTTTGAACCTTAGTACGGCTTACCATCCTCAGACTGACGGTCAGAGTGAGCGTACTATTCAAACGTTGGAGGACATGCTACGTGCATGTGCGATCGAATTGGAAGGTAGCTGGGATAAGAACCTACCATTGATCGAATTCTCCTACAACAATAGCTACCATACCAGCATAAAGGCTGCGCCTTTTGAGGCATTATACGGTAGAAAGTGTAGATCGCCAGTTTGTTGGGCAGAAGTAGGGGAAGTCCAGTTATCAGGACCAGAGATCGTATTCAAAACGACGGACAAGATTGTCCAGATTCGTAACAATCTCCAAGCTGCCCGGAATAGGCAGAAGAGTTACGCGGATCCAAGTCGTAAGGATTTTCACTTCGAAGTAGGTGAAAAAGTCCTACTTAAAGTGTCACCCTGGAAAGGGGTGATGCGATTTGGTAAGAAAGGCAAGCTAAGCCCGAGATACATAGGACCTTTCGAGGTTATTGAACGTGTCGGGTCAGTTGCCTATAAGTTCAATTTACCAGAAGAGCTCAGTGGAATTCACAATGTGTTCCACATCTGCAATCTAAAGAAATGTTCAGCTGACGAATCGCATGTTATGCCGCATACAGATGTGCATATTGACGAGAGCTTGAAATTCGTGGAAAAACCTGTGTCGATTGAAGATCGACAGGTAAGAAAGCTTCGGAGAAAGCATATACCTTTTGTTAAGGTCAAATGGGATGCCCGTAGAGGTCCCGATTTCACGTGGGAGGTTGAATCCACGATGAAAGAAAAGTACCCTTACTTGTTTCAGTAAATCTCGGGTCGAGATTTATTTTAAGGGGGTGAGGATGTAACACCTCGAAAAATTCACGTCCTATAATGTGTTGACACGTGTCATAATGTTTAAACGTGTGAAAGAAATATTATAGAAGGACTAAAGTTGACAAACGTGGAAAGTATGTGAATATACGTGTTCTAAGTGTCAACTGTGAATAATTATATTGAATATTAACCCTACAAGATGCTCATACCTTCAAACGAATAAATCATGGATCATACGAAGCGAAAAGTGAGTAATTACAAACTACAGGGGTTAAATGTGTCAACATGTTAAAGATATACCTCTGAGTGACCTTTGGACAAACCCGAAGCTTTGTAAATGCTAATTATGCTCACAAGATTATACGATTAAAATTTGATAACGTTTCGTTATCGTATGAGAAAGTTATGACCAAAATTCGTGTGCGAAGGGTTAAAGTGTTAACGTTGAAAGTTAAGGCTTTTCGGGTTAACCGGGAGTGTTCAGGGACTTGGCAAAGAGGGTATAAGTCCTAAAGTCCTTGTGGGTATATTACAAGGGGTCAAATTGCAAGTTAAAACCTAATTACCCCTTCAAAATTTCCAAAGGTCAAGTTAGAAATCAAAGAAAATAAAAATTCTGATTAAGCCGGCCCAGGCGGCCCGCTTTGGCCTTGGCTCAATCGGACGCGGGCCGCGTCCCAGCCCCAGATACAGAAAACGGGGACAGACCCCTATATTCGCGGAAACTCGACTTTTAAACGCATTTCTCACATGGTGGGCGACCCCTAACTGTGCTAAAACACTAGGGACATGTGTTGGATGGTTGTGGTTGATCCTAGAGTTAGTTGTCACTTAGTTGTGGTGGATCCAAGTGCTATATAAAGCCACATTGTGCAACCATCATTCCTCACACTTGCATTTGATCTTTGGAGCATCCTGGAGCATAGGAACTCTCCCTTCTGATCATAAGTCGTGCATTGGACTATTGTAAGTCTTCTAGTTCTTCTTTGTTAGTGTTTAGCTTAGTTAATTAGCTAAAAGTCAAACCGTCGTAATTACGGTTTGACTTCGAGATTAGTCACTAATGACTCAGTCTTGTCTCGAATTAAAAGTAGTTTTAGAATGGTAATTATGTGGGTAATAAAACCCCAAAAGGGTTTCTCCTGATCACCATCCTAAGCAGGTTAAATGTCGGGTCAAACATTTACTTAAAAAGTCAACATATTGCTTAAAATGTCATTTATGCATAATTAGCTATCTAGAACATTTATAACCTGTTTGAATATTGTTATAACTTAGAAATAAGTGTAGGAACATGTCCCAACATGTTCAACCCGACTATTTCCTGTTTAGACCCGGTTCGGAACCGAAAGTCACATAGTTTGACTTTTCGGTTGACTTTCAGTTCTGACCCGTTTGGGCATATTTTAGAAATGCCTCAGAGCTTAAATTGGATTAGGATACATGTTAGAACAACCCTCTGTGATCATACACCTTGGTTCACTAGTTATCCAATTAATATGCAAATTTCCGTTAATTGCTCATACGTTGACCGTTATGCCCTTATTACCTTAAATCATGATTTATGAAAATGTAAAAGTGTAGAAACCTTAGTTACTGATATATAAACTTGTATGCAAAGTTTGACATAAGTTTGACTTGTAGATTAAGAGTTATGCTCATTGTCGCTACATTAAAGCTTTATGTTAATAAAATGGCGTAATTAGCGTATAACCTAGTTAAACATACTTTTTGATATCAAATCTTTTACCCACTGATGTTATATATTATTTTAGGATTTTTAAATATTTTTAATTAATTTTAGGCTGAGCATAACTCATAGTCGTAGGCTTAACCCGGTAATTGTCGGTTTTGCCCTTATGGGCCATAAAATGAGTTTTACTTATCTAAACGACTCCAAACCTTTTGCTACTGATCACATATGATTAATAAATTATTTTAAGCCTTCTGGAAATATAAAAATATCAGATTTAAGTATAGAACCCGGAAATGGCCTTTAATCGCCATAATTAGCGTTTTTAACGCATAGTATGTCTTAGAATCATATTGGACATACCCGGGTTGATACCTACTGATATATGAGGCAAATTATGACATTTTAACAGTAAGCAAAGGTTAATAAACTCAGACTTCGTTTTTGAGCTTTTCGGCTTATGTGAAATTACCAAAATACCCCTACGGGGCATAGTTTGGTTAAATATGATAAATTTCACATATATGCCTTAGCCTACTGTTATAACCCATCAAAATGAGTATGTTTGCTGTTTACATCAGACCTGTAACTCAGTTAAACAATTAAACTCTTTTACAAACTTTAAAATGACCAAACTACCCCTACGGGGCATAGTTTGTGTTTAATTTAGTTCGGGGCATAACGAAAGACATCCTACTGATGTTACAACATATTTGAAGCATATTAACTTAGGAAACCTGTATATGGCTCTTGCGGATACCCGTCACGCTTATTTCGCGTTCGGTGCGGTTTATGTAACAAGTTTACATAAATTAGCCGAAACGGGTCAAACCTTATCGGTTTTATCTCAAAATCCAGAATGTGAATAATAAACCCATATTAAACAAGTATTCAAACTTGTCGGGTCAGAATCACATTCTATCCGGTCTTCGCTTAATCGTGCGTACGAACCGTATCTTTGAAACTAGCCGGTCTAAGCTTAAGCTTAATTAAAGACCCGCTAGGATTCTAATGGGTTATATTTAACCTTCGTTCCAGATTAGGAGAAACAGTAAAAGCTACTTGCTATTTGATTATTGTGACTATACTTTGCATCAAGGTAAATACTTTTAACTTATTTTCCCTATACGGGCTTGGGTTACGGTACATAGCGTACCGCTTGATCGGGCATCAAATCTCCACGCTTAGTGGGTAGTTGAATAATTTGATCGGCTCGTTTTAAACAGATGTGTTTACTTTACAGCCTTTGGGAGGTTAATGACCATGTCCCGGATATCCTCGGCATCATCTTACGAGATGGCCACGACCTGAGCACGGGGTGTAGGCGTACTCCCGTGTATAACTCACTTAAAGTGGTGTGTCTATTGATCTTTAACCCGGATACGTTCCGGGCTACTGAACGCATAAGTAACATGTAAATCGTTCACAAGATTATAATATTAAATAATTCTCCCAAGTTAAATGAAATGTTTATGCCATGTGCATCCAAACCAATTTTCAATCATTTTATAAAATGAGTCAGTTGAATGTATTTACCAGTGTAAACTGACGTATTTTTCCCAAAAAGATTAAATGCAGGTACTAGGCGAAATAGGCTGGGATTCTCCTAAGCATCACTAGAAGTCTCGCAAACTTAAGATGCCGAAGTCTGTTGAACCATAAACAATATTTCTATCATTCGATCCTACTGTGGATAAACACCGGATAATTGTGACTTGTTTACAATAAATAAATTCGGTTGTATCTTATTTTTAAATTTGCTTCCGCTGTGCATTATTATATTGTGTTGTTTGACTATTACGTTGCCAACCACGTCACGATACTCCCCCACCGGGCCCACCGGTGACACGTGGAAATCGGGGTGTGACAGGTTGGTATCAGAGCCAACACTGAGTGAATTAAACACTAGCCTTTTGTGTTCAATCTCAGTTACACAATTGCACAATCTAAACTTTTGAGTCTAGACTTATAACTTAGGACAAATTCCACCTCTTCGGTATTTGTTTTGTCCTTTAAATTTTATATTTTTTTTGTTATTGTTATCTCATGCTTTATTGACAGGAATAACAAAGATGCCTCCTAGATTCTTCCGAACACGAGGAAGAGGACGAGGAAAGGGGTTAGCTACAGCCCCCAACGACCATGAAGCAGGGCCGTCTAATACACGAGCTCCAACTGCGGCAGAAAGCGAGAATCCACGACGGAACAGGCACAACCAGTTCGAACCAGCAAGGCGATCCGTTTCGCACAGCTCAACACCGCCTGTACTTAACCCATATGAACCCAACAACCCCCAGCCTTCATATATACCACTACAAAGGTCTCTGTCCCATCATTCCTATGGGGACCCCACACCTATCTTTAGAGGCCAGTTTAATCCGGCCGATTACCTGCAAGAACCCGTGGGTTTCAACCCACTTGGGCCTGACGATCACTTCTCCGGTGATCAAGCTGATGACATGGACGAGGATACGGACCCCGTCATGCCTGCAAGCGGAACTCCAAACCATCCGATCGAGATATCCGACGGATCGTCCTTTCACGGATCACCCTAAGGTGGTCCAGATAGTTTTCAAGCCCTGTTTGATCAACACCAGTGGTATTACACACCATCACACCACTCGTCGTCACATGGGCAGCACCAGCAGCAGCCGTCTCATCAGCAACAGGAGCCACAGCCGCATCATCAAGATTCATCAGAGGATCATCGGTTTGTGGCAGTTACGCCACCACCTCCACCGCCACCAGTTCAACCGCCACCTCCTCAACCGCCAAGGCGTAGGAGAACAGGTGCCCGCATATCAGTACGACCGGGGGGTTTCACTTTCGATTCCCCACGACAGTCTAGTGCTAGTCACTACCCACCGCACTATGAGGACCCACAAATGGGTGGACCCTCTAACCCTGCCGTACTGCAGCCACCTCCAATGGGTTTTGACAACCCGATACCAGCATACCCGGGTGGTATGGGCTACAACCCGTTTGAACCCCCAACGCATCATAACTATGGTTACGGAGAGGCTGATCCGTACTTGGTAGCAGCAAACTACGGCACTCAAGGACCTTATGGGGATCCTTGGGGGGTGAGTTACCCAACTCAGGGATACTCGATACCTCCTCGACCCATTATCAGGACGCAGTCGCAGCCACCACGATTTTCTCCAAATAGGGAGGAAATTTTGCAGAGGTTGGAGCAGGTGGAACGGGAAGCACATGAGGATCGTAGGGAAAGGCAAACATTCTTCCAAGGACTGATGGGTCTGATCAAGGGGAAGAACAAGAAGGATCGTTGAATTCTTCCATCGCTGATGTATAAGCCCCTGCGAGGGCATATCTTGTTGTTAAGCCCCTACGTGGGTATGTATGTTTGTTGTGTGTATTGACCCCTACGTGGGTCTATCTTTCCATAAACCCCTACGAGGGTATGTTGTATGTTTAGTCCCTGCGTGGACTTATGTTTGATAGTCCCTGCGAGGACTTATGTCTTTCTGTAAGACCCCTACGTGGGCATGTCTTCTGTAAGACCCCTGCGTGGGCATGTTGGTATGTTTTAGCTTCTGCGTGGGCAAATTTCATGTGTAAAAGACCCGTTTAGGGCGATATGTAATATAGTGATAAATTAATGGAGTGTTATTTTTATAAATTTCATGTTTGCCATTTGTGCATAAGTAAATTATAAATGAAATAAATAAATTAAAATCATTCCTTTTAATCTGCCTAAGTAATTATTTAATTAAGAATCTTTAAGTGTGAAACCTAGCCTCTTGTCAAATATAAGACTGGGCCAAAATGGTAAGACCGGTTTAAAAGATTCAAATCCCTGTTAACATCTTAAAACATGTTAACACTCCGGCAGAAGTGATTCGTTAAAAATCACATGTCATTCTTAAATGAATAAGGATTCTTTAGAAGATTCCTAATCCAGTATAATGATCTCTGAATCCTGGATTTACATCACCAATTAAGATGATCATATTTAACCATACGTGGTACTATAGTGCCTACGGGCCTTGCTCATTTCCACATGAGCCAAAAGACAGTGGTAGCTATGACTCCCTGACTAATAAAGGTAGTGAACTAGGTTCAAACCTCAAAAGTCTTGATTCTCTGAAATCATGGTTTAGGAAATAGTCCATAAGACCAAGCCTTATGTGCTAATATATATTGTAATTGTTTTATGTTTAGGATAAATTTAATTGAAATCCTAAATTAATACGATTAATAAGTTAACCAAATATGGTCTCTGTTTACCATGGTTAACGAATTACCCTAAGGGGTAATTCCATAATAAAATCCCAAATAAAATATTGACCTTGTTTTCTGCAACAGTTCAATACAAATGGCTGACTCCAATGAAGGCTAAATTTTCCTTGCCACCATTAATGAATCTGGTGATTAAACTACAACTCTCATGCTAATAACTGAATTGCTCTAGAAACCATATATTATATATATAACCATATGTTGCATTATCAAGAATCAAAAGCAAAAACCGTGTTAAATTACTAATATTAGATAGTGATGGTAATGCTACAAATAAATTGCATACAAAGAGATATGTAGAAATTCATGACATGTTTTCATTTTTTCAAGAATTATAACATATATTAAAAATTTCAGTTTATTTAAATTAAGATGTAACCTCAATTACTTATCTCTATCAAGGGTTTGGATTGCATCTGAAATATCCAGTTTTCTCACATGGTCAACTTTGCGTTGCATTATCAAGAGTCAAAAGCAGAGCCGGTGTGAAGTTGCTTATACTGGACAAAGATGAGAATGTAACGAGTAAAACAACAAATGTAGTCTACAAGGAAGTTTTTTCCGGGATTTAATAATTTTCTGTTTGTTTCTTCCAATGTATGCATTTGTACAGAATATTACATTTCAAAGTAAATAATATGGTTTTGGTTGAACCCGCGTATTACGTGGGCATTAACCTAGTATAAGATAAATATAGATTTGATGACACCTCAATGAATGAAAAGTGTCCAAATTTTATTAGGGTGTGGCTAAATGCACCTCCATTTTTACTATTTATACCTCCATTTCCAAAAATATCATTTTTATAATTTTTTAAATTCCACCCTTTACTTTTTATATATTATTGTTCTATTCAATTGTTTACGTTTTTTTTTGGTTCATTCTCTGTTGTTTTTTTTATCAATTCTTGATTGTTTTGTTTAAATTTTTTTCTCTCTTCACCCGGATGATTTTGTTTTGTATGATTTGTTGACTGTTTTGTTTAAGGTTTTTTTTTCACATAGATGATTTTGATACTTCTTAACAATTTGATTTGACGTGGAAGATTTTTTATATTACTTGTTGTTGTATATCATTTATATAAAAATAGGTTGTGCTTGACAACTAAATTTCATTTACCTCACTTTATATATCGAATTGTTGATGTCTAAACATTATACATCAAAACAAAAATATAATACATAATAAGTGAATACAACCATTAATTGAATTGAAATATAACATTTATGAATCGATACTTCCAAAAAAAATAAGATTAAGACTATGATGAGTTCGTTACGTTTAAAACAAATGAGTAACACATTAAAAAAAAACAAATGAAGGTTAACCAAAACAAATTAAAGTTGAGATTTAACTAAAACAAATAAAGTTCAACCGAAATAAATTACAACTGAAGTTTAACCAACATATTGTACAGTTCGGTCTAAATTAGAATTTTTTTTAGCTCCTATATGTTTGAAAACATGACATAGTTGTTAGGATTTTGTTTAATTCATGAATTCACTTCAGTGTTACACGTTAAAAAAAAAAAGAATATGTATGTCTATTTTGCCAAAATTCTATTGTCATCACTGGAAGAAATAATACACACCTCTATTGTATGAGCTACAATCAATTAAAGATGTTGGTTTATTTTTTTCAATCCATTAGATTAAGTTAGAAAAAATAAAAAAAACTATACCAGAGAAAAAGATAAATAGATTGATGAAAGCTAAAGATGCACTAAATTGTTTCTTCAAAGTCTCTTTTAATCTTTTTGTTTTCACTCAATGCAGATTATTTTTTGATCATATGTATATATACGTATATAGGGTCAGGATTTAGAGAAAACGCTTAAAAGTGTGAGAACGGAGAGAACGCTTATGGATCTTCAGATCAAAACAATCTATGGACTAGATGACGCGGTGGCATTTTCGTAAATAAAATCACTTTTATTAATATGGCGCGCTTCATTAAGGGTAAAAGGGTCTTTTGACTTAACATAAAACGCCAAACTCACGCTATTAAAATCCCGCCTCAACACACATAGCACACTTCATCATAATATAACGCCATAGATATAAAACGCCAAACTTTGTTTTTAACCGATAAAGCTGAACAAACAGTACTAAAACGACGGAACTTTATTACTAGCATTTACTGCAATAAAAATCGCGCCTAAAATACGCACCAAAAACTTCCTATATAAACAAACTCTTAGAATTACTAAAATACACACAAAAACCTATATTTTTCTCTATACCATTCATCTTATAAACACCAAAAAAACCAAAATATCAAAGATTCAAATCCATGTTTCTTTGATATACACTATTTTCTCAATAAACTTTCGCTCTATGTAATGAGCAAGATCCTCAATATAAACGCCAAAACATACAAAAAGCACAGAACTTCAAAAAAAGCCATTTCATGGAGATTCTGTCTTTGTTCTCTATAAAGTTTAGCTAAACGGGATGGATAACATTTTTACACATCTTTCTTGACTGAGGATTAACAATGTTATCCATTTCGTTCAGCAAAACATTATTGAGTTTAGCACGACCAAAAATAGAAGTTTATGGAAGTTTTATTTAGTGGCGTTATTGTTTTTTTTTTTTTGGCGTTTGATTTCCCTGCCCGATCTTATATTGTTTGTTATTTAACTTCGAAGTAGCATGTTATGAACAAAGATATAGAAAAAAGAAAAAGATGCAAAAAAAAAAACGCCAAACTGAGAAATGTCTGTGTTCTATAGCATTGAAATAAAAAAAACGCCAAACTACTCTACACTGGCTCTCAAAGACCATCTGTATGTGTTCTGTAAGAATGACAAATACAAAACGCCAAACTACTCTTCACTGGCTCTCGAAGACCTTGTCGATCTTCTTTTAATTACGGCCTGTTTGCATGTTGATGCGAAGTGTCCATAGGTTTTGCAGTTCTGACACTGTCTTTCTTTGGCCCTGGGTTTCAACTTTGATTTCTTTTTGTCGATTGCTATCTCCTGTTTAGATTTCAGTCGCTTCCGAGAACCAGAACCTTTGGATTTATAACCTACAGGGACTCTTATCAGATTCTTGTCGTTTTTATATTGACCAGTTATCTCGGCAAATCTATCCCTAGAACTAGCGGGAGGAGCAACGATCTGCATATCTTGAACCTTCTTCATATAAGATTGAACATGATCCTTGTATACGAATAGCTCCTCTTTATTACCAGATAAACGGTTCAAAGTGTATTCGGTTGAATAAATAATATATCGCATCATACTTTGCACATCAGGATCAAGCTCGGTCATATATTCACGACTAATTGAGAATTCAGGAGAGCAGTTTGGGGAGGCCTCTTTGCGCCATCTATTCAGAATGTATTGTTTTGGAAATTCCCTAATGTTCATAAGTCTCAAAATATAGAATATATGTCTACATAGCAAACCAAACTATTCAAAATGTCTGCATGAACAACTGCATGTGCAATCAGACTTACGGAACATTACCTGAAAAACGCCAAAAACAATATATCTATAACGCCATGCATAGAATGTTTGTCTAAGAAAAGAAAAGAACACATTGCATATGATAAAACACCATTAACAGAAAAGCCATAAACACCAAAACGCCATTATTTACCTCAAATAAGGATGTACAAAGCTGTTGGAAGTCATTTACGTAAAATTTAACAAACCCATTAGGCTGATCTTCGTAACGTTGATTTATGCAATCCGCAACTCCAATAAGCTCAGCTTGAACGTCACAAAAAATACTTTTTGTGTATATATCAACAGCTTGCCCTTCCAACAATTTGTAACTACTCTTCAACTGGGGTCTTTTGTATCGAGATTAATGATCATTTTTACGATGTGTGTGACGTTGTGCTTCTATTGCAGTCTCATAATGCGTCATGAACTCAACAAGAGTAGCTTTCGAATTGCACACTTGACCAAAAAAATGATTCTCGCTCTCCGACCTGGATGCCGTTCGCATAAGACCAGACATATGCTCCATTCTATAGTATGGAGGGATCCAAGATTCCCTAAGTGCAAAAATATCAGATAGCCAGTCATTATCTTCTAAATTGAATTCTGCAATAACCGCTTCCCATTCTGATTCAAACTCTTCAGGTGTGAGAATATCCATCCACACAACACCACAAATACGTTCTTTAAAATTGGTGGAATTGCATAGCCTAACACCAACCTATAAATAACATAAAAACGCCATGCATATATAAAAAAAACAAAAGACAAAACTTAATTAAAAAACCAGTAACAAGGTACAAAAAAACCATGTATCTTAAAACGCATTGTATACTAAAACGCCAAAGGTAAAAAAAAGCATAACAACCTTCAGAGAAAGTTTATGCATCACATGCCACATGCATAACCGATGCCTCGTGTCAATAAATACAACAGAAATAGCCTTCTTCATCGCTGGATCTTGGTCAGTGACAACAACTTTTGGTTGAGAACCAACAACTTTTAGAAAAACTCTTAACAACCAAATATACGTATCAGCAGTTTTCGACGCCAACAATGCTGCACCAAATGTAACATTGCAGTGATGATTGTCTATACTAGTGAACGGTACAAACACCATAGAGTATCTGCATATGAAAACGCCATGAGAAATGAAACAATAATAAAACGCCATTGCATGTAAACTAGTAAAACGCCATTGCATGTAAGCTAATAAAACGCCATTGCATGTAAAATATAAAAACGCCATTGCATGTAAATTAATAAAACGCCAAAAACAAAGAAGTTGAATTATAAAAAGTTACTTGTTGGAACGATACGTGGCGTCAAACGAAATCACATCACCAAACACGTGGTAATTATGTTTGGCTTGATCGTCACACCAAAAAAGACCCTTCAAACGATTCTCTTCGTCTGTGATGTAATCATACGAGAAATTAGGCTGGGAATGTTTTTTTTTCATTCAAATGTTTCACAACCATATCATCGTCATATTCCCCTATGAAAAGGTTAATTTGCCTCTTATAGTTCTTAAATTCAACTTTGCTTGCGCCCACGTCTTCAAAACCGCCAAAACAAGTCTTCATAACATTAAACGCCTTAACATGAACCAAATTCAGCTTAGACATGCTGTGTATAACATGCTTCTTGAGCTGAGTGAGGTGTCGTTCAGTTGGAATAAAATGCTTATCAGGACGTTCAACAAGTTCATGATTGTGCTACTCGACAAACTTATACACCTTCCAAAATCCATCCTAAAATTCTACACATAACAGTGCACCACAATCAGTCCTTTTTGAAAAGTTAGATCGCACTACTCGCTCCTTTTGATTGGGGTCCAACGTATCAACCTTCTTGTCCTTATATACACCAGCTCTCGTATACAAGAAATACTTAATATGTAAGACACCTTTAGAGTTTGTTTTTTGTAGTCCCTTTCCTGACTGAAAACCCACACTCCTTGGCATACTTAACATACATTGAATAACAATCATCAAGGCTTGATAATAGCATGTCCTTTCTGGGCATTAATTCTTCACTGACGTCAGGAATGATAAATGGTAATCCATTTTTGGGGCAATGCCTTTGACTCGAGGAAGAGACTTCGTATGAGAAAACACAGGGAGGAACAGAAAAATCAGACAAACAGAGTGATGTCTCGTAATAACATTATACATTAAAACGCCATTAATTGAATAATAAACAAGATATAATAAACACATAATTTAAAAACGACATGATAAAAAAGCCATAAGATGAATAATTAAAAACACTTAACAACATAAATAATTAACAAAATATAACATCATAATGAAAACGCCAAAATTAACAAAACTAATGTTTACACAAATTAACAAAATAGTAATAACTGATATTTACAAATACTACTAAATAAAATTCAAAACTAATCAAATAGACGAAAAACGCCAATGATCGTAAAAACATAAGAAATACACTAGAACGTAAACGACAATTAAAATTAATATCGAAAACTCCAATTGCAGTTCTTAATAATAGATTAAATATCAATTAAAACGCGATTAAATTGCAAAATTGAATAACGCTATTGAAAATCATACAACACATTATAAAAATAATAATACAAAAAAACGCCATAGAACAATGATAAAAGAACAAAACGCCATATCTGTTGCATGATTTGCTGGAACGAAAAATAGAATACGCCAACGAATTTTACTTTGTCGAACAGAATCCACGTTAAACGACATAGATCTGAGAAAGCTTGCAAAGGAGGTAATAGCTAACAATAAATCTTTGGAGTTTTAATTTGAAATAGATTTATAACGCAATACGGAGGGAACATATAAAAGGACAATCGTACCCCCGCATAACAATTAGGGCCCACTGTCACGTGTTGGGCCAGGATCCATTTTCACCGTTCTCACACTTTTCACCGTTCTTTTCTGAACCCGTTTCTACGTATATATTCAAGATTTAAATTATGGAAGTTAGATAAACCCTTAGAAAAAACAGGGAGGTTTCCTAATGTAACTAAAAAATAGAAAATACAAGGTTTGATGTAATTTCTTAAAAACTTTAGGAGGAAGGTGCATTCAGTAAAATTTAAAAAATAGGGAGTGCATTTAGCAACACCCATTTTATTATAGTAGATAAATTTAAATCGTATTAACTATTAACATCAAATGTGCTGGCATCGTGTCTCTAGTACAATTCCACCCCTATGAACTCTCTTCCTCAACGTTATATTTTTGGTAATTTACTATGTTGAAAGTTACCTTTTTACCTTTTGTTTAGTCTCATAAAGATGAAAAGAAACTGATGACTATATTTGGTTATGTTTCAGTTTATTTTAGTGAAAATTCTAAGCCGGATGGCTTTTGGGTATTTCTCATTGGCAAGGCCGGTCCTAAGAATTTGTGTACTATATTCGAGCTTTAAAAAATGTGTCATTAGGCCTTAACGAAATTGAGTATTAGGAGGTCTAAACCTAATGACAATGGGCTAATAACTAATCTAAACATTAAAAATAGTTTTGTTGGTTGACCTATGTTAGTGTTTGTATAGATATACCCTATTAATTTTTTTTACATATACATATCAATTTTTTTTAAATAACGTGCCCTTCGAAATATCGGGCTCTGGCCGGTGATCCTCCCCGTCCACCCTCAGGGCCGGCCATGCCTATTGGCAGTGACGTCTCTGAGAATTCATGTACCCTGTTCGAACTTGAAAAATGTGCCCTTATGCCTTAACGATAAACAATGCAATTACAAAAAATGAGAAAATTATAGTATTCAAATGAGTTACATTACATACCGTAATAACTAATAAACTAACAACTAACCAATGATGCGTACAACCCTCCTTGCATTCTTTATAGCAAATTGGTGGATCAATTTTCACAATTTATATTATCTAAGACTTCGTTTTCAATTAGTAACGGGCTCAATAGCCTAGTGGCCTAAATTCTAAAGTCTAAACCATAAAAAAATGATTTGTAAATGAGCCTTACTTGAAATTGGTATGCGTTTACTATTTTAAAAATATAACACATATATATAGAGAATTAGGTTCAAGAGTGAACACTAGTGTAGTTTGCGAACTGAGCGAACTAATCCTGGCCATACATGTGTGTAGATCAATGGTCAGGATTTGATGATGAAATACACTAGTGTATTTTACGATTTGATGATGAAATCCTAGTCATCCACATGTGTAAATCAATGGCCAAGATTTGTTCATTCAGTTCGCAAATTCACTAGTATTCACTCTAGAACCCCACCCTATATGTATGTATGTATGTATGTATGTATGTATGTATGTATGTATGTATGTATGTATGTATGTATGTATGTATATTGGATTTTTTTATAACCATATGCCATGCGAAATCACGGGCCCTGTGCGGAAGTTCTCCCCGCACACCATCTAAGCCTCCGCTGTCTACTGGATTGGCAACACCGACACCGGTCTTTTGGGTAGGGATGAATGGGTAGTATAAGCCGAAGAGGCCGGATGATTTTGAATGCTGTAACGGTCATTTGGACCGTTTGATTTAAAAAGGAAATTCAATTAAACAAATTTAATTTTAACCATTTTTCCTTCATTATTTAAACCAATTTACCTTTTGTACCAATTCACAATCTTTACCTTTTCATCACATTTATTTCACCGCCTTCAATTTTTTTATAAATTTCGCCACATTTGATCATCATGGGGATTGTTATATGTTACCGACTGAATTGGCGGAACCTTGAAACCGTTGACGATCAACACGTCACCGTGTAAACCCTCCACCTTCAACCCACCTCTTCAAACCTTCGACGATCATCTATCGTCGTGCAAACCTTCAACCTTCAAAACCACCATCCACATCATCTTAACAATTCGACTGTGAAAGAGTTGAATTAGATATATGATTATACTTTTAGTCAACTACAATTAGCGGGGATAAGAATTAGGGTGGGGCCCATCCGAACGCTACAGTTATCGTGACTGCTTGTCACCCCATTCCCTCTTTGGTTATTAGTGTATGTAATAGTGTGTTTAAATGTATAAAATTTCCTTTACGTAATCGTGTGTTTTAATGTTTAATTATATATGCAATATTTTTAATTTTAAGCGTGTATTAATTTAATTGTGTGTTGAACGTTTAATTTCTTGTGGTAATTTTATCTTTTATCATTTTTAAGCATGTATTAATTTAATTGTGTGTTGAACGTTTATTGCTCCTAAAATGATAAATATGTTTCATAGATATAATACTTCTACATAAGTACATATTTTAAAATGAAAAAATAAATAAATAAATAGAAAACGTTAAACAACTAATGTCAAGTTCCAAACCGTCAGCTAAAATGTCCGTCAAACCAGGACCATTTAAATCTCAAAACGATCAAATCAATCGACTTGCATCGGTTTTGACGGTTTGGTCAGTTACAACGCTATCATGAACAACTTTTTTTTGAAGGGTTTGTTTGTCCAGGGGCGGTTCTTAGAAGAGGTGTGGCAGGGCCACGGCCCGGGCAAGTTTTTCGGCCGTAGTGCTAATTTTCCGCATTTCGATCGAATTTTTTTATATATACTATGTTTGGACCGGGCTTGTCTGGGCTTTTTTTAGTGCACGTGTCTTTCGGCCCTGACACGTTCAACGGGCAAGATTCGCCACTGTGTTTGTCAAAACTAAAAAGTTGATGGTGTAATTTGATGATGTAACAATCACCTCCCCTAACTAAACTATCCTTGTTCAGCTCCCTGTATATGGATCATGCCATATCCATGGGTAATTAAGTTAGTGGTCACATGTACGATAACTTAATTAAAAATCGCCTTGAGTCAAGTTCCGTTTATATGAATAGTTAGTTGAACTTTATATTAGGCTTACATTATATATTTACTTAATAGACTTATTAAATAATAGCCCATTAAAAAGTACAACGAACGCCTATGGTATTATATCTTAGTGGTATTTTAAGGGTGAGATAAGGTTTAAGAACCATTAGGTCCTTGGTTCGATTACCACAATGGAGTTTTTCTCATATTTACTAGGTGTACTCCTGAATTGGTGTATAGGCATTATTGCCTATTGGGATGAATATGATTGGGTGGTTCCGTTGGTGGCACGATGATACTTCAGTGGTCCGTTAGTGATCCAAATTTGTCGTTAAAAAAAAGAGTTAACTGCAATTTATGTCCTTAAGGAAAGAGCCTGCTGTCAACTTGACTCTCCAAAATGAAAATTTCGACCAATGAGTCCCTATTGTTACTTGAGTCCCCAAAATAAAAATCTCGACCAATAAATCTCTATTGTTTGAAATTGGCTATGGTCTGAGTCCTTCTGTTAGTTTGACCATTTTACTGTATATGAAACATCTATTTTGCCCTTCACATTAATGTGAAAAGTCCATTATAACCTTATCCTTATAATTATAATTATTATATTATACATATTATTTTCAACTCTTCATGAATAGTAAAGTATTTTTAATAGTAATTTAATATTATCAATTTTCTTTTATTATATAAATAATATTTTAATATTATTAGTTTTCTTTTATAATATATATAATTCATATATTTTTATGTCCTTTTTTATATTATATAATATAAGATAAGATAAATGTATATTGCTATAAATATGGTTTTTGATTTCGATAATAGTTCATTTATATATATAATTATGTCTGCGGCGATAAATGAATATCTGTAACAGTATCATGACGATCTAAATTGTTTGATACCGTTCGAACATTGGTGTCGGTACCAATGTTGTTTTATTATTTTCGGACAATGTAAAGTACACGTTGATTTTTATACCGAGTGCATGTATCGTACCGGTACCGTAATGAATCGAGTCAATACTCATCGAATGTTCGCGGTCACGTACCGCCGCAACGCGCGGAGAAATACCCTAGTTATAATTAAATAAAATGAAAATCATCATCATTATCAATTCGTCCGTCTTCTTCCCCAAATCAAGCTAACCCTCATTTCTGTGACACTTCGGAAAATTATATCAAATGATATGGCAACGAGTGTGGTCCTGGGTTCGATTCCCACAAGGGGGTTTTCCCATATTTATTGGGTTTCCTCCTGAATTGGTGTATAGGCATAATGCCTAGTGGAGATGTATATGATCGGGTGGTTCCGCTGGTGGCACGATGATACTCCAGTGGTCCGTCAGTGATCCAAATTTGTCGTTCAAAAAATGATATGGCAACACGTGTCCGATAAACTCTCAAATATTCCAGATATGTTGGACGAGAGGGACTATATTATATAAATTATGGAAGATAGAAAGTTGAGGGGTCAAATATAATAAAATGCCAAAATCATGGCTTCTGACGGTCCCTTACGGTCCGTAAGGCATTTGAATCCTGTGGGCGCCAGAAGGCCTTATGGACCGCAAGGCCTTACCTCTGGCGGTCCGCAAGAGTATTGCTTGCAGTATGTGTGTTGGCAGCTGCAGCCTGCAGAATTTGCCACATTTCTTGCGAATTGCCACCTTTTTCCAGCTTCTTCCACCTATTTGATCTTTTGACATGACATTTTTCATGTTTAAAACATATGTGTTATTTTGATGAGGAGCAGTAAGCATAATCATTTCTGGAAGAACTGTATAGCCTGGCTTGAGAAAGACACATTCAGCATCATTAAAAAGATACGAAGTTCACGTCTTCAAGATTGATAGCTTCTGAAATGACATTTCCTAGACCAACAATCTTTCCCCCTTTTTCATCACCAGCAAAAGATACGAAGTCTTCATCAATAAATCTGAATTTTTTTAGAAGTTCCGTCAGACCGGTCATATGCTTTGAGCACCCGCTATCTACATGCCATATGTATTCCAAGAGAGCTCGCAACCATTTTTGTAATTTATTATGTATACACAAAACTAAAACTAAACAGAGAAAATAAAAGCAAGTTAGTTGCCAATTGGAATCCAAATTTGCTTGAATCTTAATCTATCGTGATTTTCTCCTATGATTTCTTCTTTTCCTTTCCAAAAGCATGTTGAATTAACAAAACCTTTAAATGGTTTCTTAAAACTATCAAATTGTTATGTGATGTTTTTAGCAAAGTTTCGGTTTTGTGTTTGAAAATTTCTCATTTTGCACTGTTTTGAAATGTGTCCTAAATGACAACATTTGAAACAGCGAGAGCAATATGTCTTATTCATCTTGGAGGTTGAGGCTTTAGAGTTGAGATGATTATGAACTTGATGTGCTTGGGAAACAGTCTGATGCGGTAATTGAGCTTGAGAAATTGTCTGATGAGGCAAGTATGCTGACATCTTCAAAACATTCTTCAGTATCTTCAATTTCTTCTGCGGTGGTTGTGCTTGATTCTTCACTTTGATCTCTTTCAGAACTTGAAGTATTTGTTTGTGATGGTATAAATTCTGGAATTTCCTTAGTAAGAAATTTCTCAAATTTGTTTTGTTTCAGTTCTGGCACAAACACAGGAGGTTCATGCGTAATAATATCATAACAAAACGCAGAATATAAATCAACATAATCAACCACTACATTCTCGTGGTGTGCAGTCAAAGGTTTAGGCTTAAGCATGGTACAGTCATCAAAAGTATTTAAACTAGGTTTAATCTATAATACTATATAATACATTTCCTTAGGACTAAAATGTAATTTCCTCCCCTGATTTTAAGACGGCAGCCCAACAGACATACCTTTTTCCCTGATTCTTCATCCTTATCTCCCAAAATTGCCCCCAATTCAATATCTTTAGCCTACATGGTTCTTGCAGAACGAACTATTCATCCCAACAGTCGATGTACATTGGAGAGATGAAAGTGTAAATTGAAGACGCCGATTGATGATTGAAACGGTGGCAACAATTATTAATATAATCAATCAGGTTTGATGATTGAAATCAACTCAAGAATCATCATCCCAATTTGAATGAAATCACCCTATGGTTATTTTTTATTGAGACTTCTAGGGCAAATTCAATACGAAGAAATGAAATTGGAATTGAATATATGAATGAAATCTGAATTTCTGATTCGCAGTTTCATGGTGGGAGCAAATACCCTCACATTGAAGATGCCAATTCAATCGCCCCTTCCGGTTATCTATAGTCGGCAATGCAAATCAGGAGACAACATTTGTGATTATAGTTCCTGATCACCAGGTCCGAATTAGCCTTTTCTCTTCCACAGTCCTTCCCCTAATTGAAATTACTATGAATTTAGGGTTTGTAGTTTCCTCTTTTGATGATCATATATTCAAGTTAGTTTTCGAGTATTTTGATTGTTTAATTTATATTATTTATGCTCAATGAGGAGGGCTATTTCTTTGTTGCTTTCTCATATTTTTATAAAGATGGCAGTGGCTATATCACCCTTGATGAACTCCAACAAGCCTTCAAAGAAACAGAGTAAATGATAAATCTTGTAAGTTGCTAAATCATAGTGATTTTGTTATTTAGGTGTGTTTTGATTCTGTTGAATTAGCAGTGTGTTGTTAATTTGTTTCTATTACGGAACTAATTGTTTCATTTCGTATGTTAACGATTAGAAGATTTGTAGTGACAGGAATAAGATATTGTGATTGCGACTATTTTCATGTTTTGGATGATGTAGATATGTGGTCTGGATGTTGTTATGTTGATTTATAATTTATAGCATTTTTATAGTGTATTTGTGTCGCAACCCCAGACCCTATTCCCGGGGATCGGTCGGACGCGAGCTCAGATTAAGTGGTATCATTGTTTATCAATTTGGCAGCGGAATTTACATCAGGACCGTATTTAGGAAATATTTTATCAGAGTAAAATACCACATTTTTATATTAATAAACACATGGGTAAAACCCAAGTTTCCATTACAAATATGTTTATAGGGATAAACCCTAATTTATTGTATTTAAAACATCGTCTTTATTTAGGTAACTTTTAGAGCCACATTTTTCCAAGCCTTTAGTGCTCTCCAGCTGGCTTCTATTTGGCTTTCACATTTTTTACCTGAAACGCGTTTTAAAAACATTTGTCAGTGGGAAATACTGGTGAGTGAATCCCAATTTAATCCAAACAAATTTTATCATTTCACAGTATTGAGAGCGATTACAATGTTTACATCTACACAATTACTCATTCAGTACTGTCAATCGATGACTGGTGGGTCATATTACTCATTGGCTATCTCGTTGTCCAATGGTAACGTGTTCCACATTTTGTATACAAAACCCCAACATACCGGCAATAATTGAAGAATTACAAGACTCAATCACTGCTAATTATATATAAAATGATTTAAGGTTTTGTAAAAATAGTCTGTAAAAAGGTTCACAAAAAGGAGATTACTCACATTGCTACTTTAGGGTTTTCCTTTGTGTTTTCCTGGTTATAATCTAATAATTTAAACAATGCACACGCGTTAGTATAATAACCCAATATTTACATTAGTTATACCCTCCCCGAGACAGAACTCCAACGACTACGTCGGGCAGAACCTCGACAGCCGTTACGGAGCGCTAGATCAATCGAGCAGCGTATCTAATACGTAACCGGGGGTTATGATACTTACAACGAGGCAGAACTTCGTTAATTAGGGGGGTATAATGCCCGAATATTAATTCTACACTTCAGAAATTAGAGAGAATTTTCGATTTTGAACGTCGGAAACTGAAGGCCGATGCTCCCAATTTATAGGAGCTGATTCTAGCTTTCTCGCGGCCCGCGTAAGAAACAAAAGTGGCCTTCGCGCCCCGCGACGTAGGCCGGGTAGGCCCTAGCTTGGCCTGGTCACCGATCTAGCTTCGACACGCGTATGACACGTGGCACCACCGGGAGTGGCCTGGTGGTTGACCTGTCGCGTCCCGCGTAGCGAGAAGGCAAAGCCTTCGCGGCCCGTGAGCGATACTCAAATTTTGTTTTTATTTTAATTAAAAAAATTAAAGTATTTAGGGCCATTTATCGTATACAGGGTGTATTTTAAGGCGTATAGGGACGTTCTAAATATTTTATGAGTGTCGGAAATATTTTTAGGAGGGTTGTTATATCCTCCCCACCTTAATTTAGAACTCGTCCTCGAGGTCTACTTGAACAGGTGTGGGTATTTCCTTTGCATTTCTGATTCAAGCTCCCAAGTGTATTCTGGTCCTCTCTTGGAATCCCATTTTACTTTGACTAGAACTAATCTCTTGTGTTTGAGATTCTTGACTTTCCTGTCTTCAATCTGTAGAGGCTTTTCTACAAACTTTAACTTTTCATTTACCTGTATATCCTTAAGAGGTACCACTAATGATTCATCGGCTAAACACTTTTTGAGATTACATATATGAAATACATCATGTATTCCTGCCATTTCTTCTGGCAGTTGTAGCTGATAAGTTACAGGTCCTATTCTTTTAATAATCTCAAAAGGTCAAATATACTTGGGGCTTAGCTTTCCCCTTTTTATGAATCTTACCACTCCTTTCCAAGGATAAACCTTTAATAAAACCTTATCTCCGACTTGAAATTCTAACGGCTTTCGCCTGTTATCAGCATAACTCTTTTGTCGATCGCGTGTTGCTTTTAGTCGTTCCTTGACTTGAATAATTTTGTCTGTTGTTCTTCCACTATCTCTGGCCCAGATAATTGCTTTGCCCCAATTTTTGCCCAACTGACTGGGGTTCGGTATTTTCGTCCATAAAGTGCTTCAAATGGTGCAGCATTGATACTGGTATGATAGCTGTTATTGTAAGAAAATTCTATTAATGGTAAATGATCATCCCAATTTCCTCCGAAGTCAATTACACAAGCTCTAAGTATATCTTCCATTGTCTGAATTGTCCTTTCGCTTTGTCCGTCCGTTTGAGGATGATAAGCGGTGCTTAGATTTAGCTTGGTTCCCATTGCTTTTTGGAAACTTGTCCAAAAATGAGAAGTGAAACGGCTATCTCTATCAGAAACAATTGATAAAGGAATACCATGTAATGAAACTATTTCATTTACATACAACTTGGCTAGTTGTTCCATACTGAGAGTTTCCTTCATCGGCAAGAAATGAGCAGATTTAGTTAATCTATCTACAATCACCCAGATTGTATCATTACCTTTTCGTGTCATGGGTAATTTAGTAACAAAATCCATTGTTATCATTTCCCATTTCCATACAGGCATTTCCAATTGCTGCAATAATCCTGAGGGTTTCTGATGTTAAGCTTTGACTTGTGAACAGGTTAGGCACTTGGCAACATAAGCTGTGATGTGTGCAAAATGCAACATATAAATTACATCAAATGTGGCATAAAACTAACCCTTTTTTAGTACTAATGTTGGAAAAAGTGTGTTTTTGTCTTCCTTTTGTATTTTCAGGATTAAATGAGCTCAAATGAACAAAAGAAGCAAAAATGCAGCCAAATCATAATACAAGAAAAGGAATAAACGTAGCATGCCCGACCCCTCGACAGCATCTCCCAAGCAAAAAAACAAGAGAACAGAAGGCTGAACACGCCCCGTGCTCAGTGAGCACGGGGGCGTGCGCAAGTGTCTGCAGAAAAGACAAAGTTGTAGAAGTTTCTATCACCCACCACGGGGGCGTGCCCAGCGGACACGGGGCCGTGGTCAATGTAAAGATTCACAGAATCTAGGCAAATCTTGATAGTACAGATACGCTTCTGCACACGGGGTCGTTCCCAGCGGACACGGGGGCGTGGTCAACTATTGCAGACAAACTGCATTTAATGAAGAAAGAGAAGATGGGTGGACACGGGGCCGTGCCCAATGGACAAGGGGCCGTGTCCGGGCTTCGGTGCAGGCTATAAATAGGGGTGCTTGGCTCACTTGCAAACCATCCCTTGGCAAACCACCTCTCTCACACTTCACCCACCCACCACCACCATCACAACCGACATCCACCACCATCATCCATCATAGAGTGTGTGAGTAGTCTCGGGATCCAAGATTGATCGTAAGAGTTCTTGACAATCAAAGGCCATGTTTGCCTAAGTCTCTTACATCACTTGGTGAAGACAAGTGTTTAGTGTAATACTTTTTATTTTTAATCTTTTCGCACTTTTTATTTGGTTATGTATTAATGACTTTAATAACTAGTTTCTTATGTTGAAGATGAATCTTCCTTATCATTTGTCCGTGGTGTCTTGGCGTTATTTTACTATCTATATAAAATAAAAGATTTTCACCATGCATATCTCCACGGTCTATATGGAGATATGTTGGCTACCTGGTCGGGGGTTAAGGGAATTGTTTGGTAAGAGTCTTGCCTTGTTCAGTGTATAGATCCTGCAAGGACCTGGGTCAAGTTTAGTAGGACCTCCTTCAATACCCACTGGTATTGGATGGCGGGGGTCCGAACTCCTTGACCCCCTCATATGTAAACTAGTATTAATACTTTAACCCGGCTATTTAGGATTGTATCCCTGCTGACTCAAACTATTTAGCCGAGGGTAACGTCACCTTCAAAAGAGGGGACTACCACATTACGCATTAATAACTTAATTAATTATCTTTCAATAAACCAACCCTTTAGGATTGTATCCTTGCTGACTCAAACTACTGGGTTGAGGGTAACGTCACCTTCAAAAGATGGGCCTACTACTATAACTAAGATAATCTCTTAAAAAGTGCGAAAATAATCAAAGGTTACACTAAAGGCGAGTCGGATCCAAGTAATTCATCTTGTCTATCTGTTTTTATTTTTATTTTTCAGCATTTTTAGTTTTTATTTTCTAGTTTAAAACCTTTTTCTACATTTTTTTATTTGATTAGACGTTGAGGATAAACCGGTACTAAAAGCTCTTGTATCCTTAGACGACCTCGGTATCTTACCAACACTATACTACGCTCACGATGGGTGCACTTACCCATATGTGTGTTTGGTGTTAGTAAAATATCGTGTTTTATAAATTTAAAACTTGACTAAAGTGTAAAAAAGGCTAAAAATATACATAAAATATATAACCACCACACACGCATCAAGTTTTTGGCGCCGTTGCGGGGACACAAGGATTTTAAGAAAGCTTAAAATCGATGGCCTAATCAGTTTTTCAAAACCTTTTTAAAACGCGCGCACATTTTCTGCATTTTAGTTAGTGTTTGCATTTACAGATGCCTGAACACGGGGCCGTGTTCACTGAACACGGGCCCGTGCTGCATTTTTTTAACAAACACCCAGATACAGAGTCTGAACACGGGGCAGTGCTTGCTGAACACGCCCCGTGCTCAACAAAACCAGTTACTTTTATTAAAACGCCCAGATACAGATTCTGAACACGGGCCATGCTCACTGAACAGGGGGCCGTGTCCAGCCTCTGTTTCCGTTTTTTTTTTGTTTTCTGGTCTCGAGACTCTGTTGTGGTCTGCTGAGTGATTCTTATGGATCAATACTCAGGAGGCTACAACTACAACTATGAGGAGGATGATTATAGGGAAGATTATTGCACCATTTGTGGTGACCCGCACTCGGTACAATATTGTGACTTATTTCAACCATCCACTTCATACACCTATTATGAGGAGCCCATGTATGAGCCATCGACTTCATACACATCCTATGAAGACCAAAGGTATGAACCTTCTCCCTCATACTCATATTTTGATGAACTAATGTATGCGCCTTCATACTCATACTTTGAGGAACCAAGATATGAGCCTCCACCTTCATATGCTTATTATGAGGAACCATGACATGAACAACCCACCTCATATGAGGATTATGAAGAACAAAATTACGACCCTTATCCATCATATACTTACAACGAAGGACAATGGTGTGAACCATCTACTTCCTATGAGTATTATGAGGAACAAAGGATCGAACATCCGGATTCAAGCTTTGAGGATCCCGATCCTTACTCTATCACCGACATAGCCGATAGGATAATAGAAAAAATTAAAACTATCGAACGATGCATAAAAGAATCTCGCGCAAGGGAAGAGGAGTCCCGCGCAAGAGAAGAATTAAATAAAAAAGAGATAGTCGAAAATGTAAAAATGGAAGAACAAGTAAGTGAAAAACCGATACATGAGTTAAACAACGAAAAAGGTGAGTCCGACAACGTAAAAATTCAAGGAGAGTCTAATTTTGAAGAAATTAATCTGTTGTCACCTTCTTTCGAAAATCATTGTTTAGTTCCTACTCATGCAAAGTTTTTAAAAGAGTTAAAAACTAACACTAAAGTTGACGAAACGGTAAGCATTAAGTTAACAAATGATCAAACCTCGCTAATAAAAGAAGATCCATTAGAAATTAACATTACATCGGTTCCATGTTTTTTTCAAAATTCCTTTATTAGTAATATTACAATTGATAAAGATCTTTGTGTTAATATAATGCCAAACTACATTTTTTGAAAAATTAAGTATTGGTGATTTTTCTCCACTTCAAATACTCATTTTTTTTATCTAATCGGAAAGTAATAAAATCAATAGGGGTAGTTGAGGATGTCTTGGTTCAAACAAATCAAATGGTAATCCCAACCGACTTTGTCATCCTTGATGACGCTCCTCTAGTGTTGGGACGACCTTTTGTGAAAACACACAAAGCTTTGATTAATCGGAAGAAAAACAACTTACCCATTCAATTAGGGTCCTTCAAAAGGTGTGTCGATCTTGAACGATCAATGAAATATCCAATCGGCAATGACGACCCCCTAATAGAAGATGAGCCAGAACCACCCGATAAGGAGGGTCTAGCCAAGGACCCTTATAAACGTGGCGCACCACGGAGGCATTCCGCGGAACTATCCTTAGTTTTAGATTAGTTTAACTTTTATGTTTTCTAGTTTAGTTTTAATTTTTAGGAATAAAGCACACTCGAAATGGTGAAGGTTACAAAGGGAAACTTGAACCCACACCCCATGCACAAAAACAGAGCCACCCGATAATTTTTCTTCATTACAGCAAGTTCAGCACGGGGCCGTGCTCAACCCAACACGCCCCCGTGCCCGAGGTTCTGCATAAAACGCCCAGTTCAGGTAACTGGACACGGGGCCGTGTTCGCTGAACACGCCCCCGTGCCCAGCCTTCTGTTTATTTTTTGTACTGGCAGTCTGACCACGGGGCCGTGCTCAGCCCAACACACCCCGTGTTCAGCTACCTAGTAACATAAAATCTTGTTTTTAACCCACTTTTACACATTTTAATCAACCGAAAAACTTATTTTTGGGACACATTGAGGACAATGTGTAATTTAAGTGTGGGGGAGATGCTAAAACCTTGAATTTTGCAAGTCCTAATAACAAGCCTTACACAAAACTCTATTGGAACCGCTAATCACCCCAAATTTTTTCAAAAAATTTTATTTTTTTACTTGTCTTGGTTTAATTTGGGAATAACAAGTTCTAAAAAGGTTATATTTTTACAAATTTACAACCGGTAGAGTTATGATAAAAGAACCAACATAAGAAAATTATGAAACGGCATGACAAATCTAGTTAAAATTTGATTATATATACTTGATCACATTAAAAACTCATTCCCACAAAAAGTGAGTTTTGAGCCTTTATTGAGCATACAAATACACATCTTTAGATTAAATGCTCATCTTTCGTTTCTTGTGTGAATAACCGCTAGGTTTCTTACGACTCTAGAACTTGCCATGACGATACATTCCACGTCCTTACCAACTTAAACCCAAGTAAGTAAATGATTGAGGCATTAGGACTAACCCTTTTTCTTTCAACACCATTATTTTTCTTTTTTTTACCACCTACCCAAAATCCCCATAGTTAACCCCTTTGAGCCTAAACCTTTTCATTTCTTAACCCAAATCAAACATCCTTTTTTACCCACCAAAACCCTTTTTCATTTTAAACCCTTTATTTTAGTAACAAAGCTCGGTTTTCTTGAGACTTCCTTATCAAAAAAAAAAATCATAAAGAAGAAAAGAAAAATGAAGTTAGCAATAAATAAACAAAGCTCATCAAAAGAAGGCTTGTTTGAATAATGCTTCATTGGAATAAAAAGTCACAAAAACAAAATGTTTTACGAAAACCGACGCTTTTTACGCCTTTCGCACTTTTCTACTAACCACTAACCCAACCACCTACCTTTAACCCAAGCCTAACCCTTCCCCCAAAAGTCCCCCTGATATTTACAAAGGTTTATAGTTAAAAAGGAGGAGGATTGATTGCTTGGCAAGCTTATGGTAGGAGTAAGTTACATGCCGCTCTCGAGTGCTTCACAAAAATACACCTTCGTCCGAGTGTTGAGTGATCCCCCGTGAGGTATGTGAACTTGTATATAAATGGAATTTTAAAAAGGCATGTTATACCCTAATAAGTAATTTATCTTATGTAATGTCCTAAATAAATCATGACGAATAGGATTGTAAATAAAATAAAAATAAAACCTAATAAAGAATCTTGGAATCCCAACACTCTATGACAAGCCCAAAAACCTTCTTTTCTACCCATTCCATTTGGGAGTGTAAGCCACATTGTAAAGAGTTTTGCTTGAGGACAAGCAAAAATTCAAGTGTGGGGGTATTTGATGTGTGCAAAATGCAACATATAAATTACATCAAATGTGGCATAAAACTAACCCTTTTTTAGTACTAATGTTGGAAAAAATGTGTTTTTGTCTTCCTTTTGTATTTTCAGGATTAAATGAGCTCAAATGAACAAAAGAAGCAAAAATGCAGCCAAATCTAACAATAATACAAGAAAATGAATAAACGTAGCATGCCCGACCCCTCGACAGCATCTCCCAAGCAAAAAAACAAGAGAACAGAAGGTTGAACATGCCCCGTGCTCAGTGAGCACGGGGGCGTGCCCAAGTGTCTGCAGAAAAGACAAAGTTGTAGAAGGTTCTATCACCCACCACGGGGGCGTGCCCAGCGGACACGGGGCAGTGGTCAACGCAAAGATTCGCAGAATCTAGGTAAATCTTGATAGTACAGATACGCTTCTGCACACGGGGTCGTGCCCAGCGGACACGGGGGTGTGGTCAACTAATGCAGACAAACTGCATTTAATAAAGAAAGAGAAGATGGGTGGACACGGGGCCGTGCCCAATGGACACGGGGCCGTGTCCGGGCTTCTGTGCAGGCTATAAATATGGGTGCTTGGCTCACTTGCAAACCATCCCTTGGCAAACCACCTCTCTCACACTTCACCCACCCACCACCACCACCACCATCACAACCCACATCCACCACCATCATCCATCATCTATCATAGAGTGTGTGAGTAGTATCGGGATCCAAGATTGATCGTAAGAGTTCTTGACAATCAAAGGCCATGTTTGCGTAAGTATCTTACATCACTTGGTGAAGACAAGTGTTTAGTGTAATACTTTTTATTTTTAATCTTTTCGCACTTTTTATTTGGTTATGTATTAATGACTTTAATAACTAGTTTCTTATGTTGAAGATGAATCTTCCTTATCATTTGTCCGTGGTGTCTTGGCGTTATTTTACTGTCTATATAAAATAAAAGATTTTCACCATGCATATCTCCACGGTCTATATGGAGATATGTTGGCTACCTGGTCGGGGGTTAAGGGAATTGTTTGGTAAGAGTCTTGCCTTGTTCAGTGTATAGATCCTGCAAGGACCTGGGTCAAGTTTAGTAGGACCTCCTTCAATACCCACTGGTATTGGATGGCGGGGGTCCGAACTCCTTGACCCCCTTATATGTAAACTACTATTAATACTTTAACCCGGCTATTTAGGATTGTATCCCTGCTGACTCAAACTACTTAGCCGAGGGTAACGTCACCTTCAAAAGAGGGGCCTACCACATTACGCATTAATAACTTAATTAATTATCTTTCAATAATCTAAGCCTTTAGGATTGTATCCTTGCTGACTCAAACTACTGGGTTGAGGGTAACGTCACCTTCAAAAGAGGGGCCTGCTACTATAACTAAGATAATCTCTTAAAAGTGCGAAAATAATCAAAGGTTACACTAAAGACGAGCCGAATCCAAGTGATTCATCTTGTCTATCTGTTTTTATTTTTATTCTTCAGCATTTTTAGGTTTTATTTTCTAGTTTAAAACATTTTTCTAAATTTTTGATTTGATTAGACGTTGAGGATAAACCGGTACTAAAAGCTCTTGTGTCCTTGGACGACCTCGGTATCTTACCAACACTATACTACGCTCACGATGGGTGCACTTGCCCATATCATATGTGTGTTTGGTGTTAGTAAAATATCGTGTTTTATAAATTTAAAACTTGACTAAAGTGTAAAAAGGGCTAAAAATATACATAAAATATATAACCACCACGCACGCATCAGCTGCTATATCCTTTTTCATTCCTATCCACTAGAAATTCTTTCTTAAGTCCTGATACATCTTATCACTTCCAGGATGCATCATATACTTAGACTTATGGGCTTCTTCTAATATACGGTGGCGTAGGTTTCCTAATTTGGGTATCCACATTCTTTTCTTATGGAATCTCCAAATTCCATCATTTCCTTGTTCTAATTCCTTAATCATTCCTTTCAATTTCTCAGTATCGTCCTTGATTACTGATTCTTGTGCTTTTCTAATCTGATCATTTAAATCTACTTGTAGATTTAATTTAATAGAACGTACTCTTTTTGGCTTTTCGTGATATTTTCGACTTAAAGCATTAGCAACTACGTTAGCCTTTCCTGCATGATACTGGATATTACAATCGTAATCACTAAGAATTTCCATTCATCGTCTTTGTCTCATATTCAACTCTTTTTTCCCAAAAATATACCTTAAACTCTTATGATCAGTGAAGACAACAAATTTATTTCCATATAAATAGTGTCTCCAAATCTTAAGGGCAAAAATTATAGCTCCTAACTCTAAATCATGTGTTGTATAATTTTATTCATGATTCTTAAGTTGTTTAGACGCATAGGCTATAACCTTTTGACGTTGCATCAACACACATCCATAACCTAACTTAGAAGCGTCACAATAGACTACAAAGTCTTCAGTTCCTTAAGGTAATGCTAGTATGGGTGCGTTGGTTAATCTTTGCTTAAGAATTCTAAAGGTTTCTTTCTGTTTTGGTCCCCATTCAAACTTAACAGACTTACAGGTTAGTTTAGTTAAGGGAATGACTATTCTGGAAAAATATCGGATAAATCTGTTAGTGCATTACGTCTATTGACTTTGTCTTGTATCATGTAATAGTATGTTTAATGTAATTTAGCTTGAAAGTGGTGATTTACCTTGAAAGTGTCACATGACAGTTTCAAGCTAAATCAACATGTTGATTTCCCTTGAAAGTGGCATGTGTCATTTCAAGCTAAATCTGATTTCCCTTGAAAGTGGCATGTGTCATTTCAAGCTAAATCAACATCACTATAAATAGCATTCAAGCTAAATCATTTGTAACTTTTAGAAACTTTCGGATCTGAGTAGTGAAACTCTGCCGAATCGTCTCCAGGTTGTAAACAGTGTTATTATCAATATAAGAGACATTATAATTACATCGAGTGTCCGTTTCATTGATTCCGCCTCTGATTCAGATAAAAGACTCTTCTGATCGACTCAGTCAGGTCGTACAGCGATCCAACAAGTGGTATCAGAGCTCAGGAAGAAGAGTTTAGCTCGATTGCAATTAGATTCTGACTTCTACACCTTCTTTTTCAAACTGAACAAGATTCCATGGTCAAAATGGATTGAAATTTTCACCGAACATGTAAAACAGTAGTTTAACAAAGCCTTGAAAGTTTCAGAACGTAATTCGGTCATTTACACGTTCAATCAGACCAAAAACGAACCGAAATGATGATGTCATCATAGATTTCGCTTGAGATTATGGCATGATTTCGCTTGAAAGTTAACATTTGATAGATTTCGCTTGAGATTATGGCATGATTTCGCTTGAAAGTTAACATTTGATAGATTTCGCTTGAGATTTAACTTGGGATTTCGCTTGAAGTTATATCAGCTGATTTAGCTTCAACTGATCAACTAGTGATTTCGCTTGAGATTCATATTTCACTTGAAAGAGGATTATCGTGTCAAGATCATTTCACGTCAACCCAGTTTGTTTGAAGATGTCAAGCAGTAAGGTTGATCATGATAGTAACAGTGAAAAAGTCCTCGCTTCTAAAGTTTGTACATTTACGATCAGTGGGAGAAATTTTATGGAACAACACTGGTATTTCTGTTATACATGTGATCTGACCGTTTCAAAAGGTTTTTGTTCTGTTTGTGCAGATGTATGTCATCGAGGACATCGTGTTGTCTACTCTACATCAAGTAGGTTTTTTTGCGACTGTGGAGCAGGGAGTGTACAAGACAGCAGTTGTCAGTGTCTGAAGCCTAGGAAATTCACTGGAGATAATGGGGATCATGATGATGAAATTGCTACTGGTAATCAGTTGGCAGTGAATGATGATCAAGAAGCTAAGAACATGCCAATATTTGATCATGGTGATTCAGATTCTGAAGAGGAGCAGATTTCAAGTCAAACAAAATGTGAAGTTGTGATGACTGAAGAAGTTATACAAGAAGCTGTTACTGAAAAACAGCAGAGTTTTGAGGAAGTAATTTCAAAGAAAGATGAATATGAAAAGTCTGTATCTGAGAAATCTGAACCAGTGATTAAGAAAGAGATTGCAGAAGACACACTAGTCTTTGAGATTGTTCAAGAAGAGAAGAAACAGACTGAAGATATTCAGACTTTGAAAGCTGAAAAGAAAGCTGATGATAAACATATTTTGGAGTTGTGCTTGAACTGTGAAAAACTAAAAACTGAAAATGTCAAACTGTTGAGTGATGTGGACAGTTTGACATTGGAAAATAAAGTTTTGAAAGAAAAAGAAAAAGAGTTTAAAAATGAAAAACTAAAAATTGAAAAAGATTTTCAAAGTCAAATGAAGGTTTTAGAAGATGAAAAATCTGTTATTTTTAAAAATAATCTTGAAAAACAGATTGAAATAAATTCTCATCTTCAGAAAATCATTCGGCTTGAAAATGAAGCTGAAATTGCTCGAAATAAAATTACCGAGCTTGAGAATAAATTGAAAGGTTTTGTGACTTCTGCACCATATGTGTGTCCAAAACCAATCAATGTTGTTCCAATAAGTGACACTGTCACAAATTTTGACAAAGTCAAAATTGAAGATTGTGATGAAATATCTGATGATGAAAAGGAAAAGAAAAGAAAAATATTTTTAGATTTACAAGAAAATTTTCAAAATACTGTTTTGCAATCTACTGAAATAGGTGAATGCTCAAAGCAAAAACGTGTTAAGAAGAGTGCAGAACAGAAACAAAAAGTTAAAAATTTGAAAAACTTCATAATTGAAAATAAAAGCTCATCAGATAAGTCATCCAATCATTATAAAAATTCACAAAAATTTGTAAATGAAAACTCACAAAATGTTGGTAATAAGTGGTGCAGGTTTAACCACAGTGCTCAAAAGACAAATCCAGCATTGAAGAGGAGAAATGATTATCACCAAGCCAAACAATGTTATGATCTGAAGGTTTGGACTGACAGAAGTGGATGGTACGATAACAGAGTGTGCTACACCTGTGGTGTTAGAGGACACATTGCTGTTAACTGTCAGAATTGGAGTTATGAGACAAGAAGATGTTATAATTGTCAAATCAGAGGACATATTGCCAGAGATTGCCCAAGGAGATCAATGGGAAGATCGAGGGTTGAATCTCAAAGAATGAAAAAGAAGCCAGTCAACGTCAAGCCCCATGAACAGAAGGTTCTAAAACCTAAAGTTCAGGATCAGACAATTCAAGAAAAGAAAGTTAAACTTTCACAGGGGCAGAAAGACAGACTGCGAAAGAAAAGGAAGAAGGCGAGAGAGTATCTCGAGAAAATTTTGTCTTCAGGTTCACCAGTTGGTTCGAATAAAAGTTCTGATGAATCAATTCACTCGACTGCAAAGTCAAGCAAATCGAATTCTTCAGATGCAAATCTGAGGACAAACAAGAAGAAAAAAAAAGTTATTGGCGATGAATCTGGCTCATCCAAGTCAGACAAGCCAAGTTCAGGCAATGAATCTGATTCCACAAAATCAGAGGAGCTACAAGTTGAGGTAAAAAAGGAAGAGACAGTTCCGTTAATGAATGATGAGAATTTTCCACCATTACAAGCCACAAACCCAAAATCAAAAGGTGTTGATGCTGGAAAAATGTTTAATAGCAATGTTAAACATATTTTTAGTAAGATGGTTGATGGTAAGGAAAAAGGAGTGAAAGAGTTTTATGAAGAAAAGAGAAAAGCTCAAAATGCACCTAAGGCTGGTCAGGCTTGGGTGTCAAAATCTGTTGGTTGAATTCCTGATTTGCCGGAGCTTCCAGGTTGGTAAGTGTGAAGCAGGTATCGGCATCATTCTTGAGAAATTCACAGGATGGTAACTGTGATATTTCGTTTTACAAGTGGTTAATCAAGGACATTAAGTTGTACTTGATTTTCTACAAGTGATAGTGGTGTTTGACCTTATAATGTTAAATTTTTCAAAAATGGTTAAATGAGAACAAGGTAATGAGATGACCCCGAACTCACAAGTGATGGGTAAACAAACTAATTTTTCCGGAAAACCATTCTGATTAAAACAAACTTAAGTGTTTTGAAATCATTATGGGAAAATAGTTTGTTGTAAGGGGGAGTTTTGATTGAAAACGCCGAAACCCTCACGGCTGAACAAACATGATTACTTTCATCAGATTGAAAAACGGTTTTCAAACTGTTAAGATCAATGGGTTGTAAATCATGGGGGTATGTTATATTTTCTGCAAATCAGAGCACTTGAAGCAGAAAATGGATGGCGAGACAAAGCTATCAGTATTGGTTGTCAAATTTTCTTTAAATGGTTTTGCATTTTAGGGGGAGATATGTTGTTAGAAAATACAAAAACATTTGAAAAATTTGAAAAAGTAAAAAACATGATAAAATTCAAAAATTTGAGTTTTTGCGTAAAAAGAGGAAATGATAGTACTTCAGTAGACAGTTACAGTACGCAAAAGAATTGGAAAGTTTAAATGTGTTAAACGATATCACCGTGGATGTGTCGGTAGATTTTTATACACTTAGTAAACTTTTTCGGGATATAAACCTAAATTCAAACACTTGCTTATTTCGTGGGGAACACTACTTGAATATATAGGTAACCCCTGAAATCTCGTTTGAAAGGTTTCGTATTCTGATATACAGGTTTTTATACTAAATGATGTCTGGGGTATTATTCCGGGACTTCTGCTGAATGGAAGTTCTGACCTAGTCCTCGAATAATACTTTTCGCAATGCTTGAAACACAGCATCACCCTCAGCATATATGATAAGACAATAAAATTGCTTAGCAATGCTGTTGTAAAAAAGATCCTCTAAAGGGGACACACCCAAGTTGAGTCATGATCTCTCTGTTGAACGGTAGTTCTGACCTGAGCTCTCATGATTCTTCATAATTTATTAACCCCTTACAGATATCATTTGTGTTATAATTACCTGTAAGACTGAATATTGGGATCTGGATACGGGAGTATATTCAAGAGGTGGGACACATGAATGGGTTTAAGTTCTTAAAATACATAATTCGTATCCTGAATCAGTTGAAATTTGTATGAAAATTTAAGTGGACAAGTATATCGACAATCTAAGTGAATTGTTTAATTCTTGATGTGAAAATTAAGCTCAACGGTACTTGTGACTTGTCATAAACTGATATGATCTTCTGACGCATACTCAAAACAAAAATATTGTTTGTAAATATGTTTGTACATATTTCTTTACTGCTTTATATTTTCAGAAAATACAAAAAGATTTTGATTTCTGCTTTATTTTCGACAACTGATGTCTGAGTGCCGAGTTTCAAAATCTAAGTAAGCTGATCGTGTTTCTGAAAATAAAACAAGTTCATTCATTTGAAACTTGAAGTTTTAAAATCAAAAATTCAAAAACAGTTTGTGATATCTCCAAGGTCATTAAGTTGGACTTGGATGATTAACTGTGGGGGAGTTGGATGCTTATATTGTTATAAGTGCTAGTTTCTGATACGATTCGATGAAACTGCCAAATTCATGAGAAGTGATTTTGAGAAGATTGAATTGTCAGATTATGATATCTGGAAGTTTAAAATGTTGTTACTTATAGTTGTATGAGTGATTGCAGGAAAAGTCCAGACTATGATCCCGAGAGCAGAGTCTAAGGGGGAGTCTGATGACAAGCTGGAAAGCTAGGTGTTGATCCCTAAAAGTACGGAAGCTTGACGAAAGGGGGAGCCTGTTGATGATAAAGTTGTTGATGATAGAACCAGTGATGAGATTCTGGTATAAGAGTCAAAGTGTGAAGCTAATAAAGAGAAGTGATGGATGCTTACAATGTTACAATCTGAGTGAGGATGCAGAATGATCAAGACTGAAGAAGGTGTCATAACAGAGAATAGTCACTGAAGACTTCGTCAATATCCGAGGGGGAGTCTGTTAGTGCATTACGTCTATTGACTTTGTCTTGTATCATGTAATAGTATGTTTAATGTAATTTAGCTTGAAAGTGGTGATTTACCTTGAAAGTGTCACATGACAGTTTCAAGCTAAATCAACATGTTGATTTCCCTTGAAAGGGGCATGTGTCATTTCAAGCTAAATCTGATTTCCCTTGAAAGTGGGATGTGTCATTTCAAGCTAAATCAACATCACTATAAATAGCATTCAAGCTAAATCATTTGTAACTTTTAGAAACTTTCGGATCTGAGTAGTGAAACTCTGCCGAATCGTCTCCAGGTTGTAAACAGTGTTATTATTAATATAAGAGACATTATAATTACATCGAGTGTCCGTTTCATTGATTCCGCCTCTGATTCGGATAAAAGACTCTTCTGATCGACTCAGTCAGGTCGTACAGCGATCCAACAAAATCATCTATAATAACCGGCCAATCCTAGAAAACTTCTAACCCCGGTTGGTGACTCAGGGTTTTCCATTTAGTAATTGCCTCAATCTTTGTGGGATCCACATGAATCCCTTCATGATTAACTAAATGTCCAAGAAATTGCACTTCTTCTAACCAGAATTCACATTTCGAAAATTTAGCGTAAAGCTTTTCTTTTCTCAGCATATTTAGCAGTGCATGCAGATGCGCTGCATGTTTCTCTTTACTTTTAGAGTAAATGAGAATATCATCTATAAAGACAATTATGAATTTATCCAAATATGGCTTACATATTCGGTTCATCATGTCCATAAATGTGGCTGGGGCATTGGTTAAACCAAATGGCATGATAGTAAATTCATAATGGCCATACCTTGTTCTGAAAGCGGTCTTAGGAATATCCTCTTCTTGTACCTTTAATTGATGATATCCTGAGCGTAAATTGATCTTTGAGAAAAATCGAGCTCCTTGTAGTTGATCAAACAGATCATCGATTCTTGGTAATGGGTACCGATTTTTAATCGTGACTTTGTTTAATTCACGGTAATCAATGCACATACACATTGATCCGTCTTTCTTTTTAACGAACGAGATTGGCGCTCCCCATGGCGATGAGCTTGGCTGTATGAATCCTTTTTTTCAACAGTTCGTCTAACTGTTTCTTTAACTCTTGCATTTTCGCAGGTGCCAAATGGTAAGGTACTTTGGCAATTGGTGTTGTTCCTGGTAGCAAATGAATTCTGAATTTGACTTCTCTGTCTGGCGGTAGTTCTGGTAATTCTTCTGGAAATATATCTGAAAATCGAGATACTACAGGGATATCTTTTAATTCTTTTCCTTTAGTGTTAATGATTACGGAAATCATATACACTATTGATCCTTTACTTGCACAGCTTGCAGTTTTCATCACAGAGATGAATTTCGTGGGTTTGGTTGGCTTATCTCCTTTAATTGTGATCTTTTCACCCTTTGGTGAATTTACTTGTATTGACTTTTGATCACATAGAATACTGGCTTTATTGGCTACTAACCAATCCATTCCTAATACAATATCAAATCTAGCCAGATTCATTGGGTAAAGATTAGCAATAAAACTTTGGTTTAAAATTTCTATTCTTGCTCCCTGCAAGATTTCAGTAATCTTAATGGATTCTCCATTTGTTGTTTCTACTGGACATTCTTGTTGGAGTTTAGTTAATGGTTGGTTGAGAAGTTTGCAAAATGAAGTATTAATAAAACTTTGGTTCGCACCAGAGTCAAATAATACTTTAGCAAAAACATCATTAACTAAAAACGTACCGACAATCACATCCGGAATCATCTTTGCTTCTTCAGCCGTCAGAACGAATGCCCTAGCATTCTTAGTAGTCTTGTTGTTCGTAGCTGGAGCTAGTTTCGGACAATTCGGCTTAATATGACCTTGTTCTCCACAATTGTAGCATATCTTATTGTTGGGTTTCTTCCTGCAGTCTTCTTCCTTATGTCCAGATATTTTGCAGAAATTACAGTATATAGAGCATCTCCTAGAATGCTTTCTTTTGCAGTACTTGCAGTAAGGAGTAGAAGTAGAACCTATATTTTCCCACGATTGGAATTACCGTAGCGAAATTCCTGGGTAAGCCTATGGGCTAGGTTCTTCCTTTGGTTTTCTTCTTGTGTACGCACTAGTTCATCAGTCAAGGTGTTTTCTAGTTCTACAGCTTCTTCTATGGTTGGTGGTCTAGCTGCCTTGACTACATGTCTAATTTCACTGATTAATCTCCAGATGTAACGAGAGATTAATATTGGTTCTGGTGATACTCGGGTTGGCACTATTCTAGCATATTCAGAGAATGTAGTAGTGTAACCCTTGCTGTCTACTCCAGTCATTCTAAGGTTTAAGAATTTGTTAGCTATCTGCTCCTTTTCATTAGGAGGACATAATTTCCTTTCAACCATATTCTTAAACTCAGACCATTCCATATTATATGTTCTGTCACTTCCCCTAGTCTGGAGGATAGTGTTCCACCATTCTAGAGCTGCATTTTTAAATAAAATGGAAGCAAACATTATCTTATCCTCTTCTTCACACTTGCTTATTTTTAAGACTGCCTCAGTCTTTTCTATCCAGCGTAGAGCTGCAATGGCTCCTTCATTGCCCGAGAATTCTATTGGTTTACAAGACCGGAATTCTTTATAAGAACAACCATAAGACATGGTTCTTCTTCTTTTTGGAATGGGCACTTGAAGTATGGGTCCATTGTTTACGCTGTGACTAGGTTCAGTACGTGTTCGCTTACTTCCACTATCACTTTTATTATTATTTTCTGCTTCCCTAACATTTTGAATGATAACTGGCAGAGCATCTCTAATTCCTTGGGTTACTATATGTCGAATAACACTGTTATTTATCTGGTTTTCATTATTCTGGTTTTCCCGATTTGCGTCGTTGGCCATCTGGATTTCACAGACAATTACCAAGTATTAATATCGCAATTTAATATTAAATGCAAACAATCTCACAACACATACAGGTTGGTCAAAATCGTCGTACATTGCGACTTTTACTCTATTTAATATATAGGCGTCTATTACAAATAAAATACAATACTAGTATGCATCAGTCGTTAATATATTATCTAATATATATATATATATATATATATATATATATATATTATTCTTTTTTTCATATCACATATATATATATATATTTATATTATTATTATTATTACTATTACTACTGATAGGGGTTCATCCAATATTGCATATTAAGCTCGTCATATTTCCAGACGAGTCTCTCCCCTATTTGTCTCATTCTCTCACTTCCTTCTAATATCTCCTCACCAAAGGTGCGGAGTTCCTATAGGTTCTCAGTACTCATGGGTGGGGCTGGTGCTGGTATCGGGTCAGGAAACTGGGGCATCGGTTCTTCCTGAGGGTAGGGGTTCTCTAGAATTTCCCGTATGTATTGATCATTATCAAAATATGGGTCTAGAGGGTCCAAGTTGGGATAGGGTGCTATTGGGTCGGGCATGGGCTCCTCTAGTGGGTAGCGTTGTTGGTAATCCTTATGGTCGTCAAACCATGGGTCATAGTCTGGAGGATGGGGTGCTGGGACTCTAGGGATTTCAGCTGGGTCTAAGTCAGGTAGTGGGTTCTGGTCAGCTGGGTCAATTTCTATTTTCATTGATTGTGTTGGGAACAACTGCAGTGGCTGTGGTGCTATGAGTTGTTCTAGGTTTGGGTCGGCGGTTGTGGTTGCTAGTATGTGGAAGTTTGCCAGTCTCCTATTGATTATATCCTGTGTTTGAGCGTTCATTTCCCTATTCGCGGCTGCTAAAGCTCGCTGCTGCTGAAGTTTTCTCATCCTTTTTCTACGCTCGTGAGCTCCTTTGCTGAACCATCATCTCTTCTTGGGAGGGAATGGTTCTTCAGATTGTGCCTTGAATACGAAAATTCCTTCTTCGGTGTCAGCCGAATACCCCGAGGGGGTAGGCTGCGAAGAGGTTCTTTCGTCCCTAGGAGAGTTGGACAACTGACGGTAAGCGTCCGAAGGTCCTTGATCACTCATACTGTAAACTAACAAATTGTCAAATAACACAAAATAATAATCTACATGTATGCACATAGTCTCATTGATTATTTCCTAACAAATTTATAATTTCAATGTCAGCAGAACACCTCTTTGGCTAAAATCACTGGCTAAGCTCTGATACCACCTTCTGTCGCAAACCCCGACCCCTATTCCCTGGGATCGGGCGGACGCGAGCTCAGATTAAGTGGTATCATTGTTTATAAATTTGGCAGTGGAATTTACATCAGGACCGTATTTAGGAAATATTTTATCAGAGTAAAATACCACATTTTTATATTAATAAACACACGGGTAAAACCCAAGTTTCCCTTACAAATATGTTTATAGGGATAAACCCTAATTTATTGTATTTAAAACATCGTCTTTATTTAGGTAACTTTTATAGCCACATTTTTCCAAGCCTTTAGTGCTCTCCAGCTGGCTTCTATTTGGCTTTCACATTTTGTTACCTGAAACGCGTTTTAAAAACATTTGTCAGTGGGAAATACTGGTGAGTGAATCCCAATTTAATCAAAACAAATTTTATCATTTCACAGTATTGAGAGCGATTACAATGTTTACATCTACACAATTACTCATTCAGTACTGTCAATCGATGACTGGTGGGTCATATTACTCATTGGCTATCTCATTGTCCAATGGTAACGTGTTCCACATTTTGTATACAAAACCCCAACATACCGGAAATAATTGAAGAATTACAAGACTCAATCACTGCTAATTATATATAAAATGATTTAAGGTTTTGTAAAAATAGTCTGTAAAAGGTTCACAAAAAGGAGATTACTCACATTGCTACTTTAGGGTTTTCCTTTGTGTTTTCCTGGTTATAATCTAATAATTTAAACAATGCACATGTGTTAGTATAATAACCCAATATTTACATTAGTTATACCCTCCCCGAGACAGAACTCCAACGACTACGTCGGGCAGAACCTCGACAGCCGTTACGGAGCGCTAGATCAATCGGGCATCGTATCTAATACGTAACCGGGGGTTATGATACTTACAACGAGGCAGAACTTTGTTAATTAGGGGGGTATACTGCGCGAATATTAATTCTACACTTCAGAAATTAGAGAGAATTTTCGATTTTGAACGTCGGAAACTGAAGGCCGATGCACCCAATTTATAGGAGCTAATTCTAGCTTTCTCGCGGCCCGCGTAAGAAACAGAAGGGGCCTTCGCGCCCGGCAACGTAGGCCGGGTAGGCCCTAGCTTGGCCCGGTCACCGATCTAGCTTCGACACGCGTATGACACGTGGCACCACCGGGAGTGGCCTGGTGGTTGACCTGTCGCGCCCCGCGTAGCTAGCAGGCAAAGCCTTCGCGAGCGATACTCAGATTTTGTTTTTATTTTAATTAAATAAAATTAAAGGTATTTAGGGTCATTTATCGTATACGGGGTGTATTTTAAGGCGTATAGGGACGTTCTAAATATTTTATGAGTGTCGGAAATATTTTTAGGAGGGTTGTTATAATTTGTGTTTTAAAATTAGGTCTGATTTGTTTTTGGTGTTTGGGTAGTTAGTTTTGGACGCCTGAGGAAAACAGACACGGTGATCTTCTCCACCGATATCTGTACTCTTTCGGCGGGTTGACATTAGGCAAGTTCAGAAAACCATTCAATATCTCATTGGGTGGATTTGTGCCGCCATTTGCGTCATCCGAAACCGACCAGGAAATGCATCTTCCCGCTAGATAAAGTTCGTGGAGCATGTTGAGACGAAAGTTTCCGTTTGGGAATATGAAGGAATTCATTTTGGCTTCTAAGTTATCAAATCTATCAATTGCTTCTAATAAAGTTTCATCTCATTCTATATCTAAAAACTTCAGAATTTATAGACGTTAATTTTACTTCCGTCTCATCAAAAAGTTCTGAACGTAGAGGGGGTTCCCTAAATGTGTTAATCTAGAGTCAAATTACTTTCCAAATGAACCAAATCACGAACCGAAGAACATCAATGTAATGGTGGAAAATGAATTGGAATACAAGAACGCAAGTCAACAGGTTATGGCACAAGAATGGCCCAGTTTGGTAAAACTTTCGGGGTTAATCTTGGTAATCTGGACTCACGACGGATGTTAATTTTTACTGGTTCTCGCTTGGGTTCGGGAAATATAGGCGAATATGATATTTATATATGGGTGGGAAAAGATTTTAGACGTTTGGATAACAGCGTGAATGCACGTGATATAAATGAAGGGTGTGGTGAACCACTAGATTTTAACATGAAAGAAGTTGTTAATGAAGTTCTTGCTCGTATGGGCCTGCCGGAGGACACTCGTGTCAAGGTACAAATTGTTTTTAAAATTTCCGCGCTTACTATTATACAGTTATTTGTGAAATCAATAACGCAAAAGGGTCTCTTGTTGTTTAATATATTTTTAGTACTTGATTTAATGTGAATTGTTAACCTAATATTTACTTGCATGTTTGGATGTGAGTTTTAAAGTGGTTATTTGTGGCTTGAAGATTCTGCACTGTTGAGTTCGTTGTAGCACAGAGTCAATCAGAGGCCCTGCAGTCTTTCATAATTTCTCATTTGATCATCTTCAACGATATTTCAGAGAAAGATATAGTGGCGGTTTTCTTTTTCGAGAAGTTTTTTAAACTGAAGTTGATCGTTTATTGATATTGAAGGGTTGCGAGGTTCAGGTTGACTTTTTTCCTTGACCGTTTGTTCTTTTAATGGAACTCTTTTGTATATTGATTTGTAAGAACGGTTCCAAAGTCCAAAATTACTGTAGTTTTTGCTGCGAAAGTAGTTGTTTCTGTTTACTTATGATGATGCTTCATAAGTGATTGTTATATGTGTTGCAAAATGTAGGAGTTGAGTAAAAGTTAAATGGTTTCAAAGTAGTTACAGTTTCTTTTTCTTATTCCTGGCCCTATTTAATGATCAATCATGGAAGTTTATAAATAAAGATCATGTTTTGATGAAATACAAAAATGGCAGCCTCTTCTTTGCTTCAACATAAGGAACTTTAAAAGACTGATCGACGCCAAATTTAAGAGGTTCTATTTGCGAAATCCAACGAAGAATTTGTGGGTTTTTTGTTTCGTATCCTTTCTCGACTTGTTAGTTCTTTAGTATGATTTCTTAGATAGAACTCGATAGTGGTTCAGTTATACAACTTCTATTAGGGAAACTTGGATTAGTGTTGGATGATCGGATGTTATATCAAATTTAATATTGTTAATAAACTAGATATGACCCAATTTGACCCATTAATAAGGAAATGATTAACATGCTTAAGAACTGAAACAATGGCATTTCTTTTAATATAAGCTACCTTTCTTTTCAGCTCAACGAAGTCTTTAGGACGAGCTTTTTGTAATACGAGTTTTAGTAACACTTCAGGTCTCAAACTTTTTCAATCACTGAAACGGTCCACCATAAATCTTTAGCTACCCTTATGCGACCATTCTATGAGATCTCAACAAGAACACCATACGCATACCACAAACACGAACTACAAGGCGACAAAATAGAAGCACCCGCCGCAACGTGCGGGCATTCCCACTAGTACAATCATACGTCCTAGTTAAACTATTATTACATTCATCCTGAATAAAAGTTTTGTTCATTTTATTGTTGTTCCAGGCAAACCAGTTCACAGTGGAATCTGGTGCCTGGAAATCCTAGACCTAGCATCTTCCTACCACAACTATCATCTTCCACCTCTTCCACTCGCACATTCACATCTGCATTGCTTTCAAAATGATTAGTATCTATATCAATTTTAGGAGTCTTGTAAGCCCCGTTTAACCGGATCAAACAATGATATCAAACAAACACCAATGATGGGCGGAATCCAAACTTGGTGATATTCAAGAAAACCGAAAAAAAATAAGAACACACCAAAAATAACTTTAAGACTTGCACACGATTCTATTAGTCAAGAGAAAAATCATCTGGTACAAGTTCCTAGCCCAAAACGCCTCCTTAGCTCTCTCTCTAGGATTTTTTCTGTAACTTGGAAGCTCTAACCCTAGAAATAATATAAAACAAGTTTATATACTCTAGGTAAGTCCATGCCCTACGTGGGCTCCCCATGGGCCTGCCTGACCCGCATGGCCTTAGGCATGACCCAAATGACCTAAACAGGTCCAAACACTAATATGAACTAACCCAATTAAACCCAGTTCGCAACCATAGCCCGTTGCGTATGTTTAATGCGTCAGTTTCACACTTTTAGGGCATAACAATCATTATCGATAACTTGATCATTTTTATCAATTAAATCGTAATCATGGTGAGGAGTGGGCATTGGTACATAGTTTTTGCAGTGAGGTGGTGGAAATTTTTTTCCTTCAATTCCAAGTTTATCCTTGTAACCAATGCCATCCTTCACAAATGTCGGTCTTTGACAATTTTTAATATCCACTGATGCCTTTTTACTAACATTCCATTTATCGACTGTTATTTATAATCTATTGTTCTCATTTCTGGTTTTCTCCGGTTTATCTGTTAAATCTTTTCTATGAATAAATTCTTTTAAAGTCTACATTTCAGTTAAAGTTGAATTCAACTTTCTTTCATATGCAGCCTCAATTAGTTTAAGTTACTTATTAAATTGTAAACCTTTTCCTTTTCCCTAATTAAGGCACGATTGGTGGATTTGTAGTGGATCACAACACGGACACTCTACTGTAAGCAAAGTTTTATCTTAAAATCATGAGGTATACTGTTTATCAATTCCTTTTCTTCTTCTTTCTCCTTGTTGAACTCCACCTTCATGGCTTCTGCAGGTGCTTTCTCGTTCTTTGCTTTAACCTCAACACTGCTTCCAGCTTTTATTGACATACCATTTATATCATGAAATACATACTTAGGGTGTGTTTGATTTGTTGGAATTGTATTCAATTCAATGGAATTGGAATCTGAATTCCAACTCCTAAGATGTTTGTTTCACAAAATTTGTTGGAATTGAAATCTCAATTCCAATCTTCATGTGCTTGATTAACAAAGGAAATGGAATTGGGCAGGAATTCCTTCATATTCATTTACCTAAAGGGATTCAAAATCCTTCCTACACATAAATGAATTCAAGTGAATTCTTGAAATCTTTGGCAAGTTGACGTTGTCGCATCCGCTGCTCATTCACCATCCATCATGCCTGACCTCCCAGTCATTGTCTTGACCTGACCCAACCCAGCACGTACCATTTCGATCTGTATCTATAACAACCCTCAAAAAGGACCCATAACAATTCAGAATCAAGACCCCGAACACGTACGACGAAAACCGGCATGAAAAACGAGAAAACCCAGTTTTGGGTCTCGTCGTGCTACGCGACAATGATAAGGAAGTGCGGCCGCGTGATGCGACACCTCCTTGTTCGCTAGAAGACATGTAGCACCACGTGACATGCCTATGTGGTGACTCATGCCACTTATGCCCTAGACTACCCCTTTCGCGTCACGTGAAGGTGAAATAGGAACCTGGTCGCGCGACGCGACGAGGTTGAACTTCAGCTATAAATTTGACTAGAATTGGGCATTTCAAACTGCTCGTTTTCTTTTCTTTCTCTCTCGAAACACTGTCCTTATACCCGAAGCCCTAAAACTCTGCTCCGTAGTCAGGGTACTAACCCGGATCACTGGTACGATACTCAGTCCGATTGATCTGAAACCAAATCAATGGATGTTAAAATACTGCCTGAATAAGGCTATACTTTGTCGTCTACGTTGTGGTTTTGATCTCATGATAATCGTTAAAGTTTGAATTGGGTTAATACACTAATACGTGTTGCATTGTGTGTTTAATTAGGAACCCAAGACTTAGACCCGAAGGCTATTACTGAAAACCCTAAATCTGCAAAGCGTGTCATTCTCTTTTATCAAAATGCTTTCAAAACCCTAAATGTCTTCTAGTTGTATTTACAGTGATTAAGTCTTTGTATTCTGAAATTACAGCCGGTATGTGGGGTTTTGTATACGTTACTTAATAAGTTTTACTATTAGACAAAGGGTTAGCCAATAGTAATATAACCACGGTCACCGAAATGGGAAAGTGAGAAGTACTGTGGGCAATTGAAAGATATAAACAAATATAAAAACTCTTAATACTGCAATTACAATACCATGTATTTTATACATATGGAATGAACTCACCAGTATTTTTCACTGATCAAATATTTTTAAAACGTGTTTCCAATTATTTACTGTGAAGAGAAGGAAAAGTGCTAGGAGGCACTCAAAGCTTAAATAAGTGGTTGTGTGTTTTGTTATCAAGGGTTTATCCCGGTGAAAATCCTTTATGTAAATATGGGTTTCATCCCACAGTTTATGAAATGAAAACTACGGTGTTTTGAAAACTCTGATATTTTTCCTGACACCCGGTCCTAATAAATTTCCGCTGCGATAATTTTAATAAACACCGGTACCATTTGTATCTGCTCACGGTTCGCGCCCAGGGTAGGGTCGGGGGTTGTGATAATATTTTTTTTACATGTTTTGTTTCAACTCATACAATTCTGACCCTTACCATTTTGACCCGCAACATTTCGCCCTGAATCATTTCAACCCATACAGTTTCGACCCGTAGCGTTTCGACATATTCCTTTTCGGCACGTACCATTTCGACCCTTACAGTTTTGACCCGCATTGTTTTGACCCGAACCGTTTCTCGCATAGTTTCAACCCGAATCTGAACTGCTTCGACCTGTGCTGTCTCGACCCAAACCGTTTTGACCTGTACCATTTGACGTCGGGGTCGGGATCTTACTGGGTTCGGCGGTTAGACCCGCTTCGAGTTGTAGCTGGGTTGGATCGGTTCTGCAAGCCAAGTCAGTTCAGTTTGGCAGTACGGGTCGGGTCGGCTAACCAAGTCAGTTCGGCCAATAATGCGAGTCGGGTCAACGATGCAATCCTAGTTCGGTCCGAGCTGACAAGTTTGGTCAACGGTGATATAGGAGATTTGATGAGCATATGATTAGTTGTGGGTTCATGAGAAGTAGTTATGATAACTGTGGTATATTATAGAGTATAGAAAAGGTGAGTATGTTTATTTGCTGCTATATCTGGATGAAATGTTAGTGGCCTGAATAGATAAAGATCAAATTAAGACTACCAAAGAGATGCTGATGAGTGAATTTGATAAGAAAGAGTTGGGTAGTGCAAAAAATATTTTGGGCATTAAAATAGAAAGAGATAGAGAAATGAAGTACTTTATCTGTCACATAAGTCTTATATCAGAAAGATTTAAAAGAATCATTATATGGAAAGGTGTAAGTCTCTGACAATTCCTCTTGCTTAACATTTTAAGTTGTCAAACAGAGACTTTCCTACAACTGATGAAGAATAAAAGAAAATGGAGAACATTCCTTATTCATGTTTAGTAGGAAGTTTGATGTATTTGATGGTGTGCACAAGGCATGATATAGGTTATGTTGTAAGTTTGGTCAGTAGATATTTCTCAAATCTTGGTAGAGAACATTGGGAAGCAGTAAAATGGACTCTTAGATATCTGAGGGGAACTATGAATCATGGTTTGTTGTTTGGTAGAATTGGTGATTATGGGTCAGTAGTTCTTGCTTATATTAATGCAAACTTTGTCGAATATCAAGATAAAGGAAGGTCATTAACAGGATATGCATTCTTGGTTTTGGGTAGTTTAGTAAGTTGGAAAGCTTCATTACAACATGTTGTGGCTTTATCTACAACTGAATCTCAATATATAGCATTAACAGAAGTTCTAAAGGAGGCAATCTGGTTAAAAGGTTTTGTAACAAAGTTAGGAATTGAAGATGTTAATGTAGTGGTTTATTCTGATAGTTAAGGGGTTGTACGACTATCCAAAAACCAGGTTTTCCATGAAACAACAAAACATATTAATGTTAAGTTACATTTCATAAGGGAAATGGTTCAGTCAAAGCAATTGATGATAAGCCAAGTGGGTACTAAAGATAATGCAGCAGACATGCTCACAAAAGTGTTGATCATCGTTTGAAGCCATATCACAACCCCCGACCCTACCCTGGATGGGAACCGTGAACAGATTCCAGTGGTATTGGTGTCTAGTAAAATTATCGCAATGAAAATTTCATCAAGACCGAATGTCAAGAAAAATATTAGAGTTTTAGAACACTGATCGGAATGTCGCGCCCCGGTCAAAGATAATATTTATAGTCCCAAATTACCCTTAACAATGCGTTAGTGGTAGTACGGGGTCGAACCATGAAGAGTTCGTGGTTTGCGATGGACGTGTTTGATTTTAACGGTTGTCACTATTATGAAGCTTGCAAATGGTTTAAATGTTTGTTTGTTTGTTTGAAAGAGATGTCGGATCGAACCGACAAAGTTGTTACTAATTACTTAACAACGAAAACTTGATCAAATGAAACTTTCACAAGAACTTTGGTTGTTGGAGTAAAACAATAATTTTAGAACAAGGTTCACACTCGGTTCGGCAATTGAAGACCTAGGATTTCTACACATTTTAGGTTTATTCAATTGCATATATGATTAACGGATTTAGTTTCGCGTGGCTTAGGTGCCAAGAGCTATCAATGTCGTAGATGACGGACCGCAATGCACTTCTTTACCAAGAACATGTAAATCCTACCAATTGATAAGACATAAGTGCACAAATTCATTTCCCGAACTCAAATTTTATAATCATTCGACAATTCACAAATTCAATTCAAATACACGACAATTATCAAAAGCTTTAAAATCAAAGTACAATTTGTCAGTAATCAAATCTCAAAACAATGTTTAAACCCTAAACTCTTACAAAAACCTACACCGGGGTGAAACTCGAGGGGATTAGCCGCTCATGGTGAACGGAACGCGATCGCCGGATGATTGAAGCTTGAACTTGAACATCTTAAAGCCTTGATAAATGATGATGATGATGGTTAGGGTTTGTAGTGGATGATTGAAGTGAAGGATGATGGATTGGGTGATGATGATGATGGTGGTGGATTAGGGTTAGGATCGAAGGTGATGATTCAGATGATTCATATGGAAGGATGATGAAGGTAGGGGTGGTGTTCTTGGCTCCAAGATGGTGTTTCAAACTTAAATAATGCGTAACTCCTTGACAAACCCCCCAAAAACATTGATATAACCCATCCCCAAACATCAAAAATTGGAAATTCCCGTTTGGCATCAGATGAGGGCGTCGCCGACGACCCCTGGTTAGTCAAAATCTTCCTGACAACCTATTCTATTGCCTACGACCCAAACCAGCGGACGAGAACATCTAAGGGGCGTCGTCGACGGCCCTGTATGGCGTCGGCAACAGCTTCTCCAACTTTGGTTTTCTGTTTTCTTTGTTACGCGTTCCCGGTTGCTCTTTTTTCCGTCCTCATGCTCCGTAAAGCCTTCGAATAGCTCCTTAAACTTTGTTAGACCTGCAAAACACAAGTCTAATCAAAAGTAGGCCATTCAAAACCAAAAGTCATGTAAAAACATAAACTTAAATACGATTACCACTGGTTTTCGACCACGTATCAAACACTGTAGTTTTCATTTCATAAAATGTGGGATGAAGCTCATATTTACATAAATGATTTTCACAGGGATAAACCCTTAATAACAAAACAAGTTTTATTCGGGTTACATAGCCACTTATTTAAGATTTAGTATCTCGTAGCACTTTTTCCTTCTTTTCGCAGTAAATCACCTGAAATGCGTTTTAAAAACATTTGATCAACGGAAAATACTGGTGAATTCATTCAATTGTATAAAAAGACATTTGCTTATAATTACAACATTAAGAGTTTTTACATTTGTTTATATCTTACAACTACCCAAAGGTATTTGTCACTCGGCAGTTCCTGTGACTGTGGTCATGTTACTATTGGTCCTTCTTCCAATCAATGACGCGTTACAAGTAATGTATACAAAATCCCACATACCAGTAGTAATTTAAGAATACAAAGACTTAATCACTGTAAATATAACTGGAAAACATTTAGGGTTTTGAAAGCATTTGATAAAAGAGAATGACTCACATTGCAGAATTTATGGTTTTTAAGCCTCATTTAGGGTTTAAGTCCTGGTTCCTAGATAAACACACAATGTAACACGTATTAGTGTAAGAACCAAATCAAACTTCAATGATAATCACAAGATTAAAACTGCAACGTATAAAGTATTTAACTTGATGCACTATGTATATTTGTATTACATTTGGGTACTAATAGTTAGTTAGGTTCTGTTTGTTTTTTTTCTGAAAAGCTCTGCATAAGCTCTTCTGTCTGTGCCGCGCAGACCACGCGCAGACTGTTTATTTTCCGAAGACGTTTCATTAAAAAACGTCTGCGCGAGCTCTTCTTTGTGCAGACTTGGCCCAACCACTTCTAAGATTTTCTAAGAACTGCAGAGGGTTAAACACCACCACCGCCCATCACCTCCACCACAACAGTTCACCACACCGTCCACCACCCACTACCGTCCATCACCACCACCACCACCGTCCATCACCACCACCGTCCATCATCACCACCACCACCACCGTCCAGCACCCACTACCGTCCATCACCACCACTACCACCCACCACCACCGTCTACCACCATCACCGTCCAGCACCACCACCACCCACCACCACCACTGTCCGTACACCACCACCAGTTTATTTTAGAGGTCTGCATACGTTAAAAAACAAACAACCTTCTTCTTGCAGACTGCAGAGGTGTGGTCCACCCCTTCTTCTACAGATGTTTGCAGATGTGGTCTGTAGACTGCAGACATTTTACCTCTTAAAAAACAAACAACACCTTAGTGAATGTTCAAGGGTCAATCTCTAAGATTCTAGTTAACAGTTTGTTAGCTTTAAAGATTTGGGGATTACATTCTTTTCTACCCATTTTGTAATGTACTCAACAAAAGGTATCGTTTATACCCGTTTTGTTTCGACTTGTACAGTTCTGACCCATATTGTTTTGACCCGCAACGTTTCGATTCGAACCGTTTCAACCCTTACCGTTTGACCCGTACAGTTTCGACTCGTACCATTTTGACACGCACCATTTCTACCCGTACCGTTTCGACCCGTGCAATTTCGAACCGTACCATTTCGACCCGCAACATTTCGACCCAAACTGTTTCGACCTGAACTGTTTCTCGCATAGTTTCAACTCGTATCGTTTCGACCCGAAGCTTTTCAACCCGAATCCGAACCACTTCAACCTGTACTGTCTCGACCCGAACCGTTTTGACCCGTACCTTTTAGACGTCGGGATCGGGGTCTTACTGGGTTCGGTGGTCAGACTCGGTTCGAGTTGTAGTTGGGTCAGGTCGGTTCCGTAAGCCAATTCGATTTAGGTTGGCAATGCGGGTCGGGTCGGCGAACCAAGTCGGTTCGGACCAACAATGCTAGTCGTGGATGGTGGGTTGGGTTAACGATGCAGTTCTAATTTGGTTCGGGCTGACAGGTCTGGTCGGCGGTGCGGGTGGGGAAGTTGGGTCTGGGAGGCGACCCCATTGGGTTGGCGATGTGGGTGAGGGTGTGATAGATTCCAATTCATTTGCCAATCAAACACATAAGAATGGAATTTAGATTTCAATTCCAGCAATTTCCAATTTTTCTATTGAAATGTTTAAATTCAATTCCAATTTCCAAACATTTCGTGAACCAAACAAACCTTTAATTTAATTTAATGGTATATAAATTAATTTACTAATATGATTAGCATGGGTGTTTACGATGCAGTTAGGTCGGTTTTGATGAAAATTTTGGATTTAACCATTAACAAGGTTCTAAAAATAACAAACAAAACCGGTTGATTGTTTGGGTCGATCTGCCCTACCGGTTTTGAAATTTTTTAGCATTGTCAGTGACAACCCTGATGGTTAACCGCCGTTATTTTTCAGAATTTGCATAATTAAGATTTTGAGTAAAATTTCATTTTCGCCCCTGAGGTTTGGCAACTTTCGTTCAAAAGTTTTTTTTCGCATATTGTTCCTAAAGGTTTGAAATCTTGCTAATTTCATCCAGTTCATTAACTCCATCCATCTTCTCTGTTAAGTCAGTGGCATTTCCATCTTTTATGATAATTTTAAGGGCAATTCGGTTTTCTTCAATGTATTTGGTCTTTTTACATAAAGTGAAAAAGACCGAACACCCCTAACTTAATGGAGAAAAATGGATTGAGTTAATGAACCGGATGAAAATGACAAGATTTCAAACATTTTGGATCCAGATGCAGAAAAACAAACCTTTGAGTCACAAAAATAGCCAAACCTCAGGGAACGAAAATGACATTTTACTCTAAGATTTTTTCTATTAAAATTACTACAAAAAACAAATATTCAGATTATTCAAAATTTAGAATTTTTATATTAAAAATTAGAGTAAACTGCCATTTTGGTCCCTGTGGTTTGGCCAGTTTTGCCACTTTAGTCCAAATCTCAAACTTATTACATCTGGGTCCCTGTGGTTTGCATTTTGTTGCCATTTTAGTCCAAAAGTGAAATTTGACCAGATTACCCACTTTTGACCCTGCTATTTTGTCTTCACCCTCAGGGGCATTTTGGGCATTTTAGGTTTATTATAACCTAATATTAATTAACCCCATTAATATATAAACCCCACCCCACCATCACTGAAGATCAAACCCCACCCCACCATCACTGAAGATCATCTTCTCAAACAATCACCACCACCACCGTCACCCTCACCTCACCGCCTCCACCATCACCGCCGCCACCCCCGACACCCTCACCTCCTCCACCTTCACCTCCTCCTGAATCGGATTTGAATCACCTCCGTCAATCACCACCACCACTAAAGATCCACCACCACCACCGTCGGCCTCACCTCCGCCACCCCCGACACCCTCACCTCCTCCACCTTCACCTCCTCCTGAATCGGAATCAGGTCCATTTTCTGAAAGGGAAATCCTGGGGTGTCCTGGTTGAAACCCTAGCTTGAAGCAGGTGAAATTGAGGGGGGACACATGGGGATTTCTTCGCTGTGTTGATTGACAAGCTGTTCGGAGGTGCAATGGTGGTGGTTGCAGGGGTGATTTAAACAGTGTGTTTGGACGGTGTGTGGTGGAGGTTGTAGTAGGGAAGAAGCTATTATTAGAGTTTTTGTTAATTGATTGAGTTGTATGTATTTGATTCTTTTCTTAAGACGTTACACATAATGAAGTTGATTTTGAATGAATTGGAATTTGATAACTGTGGTGGTGGTTGAGGTTGGGTAGTAGTAGGTGGTTGTGGCGGGGGTCGGTGGTGGCAGAGGTATGGAGTTGACACAGGGGTGGGCAGCGGGGGTCGGTGGCGGAGGTGTGGTGGTGGCAGAGGTATGGAGTTGACACAGGTGTGGTGGTGGCTGAGGTGTGGCAGTGGTGTAGAGAGAGAGAGAGAGAGAAAGAGAGAGAGAGGGTGGTGATGGTCGCGGTGGTGAGAAGGGGGAGGACGTGGCGGTGCTTGTGGCGACAGAGTGGTGGTGGTGGCGCTGCAGATCCGGTGGTGGGGGTGGTGGTGGTGGTGCTTGTTGTTGATGTTGTTCTGGCAGTGCATTATTGTTGTTGTTCTGGCAATGGCATTATTATTTATTAATTTGAGTTATAATAAACCTAAAATGCCCAAAATACCCCTGAGGGTGAAGACAAAATAGCAGGGTCAAAAGTGGGTAATCTGGTCAAATTTCACTTTTAGACTAAAATGGCAACAAAATGCAAACCACAGGGACCCAGATGTAATAAGTTTGAGATTTGGACTAAAGTGGCAAAACTGGCCAAACCACAGGGACCAAAATTTATATCTTTATTAACTTATACAAGGATAAAGATATTCAGTTAACAAGCATGACATGACACCATCCAAAGTAAACTGAGTCCAAATACTTGAAGTTGGTGGTTGAAATATTCATGAAGTATTACATCAACCTCTTCCATTTTCCAACTTCTTGCTATAAATTCCATTGCAATTTGCCTCCATCAACATCTATACAAAAACAATCCTCCACATTTATGAGTCCAAAATCATAAAAAAAAAAATGATGAATGATCATCTGGAAGTAGATTTAAGGGAATTAAGGGAAACTTTCAATTCTGGGAAAACAAAGGAATCATCATGGAGGATTAAGCAGCTTCGCGGGTTACTTCGTATACTCGAAGATAGAGAAGATGATATTTCCATGGCTCTTAAACAAGATCTTGGCAAGCATCATGTTGAAGCATATAGAGATGAGGTAATATTACACATAATTCGTTAAGTTTGTATGATAAACGACTCGTTTTTGTTCAAATTCACGTCGAAAATGATCCAACTAGACTTGTTTGATGGTGGAATGTTTAATATGCTATGGTTGATTTTGTTGAAAACATTCTTTTTTTTTTTTGAACGGCAACTTTCATAAAAAGAAAAGCTACTAGCAAGCCGCTAGAGCCGCAGACAACAACATATATTGGTGTTTGGATGGGTGTTTTATAGTTATGGTTGAAACGTACAAGAGGGGTCTGGGTTCGTTGACCCTCGGGTGAAGATAAATTTTCTGTTTTCTTATAGTCTGACCCTTCAAATTGTTGACGGTAGAATATATTATGACACGAGCTCGAATTTCAACACTTGTTAAAATGGTTATCAAATTCAAAACTTGAACAAACAAAATCAGTTTTAAAGTGACTTAAAAATCTTGTACTTTTTCATTTATGTTGATGTATAAACAATATCTGATTATGTTGACCTTAAATAGTCAAGAAACTAGAGTGATAATCAACTCTAGTTTGTACAAACATCCAAACATCTTATGGGGTCCAAATGATGCAGATTGGAACAGTGGTGAAGTCTTTAAATAATGCTCTTGATAACTTGAAGCACTGGATGGCTGCTAAAAAGGTACTCTTTTCCTTCAAATTGAAGTTCACATCATGTAACATACATGACGAACACGATACGAGTTTTCACAGGTTCGAACACGATCGGTTTTGTAGAATTTAAGTATGTTAAACTATTAAACTACCTTATGTTCATTTCTATTTTATTTTTAGAAATTCAACATAATAATATCTGGATTATTAAAATTTAATTATAATAAATGGGTGAACCCGTCAGGTGGACCTGAACACGGTCAATTTAGTAAAAAATGATCGATTGATTCTTTCGGTACAAAAAATCACACTTCATCTCTGTATTTTAGTTATCCAAATGAGTAAATTGTTAAAATGGTCACTGAAGTTTGGTCACTTTTATCACTTTAGTACAAAACTCAAACATTTTGAATCTGGGTCATTGTGGTTTCAGTTTTGTTGCCATTTTCATACAAAAGTAAAATCTGGTCAGATTTTTCAGTTAACATCCAGTTTTTTTGTCTTTTTCCTCCCTTTTAATAAATGATCAAATTTTTTTAATTTGTTATAATAAAATGTGAAAAGACCATTTTGCTCTTCATTAAAAGAGAGAAAAGGGACAAAAAAACTGGAAGTTAACTAAGATTTTGATTTTGGATGAAAATGACAACAAAATTGAAACCACAAGTACCCAGATTCAAAAGTTTTGAGTTTTGAACTAAAGTGATAAAAGTGACCAAAACTAAAAAACATTTTGGCAGTTTACTCTATCCAAATTAAAAAAAAAACATTTATTTTAAAAAAAAATTAATCATTTGTTTTTATTTCTTAACTATAAGTATAGACGGAAAACTAAAATCTAAAACCAAGATTTAACAAACTGAGCCTATGATGGTGTATAAAATAATATCTCTCGCTTACCTGGAGATGAGATTTGTTTAGGGAAAAAGAGAGTTTCTTAAATGTGTGCAAGAGCTACTAGCTTTCTATTCTATATTCCTACCCTTCTACTTTGTGGCCCTAGATTAAACATGTTTCAAATTTGGTCCATCTAGTTTTAAAGGATGGCAACTATATGAAAAAGTAAGAGAGAAATCTCTCATAAGTCATCTTTTTTAATCATAACTATTATTCGATCAAGAAACCTAACCGGTTAAGCAATAGGGATGAGCATATGGGACTTGATACCGGTATCGAATCGGTACCATACCGGTAACAGTATCGAATTTTCTGTACCGATTTTTTCGGTAACGAATTGGTACCCACTTTTTGACGTTTTCGGTACCGGTACCAATATTTTACCTTCAAATACCAGTATCGTACCAAACATTTTCGATATCGATACCCATATTTGGCAAATTTTGATACCGATATTTTCGGTACCGGTATCGAGCCTGTCCCTATAAGCAATTTATAGTACCAGTTAGTACATATATTGTACCTTTTTTAAGTTTGTTTTAGTTATTAACGTATAGTCCAATAGGTACATATATTGTACTTTTTTTTAAGTTTGTTTTTTTAGTTATATAAAGCCTACTTTTTATAAAGAGTAAATTACGTTTTTGGCCCCTGTGGTTATATCAGTTTTACTATATTGGCCCAAAATAAGAATTTTTAACAGATCAGCCCCCATGGTCCCATTATCTAACCGTTTTGGCCCCTAAGTCTAACCAAACCCTAACCCTGGTTAATTTCTTGGTCACATGGGTTGCACATGATGGGTAAAATTGTAATTTCCCCTCCCTCTTTTATGACTTTATAAATAAAACCCAAAATCATCATTTTCTTGAACAAATCTGATCATCATCTGCATCTCTCTTGAACAAAAACCCAGATCTGATTTCTTGAACAAATCATATCATCATCATCTGCGTGTCTTGAACAAATCATCATCTGCATCTCTTGAACAAAAACCCAGATCTGATTTCTTTAACAAATCAGATCATCATCATCTGCGTGTCTTGAACAAATAGTACGGTTGATTGATGGTATGGTGATGATGGTGGTGAAGAACGGTGACCGCAGGTGGCAGCGCACGGTGGTGCACAGCGGTGGCCCCACATAAACTCAGGGAATGATGATGATGGTTATGTATTTGAAGATCTGGGTTTGATGATGATATGTTCTTCAAGATCTGGGTAAGAAGACGAAGATGTTCTTGAAGATCTGGGTTTGAAAGTGGTTTGAAGATGTTCTTGAAGGCTATTCTTTTTCAGCATCCGGTTCTTGTCCGATTCCATCATCAGAGACATTTTTACTTTCCGATTCTACAACCCACCAAAACAGGGAAGTTGCTCTTATCTTAATCACTGATGCGAATCTGAATGTGCAATGATTCGAATCGGATTTGGGGATGTTTGATTCGAATCAGATTTGGTGGTTTAACGAATCTGAATCACCCAGATTTGTTAATGTTTGATTCGAATCAGATTTGGTGGGTTTCATTCGAACACAAACACTGATCTGTTAATGTTTGATGCTGGAATTGAATGCTTGTGTTGAGGTTTCATTCGAACTGTTGATTTGTTCTTGTTCTTGAATTTGGGTTTTGGTTAGGGGATGATGATGATTGTTGAAGGTGGTCATGTCCTTGAAGATCTAGGTTTGAAGTGTTCTTGAAGATGATGATTGTTCTTGAAGATTAGGGTTTGATTCGAAGTGTTGAAGTGTTTGTATGAAGTGTTTGAAGTGTCGAAGTGTTGAAGTGTTTGTATGATCTGGATTTAATTTGTATGAACTGTTTGATTCGAGGTTTCATCATCTTCAAGAACACTTCAAAGAACACTTCGAATGAACTGTTGATTTAGGTTAAAGCTTCCACATGATGATTGTTCTTGAAGATCTGGGATTTTTTTACAAAATCATTAAAAGAGGGAGGTGAAATTACCATATTACCCTTGCATGTGCAACCCATGTGACAAATAACTAACCTGAGTTAGGGTTTGGTTAGACTTAGGGGCCAAAACGGTTAGTTATAGGGACCATGGGGGCAAATCTGTTAAAAAATCTTATTTTGGGCCAATATAGTAAAACTGATATAACCACAGGGGCCAAAAACGTAATTTACTCTTTTATAAATAAAAAGTTTCTTCGTTAATTTAAAAAAAAAATCTGAATACAGAGTTAGGTTTAATATTTTCTTTACAATGTGATATAAATTTTAGAGTTGAATGTCATTTTAGTCCCTTTGTTTTGAGTCATTTTATCAGTTTAATTCAAAGGTTTCTTTTTTCGTATGTGGGTCTGAAAAGGTATCACCGTTGCCATTTTAGTCTGGGTTAACTTTATCTATTTTTTCTGTTAATGAGAAGGTCATTCGGTCATTTTATATGGCTGAATTGCCGTTCTAATTAACAGAATTACATATAAAATGACTGAATTGTCCTTCTCGTTAACAAAAAATATGGATGAAGTTAACCTAGCAGACTAAAATGGCAACGGTGAAACCTTTTTGGACTCACAGACGAAAAATGAAATATTTGGACTAAACTGACAAAATAACTCAAACTACAGGGACTAAAATGACATTTAACTCTAAATTTAAATTGAAAATGAAGTTAGTATATAAAATTAGCAACCCAACTTATGAATAATAACTCACCCAATCAAAATTTATCACATTTTTCTTATTTTCATTTTCAGCCTTTGTATTATTAGCAATATACATGTTTAACCCTTATCATTCTTTAATAATATTTTATTTATTTTTAATTATATTTTGAGTTAATTGCTCGGATGGTCCCTGTGGTTTTACGTTTTTTCACGTTTAGTCCCCATCTTTTGAAAATAGCATGTATGCTCCCTATGGTTTGTTATTTTGTTACTCGGATAGTCCCCCGACATTTATTCTGGGGACTATCCGAGTAACAAAATGACAAACCATAGGGAGCATACATGCAATTTCCAAACTAACTGACATTTACTCAGGGACTATCCGAGTAACAAAATGATAAACCATAGGGAGCATACCTGCTATTTTCAAAATGTGGGGACTAAACATGAAAAAACTTGAAACCACAGGGACCATCCAAGCAATTAACTCTTTTATTTTTCTCTAAAACTTTTCTTTCTTAGGGGTTGTTTGACAACTTCTGAATACTTAAGTGTTAAACCAGTAAGAGGTTTAAACCATTAAGTGCTGAACCAGAATCATTAAGAGCCAGTATAATGCTTAATCATTCAGAGGCAAATATTTGACCAATACAGATTAGAGGTCTTAACCATTCAGACTTAGTATAATGCTTAACCATTCAGAGACAAATGTCTGAACCATTCAGACATTTGCTCGCGAAACAAACAGTCTGAACCATTAAGTGGTTAATCAGTAAGAGGTCGTAACCATTAAGAGCCTCATTAAGAGGTAAACAAACAGCCCCTTAGTTTTTTGAAAGTTCTGAATACATGATTATGTTTGATTTTTTTTCTCAGCATTCCGGTATTTTTGAAAATAGTGTTGTTATTAACAATTAGCAACCCATAAATAATAACCCATGTAATACAAATTTGCCACATGTTTTTTCTTTAAGTTTCAATTTCAATCCTTGTATTGTAAATAATATATGTACTTAACTCTTTTTACTTTTTTTTAATATATTTTCTGTAAATTTTATATTTATTGTTCATGGGTTGGCGGGTATCATTAAATCGCATGGGTTAACTTTTATTGTATTGAGCTTGTCTTCGTTGAAGAAGAATTGTAACATGTGATAAAATTGGCCATGTGTTGTTCATGTGAGGTATAGGTACAGGTATAACTACAGCTACAGGTATGACCACAACTTATCTGAATGGAGTTGAATGGAGTTGTAACATGTTTTGTTTTCTTATGAGATTACGTACAGTGGCGAAACTTGATATTTCCGATCGGGAGTTGAAAACGTATATACAAAAAATTTCTATAAAACCCGGGGGTCAAAAACGTATATAGTATATACCAAAAAATTTCTATACGAGAACTAAATACTCTCCACTAATTCGAGAGGGGGGGTCGGCCGCCCCCTCCCGCCCCCCTAAAGCTATGCCCTTGATTATGGACCTCTTTTTTAAAAGACTTGATTGATATTATTGAATTGTTAGGTTACAGTATATAGAGATCGCATGGAACCCTAGCAACCTAATTAAGTCCGTGGGCTCATACTAATAATCCCTGGTCTAATAATATATTCCAATACTAATTAAAGTTTTAAATTTGTAATCATTCTTGTATATATAGCTTTCTTTTTCTTTTATAACTTTTGATGTAAAATATTTTATATAGATTCGTATACGTTACTATGATACGTTTACCAAAACACAGATAAAAGTACGACTTAGTTTGTGATAAAATACATATTAAAAATAGATAAATCAAGCATGTTCCCAAAGATGTCACTAGTTATTTTTGTATTGTTTGTATATGTCAATGTTTATTGTTAATTGGTTACATAAAACTTCATATATCTGTATTTTTATTTGGATGATTTTGTTAGTTAACTTGATTTTCCAAAAATAATATTTTCAACAAATTGTCAACAGACCAGATTGCCCATTGCTGCATTCCCCGGCAGTGCAAGCTTGGTTCCTGAGCCTCTTGGTGTTGTCCTCATCATCTCATCTTGGAACTTTCCAATTGGTACTCACTACCCCTCCAACTTTAGTTTTATTCCATAAATAACCCCTTATACTTTCTAAGGCCACATCTACTAGAAAAGTTTATAATGTATGTGGAAGCAACCCAAGTATTTAGTAATGACACTTGTATATTTAAACTACTTTAGTAACACTTGTATATATTTTACATTGAGTCGTTGCTCGCTGATAGCTCGATACAATAGTGTTCTTTCCAAAATTTTGAAGATTTTTATCGTTATTAGGCGTGTTGTGACCATATTTGGTATAAGTGGAACTAGATACATAAATTTTTATGTCTTGTAAAGTAGTTTTAATACATGGTTGCCTGAGGTGACTCTGATGAATATGGTTGATCTCCACAAACATTATCCAAAAACGTCGAATCCTATTATTTATTAAAAGATATTTTTATAACATCATACGTTATAAACTTATTGCACGCGTGTAGGGCTATCGTTGGAACCATTGATCGGGGCATTAGCCGCAGGGAATGCAGTAGTTCTAAAGCCTTCAGAGTTAGCTCCTACATGTGCTTCATTCCTAGAGGAAACAATCCGTGATTACCTTGATAATTCTGCGATTAAGGTCGTTGAAGGTGGATCCGATCTAGGTGAAAGACTCCTTCGATACAAATTCGATAAAATTTTCTTCACAGGTTCAAACCTTTCTCAACTTTTTTTTACCCATAATCACACATTACAACTTGGTGGTACATCTCCATGTTCACATTTTATACTTTCCATTTCATTAGCGCGTGTTAACCGGTACGCGTAATATCGGTGATATATCAGTTATAAGTCCCCATGTTAAAGATCAGTATCAAATATCAGCCAAAATATCAGTACCGACATTATCGGTTTCGGCCAAAATATCAGTACCGACATTATCAGCGATATTGACCAATATAACCGATATTTGACCGATATAACCGATATATCACCGATTTTCCATATATCAACACCTTTCTTCTTATTGCTGCTATTAGTGTTTTAAGTCTTAATTGTTAATTTTTAGTGTTAAATGTTAGTGTTTTAAGTCTTAGTTAGTTCATACTTGCTACAATTGTTAGTGTTTTGCAAGTTGCAAAGGGTTAATTTGTTAATGGTAAGAGAGTATACTGAATTGCTAGTGTGGTGAGACATCGGTAATTTTCATATTATGCAGAATCTATATATATATATATATATATATATATATATATATATATATATATATATATATATATATATAGGGAGGAGTTCATGCGAGAACCACCCTTATTGCGAGAACCGCGAGAACCAATGTGAACACAACCTAAAATAGCTAAAAAAACCTAACCCCCACCCCACCCCCCACCCCCCCAAAAAAAAAAAACTAACCCCCCCCCCCCCCCCAAGCTAAATGCTAAAAACTAAAACCCCCAAAAAACCTAAAAAAAACCTAACCACCCCCCCCCCCCCCCCCCAAGCTAAAATGCTAAAAACTAAACCCCCAAAAAACCTAAAAAAATCTATAATTTTTTTTTTTAATATTTTTTATGCTCAAATCGCTACTTTTAGTGGCCAAAAAATTTTTTTTTTTTTTTGGCTTCGAAAAGTAGCGCTTTTTATATAAAAAATATTAAAAAAAAAATTTGTGTGATTTTTAGCTATTTTTAGGCATTTTTGGTTGTGTTCACATTGGTTCTCGCGGTTCTCGCAATAAGAGGTGGTTCTCGCATGATCTTCTCCCTATATATATATATATATATATAGATTCTGCATAATATGAAAATTACCGATATCTCACCACGATAACATATATCTCAAATATTGATCCTTAACTGATATCCGGTATTTTACCGCATTGTTCAAGTAGAGATGGTAAAATGGACGGGTCAAATAGGGTGTTTTTATTAATTTGTTTTTATTTACAGGGAGTACACGTGTGGCTAGAGTTGTGATGTCAGCTGCTGCACAACATTTAACTCCTGTAACTTTGGAGTTGGGTGGAAAATGTCCTGCTGTTGTTGATTCCTTTTCAAGTTCTAGGGAAAATAATGTAATTTCCAATTTATTTAATTATTGACTAAATTCTATTAATTTAAAAAAATTTCTTATTGTTATTTATAATCTCCAATAATTTATTTTATTTTCCAATTATAGATTACGGCAAAAAGAATAGTTTGGGGTAAATATGGATTATGTGCTGGACAAGCTTGTATTGGAATAGATTATGTTCTAACAGAGAAAAAGTACCTCCCAAATCTGGTAAAAACAATTTTTTTTTTGTTTTTTTTAAGTTACGGATGTGGTCTGTTTTGGTAATTTATACGATAATTACCAAAACAGACCACTAATCTTAGTACGTTTATGTTATATGACATTAGGCGTTTTTTAACGCTAGATTTATAATATGATTTTATGTTTTAGGTGGAATCCTTGAAAAGATATATCAAGCAATGTTATGGAGATGATCCAAATGGATCCCATAGTATATCGAAGATTGTTAACAAGAAGCATTTTTCTAGATTGAAGAGTCTCTTGGATGAACCCAAGGTCAAATCTTCGGTCGTTTATGGTGGTTTGTTGGATGAAGAAAGCTTGTAAGTCCATTTTTTTAGTTGTTCTGAGAGTAGGGTAGATCAGTAGAGTAATTTGATAATTTTCTATATCGCGCTTCAACACTCAACATACATGTCTTAAAGCTAGATTAGTGCAATCGATAATCCCTTTTAGCAGCCTTGGGTGTTTCTACTTTTAGGGGATATTATGCGTGTTATAGCTAAATTTGACTGTTGTTATGGCGAAGGAGGGAGTGATTGTGTTTATGTAAGAAAGTTGGAGGGTTAAAAATAAAATTTTCTTGTTTTTTCTTCATTTCTTTCTCAGTTTTGCAGCATTAGATGCAAATCGAGTACATAACTTAATTGTAGGCTAAGAACTGTCGGAACCATATAAGTACTTGTATGTTGTAGAAGTCTGAAACAGTGGGAGAGAGGAAGAACGACAATATATGGTTACATAACCGCCTTATGTATCATAGTTATAACAAAAGGCACAAGTGTTTTACGGTTCTCACACTTGCTTAAAATTAGTTCTATGTTAAACGCCCTTAATTAGTTCTATGTTAAACGCCCATTCTATGTTAGCCCCCCTATATATTTGATGACCTTCAAATGCGTTTTCAACTTATTACATGACAATGTAGGTTCATTGAGCCAACAATATTGGTTGATCCTCCTCTAGACTCTGCAATCATGACGGAAGAAATCTTTGGTCCATTGCTTCCAATTATCACGGTTAGGAAATCGTCCCCAAAACGTAATGCATTAGCTAATAGTACTACTTATATTAGTGTAGTAAGCACAACTTTTGGATGCAGTTGGAGAATATTGAAGACAGTATCAACTTCATAAAGGCAAGGCCAAATCCACTTGCTCTATATGCCTTCACAGAAAATGAAAATCTCCAAAAAAGATTGGTTTCTGAGACATCATCAGGAAGCCTTATGTTCAATGATGCCATTCTTCAAGTAAGTTTTGGTTTCAAGTTTTCAATAGTTACATTTTTATCCCAACTATTCACTCTGTCGAAACATTTTTAACAAGAAAGGAATGAAATTAGCCTTGATTTTTTTGAAAACAAATGCAGTATGTTGTTGATACACTACCATTTGGTGGAGTAGGAGGGAGCGGGTTTGGAAGATATCATGGAAAATTTTCCTTTGATAATTTCAGTCACGAGAAAGCGGTCATAATGAGGGGATTTCTTGTAGACTTTTGGTTCAGATATCCCCCGTGGACCACTCAAAAGTTACAACTGCTTAAGGCTGGTTTAAGATACGATTATCTTGGACTTGTGCTCATTGCATTAGGTTTAAAAAGCAAAGCTTGAGAATCATTTATTGTCATAAGCATGACTATGTATTGACTGTTGGTTTTTTTTCTAATCAAGTTGCTAAGCCACTAGATGTATGTGTAACACCCTAAGAAAATACCACATCCGGTCGTGGTCAGAAGAGATGATGGGTTCATCAGAAATGCATTACATCAAATATCACCATTGTATTTTGGGCGCAATGATTGTGGATAAAATGAGAATTCTACAGTTAAGGGTCTTTACCCAAGCAACCAAAACAAATTCTTAGAGTTCCTAGCGGGCAAAACGGATAATATTGGTCGGTACCTTGGGCCCGACGAGGCCCGCCCCGCCCTTCATAGTGTTAATTTTACCAAAATTTTCCGATTTTTTTTATGTTGTGTAAAATTTTGGATTTTTCGCTTCATAGTGTTAATTTTACCAAAATTTTCCGAATTTTTTTTTATGTTGTGTAAAATTTTGGATTTTGAGAGTCCGGCCTCCCCTGATTTTACCGAAAACTAAGTTTAAGATCCGCCAATGGTTAAAGTATGATGCATGTATAATACCACATATCATTCAAGTGCCATAATGGATATAAAGTAAACTATAATCAGTCTGAGTACTTATTTAACACACAAGATAATCACCCTACTAAAGCCTAAGATGGGAATAAGGTTAAAAAATAAGACAGTGGTATTAGTGAAATTAAAGAAACCACTCTCCTTTTACATGTTCACTTACAAAATCTCTGTGAATGTTTTGGAGTATGAACAAGCACTTCCTTGTAACAAATCGGGCACGCCTGACAGTTATAATAATATAGTTAGAAAAGTGGAACAAGGCAGGCGGGCGGGCCAGGCGTAATGTGTAATTAAACTTAGGAAATGAGTTTACCTTGTTGATGCTAAGCCATTGACTCCCACAGCCAGCATGATAGATATGTTTGCATGGAAGAGTGAGCTGGCGGTCACCTCGTTTATACTCCATTTGACAGATCACACACCTGTCAAGTCCAGTTGGGAATTGAGTTAGGACAGATCCACAATGATAAAGAAACTGGATGAATTTGGGTTTGGAAAGAATAACTGTGATTAAGGTGGTGTGTGGTTGTAGTCAAGAATCAGTGTAGGTATGAGTTTAATACAGGACATAATGCAAGTGAGAAATTATTTCTAAATTTAAAACCCATAGAATCAAACCAAACACTATATCATTCTCAAACCTGTCCTCTCTTACTGAAACCAGAATCCAAACACTCCCTAAACTTTCAGGAGTTCCTCACGTGGTCATTACAGGAAAGCAAGGTATACGGTGAATTAGGGGTTTTGACTCGTTTAGATAAATGGGTTAAACAGGTTGTGTTCGGGGCTATGCAGTTAATATTGGTGATATATCACCGATATCAGTTATCGGTCCCCATCTATAATATTGGTGTCAATTATTGGTCAGAATATCGGTACCAATATTATAGGCGATATTGACCGATATTTGACCCATATTTGACCGATATTCGACCGATATATCACCGATTTTCCCAATATCAGTACCTTTCTTCTTAGTTCTACCATTTATCTTTCTTCTTATTACTGCTATTAGTGTTGTAAGTCTTAAGTGTTAGTTATTAGTGTTTTAAGTGTTAATCACTTCCTACTTGCTACAGTTGTTAGTGTTTTGCAAGTTGCAATATATATAAATTCTACATGATATTAAAATTACCCATATCCCACCGCGATAACCTATATCTGAAATAACGGTCCTTGACCGATATCCGTTTTTTTCCCACATTAACTGCATAGGTTCGGGTTACACGGATTTAAGTATTTTCAAGTTTGTTGATGTTTTTGACATAAATAAATATATGGGTCGTGTTCAGGTTCAGCGATTCAACCCATCAAATCGCCAACCCGACACAATTGACAGCCGTATGTTAAACTGAGAGAAGTATAAAAATGAACTTCCGACTACCTCTCGTTTTTTGATTTTTTTCTCCAGAAGAAACCGCACTTGAACTTTGAAACAGGAAGCATGGAAATAGCCTCTTGAGATAGACCCCGACTTTGACTTCCAACAGCCTCGCCTAACTCGAGCAGTTCCTGCAATTGGGATGGCATCATTTGTAACAAATCTTAAACTTTCATTTCAAAATATGAAAAACCATTACATACACAAACACATGTGGAGAGCAACTGTAATTATTAAAGAATAAACATATCAAACCTCATAAGTCATGTTGTCAGGATCAACATTATCTTCCCACACAACCTGTACAATATAGACATCTAACCTTGTTATTTACACATAATCAATTGGGTTATCAGAAAGATTAGATTAAATAGAAAATGTGACAAATATATAGTGAGAAAGCTTTAGACCTGATAATCTCCAGGGTTATGATTACTCTGTGGACCTGAGATATGTAATCGTATAAGAAATATAAAGACACTCATAATGCCCATAAATCTTTCATTTTAATGATTCCCTCAAGGTTAATGTAATGAGTAAAATGCCATTTTTGTCCCTGAGGGTTGACCACTTTTGCAACTTCCCAAAGGTTTGTTTATTCGCGTCTAGATCCAAAAGGCTTGAAATGTTGCTATTTTCATCCGACTTGTTAACTCCATCCATTTTAACGTCAAGTCAAGGGTATTTCCGTCATTTAATCTTGTCATTTTGATATAAATAAACAAATAGCTAAAGTGACGAAAATACCCTTGACTTAACGGTAAAAAATGGATGGAGTTAGCGAGTTGGATGAAAATAGCAAGAGTTCAAACCTTTTGCATCCAGATGTGGAAAAACAAACCTTTGGACGAAGTCGCAAAAGTGGCCAAACCTCAGAGACGAAAATGACATTTTACTCCAAAGTAATTCTTCATTAAGCTATCTCAGCCTTCTAGATTTATACCCATAAGTCATTTAATTTCTTGGAAACCATGAGAGAAGCAGTTTGTAGTGTATTATGCTGTGAAAAGGTAAATAATTGTTATTATGTAAACAAATCTGCAAACAAAATCAGTACTCACAATCTGCTGCCGGATCAGCTATGGAATTCGAGCTTGAATGTCCATCTTGTTGCATATGTACAGATGTAGTCTCATTAGCCATGGTAGAAGAATGATCCGATTGCCTAATATAGCCGTTGTTCCCATATGTTTCATCATTAATCGCATAAGCGTCACAATAGTCATAGTATGAGAAACTTCCAGGTTCAAAATAAGCAAACTTGTATGCATTGGTATTTATTGTAGGTTGGGGGATCTCCTGTATACACAAGTGAATAAGTTACAGTACAGTCACCTAGTAATTTATTGAATGAAAGGTATGTCTTGTTGATTTACCTGAGGGTAAGTAACTTCAGAAAAAATGAAATTGACATGCTCATATGTAAGTCCTTCAAAGAAATCCATAACTCTTCAACTGAAAATTATAACTTAAGTCGATTTCAGTTTGTACACGCCAATTCAGTAGCGAATAACACTCTATTTAACAAGTGTGACATCAATTTTGCAGAATCCGCAAAACCGGATGAATTCAAGTGAGGCAAACTCTGGTAAAGAGGTGTGTTAGCAGCAGATCAAATAACGTCGACCCAGATCCTATAAAAGAAACACAACATTTATGAACCAGATCAATCAAAAGCCAATTATTTGAAAATTGAAATGCCTGTTCATTGATTAGTTAAAAAACAGAACGACACGGTACTTGAACTGAATTAAACTACCATAATTGGTTCAGTCCTCAGTACTCTGACTTAAATAGCATCATAAAGCACAAACATACAAAAGGTCTCTAACTCACAACTGTAACAACATACCATGTGCTATGATTCAACAGAACATAAACTTAACACAAATAAGGTATCAATAAAACATTAAAACCTAACGCAACATGCAAAACATTATTTCCGGTTACTTTTTAGATTGTTCGTTGCAGAAACTCCACAAAACACAAGTACTTAACACAATTAGAAACAAACAACAAAAATTGCACTAATAAAGGCATTTCCTCTTTCTTCAATTGTCGTTTACTTTTCTCAGCAACAACACACAATAAAGGGGTAGCGGCGCAGCTTGTTGCCCGTTTACCAACTATCTCGATGTAAATTCAAACTATATTGTATTATGTATAAAAATTGAGTGACACACAATCAAATCACATATCAAACTTAAACAGTTAATTCGAAATCAAACATCATGAAATTCATTCTTCTTACAATCATTATTACTTTACCTACATTTATCGCTTCTAACTTCTCCGGCCAGCGTAAGGAAAGAATCTATGTTTCTAGTGATCCAGTTATATATAGAGTTACAGTGTATGTATATGTAGAGAGCATAGGATTCTCTCACTAGAACTTTATGAAAAACAAAAATAGAACTAACAAACGCATTTTCTAATTCTTCAATTGTCGTTTATTTTTCTCAGCAACAATACACAATCAAATCACATATCAAAACTTAAACAGCTAAATCACATGGCTACATTGATCGCTTCTAACTCTTAGCGATCGAGCTATATATACAGTTGCGGTGTATGTATATGTAGAGAGAAAAGCTTTATCTCACTAGAACTCTACGAAACACGGTTGCTTAACACAATCATAAACATACAAATACACAATCGAAATGCATATCAAAACCTAAACAGCTAAATCACATGATAAACTAAGGGTGGACGGTATGGTTTGTTTGAGTTTTCTCTACCCAATGATATAAAGTCATGTCAACTCCCCCCTTCACTCCCCATTTTCTACTCAAACACTAGGTATGGTTCAAACACCCACTTAGGGATGGCAATGGGTCGGGTTTGGGACGGGTTTAGGTAATCCCAAACCCAAACCCGATTAGATAAGCTTGTCCCAAACCCGTCCCAAAACCCGTCGGGTTTCTAGCGGGTAAATACCCATCGGGGGTATCGGGTATACCCGCGGGTTTCGGGTAAACCCATTAATTTAAAAAGATTACTCGTTGGGTATACTCATCTCAAAACCCATTGGGTATCTACCGGGTAACTACTAACCGGTTACATTTTGTATTGTTATTATAAAAATATATATCAAATAACTACAATGTATACGGAATAGAATACCTATATGTGTAAAAAATGGATGTATCATATATATATACATATTAATAATATAAAAGAAATTATATCGGGTATACAATCGGATAAACGGGTACACTTTATCAGGTAATTGGGTCGGGTAAACGGGTATATCACTAAATCCCAAACCCATCCCAAACCCGCGAAAAAAATAAAAACTATTCCCAAACCAGTCCCAAACCCGATTAACCGACCTAAAACCCGTCCCAAATGTGTCAGGTTTCGGGTTTACCCATCGGGTTAGGGTTTGATTGCCATCCCTACACCCACTCAATTAAAAAATAAAAAAATTTGATTGGTTCTTCTTCTCTCCTCTCTCCTCTCTCTCTCTCTCCTCGATCACTCCTTCTCCACCTTCCAGTGGCGGATCTTGCCCGTTGAACGTGCCAGGGCCGTAAGACACGGACACTAAAAAAAGCCCAGGCAAGCCCGGGCCAAACATAGTATATATAAAAAAAATCCGATCGAAATGCGGAAAATTAGCACTACGGCCGAAAAACTTGCCCGGGCCGTGGCCCTGCCACAACACTATTAAGAACCGCCCCTGCCACCTTCGGTGAATAGTCACCGATTTCTCTCCCTCTCTCCTACTCAAACACCCTAACTCAAACACTAGGGGTGGTTCACCGATCGGTGAAACCATTCCCCGAGCTTGGTCCCCGCAATCATCCGATCACAATGTAATGTGAAGAATACGTAAATAGGAATCAAACAGCACGGAATTCGCTCTTCAACTACGTTTATCATCTATTTTACCTACATCGATCGCTTCTAACTTCTCTGTTTCTAGCGATCAAGCTATATATACAGTTAAGGTGTATGTATATGTAGATGTAGAGAGAGAAGCTTTCTCTCACTAGAATACACACAGTTGCTTAACAGAATCATAAACATACAACAAAACTGAAACTAAATACACAATCGAATCACGTATTCACATATCAAAACCTAAATAGCTAAATCACATCATGAATTCATCATCCGATCACAATGCAACATCAAGAACAAGTAAATCGAAACCAAACAACACGAAATTCATCCTTCAATCACGATTAATAACAGTTTTACCTACATTGATCGCTTCTAACTTCTTCTCCGGCGAGAGAATCTCTGCATCTAGCGATGAAACTACAAATACAGTTACGGTGTATGTATATTAGAGAGAGAAGCTTTCTCTCACTAGAACTCTAAGAAACACAGTTGCTTAACACAATCATAAACATACAAATACACAATCGAAACACATATCAAAACCAAAACAGCTAAATCACATGATAAATCAATCATTCGATCACAATGCAACGTGAAGAACAAGTAAATCGAAATCAAATAACACGAAATTCATCCTTCAATCACGATTAACAACAGTTTTACCTACATTGATCGCTTCTAGCTTCTTCTCCGGCAGCCGTAACGAGAGATCTCTGCATCTAGTGATGAAACTATATAATCATAATACAGTTACGGTGTATGTATAGGTAGAGAGAGAGAGAGGGAGAGGAACTAACTTTCTCTCTCTAGAACTCTCTTTTTATCTCTTTGTTCTTCTCTGTAATCACTCTGTTTTTTGGTGTGGGGGTGGCGCCTTTTTGCAGGGGGGTTGTTAACAGTAATGAGTCACGCGATCTCCGTTACAGTAGGTGGGGTTTGATCACCTGCTTCGCGGAACACTGGAACAACAGATTGTGGTAAATTTTACGTGTCAGTTACTGTGCGGTTATTTGTTGAAAGTTCACCCTCCAATAAAGTCGTGAGGTTTAACATTGGTTTGACGAATAAAAGATTGACACGTGGTCAGTTAGCTAAAGGGTTCTGTGACTTGAGCTATCAAGAGTATCAAGTATGAAGTTCAAACCCCTGCTTTGTTGGTTCTTTTTCTAAAAAACTTGAAAGTATTTTTTTTTTTTAGGCTACCGCATTCTTTAAATTGAAAAGTCTTTTTGTCCTGCTTTGACCAGACTATATTGTTTTAACCAGGCACACGCTGACTTCAGAATTTGCTTGGGCGTTCTCCTGAGAAACCATACGTTGTGCCACCACAAGAATTGAACACTGTCTGGTCTAACACATGGTGGGAAGATAACCCGGGTGAGTGGCTAGGTTCTATCTATCATTGCCTAATTCATCAAAGTGATCCAAGTGATTATTGAATTTGGGTCTCTATTGAAAAACGTAAGCCTCCCAACCACTAGACCACAAGTGATAGATTAATTATCATCTTTTCTCTAATTTTGCCGATAAATCTCGTAGAAAGTCGGTAACAAGGAATAAAAGCTGCTTTTATATATATTTATTATTATACAATTTGGTAAATTAAATGAAGGCGATTGATCAAATTAAATGGACTTAAATTGATGTTGTATTTCAGAATGACTAAGCTAAAGAAAAAATTAAAAGAAATTTAATAATGGTTGACCAAGGGCTATTCTATATGTTATCTTCACGTAACAGTAATCGTCGGGTCGGGTACCTAGTTAAAACCAATTGTCTAGTTCATATTTAAATAATTGTTTTTTTCCCATGACATTATAGCCTAATGGTATTTTGGGGTGAGATAAACTTTTGTGATCATTAGGTTCTGGGTTTAATTCTCACAAATGAGTGTTTTTCGAGATTTAGTGGGTTTCCTCCTGAATTGGTGTATAAGCATTATAGCCTAGTGGAGATGGATATGATCAGGTGGTTCTGTTGGTGACACGATAATACTCTAGTGGTTTGAATTGGTGTATAAGCATTATAGCCTAGTGGAGATGGATAGATCAGTGGTTCTACTGGTGACACGATGATACTCTAGTGGTCCGTAAGTGATCCTAATTTACCAAAAAAAAATTGATCCCCGCTTACCGGCTATCTTGGTGTAATTTGTTTGACCTTATATATAAATATTTCTTCTTCAAAAAAAAAATTTGTTTTTTTTTCAAAAAAAAAAATCACTGTTTTTAATAGGTCCTTTTGGAAAAAATCTAAATATTAATAAAAGACTACAAATAATGCCACATGGCATTAGCTCCTTCAACCACATAAATTTTATTTATATTTATTTAATTAATAATTAATATATTTCTTTACTACAAATAATGCCACATGGCATTATCTACATCAACCACATAAATTTTATTTATATTTATTTAATTAATATATTTCTTTTAATACTAATAACCAATATATATAAATATCACTAATCTTTATCATTATCCTTATCTTTATTTTAATATTAATAAATCCAATTAATATTAATAATATTATAAATATCTAAATCTAATATCTAATAAATTATTAATATCCTTTGTTTTAGACCCTTTGTTTTTTTACTTATTAATAATATTACCCAAAACTTTTATACTTTTGCAATTTATATATTTTCCAATTTAACCCCACTCTTTTTAATTTTCAATTTTGTTCCACCATACTTTTCATCATTCCCAAGCTTTTCGTTTCGTTCTAAATTTTGTGAGTTAACGCACCGCAACGTGTGTGTGGGGTTCAACATTTTTCGTATATTTTTCCCGTTTGGCCCGTCAAAACACATCTATTTTTCTCCGTTTGACACGTTCGTCGCAACGCATGGGGTCCTGGATTAACTTAGTTATTTTTTCTATGTTTTACGTTTCGATTTAATTTCTCTGCAACGAGCGTGCGTAATTCAAAGATTTTACGTCTGCTTTTCGCTCGACTTTATTTTTTTCCGTTTTTATTTATTTTGTTTTTACGAGTTTTCCGGTGTTGGTGATCGCTGATAATGATATAGCATTGATACTACTTGACACAGTTTTACGATAACCGCTGCAACGCAGGGACTTAACACTAGTAAATAAATAAATAAGAACGCCAGTTGTATATGCTTTTGAATCAGGGTGACAACTAGTGACAATAGGTAATTGATATAAAAATTGGTTTTTCAATATAATTTTTTTTACATACAACAATTAGAAATGTGATGAATAATAAATTTTCATCCTTGTCAAAATACATGAATTTTACCATTCAATCCTAAATCTATAATAATAACTAGTATTAAGCATCTCGCGTTGCGGCAGGGGCATAAAACCGTGCCAAATAACATCAATATCACATCTCTGCGATCAACCACCAACACTGAATTTGCACAGGCCGGCCTCTTAATAAGAAGAAATTATACCGAAACGTAAAACATAGAAAATAATAACTAAGTCGATCTAGGACCCGCACGTTATGACGGAGCTGTCAAACGGAAAAAATAGACGAGTAAAAACAGTGAACCACACATAGACGTTGCGTCGTATTAACTCGCAAAACTTAGAACGAAACATATAAATGTTGAAACACACACGCACGTTTCGACGTGTTAACTCTCAAAATTTAGAACTAAACGTAAAACGGAAAATTTGCGAAAGATGAAAAGTACAGAGGACCAAAGTTGAAAGTAAAAAAGTTGTGAGGTTAAATTGAAAAAAATGGAAAGTTTTGGGTCGAAAATAAAATATTCCAATAGGTTTAAGTTAAAGGTATTTTAATACTTTTTTCAAATACTTAAAAATAATCAAATTTTGTTTTAAAAACTTCCCAAATATTAAGTACAAGTGTACAACACCTATATACAAGTTGCTAATTTATAGTATTTAAATTAAATTAAATTAATAAATCGGTATAATATGAAACTTTGAAACAAATTCAAAAGTTGGTGAGCCGCACATCAGAAAGGCATGCTCTTTCACAGTATAAACAATAGTGGATTTAATAAAATGAAGCTTGATGAGACAGAGTGTGGCAAAACAAACTAACGGCGTCATAAACTGTTAAATACTATTCATAAGTTTTGTTTTTTAATATACAGGATAATTATTTAGATATCAAGTAAAATATCTAAAATAAACACATTTCTTTGTAGTCGAGTTCATCCGGGGCTAGACTCTTTATATTTGTTTATCATTTGAACTTTTTTATGTATAAATATTCTTATAACCATAGTATATGAGTCTCAAATATTATTATATATACTAAAATAGCATTTTAGACTCATGAGTCAGAAAAGCTCGATGTAAGATTCTTGAATTCGAACTTGCTTATTAAACTAGCTTCAATTTAGGTTCAACTTCGATTTAAATTTGTTTAGTTCTAGTTTGATTCTAGCTTTTAACGAACCAGTTTCGAATAACATTTAAATCATATATCTAGTTAATTTGAAAGAAAAAGTATTAACATGTGAAAGTTGTAGCAAGTATTGTTTTTAATTTTAAATAAAAAAAAAAATAAAGCTTAAAAAAGACAATAAGCCGCCCACCAATTTCCAACCGAATCCTAGATATGGTGTAGGATATGATGAACCACATGGGACTTGGAGCATTGCTAGATTATAAAATTTGATCAAAGGAGTTCACCAAATGCTAACTACTTTCCACCAAATATTATTCGTAAGCAATCCTAATCACTTGCATTAGTGATTAACACTAGAATCTTAATTTTAGATAGTACCATGCTTGAGTTTCATAATTATAAGTAGATGTGCTAGTACTTAAATATATGTAACATGTTAAAGAGTTCTACTTGGCATTGTCGAAATTTGCCGTTAAAAGAATAACAATTAATCGGAATTAATGAAACTATCTTTTGTTACAACTAAAATGTTTGTAACTAAAATAACAATTGATCTCGATATTGGCATATAAATGTGAGAATAAAGTATCAGTTTAGAGGTTTTACAATATGTTGATATCAAGTGTGGGTTTTATAGGATATGGAAAAAACATGGCACACCATCAGTCTTGGTAAATTGTCTACCATGGACAACATACTTTTTTAAATAAACTAGTTATAAAAACTGTTGCCGCGTTGCGGCGAACTTATTTTATTATTTAGTCTGTGTTTATATGTGTTGGAAATCAATACAAGCGTTGCACACGGAACTGCTGACAAGAATACAAAAATGTAGAAAAAAACACTAAAAAATAACCGAAAGAAAATCAACTAAAAAGTTGTATGATAATGATGTTGTTCGGAAGAAACCCGTAGTCAGAGATAAGCAAATAGTAATGGGTACCGGTACTGAATTTCCTGAGCCGAAAGATCCTAAGTACCAGTTCGGTACTGACGTTTGGCGTTCCTGGTAACGGTTCGTTACCGGTTTTTACATTCGTATACCGATACCGTAACCGGGGTATCAGTTGGCACCAAGCTCATCCCTATCCCTGAAACTAAAAAAAAAAGGTGTACGATACTGTTGTTGTTCGTACGGTACCCGTGATCAGGTGTAAGACCCTAAATCGTACTTGACTAAAGTCGCAGCGGAAACACGTACCATAAAATTTCTTTCCTTATAATTACCTTGTCTTACTTAAAACTTCATTTTAACACAACTTTTTCACATGAAGTCATCAATCGACTCATTTACAATTAAATACATGACATGGGTTTTCTAAATTTTCAACACCAACGTTCCCGTACAATCTGTCTTGTGACTCGATCCTAGATCTCTAATCCTTGAAGATCCTCATGACTCGTAATACCTGCGCTCACCATAATATAATTTATAGCATTAGTACGCATTATAACATACAAGATCTATTCACGTTCTCTTTTCGTTCCGTTAACTCTTTACATCCCGGCTTTCCATCAAATCATAAAATCCGTGGTGAGACTTCGTTGCTATACCTGCATTACACCTAAATCTCCCTGTATACGCATAACAACGTAAAACTTAATCATACTGAATGGCTTACATACATACCTAAACTTCATACATATTATCTCCATATATACATACGTACACATATGCATATATACCTACTTGCATACATGCTCACACACATACATGCCAACCTACATGCATACTTACATGTAAACACATCTACATCATTATATACGTATCTACATGTACACATACCTACATCATTACGTACATTCATGACATTATCCATATATACATACATACACCCCTACTTGCATCATACCAAACTCATACATGCCTACTCTCATACATACCATCGTATATCCACGTACTTGCTCGCATACTTATAAACATACATACACACCTATCTACATATGTCACTACTACAAAAACAGGCATCAGCTACGGAGTTTTGCTACGGAAAAAAGTGGTGGCAGATTTTGCTACGACTTAGCTACGGATTAGCTACGAACACATTTTGCTACGAATTAGCTACTGGTTAGCTACGAACTTTCGTCGCAAAACTCGTAGCAAAAGTGACAAAATTAATATAAATCAAATAACGTAGCAAAACCGGTAGCAAAATCCGTAGCAAATCCGTGGGCAATTTTGCTACGGAAAAATGGTGGCAAATTTTGCTACGAGTTTGCTACGAGCATATTTTGCTACGAATTAGCTACGAAATTCCGTCGCAAATGCATTCCGTAGCAAAACTCATAGCAAATCCGTAGCAAAATTGATGAAATTAATATAAATCAAATAACGTAGCAAAACCGGTAGCAAAATCCGTAGCAAAACCATGAAAATTTTGCTACGGAAAAAAATGGTGGCAAATTTTGCTACGAGTTTGCTACGGATTAGCTACGAGCATATTTTGCTACGACGAATTAGCTACGAAATTCCGTCGCAAATGAATTTCGTAGCAAAACTCATAGCAAATCCGTAGCAAAATTGATGAAATTAATATAAATCATATAACGTAGCAAAACCGGTAGCAAAATCCGTAGCAAAACCATGAAAATTTTGCTACGGAAAAAATGGTGGCAAATTTTGCTACGGAAAAAAATGGTGGAAATTTTTGCTACGAGTTTGCTACATATTTTGCTACGAATTAGCTATGAAATTTCGTCGCAAATGAATTTCGTAGCAAAACTCACAGCAAATCCGTTGCAAAATTGATGAAATAATTAATAATATATACTATAGCAAAATCATAAAAAATAATTAATAATATATACTATACAAAAATCAAAATCAAAAATATTAATTACTTAAAAATAGTTTAAAAAAAAGGTCAATTTTACACGGACTGATGTAAACATAAATACACTTAATATAACTATCTCATACAAATAATACGTACCAAATTAAGCATAGGTATGAGCAAATGGTGTTGGGTACCGGAACCGAATATATTTAGTACCGGCTTTTGACGTTTTTGGTACCGGTACGATACCAGGTATCGACTTAACCCACTGCCCCCAGACAACTCCTTTCACATACCCCCAGACTTCCTTTTTGTATCGACTTAACCCACTGCCGTCGCCTGAGGTACCCAAAATAACCCATACTCAAACCCTTCTTAGTTCAACAAAACCCAACATTCAAATGGCATACTTCCCAGTGCCCAAATCGTATGCAACTGGATCCACTACCTCCACTACCTGATAATTTTGAGCTTGAAATTGATCCATTACATGACATGTTTCAAATGTAATTTGTTCACTGCATATTAGACTGTCAAACAAACAATGCTATGTCTGGATTCAATTAAGGTTGTGTTATATTGGTGCTTACTTGCTTTAAACAATACCTTAATCTTATTTGTTTTCCTCACTTAACTAGAAGTGCTACGTTGACCATGCGACGAAAAGCGTAATTTTGGGTGCACACTTAATTACGAGGTTCGACGCATGAAAATCATAGTAAGCCTTGTTGGGTATGGTGGCATATGAGAAAATTATGTGCTCATGTTGATATCTAAATCGCTTATCGTTTGTCAAAACCACTACTTATACAAATTTCAAAATTTATTTTATCAAACGTATTCTTTATCTCATAATCTATTTCACGTGAATCATGTACACGAAAATTTTTAATCATACCATAAAACGTTTTATTGCCCGAATTTCAAAACTTGTGAAATACTACTTATCAACGTTTTATTGCCCGTTTTATTGCTCGAAGACACTCGTATTGTACAAACGAGACGAGTTTACCAAAATAGGCGTGAAACCCATAATTTGGTAAACGACCCTCATTCCGCTAAATTCTATTTTTGCACGAAATTACATCTAACTTACCAAGACACTAACCACTCCACCACTCGATCCCTATTCTTTCCTTTCCCGCTGAATTATTGTGCCGACAATCGTTTATTTTCTTCCCACCCTTTTGTTTTCTTCTCACCCACCTTTGACCGATGAAAAACAACAAGCAACATCATGCGACGTCTCTTTCCTTCTTCCTTTCCGCTTATCGCCAAACAAGAAAAATAGAGGCGCCGAACTTTCATTTCGCTTTTCCATGGCCGCCAAAACACGACAATTCTTCACCCTGATTTTTCGGGATTGAAATGGTGTACGCGTTGTACCCATGCAATCGATATATATTGCATGCAATCTATCACAGGCTACCTACAAAAATTTAGAAACTCAAACTCTATAATACCTAGTCATTCTTATATTTTCTCGCACCATCATCACTTCTCACACATTCGCCGGAGAAACTCACCACATAAACCCAAAATTCTAATGGCAAATTTCCCAGTAACACATGCTGAATCCTCAACCGCAGCAGGAATTCATCCATTCCTTCGGTTTCCTGACCTACCCACTCGTGAGAAGTATCAGAAACTCAAGGACCTTGAAGTTTTTACCATCGGCGGTATTGATTGGCATCAAATAGAAATGGTTGACTCTAGTGGCTCACTGTCAATATTACTATCACCCAATACACCTTGGCGTCGTTTCTTCGACATCTTAGAGCCATCATATGATAAACTGGTGTATGAATTCTTGTCCACCTTCTATTATAAATTTAGTAGAAGTCTTACCGAGGAGTCCATTCATTTCCGGCTTGGTGGACAACATTATAACATGACCCTAGCAGAATTCGCTGTTCGTATAGGTATTTATACCGATGAAGAGGTTACACAGCCCTTTTTCACGAGTGCACCAACCTCCTATACCTATGCGAGAATGAAAGAATATTGGCAACGCCATGCATTAAAAGCATGGTGCGGCCACAATAATTCTACAAACTTCAAAGACTCTCGTTATCGGTATATGCACCGTGTTTTAGCCAACACTATCACGGGGCGCGAGATTAATCAACAAAGGGTTAGTACCCCCGAAGTCTTCTATCTGTATAGTATCTTCGAGCGAGTTCCTTGTAATATTACTCACGAACTTGCTGCATATTTTTCTAGTTAACAAACAAATCCCCTGAGAAGTCTCATGGGGGGATCTTACATTACTAGACTAGCAAAATCATTAGGTGTCTTAAGTGACCAGGTTATCTAGGGGTTATCTCCACCAAAGGCACCTAGGATTGTAAGTTGTAACATCATTAAGCTAACCCCTGTCCTTAGCCTTACACCAACTCAAGCATTCCAGTCTGAGGGAGCTCCATTTGTTTTAGAAAGTACCTCCACACCAAATCTACAACAATCATTATTGCAGCTTCCTCAACAGTCTTTTTATCGATATGATATGCTACCACCGCCGCCATACGTACAAGAATGCATTACAGCTAACCCATCCCAACCTTTAACACCAAACGTCTCACAAGGTCTCTCACCCATAGTTTTTTAGAAGGATCCAGCAATGCAAGAAATTTATGAGAACATGATGCTCCAAGAACAGTTAGAACCGGATTCACATTTGCCACAGTCTTTCCTAGCACTACTGAATGAAGTAGAGAAACTACCACCAACTGATATAGCAGGCCCAAGTACGGTGCCTCAAATGGATTTACATCCAAATCAAATGGTAGTTGAAATGGCTAGGTTGAACAATCAGAACCAAGATTTGTCACGGCAAGTACAAGAGCTGACTGAAAGGAATCAATGGTTGGAAAGCATGCTAGCTGCTCGTATGCAACTGGATCCACTACCCCCACTACCTGAAAGTTTTGAGCCCGAAGTTGATCCATTGCATGATTTATTTCAGATGTAAATTGTTTACAGCATACTAGACTGTCAAACAAACAATGTTATGCATGTTTTGATTTAATTAATGTTGTGTTATATTGATGCTTGTATAATTTACACAATACCTCAATTTTATTTGTTTCCTCATTTAACTAGTAGTGCTATGCGGACCATACGACGAAACGCGTAATTTTGGGTGCACACTTAATTACGAGGTTCGAAGCATGAAAATCATAGCAAGCCTTGTTAAGTAAGGTGGCGTATGAAAACATTATTTGGTTATGGGATCATCTATTATTTGCTTATTTGTACACACTTTTGTTTGCATAACATTTATATTACAAATCCGGCATAAAATAGTGTCATGTAAAACAATTTCTATATAACGATTCTTGTAAATCCCTCGAAATTATCAGTACTAAACAATGACTTGCTTATATTTCTAATCATTACAATTACATTTTACGGTCTCTTTCGAATAAATTTCGAGACGAAATTTCCTAAAGTAGGGGAGACTGTAACCACCTTGATTTTATGCTATTAAACAATACCTCATACTTAGAACCGGACATGAGTGGGACTCGAACTCGTGTTCACGTGTTTGAAACCAAAGTGTCTTAGCCAGTTTATCCTCCTGTGCAGGAGCTGATATACTTAGAATTTAATTCCATATATATACTAATTAGAGTTTATATTAATTTATTTAATTAAAATCAGAATTTAATTTTATAAAGTTGCGGATTAAAGATGAAATTTTAACGAACCATAGGGACTGTCCGGCTATTTTACTCTTTTTTATTAATTAGTAATCTGATTTTTAAATTAAGCTTTAAATAATTTTTAAATACATATTCAAAATTCATTTATCAAAATCCCTCCAAATTGAGTATTTCCCTCCGAAACCAAAGTTTTTCAAAATCCCTCCAAATCAGTTTTTTTTCACACAAATCATGGTTCGCCACTTTCCGAGTTTCCCTCTACCCATTTAACCAAAACTATTTCACATTTAAAAATTCATTATCTCCCTCCTCAAATCTATTCATATTTTTGCTTCTTCTCCTAACCTAACACCGATTTCCTTCCCCATATCTGAGAGAGAGATAGGCTGCTTCGTTGGAGGGTTAATGCAAAAGGAGAGACTAGAGGAAGAACGCAAAGCTTCCCATATTTGTTGGGACTGGTGTTTTGCTTCCAGGAACATGGAAACCTTGTTGCTGTCATATGGTACGCTTGTAGATATAACTTGATTGTTGAATAGAAGCATCAATGTTGTGTTCGAATCTAACAAATCACTACTGTATTGTTTTAATTTATCGTAGAGGTGAAAATTTTGGTTATTGTTTTATCTCAAACAAGTCAACGAATAAAATATTTTAGCAAAAATGGGAACTAGTTTCATACGTGTTGAAGTAGCTGATAATGCATACTAGGGATGAGCTCGGTACCGACCGGTACCGAAAATCCCCAAAAGTAGCTACCGGTACCAAATATACCTGGTACGGTTCGGTATCGGTACCGGTATTTGAGGGTAAAAACCGGTACCGAAAATGTCAAATGTTGGTACCGAGTCGGTACCGAAAATGTACCCGGTTTGGTAAATTCGGTAACGGTAACGGGTACCATTTGCTCATCCCTAATGCATACAATCTATTTGTTTATTTTATTCATGCATGCTGGTTATTCTTGTAAAAATAATGTTTTTGTAATCTCATTGGTGCATTAAATATATATACTAGAAATATATTTTGATGAATAGTAAATGTATGACTGATGAGCTTTCACATGTTTTTTTTTTGTTTAATTATTTTTACATTTTATAGAATGATGCAAAGACAATGAAGGCTGCTCTTGGTGACATGAATCGACCACGTATTTGTCCCACCACAACACATTCATAGAAGGTATGTTCAATTAGTTTTGTGGACTGCAAACTGTTGATAATCTAACGAGCCTATTTTTTTATTTACTATATGAACATATCTTGAGTTGGCCCCATATAACTAATTATCAGCTTGAATATTTCAATGTTAACTCTTTATTGTTCTTCAATGTACAAGTGATCTACGATATACTTGAATAGGATTTAGGATTTTTTATTTGTTTTACATTCATCCATTCTACTCCATCTAATTTGTAGAAGGAAGCTTACTCTTTGTTTTGTCATCCACTTCATATGGTTGGAGGGACAAATAATGGATTTCGAACCGGACATGACCCGCATAACGTGATTCCGGGAGCATCGTCAATGCCGATTACCCATAGTTCAAATCCGCAAGATAGAAGTGACAGTGACGAGGTTCGTAATACTTTAGTAAAAAAACTACATTTTTATGTGATAAAAGACTAATAGTAGGTTATGTATGTAAATATATCAGCTTATATTGAGTTAGGTTTGTTTGTAATGTGCTATAACAGCCCCATTTAGATGTAATGAACTTCATATAATGTGTCATGTTATAAGGCGTGATAATGGATTTTAACGGGTCATGTTTGCTTTGGACGTTATAGGTGCAACGTTTGAAGGAAAAAATTGCGGAGTTGGAACAAGATAAGATAGAGAAGCATGCTGTGATGGAGAAAATCGAAGAAAGTGCGAGGTTGTACGCCGAAATGAACGAGAGAATTCAATTGCTTTCACAAAACCCGCCACCAACTTAGATATGTTGAACTTTATTGTATTTCTTTTGGATCTTTATCGTTGCTTTGGGTTAATTTAGATCTTTATTGTTGAATTGGGACTTGGGATAACTTGGATCTTTATCATGTTACTTTGGTTATGTTTGAAACTTTGAGTTATTTTTCTATTTGGTTTTGAGTTTTTATCTTTGGTACAGTTTTTTTGTTTATTGAGATTTGATTATAATGTTTAGTGGCAAAAAGTAGTATACAATATAAAAAACGAAAATGCTTGGAAAATTTAAGACCAGATGTGTAGCTAAATCTGCTTCAAAAACCTTGCAAAACCCATAGCTATACTCATAGCAAAATTGAAATGAAATTCGTAGCTAAATTCGGTAACAAAATGAGTAGCAAAAGATAGCAAATTTCCGTAGCCAATCCCTAGCATATATGTAGCAAATTTCATAGCCAAATTGCAACAAATCCGTGGCAAAAATAGTAGCAAAGTCGTAGCAAATTGTCATCGACAAAGTGTAGCTAGCATCCATAGCGAAAAAATCTCCGTAGCTAATAATCCATAGCCAAAAAATGGTAGCAAAGTTCCGTAACTAAAAAACCGTAGCTAAAATCCATAGCAAAAAGACTCCGTAGCTAATAATCTGTAGAAAAAAATGGTAGCAAAGTTTCGTAGCAAAAAAACCATAGCAAAAAACCATAGCAAAAAACCATAGCAAACTTTTTCGTAGCGAATCTGTAGCTAAAATAGCGACGTCACTTTTTGTAGCTAAACCCGTCGCAAATATAATTTTCCGTAGCAAAGTTCGTAGCAAATAAATTCGCGACGAGACTTGTAGCTACGGACCAAATCCGTGGCAAATCCGTAGCAAAATGGGTGTTAGCTACGGATTTGCTACGGATTTGACCGTAGCAAATACCAGTTTTTGTAGTAGTGTGTGCATACACTTAAGCTTATAAAAACGTAAGTTAAATTAGTCATACGCAACTTAAAACGCGTTTAAACGGGTTCGCAGTGCATTAACGGTTAAAATAAGCGATTTTCGCGAAACTGACACACGCTCGCGTAGCGCCACTGCCAGTCGCGCTACGCCACTGCTTGTTTTCGACAGAATGTTGTTGCTGCTGATCTGCAGATTTCCAGCACGTTCGGATTTTACGGAAACGGCCATAACTTCTTCATTATTGGTCCGTTTTACCCGATTCTTTTTCCTACGCGTCCGTAATTTAATTCTTCATCTTATGGAGTTAAGATCCGACACCCGGATTAACAAAATCCCAGACTTTTAAGTCTTCAGATTACTACCCTTTTTACCAAGAATTGACCCGTTCATAATTTTATCACATAACTTATTTGTTTGACCTTAACTTCATATGAATTGATAATATCAAGGTCATTTGTCATAAAAGATTCATTCCCGGATACTTTACATCTTATTTCACCCGTTTGCGCTCATAAGCTTATTTTGACCCGTTAAGGGTAATTGCGCATTAAAACGTTTCTGACTCACAAAACCATACTCCTCACTTTCATACTTGACCAAAACATTACACTAATCGAATAACTTGTTTCTAAACTACTTTTAAGATCGTTTACCCAAAATACCCATCAAGGGCATTTTGGTCAACTTTAATCCCATCATTTACGACGAAAGACTACGTCACATATTTGACCTCCAACATCATGTTTAGTTAATTAAAACACCATATTACTTAATCGAACTAAGAAGTGATTACAGAAATCACTTACCTTATGCGTTCGTGCTCGTATCCGATTCCTTGCCTCTTCTTGACCCGTTAACACCTCATGCTTGAGTCCGTCTCGACGTGATTCCTATACTTTCATTTCATCGAAATCACGCTCTTATTAGCATACATCATTTGTACATGTAACAATCATATCACTCGCATAATTCACACTTAACTTTCCTTAGTCATTTCTAACAAGCATTAAAACATATAATCAACTTCATATCCTTTCCAACACACGTAATTCATCATGTACTTACAAATAATGCATATTAACATAACATGTACCAAACGACTTCCTATAATCCTACCTTTACGGTAACGAGTCAAATCATGTTTCTTATACTTAGTTGACTTTCAAGAGTCAACTATCAACCATATTCCACTATCGACTTATCATCATATACTCGTAACATCATAATCGACTATATGGACGACACTTTATACATTTTATCATACGTTTGATGTGCGTACCACCTTTTAAGCATAACTTACAACTAATTCATACATAAATCTTCTAAACTCATACATAACCCATCAAAACCTACTACTAATCATCATGTATCATCCCAAATGAACATTAAACATAACATCATCATATTCCTCCTAATTCATCTAACAATAATTCATCATACCCACATAATACATCAATCTTTCAACAAGACTTGAACATAGGTGGTGTTTCTAGTAATCATCTTCACCATAACTAACGGGTTTCACCTCTAATCATCAAATTAACGCAAACCATACATAACCCATGTTCTATACGATGATTCTAACCCTTATACATGATTAATTTCATATTAATTCACGGATTTGAACATAACCCACTTCACACATGATCACCAATCTTAGATTTAAGACATACCTTATGATCCCCTCGTGAAGGTGATCCTTAATCCGTGTTTCTTCTTGAATTTGAGCTTCGATTCACCCTTTAATTTGGTGATTTAGTGGAACTAGGGTTTGGAGCTCTTGAGAGCTCCTGAAGCTTCAAGAACACGCACGTATGTGTGTGTTTGTGTGTGTATAGACCTTTTAATTAGTAGTCAACTTTCATTTGTTCCACTTTAGCCCCTCGGGTTTGCCTTTAAAACATAACTGACACTACCTTCATCATTTAATACTTTTGGCCATACCCTTAACTAGGTTAAATAGCCTAGTTATTTATTCCATGACGTGTCATATAGGAACACACGACAAATATTAACATTCGGATTTTGGGGCGTTACATCAGGGATGAGCAAATGGTACTGGGTAGCAGTACCAAATTTCTCGAACTAAAAGACTATCAAAATCAATCCGGTACCGACTTTTAGCGTTGAACCAGTATTTTCGATACAAGTACCGGTTGACACAAAACTTATCAAACTTAAAAAGTAAAGAGAATAACAATTATTATAATATTTTATTACAATATAATATATACAAGTTACTGTTCATTTCGTTTGGATTTTAATATATAGATAATAATTTGAGTGTTGTTTTAAAGCAGTTTTTCCAACCATATAACTATAGATAGGGTATTTTTGAAAACATAAAATGTGTTCAACCGTTAACATAAGGCTAACCCACTTGGTAGAGACATATGTCTCTTAGAGTGAAGATCATAGGTTCAAATTGAAGAGGTATGGTCCAAACTATCGTGTGGGCTGCGACCAAGCCATTGAGCGTGCAGGATCATACCCACACTTAATCTACAAACACTCAGTTGTCGTTGTGTTTAACCACAGACAACTCCCGCGGGCACGGGACTACGCTAGCACAGAGGAGACACGTAGTAGGTGAAAGGGACTAGCAACCAATTAATGCCTGCCAACTACTAAACCTGAATATCTCCATAATGTGCAATCGTGCAGGAGACAAGAAATACATATTGAAGTGACATGTGACCAATCACTTAATTAATATGTGCCATTTCACCCCTCCTTAGTCTCCACTAACGGCTGAGGGTAGACAAGACAAGAAGTACATCTTGAAAGCGACGTGTAGCCAATCACGGCGCCAATCGTACTCTCACTTCTGTGGGCGCTAACTGACACGACAGAGGGGACCAAATTGATATTTCTTGACAGCGACGTCTCGCTCAGTCAACCCCTCCCCTTCTCCAAACCTCCGGCTATAAATACCAACCCCACCAAAGGTTTAATGATTCTGATCCCGGCCCTCTCACTCTCAACACACACTTGTATCCTTTCTCTCTAGAAAGAACAACACGTGTTCTCACGCCGGAGCCTGGTTATGAGAAGAACTCTCTTCTCCTCCTTCTCGTAATGAGCTAACGACATTGTTTTAGTTTTGCAGTTAATCACACGAAGATCACACCTCACGGTGATCAAGGAAGAGATTAAGAGAGATAAATCCCCCCCCCCCCCCCCGATCGAGACATGTCTCAGTCTATCCCCTGTGGATCAGACACGTGTTTGCAAATGGAATATTTTAAAATAATTGGTATAAAATAGAGTATAATTGACATTTGTTGTTAAAAAGGTGTCCAACCATTAATGATCTATGGGTTTGAACAAAAGATGAAATTTGAACACACCATAGACTCATAGAGTGGTTTGGTAAGTTTCTTTAGCTGTGTTTTACTAACCATAATACGTTTGGTAAGTTTCTTTGGATGTGTTTTACTTCAACCCTAATATGTTTGGTAAGTTTCTTTAGTTGTGTTTTACTTCAACACCTACGCACACATAAGGGGTGCAAACTTTATCAGGATTCTTAGGGTTGTGTAGATGTTTTAAGCTTCCGAATTGTAATAGTAATACTAAGTATTTGAGTTTAGAAGGCAAGTATGAGTTCATAGGCAAATTCAAAAGTCTTTAAACTGTTGAGCTTTACAACTTGTTGCAACCGATGTGATAAATAAATAATCTCTTTCTTTGATTAATTGTTAATGAAATAGTTTATTGCAATTAAAAACCACTAAGCAGTTTTTCTTGTGATAGCTATAGAATGACCTTATTTTTTTTTTCATTTTGACGTGGATGAAATGCTCGAAACTTAATATACGATTGACTCGTAAATGTTTATAACATAAGAGAAGAGTACTCTCAAACTTGTTCCATTCTACTCATATGTATTCTTTGTCCCCACGAAAGATAAACGCTGAAAACCCGGTGTCATCTCGGACTACAAGTCTATTTGTGGCAATACAACTACTGTTCCGGGTATTGTACCATAAGAGATGGTTTCATGAGAGGGTGGAAGTTGTTTAAAGGGAACCATGTAAAACACGAGAATCAACTCTTTAACATTTGTAGTTTGTTTGATTCTTAGACCAGAACATAGTGCTAAGATATTCTTGAAGATACTTGTTTGATAAACAATATTGTACTATATTATTATCAACTAATAAATGGGGTATACATGTTAGTTTGTTAAAAATTACCCCCCTGTGATTCTCATGTATATTTCTTACTGTTCAAATTTTTATATCGTTTTATTACCTTGGAAAATTAAATTTATAAAAAACTGAAACGATGTTGGATTAGCAGATTTATCTATTATCTATTGACAAAGAAAAAGATAAAAAGATGAGGTCATCGGGCCAGATAACACCTAATACCACACATAACTCGTATCCAAATACCCTGCCTATTACCCATCTCGAATATTTCTGATTTACGCATCGATGAAATCGGCTCCTTTGCCAACCCGAAGGTTTAACCTTTTTGCTTCAATTCCCTCAATACTCCTTGACCAAAGCATCAATTAAACGCAAGCTAACGCACATGTGGCTTCCACAGTCAGTCTCGCCTTGTGGCATAAAACCACAATGGACATACGAAGCAAACAGAGATATTGATGAAGAAATCATTGTCGATCAAGGTCCTCAAGAAAATTGGACATCCTCAAGTTGGGAGTCCTCAAGAAAGAATGACATAAGGAGCATGAATAAAGGGTCACATTTAACTCTCATACACAACAAATGATACATATTACAAGGTGCCAAGGTACCTACATGTAACCTAAACCAAGTTTTACCCACCAACACATGCACACAATGGCATATTATACTTGTCAATTAAATTAAATTAACATATTAAAATTGTAACGTACAATTTTTTTGAACAAGATACAACTATAGAAAGTAAAGTGATACCACTTTTGCCCCAAAATGATTCTTCACAAATAAAAAGAATAGAATTTCAATACGTGTATGTTTAATACATAATTTAGTTATAACTCAATACAAGAAAATGTACAGGAAAGCTTTTTCAAGTTAGCTTTTTTCCAACTTGAATTGTTGTTGGCCGTTCAAAAAAAATAAAAAAATTGAGGTGACAATTTTATTGGCAAGTAATTTAGGTACTTGTAGATTGTGGGTTAATGGCTCCCTCCATCCTAGATACGGAATGAAGCAGTCGGGTTGACAGATCAACGTATAATTTATGGTTTTTTATTTTTTATAATTCATAAATCTATTAGGTTTGAGTGTTATTATAATAATGACCTTCAGAAAAAAAGTGTCACTAAGAGGTGCTAGTGACACACAAGAAAGTGTCGCTATGGGTTTTAACAATGTTTTTCTATAAAGAATAACAACAGGTTATATATATTATAACCCACACATTTTAAAGCGATGAAATATATATATTGGACAAGATTTTACATCACAAAATTGTTGTCTGATACTCACATTTTTTTTGTGCCATTACATAATTTACTCTTTTGGATCTTTTAGTTAAGGGCTGTTTGGCAATTTCTGAATGGTTAAGTCCTGAACCAATAGGAGATTTGACCCATTAAGTGCTGAAACAGTAAGAGATCTGAACGATTAAGAGCTAGTATAATGCTTAGCCGTTCAGAGGTAAATGTATGACCACTTCAGATTAGAGGTCTTAACCATTCAGACTCAGTATAATGCTTAAGCATTCAGAGGCAAATGTCTGAACCATTCAGATATCTGCTCTCGAAACAAACAGTATGAACTATTAAATGTTGAACCAGTAAGAAGTTTGAATCATTAAGAGCCCCATTAAAAGGTAAACAAAGAGCCTCCACATGGTAAAAGTGTAAAACACAACAATCTTGACTTTAGTCACACCTGGAACATGCAACTAAATGACATTTTTCTTAGTTATTTTAAATAAATCGGTTTATGACGTAAGCATGTGACCCTTCAACCATTTTAACCGTTTTCCTTTTCAACTTACTTTTTTTGTAGGCTATACATTAAAAAGCGGTAAAAAAATTATTCAAAAGGTGGTAAAAAGTTAATCTATGACAGAATTTCGTCCATTGTGGAGATCAAGGTTGGAGCAACTTCTTCAAAAAGCAGTAAAAAAAAATCCTCTGTGTATTTTATGTGTTTATGTGGTTCATGTGGAAAGTCAGAAATGCATTAGTTTTTAGCAAAATCAAAATCTTTCGGTCAATATCCGTAGACCACATCAAGTCTCAACTCTTCATGTGAATAAATCATAGATAAGAAATATGTTTTGTCCACAACAATCTGGTTTTTTTAGTGCAATGGTCGTTAAAAAAATCACATTTTGTAATTGTACTCTATTAGAAATCTTAGGAATAGGTTTTTTTAGTGCAACTTTAAAATAAATTACATATTGTAATCATACTAGATTAGAAATCTTAGGTATAGAAATGATTGTAATCATAAATTATGATTCATAATCGAATTAGAGCATCTCGAGTGCTAAGGATGGCATCCGAATCCTAGGTGAAGCGTAGGTGGAGGAAATTGGGGGGTAAATGTCTCGGATGTCTCTTGATGGAGAATGTGAGGGGGAAGAAGGAGAGATGAGAGAGAAAATGAGACATTGGAATGTTCACGCTAATGTGGTGGCGTTTGAACTGAAAACACATTCGATGTGTTTTTACAGATAAAAAAAAAACTAAGATTGTATATCGAGCTAAGTACGAGCTCGTCTAAACTTGAGCTCAACTCATTTAATTTGTAAGGGATTGAACTCTCCAAGTAATTTCAAGCTTTATATCTAAAGCTCAAGCTTGACTTACTTATAATTTTCAAACTCGTGTTAAATTCGTTTATTATTTATTAATTTTTTCTTAATTATATATACACACACTTATAATTTCATATAAACGAAATATATACTATTTGATTAATTTGATATTACATCCTTCAAAATAACTCGTAAAACTGAAAATAGAGGTTGGCAAAGGTTTGGTTCATTTTGATATATCTGAAGTCTTATGTGTTAATGTACTTTTTTTCAAGTAACATGTGCTATAATTTCCTTCAATAATGTATAATTCATCATTCCAACTATGAATTTATACAATAATTGTGAGCCACCAATAATTTTCTCAACTCGGTATTACAATTACATTACAAATTACAAAAACAAATATATATATATAATAAAACAACTTAAAATGTTATATTTTAATCCTTAAAAAGCCATAATTACCCCCCTCAACATATTATAAGATTCTAAATATTCTTTTTTGTTTTTTTTATACCTTAAATACGGAAGTAAAAGCAAAGATTTGAATGGAAGATAAGGTGATGCTTTAAGTCATAAGCTTCATGGGGCAAAAAGGCATCACATGGCACATGATGCAATGAGAAGAGAACAAAACATAACGTGAAAGGGAAGAAACTAAAAGAAGTGGAATCCCACATTACGATTGTGTTCCTCCTCTTTTTGTCGGTCTATGACTATTGTTTGGATCATAAGGGACCAAAGAAAGTAAAAGGAAACTAGACCATAAATATCACCAAAGTAAAGGGTCGATTTTTATTAGAAAGATCGGTGAGGTCATCAAGTATGGGAATGAGATCGCGTTTTGTGTTGTTTGTACTTTTGTGGTTGTTGTTAGTGTGTTTTCGTTGTTGAGGTAAGGAAGTTAGGCCATGGTCGTAATCAGTAATCATAATCATATTTATTAATGCTATTTTTATTTAAAAAAACATGTTATTATTATTATTATTATTATTATTATTATTATTATTATTTAAAGCGATTAAACATGACGCATAGAACCATAAGGATAATAAGCATAAATAATTAGACTTTAAGGTTTTATTATTCGCAAGCAAGCCTAATAAAAAGGTGAGTCAGGTCGGGATAGCTAACGGGTCATGATGAGTTCGGACCAAATTTGGTTCAATCAAAAGTTGTTCTAACTAAAACGAGACCGGACTAAAACCAATCATTTTTCTTTTGGTATCAAAATGGGGTTATCCGCTATATAGTTTTTATGACGACTAGTGAATGTCGGTGAGGTGGTGGTTGTGGCAATAAGGATGGTGTTGTAACTTGTGACAGCATGTAGGTGGTGGTGCGACGTAGACGAAGACGATGTTGGCGGCGAATGGTAGGTGACGGATGATGCTAATCCATTTGGACTCGTTCTAAATTAGCAAATTTTATAAAATGGTCTATTTTAACTCATTGTGTAACTTGTAATATGATTAAATCAAATCTGCCAATTAGAAAACAAAAATGACAAAAATAAAATAATTTAAAAAAATGATCATGACTGCGGGTTGTGTTTAGTGAGTTTGGTATTTGTGTAATTTTTAATTTGTACCAAGATAATTTTTTATTAGTCTCAAATCTTTGAGTATAAGCCATTCTATTCACTATTATATTGAATATAATATCTAAAATATCAGTTTCTCTTAAGTACCAAAATTCCATCAATATCAATAGCTTAATAATTTGAACTATGTTAGTAATTATCTTAAAAAAAGAATTAAAATTTTTGTAGTTTCTCTCAACAAGAATACAACTATCTATGCATACTACACTTATTCAAATATGATTAAAAGTTCTTGAATTTCAAATTACAAATCGTGACGATCTTGTTGTATGTTAGGTTTTAACATACGTTGTAACGTAATGGCTTCAAACCCAAACCCAAAACCATAATGCTAATCTTCCGAACTGATTGTTCTATAAAAAAAATATGCAGAACTATATAAACCGTCATCATTTTCTCTTACCTTTAAGTTCTGATATAAAATATTCAAAAAAATTAATTTTTGACATAAAATATGTTTTGGAAAGTTCATAAATGTAAGATGGTTGAATCATGAGCCCACCAACCTAACCTTGTATAACGTATTTAGTTAATCTTGTTTATAAGAATGACCCGAACTTATTTAATTTGTTTAACTTTAACCGAAAAACGAAAGAACACAAACAATAAAAGGAATGAATTTACTTGTTTGTGTTTGTTAGTTAAGAAGATGATTATGTTCATGTTCGTTTATGTTTGTTCGTTAATATTCTAAATGAATGGTTCACGAATGCAGAAAAACACAAACAAGCATTAATAAACAAATAAGATACTAGTAACCATTTTGGACAAAATTCTAAACTTTAGTTAATTACATGAGTGTTATTATTCAATCCAACGAGTTAATGGGCACAAAATGGCGACTACTCATGTAACTTTAGAATTTTGAGTTAATGGGCCTAAAACTAAAAGAATGGGCTTATACCTTTATAAAAAATATTGATAAGGTAGTGGACTGATGGGCCTTAAATCCTTAATGGCTAAATAGTTTGAATTAAACATACAACTCACTCACATATTCGTAGGTTGCTACATTGCTAAACGAACAAATGTTTAGGACAATAAATGAACAAACGGGATACATGTTCATGTTCGTTTGTTTAATTAAATGAGCAATTTTTTTTAGGGCTGTAAACGAACCGAACGTTCAGCGAACAGTTCGTGAACTGTTCGGCGGGAAGTTCGTTTATGTTCGTTCGTTTAATAAACGAACGAACATGAACAAGAAATTTCGTTCGATTAGTTAAATGAACGAACATGAACAGAGGTCTCGTTCGTTCGATTGTGTTCGTGAACGTTCGGTAAGGTGTTCGTGAACGTGTTCGCGAACATTCGTTGATTTGCGTTCGTTTATGTTCGTATGTTTGTGTTTTTATTGAATATCTTTGTACTTTCTTATATCTTATTTGTACTTTTTATATTATTAAACTTTTATTTATTTTATTTCCCTAACAATTAAACTAGGAAACCCACTTTCACCTTGTTTATGCATTATTTCCCTTTCAATTCTCATTATTTACATCCACGAATACGATCGACCTCCGTTCCACAATAAGGGATTCAAGTTCGAGTGCTACTCTCTAGGCCATCTATCTTTATCATTCGTCGCGTTCGCCAAATTTATTTGTGTTCGTGAACCGTTCGCGAACACGCTCATTTCCTTAATGAACGAACACGAACATAAAATCTCGTTCGGTAAGTGATCATGAACCGTTCGTGAACACATTTATTTCCTTAACGAACGAACACGAACAAGGCCTTGTTCGTGTTCGTTCGGTTCGTTTACAGCCCTAATTTTTTTGGTTCATCTTCGTTCGTTTATTAACTAAACGAACTTCCCGCTAAACAGTTAATGAACTGTTCAATGCGTTCAAAGGCCCAACTGAGGGGTAACCAAAGGGATTGTAAATATGAAATTGTTTAGTGGTTCTAAACCATAGAATTGCATGACCATAATTAAGATATCGGGAAACAAGTTATGCAAAAGCTAACATACATGATTTTTTCATCTTGTTGTAGTCGAAGGCTCCAGGCACAAAAGGGGCTAGGTGCGAGGCGCTTAAAAAGTGAGAGTTTTCTTATGCAAGACGCCATACCAACTTTTAGGGGTTTTAGAGTTGTTTTTAGGAGTTCTGATTCTTTCTTGGGAACCTTAAGGCTACAAGTGTCGGAACCAGAGGTGAACAGTATATTCGTACGTTTTCTTAATAAGACGTTTATTATTTTTTATTTCTGCTATTTTTGTAACAGGTTCATAATGTTGATATGTTCACATTATAATTTCAAGTGGGGTATGTGACATCATTGTGGGTTCAAGTAGTGTAACCAGAGGTGGTAGGATGGTCGGGGTAGGTAACATGGTCAAGGTAGGTTCGGGTTAAAATGGGTTGCTTTTTCAACCCATTTACTTATGGATGGGCCGGTAGTAAAAAAGTTTAGCTAAAAAAGCACATGTCAAATTGGTTGAAAGTAGCCCAAAATCTTTTCTAATGCTGAGTTATTATTTTTTTTTTTTGTGAACTTATAGATTTAAACCTTTGTTGTAAATTAAGTTACTGCTTTCGTAATCATAATTAACACATTAATTACGCACAGTTTCAAAAATAGACAAAAAGTTTTTACTAGTCTACACTATACCCAACCCAGCCATGTGTAATAAAATGACCCATTTTAACCTGGACCCGTTAACCGGCCTATCCTGCCACCCCTAGTTATTCAATGGCAAGGTATGCGATGTTGGTTCAGTTCTGTTTGAACATAATGGAAAACATGAAAACATACCTTTGATTGCATCAGCACAGGCTAGCAGAGAATCCAGATGGAGTCGCAGCAATTAAGGTTTGACATGATTGTCATCTTGGTCTGGTTCCTCCTTAGGGTGCTGACTGATGATGGTGAAGATGAGAACCGAATAGGGGATTCGGTTTTGGAGAGGAGGTCGAATATGATGTTAGGCTTATGGGGTGTGTCTAATTGTGTAACTGTCTAACCCCTTAACCTCCACATAATTCTCCTTATATAAGCACCCAGGAGGAAACCCTAATTAGTTAATAAGGGTAATATGGTCCATCAACAATTACCAACTAATTATTTAATAGGATTGTTATATATTTTGATCTATATTATGTAAATGATTATAATGGCTATAGATTAAATATTAATACGTAATATATTTAATCTTACATTCTCCCACTTAGCCGAGTAATCATTTACTATGAGTATTAGATAAGCCTGATCAGGAGTTAACACTCATTTTAGCTTTAAACAAGTACTATAGCAGAGAAATACAGCCGTTGAATCATTATGCGACTCAGGACCCCCATTAATCATACTATAGCCTTAATTTAAAACCTAATCGTCATGATCAAAATACGCGTAAGCCCTTTGTTTGATTTGTAAATTTATTTGTCTTATATGCCATTATGTCGACTTGACATATTCTTAGAGACGTACAAAATCAAACTGATGAGGAAAAATTAACTAATACTTAGTCATTCATAGTACGATATGCAATTGCGCATGGCCATTAACTAATACCCGTCTATGAGCTCTCTTAATAAGACTTATGGGTAATAGCCCTTCAGTTATAGGATCCTTAAGCATATCATGAATGTATTCGATACAAACTTAGTTTCCTCAATTCGTTCATAAACGAATAATTAATTGCGTATCGAAACTTAATGCAGCACCTCTTGAACTGTTACTGTTTAAGGAGTCATGGTAGCTGACTTTATCACACTAAGTCTTCAAAACATCAATTATATGGAGTTAATAAACTTATGAGTCTACTGATATATTTCCAACAACATTTAGTGACTATATTATGTCGTTATAACTTAGGTTGTTAATATCAGTGCATTATGACTCCTCCATGAGATATGTTTTGTCTGCTGACATAAGGATATACCCGAAATTACATTTTATCATCTTTGAATATCACAAAGTTATAATAATAAACCGGTTTTAATTCTCACTTCTTCTTCAAATAATAGCCTCTCGTTTCTTTTAAAGATATTGTAATACTCCATTAGATGCTTCACAATAATCTAGACATATCTAGTGTGTTGCAATGTGAGTAATATCTAAACGAGTATAGACTTGAACTTACATAAGGCTTCCAATTAATGAAGCGTAAAAAATAATCTCATTTATCCTATTATCCTCTAAAGGAGAGCAGTGTTTAGTTACATATGTAAGGACCCATTTAATGTTAAACTTATGGAACGGAACTAATATCCCATTGGGTCTATCTCAGTATGTTATGATATCAATCACGTAAGAGATATCTCTGAGATCTATTATATCAAAGTTTGTGTTAACAATGCTTTGACTTTTGTAACATATACTTGTCAAAAGAATGTCATCTATATAGACAAGTTTAATTTAGTTGCTCCCACTCATTTTGAGGTAGGTACATTAATCCACTTGGTTCTTGATGAAAATAATTACGTTAAGATTTCATCACATTATGATGTTTGCATTAACCCATACATGGATTTTATTGGCTTACAAATAAAGTGTTCTTTAACCTTCAGTTTGAAACTTTAGGTTGTTATCTAATGAACATGTAAATGTGTCAGCCATTTGTTAGGGAAAATTGTTTTTAATGTTCATCTAATGCAGCTCAAAACTATTATAAGCTACTTAGAACAGTGATGATCCTTAAAGAAATCTTTTGTAAGATACTTAAGAAAGACTCTTTGATAATTCATCTCTTCCTGAGTATAACCTTTGACAATCAATCATGCTTCTTCGTGTCTTAACGCTTATATCAGGATATGGTTTAGTTATGAACACTCTGAGGTAATTCAATCAAATCCCAAACGTTATACGAACACATAAAATCAGTTTTACTAGAAAACAGTTTTATTCCGTTTAGAAGATTGATTGACGCTAATGGCTTGATTTTAAGAGATAGGATCATTAAACATTTCCAAAATCCATTTCAACTTCATTAGGGAGGTTATGTGATCATCAAAGTTAGTAGGCTTTTAAACCTAGATGACCTCCTAAGTTGATTATTGGGTTTATTAGAAGTTTCAGTTTTATGGATTAGCTCTTGGTTAGGTTGCTATCATTTTCAGGAGTCTAAGTTTGTAAGAGTTGGTGCATCATGGTGTACAAGAGGTGTAATCGGAGTTAAATTTTGGAGTGAAATTTAATGACACTCTTCCCCCCGCCTCTTGTATTCCTTACAAATCATAATAAGGACTTTGACTGCTCCCACTGACCTTAGGAATCTTTAGGAACTCAGCATGCTTAGGGTCAATGTTTAATGACCAACAAATTCTAATAGAGAAACAAGTTAATGACGTTAGTCGTTGTGATTTCTCTTGTTGAGGATTATGTTAGTTTAGGTAAGAAATCTAAGTGTGCCCACAATTAAGCAACAATGAAACTTTTGTAAGAGTAGCATTAGATTTTAAGGAGACAAGTTATCATAGAACAATGTCGTGATGGAGCGGTGTCTTGTACAAGAGGTGCAAATTTAGGTAATGTAAAATTTTCACTCCCCCACCTCTTGCAACTATTGCAAGTTATTATTAAGACACTTAATGCTCCCACTGATCTTTAATATCTCTAGAAATGCTACAAGAGAAGTTTCAATGAGCTATGTGACGTGGAAACTTATCATATATACGTTAGACTTTATTTGATTTCTTTAATGTCCAGATGTCATAAGAAACTTTAGGGACATATTTAATAGAAATCTTATTAAGTATATATATATGAATAGACTTCTTCTAAGAACGTGGGCCATATGTGACAAAATTTAGATACAAGTTGATAGTCTGTTAAAAGATAAATAAATTATGTCTGAATATTCCATTTGAAATAAGTTCCACGAATGTCAATGAATGACTTATGATGGACCCATACTTATTCCTTAAGCCAAGTTATATTTTAGGGCTTTAACGTCATGATTTGAAATCACTTAGAATGAGATTAGATGAATAATCATCCTCATTAACCATGTCATAATTATTCATGAATTTCGGTTATAATGGATGAAATTTATAAGTCTCATTTTCCTTTTGTCAAGTTCTCATTTGCATGATAACAAAAGTTGTGAAAATGTAAGGTATCATCTAGTTTCATTTTAGTAATGTTTCTATCCAGATATTTAGAACAAATAAGATGAGAGTTTAAGATAAGTGTGACTTTATGTTGACTATGCAAACCTCACAACCTTCATGACATAGCCTAAGTAATGATACTGTACTCTGATTAATAATCAGAACATGTAATGTATCGAAAAGCTTTGTTAGAAGACTGCTTATTATGGTTCTTATAGCCTTAACAATTTATTTTGTCACTAACTCTTATATTAATTATTTTTCAAGTTCTGGTAAGGAAACGTATGGAACTAGAGTCAACTAATCATGTGTTAATTGGAATATTGAAATTACCAGACTTAAATATCATTAATAAGTGACTATCTAATTAATTTACCCAACTGTTCTTTAGAATAATGGATAGTCTCGTTGCTTATGCTAGCCTAATGACATAGTTATGCAGTGAGATTTTCCCTTGAAGAACCTTAAAGTTGGAATTAGTACTTGTAATTTGTCTATGGACCTTAGAACAATCCTCTTTAAACGTTTTAAGTGGTTGTAAGGTGAATAACAACTTATTTTCCAGCTTTAAACATTTATTTCTTTGTACATATGTTGCTTATCAACACACTCGTTATACTTTGGTATTTTTGAGTGTTGTAGTTGATTTATAATGCATCAAATTGTACAAGTGAAAATCTTAGTATGTAATGTACTGGAAAAAATGTACTTATTTCCATGCGTAAGCCCTTAACTTTATGGGTCATGGTTTTGTACATTATAATGTATTCACATATACCACTTAACTTTATAGTTTAGAGTTTCAAATTAAGGCATGCATCTTAGGAGTTCTAGTGATTATTCCATAAATAAAGATTAGTCTCAGGAAAGACTTAATCTGGAATAACTTTAGTGATAGCATTTACGTTAGAGAGTTCTTGATTATCATAAGAGACATCATGTTCGATTTATCCTATTCATCATGCTCTAACTTTCTTCTTTATAATCTTTATCAGAAGAGAGCAATATGATTATCGTGTCTTAGGAAATAATCAAGGATTTAATTTAAGAGCTAATTCTAATAGAAACTTTAAATAAAGCAAACATTTTAGGTTTAAAAAATTAGAGTGGATGAGATATATATAGAAGAAAATTATAGTGAGTAAAATTATGGGTACTAAGAATAAGGCAGACGAAATGATCATAAAAACTTAATTAAGGATCATTAATCTAAGGATCATTATGTGAAGAGATTGTGATATGTCTATTACTAACATCAAAATAATAGACTATTTAAAGTTCTACTTAAACGAAGACAAATCAGCTTTGGCCAGAAGTGTAATCATTTAAGCATGTGTGCAAAGTGTTTGTGACAAATCAGCTTTGGCCAGAATTGAAACAATCACTTTAGTTATGCACTCGTTGAGTATGCCATCTATGAATGAATTAAATCAGCTTTGGCCAGAAATTAAGACATTCATGCTTATGATGCACACACAACATAGCTTTCGTAATACTTGAATGATAAGTAGATGTATCAAGTCAGCTTTGGCCAGAAATGATATATCAAAAGGTCATTCAAGTAAAGCCATATTGGTTTTGTAAAACATTATTTGATCCTTATTAATTAACTAAGTAATTACAAAAACCAATTATTTAATAGCAAACCAATTATTTAGTTCACATTAAACAGCCTAAAATAATGAGGTTTCGAGTCAGGTTTCGACTGAGTTATGAGATCTCGAGTCAGTTATGAGGTCTCGAGTCGCAACCTTATTGTCTCGAGTCATGAAAGACTAAAACACTTATGGTCTCGAGTCGCAACTTTATTCTCGAGTCATAATCATGGTCTCGAGTTGTGACCTTGTAGTCTCTAGTTGTAGCTTTATGGTCTCGAATCGCAACCTTATGGTCTCGAATTATGACCTTATGGTCTCGAGTCGAGACCTTTTGTCTCTAGTTGTAAAGTCTGAAGCCCTTAGTTAAAACCTCAGTGGTCTCGAGTCGAGACCTTATTATCTCGAGTCGAAATCGTTGTCTCGAGTTATACACATTTGAGAACACTTATGATTTCTAGTCGAGTTCTTGTGGTCTCGAGTCGAGACCTTGGTCTCGAGTGGTTAAAATTTATCTCGAAACTTCCTGTTAACAGCTGTGAATGTGAAGCATAACTGAAAATTCGAAATTGTTAGGGATTTTGTGATAATGTTTCCTATTTTAGTGCTGATATGATTTTACCAAATATTTCGAAAAAACATAATCTGTTTATCTAATAACAGATTTCGAAAATCTTTAGAGGACAAAATCAGATCAAAACAGGAAAAAACACTTAATAATCCGAATCGTGTTCCAAAACATAAAGGAAACTTCGAATTTTCTAAGAACATATTATGAACCCAAAAAACATAAAACATGATTCTGGAAACCCGAAATCTGAAAATTTAATAGTCTTATACAGATTTCGGAATATTTGTTTTACCCATATTGATTTCGAAACGAACATATGATAGATCTTTGGTCCAAAAATAGTGATTTCGGTCCAAGACCCAAAACCGTCAGTTATGTTTACGAATTTATTAAAAAAAATCCTGTTTTCATGATTTCAATTCCAGAATAATGGATACGAAAACAGAACTGACTAATCAACATTTGCTCTGATACCACATGTTGGTTCAGTTCTGTTTGAACATAATGGAAAACATGAAAACATACCTTTGATTGCATCAGCACAGGCTAGCAGAGAATCCAGATGGAGTCGCAGCAATTAAGGTTTGACATGATTGTCATCTTGGTCTGGTTCCTCCTTAGGGTGCTGACTGATGATGGTGAAGATGAGAACCGAATAGGGGATTCGGTTTTGGAGAGGAGGTCGAATATGATGTTAGGCTTATGGGGTGTGTCTAATTGTGTAACTGTCTAACCCCTTAACCTCCACATAATTCTCCTTATATAAGCACCCAGGAGGAAACCCTAATTAGTTAATAAGGGTAATATGGTCCATCAACAATTACCAACTAATTATTTAATAGGATTGTTATATATTTTGATCTATATTATGTAAATGATTATAATGGCTATAGATTAAATATTAATACGTAATATATTTAATCTTACATGCGAATTTTTTACAAATATATGAATCTTTTTAATGGAACTAGAGTGACCCGGAAGTGTATTTAAACGCTTAATTACAACTTCTTAAATTCTATTCAAAGTTTTACAACTTAAATTTCTCAATTCAAAACGTATAAGACACAGTTGAAAATCGCATCTAATGGACTAAATACCTGTGTCTGATGTTTGCTTTTGTAGTAGTGAACATTTTCTAATGATGTTTAGTTTATTGATATTTTATAAAATTAAAAAAAGGACAAAAAGTTTGCGACTCAACCGGACTCAACCCGTATTAAAATTCACCCATTTTGACCTAAACCCATTTTGCAATTTGTAGTTACCATATGGAGCAGGGACTTCATGTATGGTCAGAGTGGTTAGTTTTCAATGTACAGTTACTAATTTAAGGTAATGTTTCCTATATATGATCTCATGTACATTACAACATTACTAAATCACTGTTAATTTATCAAAAGTCAATTTGTATAATTTTCCAAAAATTACAGTTTTTATCAGATGATACTAGTAAAATTACCCTGCAGCGGGAATTCAGTCAACCACGGGTTTGGTTTATTACGGTATCGTTATGATACCGACACTCGGTATAAGAACTGAAATAGAAAACCCAAAAAAATAAAGTTAAAAGAAACTTTAACTGAAGTTTAGGGGTTGTTTGATAACTTTATTAAAATTTAGGATGTAAGAACATAACTTAGTAAAAGAAAAAAGAAGTAAACCGAGGAAAGTATAGGAGGCATAAGTGAAAGGTGATTAAATGACAAAAGAAATTACTATTCATCAAACAACACTTTTTAATATATAGTTAACTAGAAAACCGGCCCGCGCACGTTGCGCCGCGGCGGCGAACCAAATTGACATGTAGTAGGTGTTGTCGATACGAGCGGACATACATTGTGATGTGTGTGACCAAAAACAATTGTTCAATGTAAATACATTAACAACCACAACCAGGTTGTATCTTGACGGTTAAATGAAGACACAAACAGAGATTACCAAAGAGACCAGAAAAGACTCAGACGGAAAAAGTGAAATGAATCCTACAAATTAAGAACAATAGAAGACGTACCCACTGCGTTGCGCCAGTTGTTTGTTATATTCCACCTAGGTCAATCAATGTTGAATGGTTTTGTCCTACATTTGAGTTTTGACTCAACTCTCGGGTCTTAGTTTTAGAGGCACGCTTGAGGAGCGAGATGCATAAGAAAATGATGTCATCACCACACATCATTCATTCAAACTGAAAAAACACGTGACTACAACCCGACCCTTTGTACAAAAACTAATATAGATAAACAATCCAGAATCTAAAAAGAAGTGTAGATGAAAAGGTTGAACAAATCCTTAAGCTTTATAACGTAAGGATCTATTCCATTCACTAAGATGCAAATGATATAACTTAGTTGCATTGGAAAAAACAAAGTAACAAATACTAACATGTCCATCTTCCATTGGACTTTGTGATTTTTTCTTGTTTCTTCAATCCTCCATTTCCAGAAACACCCATGTTTGTAGTTAATTCAACCTTACCAGTTTCAAGCATGTAGAAATTTTCTCTAAAAATTGATATAAAAGATACCAGAAATAAGGACTATAAAATGTTAATATACCAAATCAAAATACAACTATTTCATTAACAATTTTAAAGCCAAAGAAAGACTTCATTTTCTCCGGGTCAACACTATGCTCCGTCTCCCCTGCATGGAATTTAGATTTAACCCAACAACTTCTCAACTTAATAATGGCATGTAAATTGTATATTCAAGAATATCAAAAATGAGAAAATAATGGCATGTAAATTCAAGAATATCAAAAATGAGAAAATAGAGTATCAGCAAATAAAATAATTAGATTAACTAACCTTATCATCTTTGACATACAGACTACTAAATTGGCTTTCTTTTGCTTATGACTTCAATCATGTCTTCCTTTATCCACCATTCAACCATGTACCTGGACATAGTTACAATCATTAATCCACTAAACAATCATTCCATCAAAGCACTTGTAATTTATCAAAATATACGTGAAGATATTTGGGAAGTCATTCGTGATAATAAAGATCTTTGGATTGCGACCCTAGTTGTCAGCTATGAGTACGACCTCCTTTTCGCATTGATTTGTGTCACCAAGATCAAATATCTTCTCTCCAGATTTCAACTTTGAACGCTTCAAACCTAGCACAGATTACATGGTCCAAATTAATATGTACAAAAAAAAAGTATAGAAAGTTGGGGCCCCTTGGAAACCGGGTACCCAAAGCTGATGCTTTGATACACTTACCCTTGGGTCGGCCCTGAGCATAAATACTCAGAGCATGCATCCGTAATACCAGTAGATTGACAAACAGAAGAAAATGATGTTGTAAATACCATATGCCATTAAAAATTCTGCTAGAAGTTGGCTGCTGACTTGCTAAAAGTGTACAGTGCCATATGAAAAGTAGAAGGAAAACATAAATGTCCAAGATTCTGACTTTGCTATTGCTCGTGTATGCAACTTGAATGTCAAATTCTAAACCAAACCACTTAACTGTATATACTATAAAGATAGTCAGCATTTTTATCACATTTGAAACTTTAACGCTGGATAAGTTATATAAAGAGGAAAGCTTCTCTTAAATAATCAATCTCCACACAATGATTTATTGTATTCGACAAAGGCTAGGAAAAACAGACATAAACGATACCTTAGCCTCGACCGCCATAGCCCCGGCGGTTCGGATCCAGTCACCAAGAATGGTCCCTGATCAAGATCAAATACATCAAAAAATCTGGCATGTATTTTTTTTTTTTTTTTTGCATCAGCCTGCCCCAGCCCGTTCGACCCACACCAAGAATACACAATTTTTGCTCACGATCCAACCCTCAAATTTGTTGCCTATAAATAAGGTTTAAATGTTCAAATCCATGAAAAAATTCACGCATTCATAATGTATATAGAGTGTACCAATGAGCTTTAGAACGGATAAAATGCTACCTATGTGGCATAAGCAGTTGGAGAACTCGATCTTGATGTGCTTCCGTCTTCTTAAATCTAAGCGGAATCCTGTAAAAAAATTACCTAAATCCAACCATACATACAAACAAAGTTAAATAATCAATAAGACAAACAGAGCGAAAACAATACCCCCATACTTGAAGGCCAAATCGGATTGATAAATCTCCGAGTTATTTCGTCTAGCTGGACCGAACGAACACATGAATAATCTCGTACAGTTAGGCTCAGAGTTTGCGAAATAGGGAAACCACCATGGCTGCAAGGGAGGTTGCTGGTGTTCACCTACCATCCACTACAACAAAAATGACTTTTTAGGACCTTTTCTGTGGGACGCTTGTAAAAGAGGGTCCTAAAAAACTATTTAACAGGACTAATGAACTTTTGGGGTCCTTTTATAATATACTCTACTAAACCGGTGTACTAAGAAACTATTTTATAGAATGGATGATTTTTTGGGGTCCTATTATCATATAATTTAATAGGACACTTAAAATGTAGATCCTAATAAAGTACTTTATAAGACATTTAGTTGTTAGTGTCCCATTATGTGGTACTGTATTAGGACACTTGATCATCTGGGGTCCTATTATAACATAATTTAATAGGACACGATGTAGTTAAGTCATAAATGTTCAGTGTTATAGGACCCTTTCTAGTCGAAATCATATTAGAACTTAACTTAATAGGACACTTGACACTTGGGTCTTATAACTTTAAACTTTATAGGACGCTTAATCATTGTGGTGTTATTATAATACACCGTAATAGGACACTTGATATTTGAGTCATAAAACATTAGTTTTATAGGACGCTTATTCGCTAGATTTTTATTATCATATAACTTAAAAAGACACTTGACAATTGGGTCTTATAAATTTAACCTTATAGGACGTTTAATCATTGTGGTGTTATTATAATACACTGTAGTAGGACACCTGATATTTTAGTCATAAAACATCAGTTTTATAGGACGCTTATTCGCTAGAGTTCTATTATAACATAACTTAATAGGACATTTGACACTAGGGTCTTATAACTTTAATCTTTATGGGACACTTAATCATTATGGTGTTATTATAATACATCGTAATAGGACTCTTGATATTTGAGTCGTAAAACATAAGTTTTATAGGACGTTTATTCGCTAGAGTTTTATAATAACACTAGGTTATTGACCCGCTTAATCATGGCATGTGAGTGGTAGTGGTGAGTGGTGGTGGTGGTGGTGGCGAGGGGTGGTGGTGAGGGGTGGTGGTGAGTGGTGGTGGTGAGTGGTAGTGGTGGCTGGTGAGTGGTGGTGATGGTGGTGGCCTGTGAGTGGTGGTGGTGAGTAGTGGTTGTGGCCGGTGAGTGGTGGTGGTGGCCGGTGGTGGTGGTGGTGAGTAGTGGTGGTGGTGGCCGGTGAGTGGTGGTGGTGGTGGTGCTGGTGAGATGTGGTGGTGCTGGTGAGAGGTGGTGGTGAGAGGTTTGGGCATCTAGGACCCCAAAACGCCCAAAAACATTTGTGTAATTTTTGGAAATCAAGAACCACCCAATTTTATAAGAATAACGCCAAAAAAAGCGTATATTTCTAGGCGTTTTAGATGAGGGCCAAAAGAGACATCTTTCTGGGCGTATTAGGTGTCCCGCCCGGAACCCTTTGTTTTTTCTCTACTAAATTACCAAATTTTTCAGCTAACAATTTCAAATCTATGGATGGCAAAAATACCCGAGCCCGACGGATATACCAGAAACCCGACACCAATAGGACGAGTATACCTGATACACGACGGGTATTGGGCTGGGTATGGGATTAGATTTAAATTTTTTCGTGGGTATGGATCGGGTATTGGCTTAGGTGATACCTGACCCGATTACCCAAAACCATATATCCGTTTACCGGAACTATATACCTGATCATACACCTGGATTTTTTAATTTATATTTTTATTTTCCATTAACCGTTGTCTATGAGTATTTTTATTTTTGTATGTTCATAATCTATACTTATATATAATATACATATTGGAAGGGCAACTTAGGTCATTTGCCACTTCTCTTAGACTATGGGGTATGGGGCGGGGGTTGGGTACAAACGCCCAAGTCACTACCCCGGGTGGACTTCGGTTTCGGTGTGGCCCCTTGGGTGGGGGTTTCAGCCCGGGCGTTGGGTGGGCTCAGCGGTCTTTCGTGGCCGGCTCTCATTGGCTGGGTTGGCTAGGTTATAGGTGGATAGGCTTTTTTTTTTATTTATAATTTTGTGTGTATTTTTATAATAATTGAAAAAAAAATTATAACACGTGGCCAACCCACGCGGGCTAGCCACGACCCATCATACCGACCCAACATGCAATTGACCAGCGGTGCCCCTCAAAGTCCACGTATCAACCCATGCCCCAAACTCCCGCCACACCATACCCTACGGTCTTAAAATTAATTCAATGCATAATGTACAAGTGTTTAAAGCAAATCCATCTTTCATCCAAATTTTGGGCGGCCAAATTATTCATTTTACTTTTGAATTCCCGCCCATCCTTTACACCCACCCATTACTGAATTTTCTTTTTTATTTGGAGAGAGAGAATGAGAAAAAAAGAGATGGCAAGAGAAATAGAGAGAAGGTTCTATAGCTTTCTTCACTCATCAGAACCCACCATCAACGTTCGTCATCATCATCGGGGCTTGTGGATGTAGCGAACACAAGACTTGATTTGGTTTGAAACCTGCCGAATCTGGTGGTGGCGGTGTCAAAGGAGTTTTAGGGCTTTCTTGATGACCTAAGGGCGGCGATTAGTGGTGGTTTTAAGATCGAGTAACAGCGGCAACCAAAAATGCTTAGATTGGCCGCTGCATTTGATTAGGGTTCAGGCGGCGGCGTAGGAAAGTATATGCCGTATACTAAGGCAATGGAGATAAAATCGTTTTCTGGCCACGATCATGACCGATAGGCGCAACATGGGTCATTACCAACTAGATCTGCGACGGTGTCGGGTGTATGTGCTTATTTACGGCTAGCTCAGGTAAGATTCAACTATTTTACATGTCATACCACGAGATTATTTGTGCAAACTGTTGATTGTCTCTGCTTGTATAATTTTTGGCGAATTTGGAGGCAGAGTTGATAGTTGAAAGTTGTTACGAAATTGTGTTATCAGCTACACTCTTCATCTTATTATTTATTTTCTTCCTTTAAAATGAGAATTGTGTTTATAGTGTCCTTATTCTATTATATTCATTTGTTTTATTTGTGCTTTTAGGCAAACAGTGCTGTTCCTATCCTTTGTGTTGCTAGAAATGTTGCTTGCAATGTCAGAGGTGGGTTTTTCAAGTAAGAAAGTGATTTTTGGTTAATATTCACTATTCGCTGCAACAATATGCATGATTGCCACCCAAGTGAGCATAAGACTGTAATTTTGTTAGAATCATTTGAACACCATTTGATTGCAGTTGAGTGTCTAATACGCACACATTTAATTTACCATGACCAATAATTCAAATTCACGATTAAGATAACTGACATGTCTTTGTAATTATCCCAAATTGTTAAATGTAAAATAAGCCACTAGCATTATTGAATTTCATAACTAAAAGATTACTAGCAACTTTTCAAACATTATATACTGGTTTTTTCTTATAGCTTGTTTAGCACTCCCTAGGTTCAGTCAAACCAAAAACCAATTATGGGATACGGGATCATCGCAAGTTGCTCTGTCATTTGGTAAAGTCATCAGGTGTTTTCTTGTTATTGTTTCAGCTTGTTGTATTGTATGTTTTGGAACAGAAAAAGAAATGGAGTGAGATGTGCTTGGCATATGACCTTTATACTTTGAACAAACTAGGGGTGTAAATGAGCCGAGCTACTCGAGCTCGAAAGTTCGAAACGAGTAAAGCTTAAACGAGGCCGAGCCCGAGCCCAAACTTAAAAATAAGCTTGTTGAGTAAACAAGCTCAAGCTTCACTTATCGAGCTCCAGCCACCTCGCGAGCGTAAACGAGTCCATTACTTATACAATTTTTAACTAATATATTAAGCTATAATAATTACGATTTTAAAAATTATAAATATAAAAATTATTGTATTAGTTATACGATACTATAATTTTTAAATATATTTTTAAACTAATATTAAATATATTTCATAATTTTTAAAATATTAACTATTATAATTTATTATATGAGTTAAAAAAATGTATAAGTAATGGAGTCGTTTAGGCTCGCGAGGTGGCTAAAGCTCGATAAGTGAAGCTCGAGCTCGTTTACTCAACAAACTTACTTTTAAGTTTCGGCCCGGGCTCGACCTCGTTTAAGCTTGATTCGTTTCGAGTTGAGCTCGAGTAGCTTGGCTTGTTGACACTCCTAAGTACTTTGATCTCTGCTGATGTTGAATGTTTAGAATTTATTTTAATACATTACGACGAAAGGCTCCAATTTTAGACTTCTCTTTAGGTCTTCAAAATGGCCGAGCTGCCCTTGAATTGATATGGTATGTTTGCTTTTATGCTTGGTCAATGAATTTTTGATTGGAGGAATTTATGCGTCTTATGATTTGTTGCATGAAGATATAGACGGTGAAGATAGGTTTGCTAAATTTTGAAGGGTTAGCCGGTTTACTCTTGACTTCATGTATGTATACGACTTTTATTCCTCTATAATGTCTTCCTTGCTAGTTTCTAAAAGTGCACAAGCACGTTTCTAGTTCATGAAAAGGCAATGGTTTTGGATTTGCTAAGAAGGTTAGTTTTTTAGGATTGTCACAACTCGCTATTGACTACTTTTACTTTAATTGCATCCTTTTGAACTTGATTCTTAAACTAGAAAAGTGACTTTGTTTTTTTATTAATTAGGTGATGGATTCACATTAGAAATACAAACTGTCAATCTGTTACTTGAAACTCATGAGTCATGGCGGTGGTGGATATCTTCCACAATTGACCTCGGCCGTTATTGCATGCACAGTGTAAAATTTTCTTTTTTTATGTGTTCTTGCTATGCAGGGCTGCACCACTGGCATCTACTACTATCCACAGTCTGCGAGTGTTGTATACCGTAGGTGAGGACTAGCAGGTAATATGTTGGTTTTTGGTCTACCTGTTAGGTGTTTGGGCTAATTATATATGTTGGTTTTTTGTCTAATTCTTTTGAATCAAGAACAATGAGTTTCGTTAATTAAAGAATTTTATATTTTTAAATCAATACTAATGCTTGTTTATATGGTTGATGATGGCATGGTAGATATCATGAGAAGCTTTGGAGCTAACTTCTAAGACAATGAAATTATCACCCAAAGGAGCATTTAGACTTTTCGTGTAAACATTTATAATTTGGAATATGTTACTCATTACACAACGTTTATGCTAACATTTGGAATATTTTTCGGATGGAACTTATTATTGAAGTTATAATATTACGATTTCTATATTTACAATTTTATTGAAGTTTTATTTTGTACTTTTTATTGTAAATAATGTGAATTTTGTGATTATGTGCAAGTAAAAGTAGTAGATGTATTTAACTAGAACAAATACTGACACAAAATGTTTTTTTTATATTGTGGCAAACAAAAAGTGTCACTAAAACTAGTATGGATATGTAAATAGGATTACGTTTTAATGGCACAAAAATTGTGCCACAAAAATCTTTTATTTATTGTGGCAAAAAAAGTGCCACTAAAAGCCTAAAAATTGTGTGGCATATTGAAAAAGTGCCACTAAAAGGCTTTAGCGTCAACGCTTCTAGTGGCACTAGTTTTGTGTGCCGCCCATTCCTACAAGAGTCTTTAGTGACACTTTTTTGTTTTTTTTGGCAGTTTTTGTGTCACTAAATGGCAATTTTTTTGTAGTGTATGTTTTTTTAGGACGCTATTTAAGTTGTCTATAGACATATTATGCGACCATAAAATTGGATTCATAATCTTATTTGGTATATTAAGACCCTTTTCTTGGTACTAAATTAGCTATAATGTTACATCATAAGGGTCTTATCAATTAATTTCTAAGGACGTTTGTAAGTGTATCAAAAGATTAAAAGTATGTAAGCACATGTTAGAACATCGTAAAAGTGTCCTAATATGTTTTTATTAGGACACTATTTTGGTTGTTCAAAGACATATTACGCGACCATAAAATTGGTTTCATAATCTTATTTGAGATGTTAGGACGCTTTTTTAGTTCCGGGACATATTACGACCCCTTTACATGAAACGCTTTTAGCGTTGGTCCTATTAAATGAAAGGTCCTATAAAATAGCATTTTAGGACGCTTTTGCGCGTACTAAAAACCCAGTTTTCTTGTAGTGATCCTACAACCCTGCCATGCCAAGGTGGGATCTTCAGTAACCTTTTCTCAGACCCTCAAACTCATCACAGCCCTTTCGTGAACCCTAATCGAGCAAAAGGGTTGACATAGAAAAAAAAAATAGAGAAGTCTCACACCGTAATTGACTGTAAGATTTATTTACATACAGACCCAGATCGGTGACCGGAGAAGTCGCCTGAGCTTCACCAGTAATCGACTACAATCGAATGAGGGGGCGTCGCGACAGCTCCGCCATGGCTCCACCACAGCTCCGCCGTGACACCATCACATCTACGCCGTCACTCCACTACCGCTCCGCCGTGGCTCCGCCACCGCAGAAGGTGGGATGGCGACGCTGCCTCTCGGTTTCTCCCATTTTCTCTCTCTACATGTGTGTGTTTGGCTAGGTATAAATGACAAAATGAGTATGTAAATGGATAATGGATACAACGAAATTAGCATATCATACAACACCAAACTACAGAGAACACACTTTAAGCTTAGAGTACAACCACCTACACCAAACTACAGAAAACACACTTTAAGCTTAGAGTACAACCACCTATAGCCTAAGTATGTTGTAAATTATAAGTATATATAATTAATATGTTGCGGACTTGCGGGTAACTTCCCTCCCCATGAAGCATTCCACATTGGTGGAACCAACAATTTAATGAACTATGAAGAATACGATATTGGGTTAGGAAGATCTTTTGCTGAATTTTTAGATATAACTAGAGTGTTCAATCAGAACCAAGAAATATATTAAAAATACGAGAACCACATAATACACTTACGTAACCACCACGTTTTCTCTCACCCGCTACCTTAGATTATCTCCAACACAATATGTAAAAGTGCAGTATGCATTTCTCGTAGTTGTCAACATATTGTTGGTTCTGAAAAGAGCATGTTCTTCTGTATAAAATTTTGATAATATGATCTTGTTTGCCAAAAGTTTGTGGTTGAACTAAATGATATAAGACAAGGGTACAATCATCTCTGCAGGGGCGCAACTTCTAGTGGGCGGAGGCGGCCGATCCCTCGAACTTTTCGCTCAGTGGTGGAGAGTATGTGGTTTTCATATAGAAATTTTTGGGTATATACATTTTCGACTCCCCGATTTTATATTAATTTTTGGGTATATACGTTTCGACCCCCTGGTCGGAAATATCAAGCTTCGTCACTGCATCTCTGGAACCTATGAAGGTTACTACTATGTGCTATGTCATTGTTGCATGCCATGTCTTTGCCTTTAACACCCATACAACCAAAATTGCTTCCTATGTTTAACAGTCATACAATTATTCTGGGACCTTTGACTTTGTAATGGAAAGTCATAAATATCCTAATTCTTTTTATTTATTCATTTTTATATATTTTCTTTAGTGTTTTGTGATAAAAATAACTCTATAGTCATCCAATACATAAACAAATTTTAAGTATCCAATTTACATCTGTGAATCATTATAATATGTGAAAATAAAGTATATAAACAGTTTTTCCTTTTCACTATTCACTATGCATTGTTAATAATGCCCCATGTAAGATTAAATATATTATAGTATAATATTTAATCTAGTAGCCATTATAATCATTTACATTATATGGATCAAAATATATAACAACCTATTAAATAATTAGTTGGTAATTGTTGATGGGCCTAATTACCCTTATTAACTAATTAGGGTTTCCTCCTGGGTGCATATATAAGGAGAATAATGTGGAGGTTAAAGGGTTAGACAATTACACAAACCCTAATAACACATAACATCATCTCGACCTCTCTCTCCCATAACCGATTACCCTTTTCGGTTCATCAATCACCATCATTAGATTGCACCCTAAGGAGGAACCAGATCAAGCTGACAATCATGTCAAACACTACTGCTGGCCTGACTGATGCAATCAAAGGTATGTTTTCATGTTTTACATTATGTTCAAAACAGAACTGAATCAACATGTGGTATCAGAGCGTATGTTGATTAGTCAGTTCTGTTTTGTATCCGAAATTCTGGTATAAAACTGGAAAACAGTTTTGAAAACCTGATAAAATTCCGCTTTTGCCATCCGAAATCATCATTACGGATGATTTCGGATGATTACGGATCTGGGTTTCATCATCTCGAATGCATCTCGGATCATTACGGATCATCTCTGATCATTACGGATCTTTTCGGATCATTACGGATCATTACGGATGATTTCGGATCCGGGGTTTCATCATTACGGATGCATTTCGGATGAATATTTGAATGTTTTATCTTAGGGTTCATCACATGTTCATAAGAAAATTCAAAAATTCCTTAAGTTTTGGAATGAATTTGGATTATTGGGTGTTTTCCTGTTTTTGATTTAATTTTATCTACTTAACAATTTTTCGAAATCTGTTAATTTTATTAATGGATATAATTTTTGAAATAAACAGATAAATATAACTAACTTTTAAACAGGAAACATAATCCCATAATCCCAAAATTTCGAATTTTGAACCTTATCAATTAATAACTGCTTAAATTAAGGATTTTATGGCTTGAGGAACACATTTCGAATGAGCATTCCAGGTGAACATTTGTTTCGTCCATTACGGATCAATAACTGTCTGATCATTCCGGATACACATCTGTTCGTCCATCACGGATCAATAACTGTCTGATCATTCCGGATGAACATTCCGGATACACATCTGTTCGTCCATCACGGATCAATAACTGTCTGATCATTCCGGATGAACATTCCGGATGCACATCTGTTCGTCCATCACGGATCAATAACTGCCTGATCATTATGGACTAAGCATCACCATTTCGGATGAATCTCAGACTAAGCATCATCATCCGAAATCATTCGAAATCATCCGAAATGACTCGACTTACACGTCTTGGACACATTCGAAATCATTCATTTCGGATGAATCCAAGACATGATTTATTCGGAATCATGAGTGTTCATAACCAAGACTTATCCGAAATCCCATTACTTTATTAAGCAGTTAATATGAACTAAAATTTAGCTCGGGGCTCCGCCAAGAACCCCGTGCGGGGGCACGTTGTTCCCCTGCACCCCCCAGCGAACTCACCGCGGAGTTCGATCCGCGCTAACAGGTGGTTTGCTAATTAATGATTGGTTTTGTAAATACTTAGTTAATTAGTAAGGATCAAATAATGTTTTACAAAACCAAAATGGCTTTACTTGAATGAGCTTCTGATCTATCATTTCTGGCCAAAGCTGATTTGATACATCTACTTATCGTTCAAGTATTACGAAAGCTATGTTAAGTGTGCATCATAAACATGAATGTCTTAATATCTGGCCAAAGCTGATTTAATTCCTTCATAGATGGCATACTTAACAAGTGCATAACTAAAGTGATTGTCACAATTTCTGGCCAAAGCTGATTTGTTACAACCACTTTGCACACATGCTTAAATGATTACACTTCTGGCCAAAGCTGATTTGTCTTTGTTTAAGTAGAATTTTAAATAAGTCTATTATTTTGATGTTAGTAATAGACATATCACAACCTCTTCACATAATGATCCTTATATTAATGATCCTTAATTAATTTTTATGATCATTTCGTCTGCCTTATTCTTAGTACCCATAATTTTTACTCACTATAATTTTCTTCTATAAATCTATATCTCACCCACTGTAATTCTTAAACCTAAAATGTTTTGCTTTATTTAAAGTTTCTATAAGAATTAGCTCTTGAATTAAATCCTTGATTATCTCTTAAGACACGATAATCCTACTGCTCTCTTCTGGTAAAGGTACTACAGAAGATAATTAGAGCATGATGAATAGGACAAATCGAACATGATGTCTCTTATGATAATCAAAATCTCTCTAACATAAATGCTATCACTAAAAGGTTATTCCAGATTAAGTTTTTCCTAAGACTAATCTATTATGTGTGGATTAATCACAAGAACTCCTAAGATGCATGCCTTCATTTAAATTCTAAATTATAAAGTTAAGTGGTATATGTGAATACATTATAATGTACAATACCATGACCCATAAAGTTAAGGGCTTACGCATGGAAATAAGTACAATTCTCCAGTACATAACATACTTAGATTTTCACTTGTACAATTTGATGCCTTATAAATAAACTATAACACTCAAAAGTACCAAAGTATAATGAGTGTGTTGATAAGCAACATATGTACAAAGAAATAAATATTAGAAACTGGAAAATAAGTTGGTACTCACCTTACAACCACTTAAAACTTTAAAAGAGGATTGTTCTAAGGCCCATAGACAAATTACAAGTAAAAAATTCCAACTCTAAGGTTCTTCAAGGGAAAATCTCACTGCATAATTATGCCATTAGACTAGGCATAAGCAACGAGACTATCTATTATTTAGAAGAACAGTTGGATAAGTTAATTAGGTAGTCATTTCCTAATGATATCTAAGTCTGCTAATTTTTAAATATTCCTATTAACACATGATTAGTTGACCCTAGTTCTAAACGTTTTCTTACCAGAAGTTAAACAAATAATTAACATGAGAGTTAGTGACAAAATTAAATGTTAAGGCTATAAGAACCATAATAAGCAGTCTTCTAACAACGCTTTTCGATACCTTATATATTCTGAAGATTAATCAGAATATAGTATCATAATTAAGCAAAGTTATGAACGTTGTGAGGTTTGCATAGTCAACATAAAGTCACACTTACCTTAAACTCTCATCTTATTTGTTCTAAATATCTGGATTGAAACATTACTAAGATGGAACTAGATGATACCTTACACTTTCACAACTTTTGTCATCATGCAAATGAGAATTTGGCAAAAGGAAAATGAGACTTATAAATTTCATCAATTATAACTGAAATTCATGAGAAATCATGACATGGTTAATGAGGATGATTTTTTATCTAATCTCATTCTAAGTGATTTTAAATCATGACATTAAAGCCCTAAAATATGACTTGACTTAAGGAATAAGTATGGGTCCATCATAAGTCATTCATTGACATTCGTGGAACTTATTCCAAATGGAATATTCAGACATAATTCATTTATCATTTGAAAGACTATCAACTTGTATCTAAATTTTGTCGCATATGGCCCACGGTCTTAGAAGAAATCTATTCATATGTATATACTTAATAAGATTTCTATTAGATATGTCCCTAAAGTTTCTTATGATATTTGGACATTAAGGAAATCCAATAGAGTCTAACGTATATATGATAGGTTCCCACGTCACATAGCTCATTGAAACTTCTCTTGTAGCATTCTAGAGATATTAAAAGATCAGTGGGAGCATTAAGTGTCTTAATAATAACTTGCAATAGTTGCAAGAGGTGGGGGAGTGAAAATTTTACATTACCTCAATTTGCACCTCTTGTACAAGACACCACTCCATCACGACACTGTTCTATCAAAACTTATCTCCTTAAATCTAATGCTACTCTTACAAAAGTTTCATTGTTGCCTAATTGTGGGCGCACTTAGATTTCTTACCTAAACTAACATTATCCTCAACAAGAGAAATCACAACGACTAACGTCATTAATTTGTTTTCTCTATTAGAATTTGTTGGTCGTTAAATATTGACCCTGAGCATGCTAAGTTCCTAAAGATTTCTAAGGTCAGTGGGAGCAGTCAAAGTCCTTATCATGACTTGCAAGGAATACAAGAGGCGGGGGGAAGAGTGTCATTAAATTTCACTCCGAATTTAACTCCGATTACACCTCTTGTACACCATACTGCACCAACTCTTACAAACTTCGAATCCTGAAAATGATAGCAACCTAACCAAGAGCTAATCCATAAAACTGAAACTTCTAATGAACCCAATAATCAACTCAGGAGGTCATCTAGGTTTAAAAGCCTACTAACTTTGATGATTACATAACCTCCCTAATTGAAGTTGAAATGAATTTTGGAAAAGTTTACTGATCATATCTCTTCAAATTAAGCCATTAGCGTCAATTAATCTTCTGAATGGAATAAAACAGTTTTCTAGTAAAACTGATTTTATGTGTTCGAATAACGTTTTGGATTTGATTGAATTACCTAAGAGTGTTCACAACCAAAACCAAATCCTAATGTAAACATTAAGACACAAAGAAGCATGATTACTTGACAAATGTTACACTCAGAAAGAGATGAATTATCAAAGAGTCTTTCTTACCTATCTTACAGAAGATTTCTTTGAGGATCATTACTGTTCTAGTAGCTTATAATAGTTGAAAGCTACATTAGATGAACATTATAAACAATTTTCCCTAACAAATGGCTGACACATTTACATGTTCATTAGATAACAACCTAAAGTTTCAAACTGAAGGTTAAACAACACTTTATTTGTAAGCCAATAATATCCATGTATGGGTTAATGCAAACATCATAATGTGATGAAAAGCTAACGTAATTATTTTTCATCAAGAATCAAGTGGATTAATGTACCTACCTCAAAATGAGTGGGAGCAACTAAGATAAACTTGTCTATATAGATGACATTCTTTTGACAAGTATGTGTTACATAAGTCAAAGCATTGTTAACACAAACTTTGATATAATATATCTCAGAGATATCTCTTACGTGATAGATATCATAACATACCGAGATAGACCCAGTGGGACATTAGATATGTTCCATAAGTTTAACATTAAATAGGGTCCTTACGTATGTAACAAACAATAATGCTCTTCCTTTAGAGGATAATAGGATAAATGAGATTATTTATTTACGCTTCATTAATTAGAAGCCTTATGTAAGTTCAAGTCTATACTCGTTTAGATATTACTCACATTGCAACACACTAGATATGTCTGGATTAATGTGAAGCATTTAACAGAGTATTACAATATCTTTAAAAGAAATGAGAGGCTACAATTTAAAGAAGAAGTGAGAATTAAAACCGGTTTATTACTTTAACTTTGTAATGTTCAAAGATACCAAAATGTAATTTTGGGTATATCTTTATGTTAGCAGACAAAACCTATCTCATGGAGAAGTCATAATGGACTGATATCAACAACCTAAGTTATAACGACATAATATAGTCACTAAATGTTGTTGGAAATTTATCAGTGGACTCATAAGTTTATTAACTCCATATAATTAATGTTTTGAAGACTTAGTGTGATAAAGTCAGCTACCATAACTCCTTGAACAGTAGCAGTTCAAGAGGTGCTGCATTAAATTTCGATACGCAATTAATTATTCGTTTATGAACGAATTGAGGAAACTAAGTTTTGTATCGAATACATTCATGATATGCTTAAGGATCCTACAACTGAAGGGCTATTACCCATAAGTTTTATTTAGAGAGCTCATAGACGGGTATTAATTGATGGCCGTGCGCAACTGCATATCGTACTATGAATGACTAAGTATTAGTTAATTTTCCTCATCAGTTTGATTTTGTATGTCTCTAAGAATATGTCAAGCTAGCATAATGGCATATAGACAAATATAGTTACAAATCAAACAAAGGGCTTATGTGTATTTTGATCATAACGGTTAGGTTTTAAATTAAGGCTATAGTATGACTAATGGGGGTCTTGAGTCGCATAATGATTCAACGGCTGTATTTCTCTTCTATAGTACTTGTTTAAGGCTAAAATGAGTGTTAACTCCTGATCAGGCTTATCTAATACTCATAGTAAATGATTACTCGGCTAAGTGGGAGAATGTAAGATTAAATATATTATGGTATAATATTTAATCTAGTAACCATTATAATCATTTACATTATATGGATCAAAATATATAACAACCTATTAAATAATTAGTTGGTAATTGTTGATGGGCCTAATTACCCTTATTAACTAATTAGGGTTTCCTCCTGGGTGCATATATAAGGAGAATAATGTGGAGGTTAAAGGGTTAGACAATTACACAAACCCTAATAACACATAACATCATCTTGACCTCTCTCTCCCATAATCGATTACCCTTTTCGGTTCATCAATCACCATCATTAGATTGCACCCTAAGGAGGAACCAGATCAAGCTGACAATTACTGCTGGCCTGACTGATGCAATCAAAGGTATGTTTTCATGTTTTACATTATGTTCAAAACAGAACTGAATCAACACCCCAAATCATGTTTATGATAAACACACATAAGACATTAACTTCACCAGCATTAGAGCATTTTGAACTTAGTTTTCGCTAAAAGTCAGGGGGCTGAAGTCTCAAAATCCAATATTTTACACTATATAAAATTTTTTCGATAAAACTTGCACTAGGAAGGAAAAAAACACTTGGGGGGGGGGGGGGTTCTGGCCCTCACTATGAACCGCCACTGGACCATCAGCTAACAAAACCTAATAATAATGATAATAGATAACAATATTAACTTAAGTAAGTTTAGGAAATTAACCATAAACAGTGACCCATTCTTCTCCACATGCAAAGGATTCCTTTAAATACTTGGTCTTGAAACCTCCCTACATGGAGGAAGCGTGAGGAAAACCCTTTGCTGACTATGAACAACACCACCATCAACAGTCTTCAACCACTACAGGAATTTGGGTCTGTCGCAACGAGGCCTATAGCTACAACTTATATCGTCGGCATGTGTACATGACCTTTGTTAAAGCACTGGATCGATGACGAACATCAAACATTGCACTTGATTCAAGACATGAAGAACAAAATATGATAGATGAAGAAGAAGATGCAAGACAAACTCATTCATTTCAATACAATCATCACAGATTACATAAACCAAAGGAGTATACATCATCTTCTACAAGCTGGTTTAGATCACAAAGATCTAAACCCTAGCTTTCTCTCACTAACACATAGTCTCTCTGGAGAGGTGCACAAAGCTTCAAGGGTTTTTGATCGATCCCTCATCCATGGATGTGTGCCCTAATCCTATACAACACATATATATAGACTAGGACTAAACTCGGACAAACAATCTACACCAAAACCCTGACTTTTGTCCCTAACATAAACCTCTGACCTTTTTCCTAGACATAAAACTTGGACAAAATGTCCCTAGGATAAAGTTGGGACTATCTTTCAAGACTTGTACAATAAAGACCCTAATAATTGGAAAGCATGCACTTATCACCCAAAGTGCACTAACAAACTCCCCTTGGTCTTCATGTGGTCTTGAATTCTTCACTATCGTTGACTTTAACTTGGACTTCTGCTTTGGTTGACCAGAACTGATAAGCAACAGTTACCCGGCAGGAACTGCACTTACAGTCTCCCCCTTAACTGTTGCATCAGTTCTGTGTGCCATCGATAATCTTCAGTTACCGGATACTGCACTTACAGACTCCCCCTTGACTGATGATATCATGGCTGCTATCAACTTTGGCTGAGACTTGATCTTTCTGGCAGAGCACAGCGATCTTCAACCCTTCTAATTAAAGACTTGCTGACGATCACTTAAGGCCGCTTTGAGAAACCCGAAAAATCCAACATCAAACACTGTAGATCTTCCCCCTCAAACTTCTCCCGAATCAAATTAACGCGAACCGTCTTACAACAACATGTGAGAATATCGCTCGATACATTAATCTTCAAACTTAACCGGTAGAAGAACGAAACGTCGGATTTCCAATGCCTAACAGCAAACACTTCAAATTTCGCAAAGACATGAAGCTCAGTTCGATAAGTTAATAACAAACAGAACTTTGTAAAAGTACATCCACCATCTTGATCAAAAGTCTTCAACCCTTCATGTATGATCTCATCTTGTCACGAATCTTCATGAATCAATCTCCTATCTTCACGAATCCCCTGAATCCCCAATGGCTTTCATCTCCGACCTTCCCCTCAAATCAAGAAGCCCCACATTATTTCGAGACCAGAACTAATCTTCTCTACTCTAAATAGCAACTTAATAAGGCTCAATCTTCAACTAGTCACCAACCGAGAATTCAACTTCATCACGTCAACACTTGATAAATAACATAAACACACGTGACAAAAACTCCATCACACACGAGCTATTTCACGCACAAGCTTTATATTTACAAAGAAAATAGGAACTTCAAACTTTTTACTCCCCCTTTTTCTTTGTAAACAATACAAAATTCCAAGCAAGTCGTATTCTCTTCTCACCACAAATCAACGAGCCAAACAACTGTCCGTTATAAATCTCGTTCAAACAAACCGATTTCAACGAATTCGCAGCCGCGTCAACACCAATCGGCTCGGCTGAGCCGTCGTTAACATCTCGTAGCCGCTTAACCGAAAGCTCCTCAAGTGAATAACTGTATTCAAGCAGCGCGTTGATCCCTTTCACTCCAAACAAACAAGTCTCCACCGACCGTAAACACTGCTCCCTCGTCTCCTCTCGCTGGCTCCTCGTCGAAGGTCACATAACTCGGAACAAGGAGAAAAACAGAGACACGCACAAAACTCTCAAGACTCGGAGCCTGTTTTAAAAATCGGAGACTGTTTCTAGATCAGAACTCGGAACAACCTGGAACAAATCCAATCAGTTTCAATCCGACTTTAAAGCTCGCACTCCAAAAGTGGTTAAAACTCGGAACTAAAACTCGGAGACACAGTAACATCTGGAGTTGAACACTGTAAAACTGTTTCATAGATCAAAACTGTTTCTTAGATCAAAACTCGGACCCGAAGCTGTTTCAAAACTCGGAATACAGAGAATATAGGCCAAACCTCGGAATCAGTTGATAAGAACTCTAAAACTCGGAGACCATATAATGATTCACATGTTTATCAAAACTCGGAACAACTAAATTGTTGTTAATCATCAGAACAAAACGAACTGTAAAACTCGGAGATTACTCGGAAACTTGTAAAGTAATCGTAAAACTCGGAATTCGTAGTTGAACCATTAACAAATGTCAAATCTTTGTCTTTGCAACAAAACTCGGACCAATATCACACAGTTAACTCGGCTCACTGAGGATAATCCTCAGACTTGAAAAACTCGGACCCTCGTACTAAACTTGAGGGTTGAAACTTGGAACCTCAAAAATTCGGACATAACTCATAGCAGTTAATCGACCAAACCATGGACATATGAAAACTCGGACCCCTAAACTCAGACTATTAAAAACTCAGAGCAGTTAAACATCAGAACGTATAAATTCTTTTGTCATTTTAAACCTCGGATCTGCTGTATGTTTACAAACCTTGGACAAGCTCAGAAACAAATCCCCGGACAATCTCCCTAGTGTGACTTCACACTGGTTCACCAAAAACCCGGAAATACAGACACAGAATGGGAACTCGGACGGGTTTAACACTAAGAAAAACTCGGACAGAGCAATTTTGGATCAAACCTCATATCTGCAACAACTTGGAAAACAAAACAACCACGAACAGCTTCATTTTCTTCAACTTTTCTGCAAAAGAAATGTGGAGCTACTCCAGTACGTACGTTGACGATTGATACGTACTTGGCTCTCACTGACGACCAAAAGAAAATTTTTGATTGTGAAGAGAAAGCTATGTCAATGATTACGATGGCTATGACAAAATCTATACTTCACACTTTCTGTAAGAGAAGTACCTCGAAGGAGTTGTGGAATAGCATGATCGAGCGCTATGAAGGAAATGCAATATACAAGAAACGACGACTCGAACGTTTGAAGACTCAATTCGTTGTGTTTAAAGCCTTAAGAAATGAATCATTTGATGATACAGTGAACCGGTTTTATCATTTGTTGAGCGAGCTTGATAGAAGTCAAGAAGGTATCTACACTGAATTTGAGAAGGTTGAGAAGTTTCTGAATTGCATTTCCAGAGAATGGAATATGTACACCGCTTTGATTAGAGAAGGTGTTCTCTATGAGGAGCTCTCATTGGAAGAAGTTGTTCAAAAACTGAAGGGTTATGCTTGGAATATGGAAGATCAAGCATCTGATTTCGAGAAGATCCAAGATCCTCAGTTATATAAGGCTTCGAAACCAATGGAGAAGGGTAATGATAGTGGAGTCGGTGTTCCTTTGTATTCGGAGAATGAAGGTTCTGCAAGTGAACACGCCTTTATAAGTAACAATGTTAGTTCAAGCGGAACAACCAATTCCAGTCAAGGGATGTACTCTTCTAGTGGAGCTCAGAAATCTCAAGGAACAAGTTTGAACATTCCTAAGATAGATGCAAGCGGTTTGAAGATGATTGAAGAAAATATGAGTCTGTTGGCGTCCTTCATGACTGCCTACGAGAACTTCTGTCTTGGAAAGCTCGTTGAACCGTCAAGTCTCGATGAGGACTTTGACCAGATAGACCAAGACGAAATGGAAGAACTTGATCTTCAACTCAATATGGCACTCTTAGTCCGTAGAGCGAAGAAATTTCTGTTGAGAACGGGTAGGAAGTTCATAGGAGGTCAGACAAAGAATCGAATGGGAGTCGACATGTCAAAGGTAAAATGTCACAACTGCGGCATCTACGGGCATTTTGCACGTGATTGTCGGAAGCCAAAGATGGAAAGATCGAACAAAGAAAACTACTCTCAAGGAAACAACTCAAGACCTCACAACAATTCAGCAACTACTTCAAACTCAAGTGCTCGTCCAAGTGGTTCTGAAAATCTTACATCTTCAACAAACAATGCTATGGTGGCTCAATCGTTACAAAAAGTGACTGAGCCTTACGACTGGGGTTGTGCATTGGATGACATTTCAGGAGCTATTGTGTCGCAAGCCTTTATAGCTGAAATTGTCAACGAAGAAGTGTGTGAAGAGATTGTCGAAGAGACTAGCATTGAGGAACTTGCGGTTGTAGCTGAAGAAGTGTGTGAAGAGATTGCCGAAGAGACTAGCATTGAGGAACTTGCGGTGGTAGCTGAGGTTCTTGGGGAAGAGTTGGATTCGGGCAATGTTACTGAAAATGAAGATCCCTCGAATGTAGAGTCTGTTGAGAAGTCTAACAAGACAGAAGATGGAGAAAAGGGAGAACGCTTTGAATTCAACATCTCCACAGCTGAAATGCAGCAATTTGCGGATGCAGAAGCTAAAAGGTTGGAAGAAAACTCCGTTGAAAACGAGGCTTGTGCATTCATGGCTGGCATTGAGGTAAAATCATCTTCTGTAGATAAGCGATGTGCTAGATGTGTTGAGTTTGTGACTAAGATTGATAGATATGCACTTCATAACACAAACTTAATTGCAGACTTAGAAAAATCCAGAGAACTCATTGCTGTTTTGTTTAATTCGGATAAAGAACACCGAATTAAGATAAAAGCGCTGAAAAATGATATCTCTGAATTTGAGAGACGTGTGGCTCAGGGAACTGTTAAAAATCAGGAATTAAAATCTGAACTTGAAATGAACCAAAATTGTGTTTTAGAAAAGAACAAAATCATTTTGGAAAAAGATAATCTGATTTTAGACTTGCAACGAAAAATTGAAAAGTTCAGGGATTCATCTGAAGTGATGAACTTCTGTATTAACAGCCAACGTCTCAAAGAATCTGAGGAAGAAATGTTAGGCATCGGTTATAAGAAAGTGCCTCCTCCGGTAAACCATAATTATACATCGACGCCAAGCATTGATCCTGAATTGGCAAATTTTGTGCCAAAGACCCCTCTGACGGTTGAACCGCAAAGTGAGTCAGAATCTGAGCCTGATGAGGCTTCTGACTCAGAACAGTCGAAGGTGAGTGAAGTTACAAAGAAAAATGAGCTAAATTTTGATAACATTGAGAATTTGATAAGCAATAAAATTTTGGAAATTTTCAATCAAGTTCAAAATGCGAAGTCAAAACCAAAGTCACGTGGGAAATCCAAAAAGAATTTGAAACATATCCCTAAAACTGAGTTTGTTAAAGGGGAGGATTTTGTCAAAGAAGAAGTAAAGATCGAAACTGGTTCCAACTCTCAGTTTGTGAACCAAATTTTGAAAAATTCCACCAACGACTCATCATCTTCGACCACTCATGAGGAACGTCCAAAGAATGCTGCGAAAGTTCGCAAATGTTATAAGTGTCGTGGGAAAGGACACTTAGCAGCAGATTGTCCAGATGACAAGGGTAAGTCTCTTGTTGATCCTGATCAAAGGAAACCTTTTGTTGAAAAACCACAAAATGAAGTAGTTAATGTTGAAAAGAAAAACGGTAAAAATCAGAAGGTTGAGACAAACAAAGTGATTAAACAAGAAGTAAAAATAGTTGTCAAAACAAATGTTAAATCACAACAAAATCAGGATCACGGGAAGAAACCAGTTATTATTAATCGTGGTGAAGGATCGGAAAGTTCATCTCAAAGACATGATACTCGTGAGAAAACCCCTCACAGACGACAAAATCATGTTACTTTCCAAACACATGAGAATGACCAATGTTCTGGAGGTTCGAACAACAACTATGTTAGACCTCATGCACAAAACAGATTCGTGAATGACCGAAATGCTTCACCCCCTCGATTTCCAAATCAAAGACAGCATTCGGATAATCATCCACGATCATTCTCAAGACACGATGATGTTCCTAGATTTGGTAGGAATTTTGAGCCACCCAGGAATCAAAATTACAGTTAACAAAACTATGGAAGCCGAGGTTATGGAAACTCTGGTTATACCAACAGATCGTCAACTCCGTATAATCCACGATTTGCGGGGATTCTTTCCAACAATTTCCGAAATGGAAATGGAGGATGTAGAGACGATGATGGCTATTTCAAAGAGTTTTCTTATGTTGATGAATCGGGACGACCCAAGACCATCATGGCTTGGGTCCCACACTCTAACTAAATTTTCTTGTTGGGGAGTGTAGGAGCAGCTGAAAAGAGCTATCTATATTTGGTATATCGATAGTGGTTGTTCCAGACACATGACAGGAAATAAAGAGTTATTGAACAATTTTAAACAAATTCGTGGTGGTTATGTTAACTTTGCCGGTGAGAAGGGTGGATACATCACCGGTGAAGGTTCTGTGTCAAATGGAAAAATTACGCTGCATAAAGTGAACTACGTTGAAGAACTGAAGCATAACTTGATGTCGGTTTCTCAAATCTGTGATAACAAATACACAATGTTGTTCACTGATAAAGCTTGCTTCGTGTTGCGACCGGGATTTGTTGTTCCTGAAGATTGGATTGTTATGAGGGCTCCAAGGGTGAATAACACATATGTCATGGACATGCGCCCGCTGGTTAACTCATCTGCTCCAGCGACTTGTCTACTTTCGAAGGCGACTGAAGATCAATCATATCTCTGGCATAGGAGAATGGGCCACGTGCATCTGCGAAAAATGAACCACTTAGTGAAAAACAACTTAGTGTTGGGGGTTCCTTTACGTAGTTTCAATATGCACAACAAATGTGAATCATGTGAAAAAGGAAAAATCAAACGAAAGCCTCATAAACCAAAGACTGTTAACTCAATCCAAAAACCACTTGAATTGCTTCACATGGATCTTTTCGGCCCGATCCATGTTGCTAGCATTGGTGGGATGTCTTATTGCTTAGTTGTCACTGACGATTTCTCACGTTACTCATGGGTATTTTTCTTAAAAACAAAGGATCAAACTGCTGGTATTTTAAGAGATTTATTCAAACAACTTGAGAAAAATTATTCACTTCCTGTTAAGAAAATCCGAAGTGACAACGGCACTGAGTTTAAAAATCATTATATGGATGAGTTATGTCGAGAAATGGGAATAGTTCATCAGTTCAGCGCTCCATATGTTCCTCAACAGAACGGAGTTGCAGAACGGAAGAATCATACCCTAATTGAGGCGGCCCGAACTATGCTTTCTGAATCAAAATTGCCAATTTTCTTCTGGGCCGAGGCGGTAAACACTGCATGTTATGTGTTAAATCATGTGCTTACGGTCAAAAGAGAAGATAAAACGTGTTATGAATTGCTTGAAAACAAGAAACCGAACTTATCTGGGTTTCAACCTTTTGGGATCAAGTGTGTTATCAAACGCACCAAAGATACTCCTAAAATGGGGGAAGTTGGTGAAGTTGGGTTCTTTTTGGGTTATGCCAATGGAACTCCCAACAAACGCGTTTATAACGTTAAGAAGCGAACAGTGGAGATCGTGTTTGATATAACTCCTTTGAGTTACGATCCTCCACCGTCCGAATTCGGTCCCAAAAGCGGTTATGATTATGATAAATTATTTGATTCATTTGATCTTCCTGATGTTTCAGAAGAAGATTCGGAGGTTGTCTACACACATCTTGTGAACAAAGATGAAGTGGATGCAAGCTGGAGAGCAAGTATTCCTACTAATGTGTCTTCGAATGTTCACTCAGGAGATCCAGTCGCTGATTCTTCGATTGTAAACGAAGTTGTTGCTGAGCAGATCCCCAATGCAGCTGCTCAAACTACAAGTAGTAATGCAAATGTTGAGGGGGAGATTCAATCGAATTTGGGAAACAATCTTCAAGCTCCAGCAATTCCAGTTCCAAGAACAAATATTCATCATCCTGTTGATAATATTATTGGGAATCCAAATGCAGGAGTGCAAACGCGAAGGAGTATTTCATAGATGCAATGTCTGTTCTCTGCTATCAAGAAAGAAGAAATCTACAATCTTAGCCTGCATGAATGTTTTATCTCTCAAATAGAGCCGAAGAACTATCAAATGGCTCTGAAGGATAATTCTTGGTGTGAGGCGATGCAAGAAGAGTTAGCTCAGTTCGACAAGTTAAAGGTGTGGAATTTGGTCGATCTTCCAAAGGGCCAACATGCAATCAACACGAAATGGGTTTTCAAGTGCAAGAAAGACGATAAGGGTGTCGTTGTCAGAAACAAAGCACGGTTGGTTGTTCAAGGCTTCAATCAGGAGGAATGGATTGATTATACCGAATTTTATGCACCGGTGGCAAGACTGGAAGCTATTCGTTTGTTTCTAGCCTTTGCTGCACACATGCGTATCAAAGTCTATCAGTTGGATGTGAAAAGCGCCTTCCTTTACGGGAAATTGCATGAAACTGTGTATGTGTCCCAACCACCGGGTTTCGAAGCTCCAGGGTTAGACAACAAGGTCTATTTGTTGGACAAGGCTCTCTACGGTCTCCATCAGGCTCCTCGAGCATGGTACGAGACGTTGTCAAAGCATCTATTAGAGCATGGGTTCTCGCGTGGTGCAATTGACTCCACACTGTTCATTTTGAAGAAAGGGGGAGATTTTCTGATCGTGCAAATTTACGTTGATGACATAATTTTTGGTTCTTCAAATGAAGAATTGTGTCGTGAGTTCGAAGCGGTAATGAAGTCCAAATTTGAAATGAGCGCGATGGGCGAGTTATCTTTCTTTTTAGGTCTTCAAGTGAGTCAAGGGAAAACCGGGACGTACGTGCATCAGACAAAGTATGTCCACGAGATTCTCAAAAGATTTGGATTGGAAGATAGCTTACCCTATGATTAGGGCTGTAAACGAACCGAACGTTCAGCGAACAGTTCGTGAACCGTTCGGCGGGAAGTTCGTTTATGTTCGTTCGTTTAATAAACGAACATGAACAAGAAATTCCGTTCGATTAGTTAAATGAACGAACATGAACAGAGGTCTCGTTCGTTCGATTGTGTTCGTGAACGTTCGGTAAGGTGTTCGTGAACATTTGTTGATTTGCGTTCGTTTATGTTCGTATGTTTGTGTTTTAATTGAAGATCTTTGTACTTACTTATATTTTATTTGTACTTTTTATATTATTAAACTTTTACTTATTTTATTACCCTAACAATTAAACTAGGAAACCCACTTTCACCTTGTTTATGCATCATTTCTCTTTCATTTCTCATTATTTACATCGGCGAATACAATCGACCTCCGTTCCACAATAAGGGATTCAAGTTCGAGTGTTACTCTCTGGGCCATCTATCTTTATCCTTCGTCGCTTTCGCCAAATTTATTTGTGTTCGTATGTGTTCGTGAACCGTTCGCGAACACGCTCATTTCCTTAATGAACGAACACGAACATAAAATCTCGTTCGGTAAGTGTTCATCAACCGTTCGTGAACACATTTATTTCCTTAACGAACGAACACGAACAAGGCTTTGTTCGTGTTCGTTCGGTTCGTTTACAGCCCTACCTATGACACGCCTCTCCCGACAAATATCAAGCTTTCATCCGATGATGTGAAAGATCCTGAAGTGGATCCGACTCTATATCGAGCAATGATAGGTTCATTGATGTATCTTACTGCTTCAAGACCAGATATTATGTTCTCTGTTTGTTTGTGTGCTAGGTACCAATCAACTCCGAAGGAGTCTCACTTGAAAGCAGTCAAGCGTATTTTCAGATATCTGAAAGGGACGCCTAAGCTTGGATTGTGGTATCCAGTTGAAGGTGGTCTGGATTTGATGGCGTATGCTGACGCAGATTTCGGAGGGTGCCGGATGAACAGAAAGTCAACCTCTGGCGGCGCACAACTTCTTGGGAACCGTCTTGTCTCTTGGCAATGCAAAAAGCAAGTTGCCGTTTCTCTATCCACGTGCGAGGCCGAGTACATTGCTGCATCAAGTTGTTGTGCTCAGGTCTTGTGGATTCAACAGCAAATGAGGGACTAAGGTTTGAATTTTACTCGAACTCCTATTCTTGTCGATAACAACTCTGCCATTTCCATAACTAACAATCCAGTTAATCACTCACGCACTAAGCACATAGATGTTAGGCATCATTTCATTCGCGACTGTGCTGAGAAGGGTTTAATAGAAGTGGTTAGGGTAGACACCTTGGATAATCTTGCCGACCTGTCTACGAAGACATTCGATCGGGCTAGATTTGAAAATCTGGTTCGAATGATTGGCATGATCAACCCCGAGTAAAATGCTTTTCAAAACTCGCATAGAAACGTTTTTTTATGTTGTCTGTACAGTTCTTACCGCTTTCCAAAAAATTGAAAAACTCCAAAAATATTTTACTTAGTTGTAGGATAAATTTTAAGAAAAATACAAAAAACATTTGAAAAATATAAAATGAAGTCGTGTTGAGATATAAGGGAAATGATAGTACATCGGTTAGTCGTATCTGGTGCAGGATTATAGTAATATATAAAATTAACCGTTAACTGTAACAGCTTCATTATACGTTGCTTCGGTAGGTTTTACGCGTCAATAAGAACCTGTTTTTGGTATATAAACATAATGAACTGCGTAACTTGTGTGGTACATCTCTCGGATATATGGTCTTGGTACCGTAATTTCGTTTGATAGATTGCCGAGGTTCTGAGATACGTGGTCTTTATGTTGTTTATCATCTGGGTATCATGGTTGTTTCTTTTACCGGAAATAACGGGGACGCAAGTCTAGATCTTCCATGATACCATACATACGTGTAAATATCCTTAATACCTGATGCATTCGACCCAAATAAGTGATAAACAATCACATGTCCCACAAAATCATGCGGGAGTCAAGTTCGTCTCTTTGTCTGTACGATGGTACTAACCTGTTCACGGACTTGCTCCTGTGCCCTTTGCATCTGAAATTCAAGTTCCTCCTCAATAAGTGATTCTATCACAAAGGACTTGTTTTCAATCCCAAATAAGTGAGTATCTCACATTAGCTTATACGTCAAAAACAGATGATAAATGGTATACTCACCAGTAAGATGATCTCTCGTGCATACCTTGATACGGGAGTATATTCTGAGGTGGGTAAACATAGTTACTGTCAGCTTAATACACTTAATTCCATATCTCAAAAACAGTGTTCGAAAGCGTGCTAAAGCTTAAGTGGACCACAATACCGTTGAACGTCTTGAACTGTTAATATCATTCTAAAAGCTTAAACTGATAAACTATGTTCTTGTGTTGGATATTGACAGAAAAACCGATATGATCCCTTTGCTCCGGTTTCACAAAAAGATAATTAGTGTAAATACGTTCGTAGTTTTAGTTTCTTTATTTAGTCAAAAATTCCAAAAAAAAAAAAAAAAATTCAAAAACCTCAAAAAGATTTTGCTTTCTTGTTTCTATGTGCGAGTTATCATTTTGAAAATTCTCTAAGGGTTGTGAACATTCTTTAATAAGGTGTTAAACATCAAGTTAGGTAATCTTAAAATAAGTCTTTTTTTTTGTATAAAAATCGGCCGTGCAAGATCCATCTAAGTGTGTGGGTAATCACGTTATTTTAAGGTGTTTTAGTAAATCTGCTTCCAAGTTGTGATATTTTTCCAAAAGTATAAGTTTTGAAGTAAATTGTTCTGGATGCTCGTGTTTTGAAATACAAATTATTAAATATTGGTTGTTTTATATTTCAATTGGTGATTCCGGGGTATTGGAATTATTTTTGGGATCCAGGTTTGGGCTGAGTATCTCCGGGGTCAAGTTTCTTAATCCGGGGTTAAGTGTTTCAGGTCTGGATCGTTCATCTCAAGATGGAAGATTTGGAGAAGCTGTGTGCATCTGGATCATTCATCTCAAGATGGAATATTTGAAGAAGCTGTGTGCATCTGGATCATTCATCTCAAGATGGAAGATTTGAGAAGCTGTGTGCGTCTGGATCGTTCATCTCAAGATGGAAGATTTGAAGAAGCTAAGACGTCTGCCGTTGCATTCCTTTGAAGAAGATCAACCGTTAGCTGATCAATACATCAAGGTCGTGCAGTTCTGTGTGAAAAACCAGGCAGCGAGTACTCGAAGAAAGTATGAAGATCTCAAGTCCAATGAAGACCATGCACTGATCAAGGGGGAGTTTGTTAATGCACTTTAGGTGATAAGTGCATGTCTTCCATTTATTAGGGTCTTTATTGTACATTGTTGAAAGTTAGTCCCAACTTTATCCTAGGGACACTTTGTCCAAGTTTTAGGATAGTATTTTGTCTGAGGTTTATGTTAAGGACAAAGGTCAGAGGTTTAAGGCTAGGTCTTTTGTCTGAGTTTTGTATAGGGCAAAAGGTCAGAGTTTTGTGTTGTTTGTTTTGTCCGGGCTTTCTAGTTTGTCTTGAAAGTCCGGGTTTACCTTGTATATATACCTTTATGTGGAATAGACAAGGAAGCGATTCTGTGTGAAATTCTGTGCACCTAACCCTAATCATTGTGTGTGTGTGTGTCTGGCGGCTACTGTGTGTGTGACGTCATTCATCTTCTTCATCAAGAATACTCAGTGTATTCTTGATTTCTCTCACAAATCTTGCATTCTAGTGTTTCATCTACAGTGGTTCTTCATCAGGTGGATTCCGCACACCTGTTGGTGGCTTTAGCTGAGTGAGATCTTGGATTAGGAGGCCTTACATGACATTTGGTGACAATCAAGCCGACAACTTGTCGTTTCTATAGGCTTTTAAAGCAATTTAGTGTGTTTTAAAATTCCATGCCTAGAATATAATTTCATTATGTTTTAAATTGTTACATTTAGTGTTATTCCATATAATAGAGTAAATTACGTTTTTGGCCCTTATGGTTATATCACTTTTACTATATTAGCCCAAGATAAGAATTTTTAACATATCTGCCCCCATGGTTTCTATAACTAACCATTTTGGCCCCTAAGTCTAGAGATCATGGGGGCCAAAATGGTTAGTTATAGAGACCATGGGGACAGATATGTTAAAAATTCTTATTTTGGGCTAATACAGTAAAAGTGATATAACCACAGGGGCCAAAAACGTAATTTACTCTAATCTAAAACATTATGCCTAAAATTTAAAACACAATACTTACGTAGACTTCTCACACTTTTTACGTGTTTGGACTTTGTAGCTGAGCCATATATATAATATGTATGTACGTACGTACGTACGTACATATGTAGGTATGTCTATATATATATATATGTATGTAGATGTAGATATATAACCTTTTAAGCTATTCAGATGATCTTTGTTTCTTCTCTAGATCATTTAGATCATGAGTAGTAATCATCCTTACTCCACCTACTATAATGGATCATGGTTCATTCTGAACAAACAATATGTGTGTTCTTCATCAAAATCATCTTCTTCACTCTCTCACTACTCTGAACCTTCACCACCATCTCCACCTCTCAACGAATCTCTCCCTCCACTGAGTTTAAGCCCAACAAAAAGAAACAACCATGACCAACAAAATCCTAATGCTTCATGTGCTCAATTAATTGAAACTGATCTCACTAGCAAAATTTCTGATGATCATGAGCTACATCTTGGGCTCCCAAGCCACAATCATTATGAAGCTGATCTAATTTCAATACTTTCCAACAATACACATAATGATAGAGAAATTAATACTAAGGAGGTGGCGGAAGAAGGTACAACTGGTAATGCATATGTTACAACCACACTAAACAGGGGTCCATACTGGATACCTACTCCATCTCAAATTCTGATTGGCCCAACTCAGTTTTCTTGCCCTATTTGCTTTCAAACCTTCAACAGATACAATAACATGCAGGTATTGAACATTACCCTAAAAGCTCATTCTTTTTTCAATAAAAATATAAATAAATAGAAGAAAAGCCACATTTTATTACGTACTTTTATTATTCTGTTAGTTTCTTGCTAACTTTCATCATTCTATTAGGGCTAAGGTTACTGTTTTTTTTTTCTTTTTTTTTTCATCTTTCAAATCTTGATTACTTACTGTAGCATCAGGCTAAAAATCTTACTAAGGGGCCGTTTGTTTACCTCTTAATGAGGCTCTTAGTGGTTCAGACCTCTTACTGGTTCAGCACTTAATGGTTCAGACTGTTTGTTTCACGAGCAGATGTCTAAATGGTTCAAACATTTGCCTTTGAATGGTTAAGATTTATACAGAGTCTGAATGGTTAAGACCTCTAATCTGAATTGGTCAGACATTTGCCTCTAAACGGTTAAGCATTATACAGGCTCTTAATGGTTCAGACCTCTTACTGGTTCAGCACTTAATGGTTAATTCAGACCTCTTACTGGTTCAACACTTAACCATTTAGTCCTTTTGGACTAAAGAAAGCTTTTTCCTGTCACTGTTATTAAAGAGATCAAATGAAGGACTGCTATTTTAGTCCTTTTGGACTGTTTATTGAAGGTGTTAATGCACATTTTGCCTTCTTTTGCTTGATTGTTTTAGTATAATGTCTAAACTAGGGAGCTTTTTGTTGCTCTATGATTTAAAGAGCTATTGATTGGTAGAATCTGACAAATCCAAGAGGGTTTTAGAGAGAACATGCAATGTCAAAAGGGTAGGAGAATTTGGTAGTTCATTCTTACAATTCAGTTTGAAAAGAATACATATTGACCACTGTTGAATTGAACCTTTTAGAAATGGTGGGGAAAAAGATCTATCGAAACCCATGATCTTCTAGGAATTACTTAATAAGAAAAGGGTCACAAAACTGCAAAGTTATAGAAATGGTTGGTAAGATTTTGTGAAGAGTTGCAACATGTTAAGACAATCACTGTGAAGAGTTGCAACTGTAAGATGGTCAATATTCCTTGCATAACCAATGGGAATCACCCCTATACATAGTACAATGAAATGGGATAATTATGGCAACAAACTAATCACAATAATGAATGAAAACCTAACAAACTAATTAATACAAAATATACAGAATATGCATGCCAATAATATCAAGAGATATTATCGGCTAACAGTCCCCCGCAGTTGAAGCCGTAGATGAGCGGAGGCATAAACTGGATCGAAAGCGTTTAAACAATTGCTTGGGTAATCCCTTGGTAAAGATGTCCGCATATTGGTAGTCAGCCGGAACGTGTAGAACTTTGATCTTGCCAAGACGGACTTTCTCTCGAACAAAATGAATATACAGCTCTATATGCTTCGTTCGTTGATGTTGTACTGGATTTTCGGCTAGATATACTGCAGAAATGTTATCACAATATACAATGGAAGCATGTCTAACCGGTACGTGGAGCTCGAGAAGGAGATTACGGATCCAGCTGAGTTCGGATACTGCGTTGGCTACACCTCGATATTCTGCCTCGGCGCTGGACCGAGAGATCGTGGGTTGGCGTTTTGAAGACCAAGAAATGAGGTTACCTCCCATGAAGACGCAGTAATCGGAAGTCGACCGACGAGTGTCAGGGCACCCGCCCCAATCTGCATCAGAGTAGGCCGTCAATGTTGTAGACGAGGAGGGTGAGATAAGAAGGCCCTGTGACACAGTGCCTTTGATGTAACGTAAAATCCGTTTCAGCAGTTGGTAGTGCGGCTCACGAGGGGAATGCATGAAAAGACATATTTGCTGGACCGCATACAACCAAAGACACGAAAGACACGAAGATGGTCGTAGGAAGGTTGACGGAGGTATAAAAGGGCGGTAGGAGTACGATTTTGATGAAGTTTGGTGGGTAGGATGTTATGGAGGTACGAGGCCGTGTGTAAAGCCTCGACCCAAAAAGTGGATGGAAGGCGAGCATGGGTGAGAAGAGCAAACATAATTTCGTTAATACGACGAATCATGCGCTCGGATTTGCTGTTTTGTTGAGACGTGTGAGGGCAAGAAAACCGAATTTGAATACCGTTTTGAGTTGTGAAATTTTTAAAATTGGTGTTATCAAATTCGCCTCCCATGTCGCATTGGAAAGATTTAATAGGGAGATTAAATTGGGTTTTGACAAAGTTGTGAAAATGGGTGAATTTTGTAAAAGTTTCGGATTTAAATTTTAACGGATATACCCATGTATATTGTGTGTAATCGTCCGTTAAGACCATATAGTACTTATAACCTGCATGACTAGAGATCGGAGAAGTCCACAAATCACAATGCAATATAGTAAAAGGTAACAAAGTACGAGTAGTAGAATCCGAAAATGGCAAACGTTTATGTTTGGACAATTGACACGACTCGCAAACAGGTGGAGTCTTTATTTTAGAACCAGAAATAAAATGCTTAGAATTAAGAAATTCCATGACGGGTTGACCCGGGTGTCCAAGCCGATCATGCCAAAAAGGAGAGTCTTTAGTTGAAGCAAAGCAAGCGGTTGCGGAAGCAGGTGGAGTGAGCGGATAAAGGTCACTGGTACTGTTGTGACGACTCAGGATCGTGCCATCCTTGAAATCCTTCACAGTGAAACCAAATGGGTCAAATTCAATTGAAGTCCAATTATCAACATTGAACTTTCGTACAGATATAAGATTTTTTATAAAGTTGGGGTTATAAAGGACCGATTTTAAATGTAATGGTCTGGATGGTGTGTGAATGGAGTTGGAACCGGAACCCAAAACTGGAATCCTATTGCCATTACCAACAAATATTGACGATATTGGTGAATACGAGGAAAAAGTATTGAGTTTCCCGTGATCAAACGTCACGTGAGAAGACGCACCTGTATCGAAATGCCACTGATCATTGCTGGAGTCCATGGAAAGTGCATTGACTGCTGCTGCTAACTGAGTGGGCTCAAGTGGGTAAGTTTCGGTGATGTGGGCCTGGGCCGATTGCTGCCTGGAAGAACCCTGACTGTTGGAAGGCCGAGAGTTGGGCCTGTTGTCACCTGGGGAAGCCCAAGATTGCGTCGGATAGGGGCAGGGGGGCGGTGCCCAGTAGGGTGGATAGCCAGGTGGAGGAGGCCAATATGGAGCATACGGTGGCTGATGAAATGGGTACTGCCGATTCGATGTCTGCCCGGGTCCTCGCTGATTGTTTCGACCCGTCCGATTGAAATCACGACGAGGATGAGAGTCCCGATTGTAGGAGCGACGGTCCCGGTGTGAGGAAGGCTGTTGGTCACGAGATTTTTCTTGTGGAGAACTGACGGCGGCAGCCACTACGGGAGTTGGAGACAGCGAATCACGAGCGGCAATACGTTGGGCCTCGGAGTGAAGTTGGTTGCACGCATTTTCCCAAGTGGGAAGACTCTGGTTGAGAATGGAGGCTGTGGTGTCGTACTCACGAGGCAGCCCCTTAATCAAATGCAGAATCTTTTGTATGTTATTAAGGGGACAATCGACCGCGGCGAGTTGATCCGTAAGATCCCGAACCCGCTGGCAGTAGGCGTCAAGGGTGGGCATGGATGCCAAGGTGAGATTGGAAAGTTCCAGTTGTAAGGCGGCAGCTCGGGATGCCTTGTTGTTGAGAAACACGTTTTTGACCCGAACCCACGCCTCATGAGCCGTAGATTCATCTTCCAAAACGCGAACCAGGTACTCATTCGTGAGTGTGCCGTATATCCACTGTAAGACGACGGCGTCAATTTTCTTCCAAGCGGGATATTCTGGTGAAGCTTTATCGGGTGACGGCGTACCGTCGATGTAGTCGATAACCTCGTAGCCGGTGGCGTGGAGGGTGAAAAGCTTGACCCACGTGGGGTATGAGACTTCAACTCCGTCGAGTACCCGCACCTTGTGTTGAATGTTTGTTACGGTATAAACCGGGTGAAGGGCGGAGGTTTGGGTTTTGGGATCGGTTTTATCAGTCATGGTGGTAGAAAGGAAGAAGACTGTGAAGAAAGGATGGTGGTGGCTGGATCGAAATCAGAGCCAGAAGGTTGATACCATGTAAGATGGTCAATATTCCTTGCATAACCAATGGGAATCACCCCTATACATAGTACAATGAAATGGGATAATTATGGCAACAAACTAATCACAATAATGAATGAAAACCTAACAAACTAATTAATACAAAATATACAGAATATGCATGCCAATAATATCAAGAGATATTATCAGCTAACAGCAACATGTTAAGACAATCACTGTGATGTTTCGCTACCTATGAGAGGGAAAATGTGTTATTGTTAATACATGATATTAGAACTTCATTTTCACATAAAATACCTTCTCTTATGGAGCTTTGTGCTTATCCAATTAGATTTCGCACGCCCGAAACAGTTTAATCTGATCGTAACACATGATTCAAAAAGCTATCCAGGTCATAGTTGTCGAAGGCGCATGATGCACACAAGGTGCAAAGGGTGAGTCTTGGGCCAGGCGCTAGGGGCTAAAAAAGCGAGCGTCTGAGTTAAACTTGATGCATAACATAAACATACAATCTTTAGGGCTTTTTACACTTGTTACAAGCTTGTTTGTTTGACCGGAATTTCTAACTTTTTGCCAGAATTTATAGAAATTTGACCGGAACCTCACCAGAATCTGACTATAACCTCACCAGAGGACCTAGATGACCGCAAGGTGCTTTTAATTCCTTGCGACTGACCTAGGTGCGCGCCCAAAGGGTTTTTGACAACATAGATCCAGGCACATTGAAAAATACGAATCCTGCAATTTATTCAATTAAAGTTTCATGCCCCATCTAGCCATTTTAAGTCATGATATATACATATATATTAGTAATTTAGTCATAAGTTAATCAATCATGTTTTCTTAACATATGTTCATCAACTGATTTCCTAAATTTCAAGGTATAGTTTCGAGCAACCACATTAGTGGAATGATGAAATGCGCAATTTCTAGCTCTATCGAGACAAAATGTTGTCAACCTTCTATCTAAGTCATATTGAAGACGTTGCTATATTTTATGTTTGCTTCTGGGTAGCATAATTCACTTACATAATTAAGTATATATAGAAAAATGTCAACAATCTATATCCTTTTATAACAAATTGTTGCATGTTCAAGAGATTTTAGTCTTTTTTTTAATGGCGAACTTTTTGTCCAATAAATTGTCCAAGAGATTTTAGTCTATAATGAACGTTTTAATTTCATAGGAAATATACACACACACACACACACACATATCAGTAGCTTCATAGTGTGGCTATATATTGTGATACATTTATAGATTAATAAATCACACCAATGCATAGAATATGCTCTATAGTTGATTAATTGCATAAAATTGGCCTAATGCAGATGCATTTGTGGGGGCATGGATCTCAATACAGAAGAGGAACTGAATCCCTACGGAGAATACAGCCAACAGCCATGCTAAGACTACCATGCTACTGCTGTGCACCAATGTGTCCCAACAATATCGAGCACCCGGGGGCTAAACCGCTCAAAGATTTCAAAACCTTACAGACACATTACAAGAGAAAACATGGGACCAAACAATTTATGTGCAGGAAATGTCGTAAGGCATTTGCGGTTAGAGGTGATTGGCGGACTCACGAGAAGAATTGTGGGAGACTTTGGCATTGCATCTGTGGATCGGAACTCAAGCATAAAAGGTCTTTGAAAGATCATATAAAGGCATTTGGAAATGGGCATGCAGCTTTTGGGATTGATGATGAATCTTTCTTTGAATTAGAAGAAGAACAACAAGAAATCGCCAATTCTGTGACTGGGGTCATTAGGATATGAATCATGTTAGCAGTGGCGAAAACAAAACTTTTCATTCGGAGGTCATCAAAAAGTTTTTTTTCCTACTGGTTATAACGAAGGGTCTAACTCATGTTTTTCTTGAATATAAAATTCCAATAAGTTCCGGTGATCCCTTGGCTTCACTCGTGTGTTTGTTAGGGTTATAACTAATAATTCAGTGTTCTCTACTGTTTCTAAAGACTGAATTGAGTAAGAACACATGTGGAGGACCTTTATGATTTGGGAGCTACCTGCTTATTTATGATTTCTAGTACAATTAAGTAATGAGTGCATTGGTTGTACTAGATTTTTAACTTTGGTAGATGCTAGAAAAGGATAGGGAGAAGTCATTGTCAATTTCTGTTTCATAGGACAATGCTTCATTTAGAAGATGGTACTAGCTGACTTTCAAATTAAATCACAGTACAAGATGAATGAGCTCTCAGCTTTTGTGGAGTGGTAAACATCAAACCTAAAAATAAAACAGTATAAAAATATTAAATATGTAGTGCATTCTTAGATTAAATTTTGATTCATAACTAACAATAGTAGATATACTATTTTTTTTGAACGACAAATTTGGATCACTGACGGACCACTTTAGTATCATCGTGCCACCAGCAGAACCACCCGATCATATCCATCTCCACTAGGCAATGCCTATACACCAATTCAGGAGGAAACCAAATAAATATGGGAAAAAACCCCCTTTGTGGGAATCGAACCCAGGACTTATTGGTCCGAAAGCCTTATCCCACCCCTAAAATGCCACTAGGCTATAAAGCCATAGGTATAAAGAAATCTGAATATGAAGAGTGGTATTTAATTTTCCCATAGCAGATGTCATTATTTCATTATTTTCAATTTTCAACATACACATTTTCCATGGCAGGCAATAGTGCTTCCCTACCATTGGTCGAAATGGTCGGCCACCCTTCTTCTATTAGACCAACCATTTTATTATTTATATTCATTTTAAAATTACGGTTTTGCCCCCAGTTTAAAATTACGCTTTTCTCCCAACTAAAAAATATAATAACCCTTTGCCAGCAGCTCAAAATTACGATTTTGCCATCGGTTCAAAAATTACGATTTTACCCTCAGCTATTTATTTTATACCCGCTTTAAAATTACGGTTTTGCCCCCAGTTCAAAATAAAATAATGCTTTTGCCCCCAGCTCAATTTACCATGGCAGGGAATAGTGCTTCCCTGCCATTGGTCGAAATGGGCGGCCGCCCTTCTTCTATTGGACCAACCATTTTATTATTTTGTATTCACTTTAAAATTACGGTTTTGCCCTCAGTTTAAAATTACGCTTTTCTCCCAAACTAAAAAATATAATAACCCTTTGCTAGCAGCTCAAAATTACGATTTTGCCATCGGTTCAAAAATTACGATTTTACCCTCAGCAATTTATTTTATACCCGCTTTAAAATTATGGTTTTGCCCCCAGTTCAAAATAAAATTATGCTTTTTCCCCCAGCTCAAAATTACGATTTTCCCTCGGTGCAAAATTACGATTTCACCCTCAGTTGAAATTTACTTTTTTACACCCAGCTAAAAATAAAATTATGGTTTTCCCCTACCTCAAAATTACAATTTTACCATCGGTTCAAAATTATGATTTTCCCCCGGTTCAAAATAAAAATATCACTTTACACCCAGCTAAACAGAAAATACGATTTCGCCCTTGGTAAAAAAATTACGCTTTTACCCTCAGCCAAAATTACGTTTTCGCCTCAGTTCAAAATAAAATTTTGTTTTTCCCCTGGTTAAAAATTACGATTTTACACTAGTTTATTATTTTATATCCACTTTAAAATTACGTTTTCGCCTCAGTTCAAAATAAAATTTGTTTTTCCCCCGGCTCAAAATTACGATTTTACACCAGTTTAAAATTACGTTTTTGCCCCCAGCTAAAATTTATGATTTTCCCCTCGGTTCAAAATTACGATATCACCCTCAATTCAAACTTACGTTTTTTGCCCCCGGTGCAAAATAAAAATATGGTTTTCCCCTAGCTAAAAATTAGGATTTTACCCTCGGGAAAAAAATTGATTTCCCCTAAGTAAAAATAAAAATATGACTTTGCCCCCAGTTAAAAATCGTGTCAAGAAGCTGCCTAACACTCTTTTTACTTTTTTTCCTAGCAAAACTATGATACTGTTTTTTTAATTGATTGAGAATTATTCGACCATAAGGCAACACCTAGTTGAGAGCAAAATACATTAGCCGGCCTTACGTTGTGCTAATTAAATATATGAACTTATTAAGTATTTACGAGTTTTTTCCTAAAGTGGTGTTGAGGAAAAAACTATTTATCATTTTGGTGTTCCCTACAAACTATTTACCAAAATAGTGTTTTCATTACTTTTTCATTGTCTTATTTATTTATTAGATTAATGAATTTAATAAAAGGCACGTTCCCTCTCAGATTTCAATTGCTTCAATTTTTTTACTTTTTATTCAATTAATCATATATTTATTTATTTATATTTTTTCCATCAACGCATGTACTATTTTTTAATTTTTTTCTTACAGACTCATTAGATTTCGTTTTTTTTACGGCTAAACTCATTATATATCATTTTTTAATCAACTGAGTGCTTTTTATTTTTATTGTATTTTCTTAACAACTCATTATATTTCAACTTTTTTAGATCCACTGATGTCAAATACAGAAAATATAAATCATCTCAAATAAATTTGAAGAATGAAACACGAATCATAACAAAGATAATCGAATATTAAAAATGTTAAATACAAACGAAAATAGAAATGTCAAATAAAGTCGAGTCACTATTGATCTCAATGCCAAACAAATTAAAAGCAAACATGTCAAAAAAAATCAACCCGCTTAATGATTATTATTCATTCTTCTAGGTATTGCTTAAGACATTTTATCAACAACTTTAATGATAAGTTTCGCAAATCACAACTAAAAGCTTTAGCTTATCGTGTCGGGGTCACTAAGCGAGTTGATATTTTTTACATGTTTTCTTTTAATTTTTTTAGCATTGAGATCAATAGTCTTTATTTGACATTTTTATTTTTGTTTGTATTTGACATTTGTAATGTTCGATTAACTTTATTATGCTTCATATTTCATTCTTCAAATTAATTTGAGATGATTTATATTTTATGTATTTAACATTAGTTGATCGAAAAAGGTTGAAACATAATGAGTTGCTAAGATAATAATTTAAAGATAAAAATCACTCTGTTGATCGAAAAAAGAAAATGAAATATAATGAGTTTAGTTGATAAAAAAAGAAAATGAAATATAATGAGTTTGTAAGAAAATAAAACAAAGATAAAAAGCGCTGTAATGCGTTGTTGGAAAAAAAAATAAAAAAATATATGATTAATTGAATAAAATTAATTTGAACCAACTAAAATTTGACAGAATATGTTTTTTTTATTAATTTATTAATCCAATAAATATTTATTTTTGGAACGACAATCTAATAAATAAATGTGACAATGAATAAGTTAATAAAAAGTAATGAAAACACTATTTTGGTAAATAGTTTGTAAGGAACACCAAAATGGTAAATAGTTTTTCCCTCAACACCTTTCTAGGAAAAAAACTCAGTATTTACACAACTTTATTATTATATTATACACTATGTTAGAAAGCTATATTACATTGGTTACATGAATAAAATAATTAAATAGTTAGCAATAAAGAGTTAAAAATTATATACCAATACTTTGAGATACAAATATGACTAATATTACGTATAAACAAAATCTTATAATTAACTTTTTAGAAAATAAAGAAATAGAATACATGTGGGCGAAATAAGAGAAGCGAGAAAAGGAATATCAGGATCACAGTATTATCACACGTGGTGTAGTCAGTTACGTATTTATTAGGTATAGATTATTACAAACGTGGATGAGCATAAACATGATGTTGATCGGTTCTGTTTAAACATAAATGAAAACATGAAAAACATATCTGTTACAGCAGACAGTGCAGTGGAGAATCCAGTCAGAGAAGATGACATCGAGTTCGACATAGTTGTCAGTGTGATCTGGTTCCTCCTTAGGGTGCTGACTGATGATGCTGATGATTAAACCGAATAGGGAATTCGGTATGGAGAAAGAGGTCGATGATGATGTTATGATTATTAGGTTTTTGTGTCTAACTATGTAACCCCTTAACCTCTACATAATTCTCCTTATATAAGCACCCAGGAGGAAACCTAATTAGTTAATAAGGGTAATATGGTCCAGCAACAATTACCAACTAATTATTTAATAGGTTATTATATATTTTGATCTATATAATGTAAATGATTATAATGACTACTAGATTAAATATTAAACATAATATATTTAATCTTACATTCTCCCACTTAGCCGAGTAATCATTTACTATGAGTATTAGATAAGCCCGATCAGGAGTTAACACTCATTTTAGCCTTAAACAAGTACTATAGCAGATAAATACAGCCGTTGAATCATTATGCGACTCAGGACCCTCATTAATCATACTATAGCCTTAATTTAAAACCTAATCGTCATGATCAAAATACGCATAAGCCCTTTGTTTGATTTGTAACTTTATTTGTCTATATGTGTAAGACCCTAGTTCGTATTTGACAAAAAAGTCGCAACGGAATATTCGTGTCATAAAATTTCTTTCATTATAAACCTTATGTCTTACTTGAAAGTTCATTTTTAAAACAACTCTTTAATATTGAATACATCAATCTAACTCATTTATTGAATAAAACATAACTTATGTATAACAAGTTACATTCTCAGACAACCCCGTACAATCCTTCATGTGACTCGGTCCATGATCTATGTCCCTTGTTAATCCTCCGTGACCCGATCAACCTGCGCTCACCACATACATTCATAACGTTAGCACACATTATAAACATAAATAAGTTTCCTCATTGACTTTTCACATCTCTTCATCATATTGGAACTCATGTTAGCATATTACATTCACTTTATAATGCATACTTTAAACATCATCGTCCTTGACGATCATACCGTATCGTGTAGATCATAATCTTTTATCACAACGATTTACATGCTCATCCTTTCATAAATATACATGCCTTCCCTTATTTTTCTTAATATCAAATTTATCTTAACATTGTTTATAGGCATTAGAAATTGATTAGAATGAGTTCCCTATACTTAGAGACCCAAAATACATTTAAAAAAAACTTTAAATGTTAGTAGTATAAGTGTAAAAAGTTGTTAAATATCAGAATTTACCTCATACACCATCAAATAACAACATATAACAATTTTATCAATCCTGTCGTAGGCTACAGTCTACAGACCGTAGCTTACAGTCCATTAATAATCCACAAAACAGCCCCTCCAGTACCGTAGCCTACGGCTGAGCCATAGGTTACGCTGCAGCCCAGCTACAGATTAATCAACAAAACAGCCCTTCCAGTACCGTAGCCTACGGCTGAGCCGTATGTTACGCTGCAGCCCAGCTATAGATTTACCGGTTTAATCCTTTTTACGAAAACGGCCGTAACTTTCAAACCGTTTATCCGTTTTACCTCCCGTTTCTTCCTACATGATCGTAAATTAACATTCTATCATGTGAACTTGAAATTTAACATCCGGGTTAAGGAAATTCTTAACTTATACGTTTTCGGCTTATTATTTTTACGAAAACGGCCGTAACTTTCAAACCGTTTATCCGTTTTACTTGATTCTTTTTCCTACGCGACCGTAATTTAATTCTCCATCACATGGAGTGAAAAATCCAATATTTGGACTACCGAATTTTATGACTTTTAAGCCTTCGGCTTATTACTCTTTTACCAAATTTTGACCCGTTCATGCATTTATCAACATAACTTGATTGTTTGACCTAAATTCCTCATGAACCTTATAATTTCAACGTCGTCTATCATATAAGGTCCCAATCACGGGTTTCTTACAACATCCCAACCCATTTCCACTTAAATGTTATTTTGACCCGTTAAGGGTATTTACGCAATTTTAAGGACTTTGACTCGCAAAGATCATACTTTTCGCTTTCATACATGTCCAAAGTAATCATTTAATCTAATGGCTTGTTTCTAAACAACCTTTTAAAGTCGTTTGCCCGATATACCTATCAAGGGCATTTTTGTCAACTTCGCTCCATCCTTTACAACAAAGGACTTCATTGCACATTCAAGCATCCCTATCACTTAACTACAACTTTAAACACACAAACCTTGCTCGGATCAAAGCTAAGATCCGTTTAATACTTTGTCCATCAAATTGTTAGATGATAACAACGAGATCCTTTCGCTATTAAATCTGTGAATTCATAATACTTGACAAAACCATTCATTAGTCGATAATGCCAAATGGTGACATCTCCACCATTTGACCCGTTAGTTCCAAATGTCCATTTTACCCTTTTTAAACATCAACTTTAATTTCCTTATCATACCCACATATTCCGACCCGTATCAAATACTTTCGGAACATCATACTTCACATGTTTACTTACCATGTTCGTAATCAATACAACGAATAAATATTCTACAAAAAGGGTGTAAGCTTACTTACCTTGCATCCGAGTACGCTTCCCGTGCACATAAGTTCCATTTGACCCGCTTCTTTCCCAAGCCTCCATGTCGCTTATCAAACATCGTCTATCATATATCATTCTCAGGATAGTTAGCTTATTCATCATTCATCACAACCTTTTCATTACACGGATTTTATATGGAATTTATCATTCAACCTTATAACATGCTAATTTATCATTTCTTATCCGATTTCTTTAAACATTCACACCCAAGTATGATTCCAAACATCATTAACATAAGTAAATCATCCATTTACATCACATTATCTAAAACCCACTTCATAACTTCATTATTAATCACTTACTAGTGATCTAAACTCAATTATCTCTAATTTCATCATACCCTTGGTGTATGTACTACCTTTTAAACATAAAGTACAACTTATTCATGCACAATCTCCTAATCTCATACATAATTCATCAAATTCCTCCTTCTAATCAACATGAATCATTCATGCATAAACATCAAACATACTAGTATCACATATCTTTCAATTCCTCTAACAAGAATCTATCATACACATCAAAATACATCAATATTAAGCAAGAATTGGACATGGGTGATCATTCAAGTCATCATCATCACCATAACTAATGGGTTTCACCACTAATCATCAAATTAACACAAACCATACATAACCTATGTTCTATATGATGATTCTAACCCTTATACATGATCAATTTCATACCAATTCGCGATTTACAACATAACCCACTTCGTGCATAATCACCAATCTATCTTTTAAGACATACCTTATGATCCCCTCGTGAAGGTGATCATTAATCCATGCTCGGTTGTGAATTTAAGCTTAGTTTAGCCTTTCAATTTGATGATTTTCCATGATTAGGGTTTTGGCTCCATAAGAGCTCCTGCTCTTTCTAGAACACACGATTATGTGTGTTTGTGGGTGTATTTTTCATATATTAATTCAAGTTTCATCTTTCCCCATTTTGGTCCCTCAAGTTTGCCACTCATTATAATTGCCACAACTCTCATCCTTTAGTTGTTTCTACCATACTCATAACTAGGTTAAATAACCTAGTCATTTATTTCTTGATGTACCATATCATAATATTTAACGAATATAAATATTCGGGTTTTTGGGGTGTTACAAGTCTACCCCCCTTAAAAGAGGTTTCGTCCCCGAACCTTTCTCACTTCATCTAACATTAACTATCTTTTCTTTCCCGGCCCATCAACAAGACCACGTGCCCATCTAATGACGACCTTCTATCTTCAAGAACCCGTCCCAGAGTTCTTATTAGTGTCACTTTCACTAAATAGCGCTAGCTTCTAACGTACTTCTTAGCTAATGGTTCATTCATCATTCTATTACTTGTATATCATGTGCAATATATATCGTTTTGTTTTCTTGAAACAATTCCAACGTCCTATTAATAACATCCCTTTTTGTTCATTTCCAATATTCATATTATTTTTATCGACGTTACGCTCTTACTTCGAAATCTATACATACACCTCTATGTTTAACTTTGATAGGTACGTCATAATGCTAAGTAGCTATCCATTCTCGATTCATAACCATTCATATAATTGACTTTTTTTCTAACAAGTTCATACTTTACCTTTACATACATTCTCATTTCCTTGGCCCGTTTGTAGTGGGGCAATATAAATACTTCTTTACACTTATTATCGTACTTACATTCGTATGATCCGTTATAACGGATCTAATACTTTCATCACACATCTTAGATTATATTTTATACATATACCATATAACATTTAGTTCTCATTTTGTTATCGCAACAAAACTATTATTTCATAGTCACATATACACGCTTTAACTCCAACGTTAACATCATTCTATGTTTCCTATAGTTATTAGTATTGTACATACTCTCACGTTACCTTCAAATCATCCCATTACCTTTTACATTACCATTACTCTCAATTCCTGCATTACTTAATCTACCTAAGTAAACATGTCGTGCAAATTCATCATACGAAAGTTTAATAAATACTCAAAATTTCCCACTCAAACTTTTGAAATTTACTTTTTTTTATGACATACTTTCTTTTTATGTCAATTGTTAAAAATTAAACATTCCATAACATACCATACATATCCTATTAGTCATTTCGTAGGTCTTTCTCAACCTACCAATTCATACCTATCCAACATGAATTACACATTTTACTAACCTCGGTTTCTTTGCATAATTCAACGGTCCGCAAACCAGATCTATCCGCTTCTTCACGAGTACTAGCCATACCAGGCCATATTTCATTTATCCATGTAAGGTGTCTTCACTCGTGCACAACCTCCCACCAAATCGATGGGTTTCATCACCTCTAGGTTCCTTTTTGTGCGTACTTAAATCATTGTCCGGGCATTAGCCCGTCATTCATTTTGACTCCTAATAGTCGATTACCAGCACATTTAACACATAACTTATTCAAAACTTCTTTCTTTCATTTTAAAGTTTAAATTTAGGTTTGCGTGCCAATCATGATCATTCTTTCATTCAGTTACTTTACATTTACTCACATGATTCGTTTGACACAACCACGGTCAAACTATTGACACATTGCGATGTGGGCTATTTTCATCATTTCTATATTTTAAACTCGTCCTACGGACACAATCGTAGCATCCATACCTTTCATTATTTCTATGTTTTGAATCCGTCTAGCGGTTTCGAACATTCCCTTCATACATTTCATACCTTGAATCCGTCTAGCGGTTTCGAACATTCCCTTCATGCATTTCATACCTTGAATCCGTCTCGCGGATTCAAACATTGCATTCACACCTTTCATTCTTTGAATCCGTCTCGCGGATTCAAACATTTCATTCATACCTTTCATTCCTTGAATCCGTCTCGCAGATTCAATCATTTCATTCATATCTTGTTGATCCGTACTCTCTTACGGATTCAACATTCTTCATTCTTATCATTCATGTTTTTCATTCCTACATAGTACTCTCAATTTCCTGAGAGTCTTACTACCCAATTCACCCGCACGCCCACCTGCTACCCAATTCTAACGGACATACCTGCGATAATTACCACGGTCTCACGAACGTCATATGCTACTTGCGTACTGGCCAGGTGCGCAATTCACATACTAATTTCGTGCCTTCAGGTAATCATCGCCTTATGTCCGCATTAGTGGGTCTCAGTTCGTGCTACATTTTTACAATCTTACCAAGACAATATTGTTGTCTTCCGTTTAGTACTTACCCTCCCAAGGAGACTTCTTCCTTTTTCTTTTAACAACGGTACCCATACATATTTACATTGTGTACCTGGGGTCCGTCTGTCCATTCGCATCATTGCCTGCCTTAGCGTCCATCTTAGACTGTATTCATGGATCATCCTCTTCAAACTTTTAAGCTTACCTGGCACATACGAAACCGTTAGTTTCTTTATATGAATGTATACATACATGCTTTCATTCCATTTCTACCTTTAGATCTTGATCGAGTCAAGGATTGTACGGGTTCCTTATCACAAGAGCACACAGGTTTGAGTTCAAGTATTTATATTCTCGTACTTGATTCTCTCAAACCAGGGCTCTGATACCAACTTGTAAGACCCTAGTTCGTATTTGACAAAAAAGTCACAGCGGAATATTCGTGTCATAAAATTTCTTTCATTATAAACCTTATGTCTTACTTGAAAGTTCATTTTTAAAACAAATCTTTTATATTGAATACATCAATCTAACTCATTTATAGAATAAAACATAACTTATGTATAACAAGTTACATTCTCAGACAACCCCGTACAATCCTTCATGTGACTCGGTCCATGATCTATGTCCCTTGTTAATCCTCCGTGACCCGATCAACCTGCGCTCACCACATACATTCATAACGTTAGCACACATTATAAACATAAATAAGTTTCCTCCTTGACTTTTCACATCTCTTCGTCATATTGGAACTCATGTTAGCATATTACATTCACTTTATAATGCATACTTTATACATCATCGTCCTTGACGATCATATCGTATCGTGTAGATCATAATCTTTTATCACAACGATTTACATGCTCATCCTTTCATAAATATACATGCCTTCCCTTATCTTTCTTAATATCAAATTTATCTTAACATTGTTTATAAGGCTTTAGAAATTGATTAGAATGAGTTCCCTATATTTAGAGACCCAAACCACATTTAAAAAAAAAACTTTAAATGTTAGTAGTATAAGTGTAAAAAGTTGTTAAATATCATAATTTACCTCATACACCATCAAACAACAACATATAACAATTTTTTCAATCCTGTCGTAGGCTACAGTCTACAGACCGTAGCTTACAGTCCATTAATAATCCAGAAAACAGCCCCTCCAGTACCGTAGCCTACGGCTGAGCCGTAGGTTACGCTGCAGCCCAGCTACAGATTAATCAACAAAACAACCCTTCCAGTACCGTAGCTTACAGCTGAGCCGTAGGTTACGCCGCAGCCCAGCTACAGATTTACCGGTTTAATCCTTTTTACGAAAACGGCCGTAACTTTCAAACCGTTTATCCGTTTTACCTCCCGTTTCTTCCTACATGATCGTAAATTAACATTCTATCATGTGAACTTGAAATTTAACATCCGGGTTAAGGAAATTCTTAACTTATACGTTTTCGGCTTATTATTTTTACGAAAACGGCCGTAACTTTCAAACCGTTTATCCGTTTTACTTGATTCTTTTTCCTACGCGACCGTAATTTAATTCTCCATCACATGGAGTGAAAAATCCAATATTTGGACTACCGAATTTTATGACTTTTAAGCCTTCGGCTTATTACTCTTTTACCAAATTTTGACCCGTTCATGCATTTATCAACATAACTTGATTGTTTGACCTAAATTCCTCATGAACCTTATAATTTCAACGTCGTCTATCATATAAGGTCCCAATCACGGGTTTCTTACAACATCCCAACCCATTTCCACTTAAATGTTATTTTGACCCGTTAAGGGTATTTACGCAATTTTAAGGACTTTGACTCGCAAAGATCATACTTTTCGCTTTCATACATGTCCAAAGTAATCAATTAATCTAATGGCTTGTTTCTAAACAACCTTTTAAAGTCGTTTGCCCGATATACCTATCAAGGGCATTTTTGTCAACTTCGCTCCATCCTTTACAACAAAGGACTTCATTGCACATTCAACCATCCCTATCACTTAACTACAACTTTAAACACACAAACCTTGCTCGGATCAAAGCTAAGATCCGTTTAATACTTCGTCCACCAAATTGTTAGATGATAACAACGAGATCCTTTCGCTATTAAATCTGTGAATTCATAATACTTGACAAAACCATTCATTAGTCGATAATGCCAAATGGTGACATCTCCACCATTTGACCCGTTAGTTCCAAATGTCCATTTTACCCTTTTTAAACATCAACTTTAATTTCCTTATCATACCCACATATTCCGACCCGTATCAAATACTTTTTGGAACATCATACTTCACATGTTTACTTACCATGTTCGTAATCAATACAACGAATAAATATTCTACAAAAAGGGTGTAAGCTTACTTACCTTGCATCCGAGTACGCTTCCCGTGCACATAAGTTCCATTTGACCCGCTTCTTTCCCAAGCCTCCATGTCGCTTATCAAGCATCATCTATCATATATCATTCTCAAGATAGTTAGCTTATTCATCATTCATCACAACCTTTTCATTACACGGATTTTATATGGAATTTATCATTCAACCTTATAACATGCTAATTTATCATTTCTTATCCGATTTCTTTAAACATTCACACCCAAGTATGATTCCAAACATCATTAACATAAGTAAATCATCCATTTACATCAGATTATCTAAAACCCACTTCATAACTTCATTATTAATCACTTACTAGTGATCTAAACTCAATTATCTCTAATTTCATCATACCTTTGGTGTATGTACTACCTTTTAAACATAAAGTACAACTAATTCATGCACAATCTCCTAATCTCATACATAATTCATCAAATTCCTCCTTCTAATCAACATGAATCATTCATGCATAAACATCAAACATACTAGTATCACATATCTTTCAATTCCTCTAACAAGAATCTATCTAACACATCAAAATACATCAATATTAAGCAAGAATTGGACATGGGTGATCATTCAAGTCATCATCATCACCATAACTAATGGGTTTCACCACTAATCATCAAATTAACACAAACCATACATAACCTATGTTCTATATGATGATTCTAACCCTTATACATGATCAATTTCATACCAATTCGCGATTTACAACATAACCCACTTCGTGCATAATCACCAATCTATCTTTTAAGACATACCTTATGATCCCCTCGTGAAGGTGATCATTAATCCATGTTCGGTTGTGAATTTAAGCTTAGTTTAGTCTTTCAATTTGGTGATTTTCCATGATTTGGGTTTTGGCTCCATAAGAGCTCCTGCTCTTTCTAGAACACACGATTATGTGTGTTTGTGGGTGTATTTTTCATATATTAATTCAAGTTTCATCTTTCCCCATTTTGGTCCCTCAAGTTTGCCACTCATTATAATTGCCACAACTCTCCTCCTTTAGTTGTTTCTACCATACTCATAACTAGGTTAAATAACCTAGTCATTTATTTCTTGATGTACCATATCATAATATTTAACGAATATAAATATTCGGGTTTTTGGGGTGTTACAATATGTCATTATACCGGTTGAACATATTCTAAGAGACATACAAAATCAAACTAAGGAAATTTCATTAATCATAAAACATAAGCTAGTACAATATGCTTAAATAAGGTCTTTACTAAATCCCATATTCCGAACATGTTCTTCGTAAACCTTAGGAGGGAGACCTTTAGTCATCGGATCCGCAAGCATATCTTTAGTACTAATATACTCGATACAAAGATTATTTTCCTCAACTCGTTCACGTACGAACAAATATTTTGTATCAAGATATTAACCAGCTCCAGTCGAACTGTTACTGTTCGAGAAACTAACGGCAGCTGAGTTATCACAATAAAGCTTCAATGGTCTAGAAATGGAATTAACGATTTTGAGTCCAGTGATCAGATTTCTAAGCAACATTCCATGACAGGTTGCGTTATAAACAGCAATGTACTCTGCCATTGAAGAAAAACTAGACAAATGACCGGAATCAAGTTATCTAGGGGGTTTGGATCTGCATAAAAGGGGGGTGGTTCTCTCTCGTTTGATTGGATCAGACAGACCTTCTTCTCCAGTAGACTCTGCAAAACAAAACACCGTTAGCCTCGTCAAGGGGAGAAGAGGGGTTCTCTCCTTGACCCGACTCCGGCGTGAGAATAAGTAGGTGTTTATGAAGAAGAAGAAGTATTGATGAAGTGTGTGTAACTTAGTTTTCATACCTGAATTGTTCTCATATTTATAGCCGAGAGTTTAGGCGGGAAAACTCGTTGATGAAATATTAACGGAAGATGCTAACCCCGTAAGCAATTACATTTCCTTCCGTTAATCGTCTTGATCCGACGTGAATGCACACGGATCGCTGTTCATATCCACGGCTGGGGAATTGCCACGTGGAAAGTGGCCAAGTGGAGGTTTTCCTCCAATTCCATGCCATCATCGTGGTTTCAGGGAGGCCTGAGATGACGACACGTGTCCAGACGGTTATAACTGTCTGGTGGTGCACGATTGAGTCCTTCTAGAAGGTTATTGCCATAATCCAGTGTGATTCCTTATCGTGTGGCACCAGTTGAGTAAATAATACCCAAGTCTGGGTATTAATTTAAGCGGCAGTGTTTGACTTAGGATTTCCATCCTTTGTTTATGGAGGAAGGCGCAAGGATTTATGATTTCCTTTTCTACGCGCAAGGTCAGAAAAAAAAAGGTTGAGAGGTGAGGTTGCGGTATGGTCCCCATTACTTGATATGAGGTTTTTGGGACCTTACCCCTTCAAGTCCCCCCAGTCTAGTGTTGCTCTTTTGAAAATAAGTGGAGCACTGGACTGCATGAGAGAAATGCTTTTTGGCGTGAAAGTAGGGAATCTTTTATGAGAAGACTTATTTTGCTTCTTATGGTGATTTTGAAATTTTTTGACTTTGGGTAGATGAACAGTTTTCGAGAAAAGATATTTGTACCTTTGTTTATCTTGAACTGTTAGGACTTTGGGCGAAGAGTTTGTATAATTATGAGCTGACGTCATTTTTGTAAGTTGTGTTGACTCTTCGCCTTCTGGTTTAACTGTAGCTCCTGGGAATTCGTGTGGACCCTGTCAGTGGCTTTAAATGAGGCGTGATACTTGCAGTGGCAGCGCTGTTGAGAAGGCACTTGATTTGACACTTAATCATCACATCTCTTGTTTCGATATTACTACTTTGGTCTATATATTCATTTTAGATGTGATATTTTTCTCCTAATTTGGAAAAAATGGAGAACAGGGGACAAATTCGATGGAGGAGGCTTTCTAACGTCTTGAAGGTGCTTGATGCTGCTGACGGTTTGCTATTACTTTCTAATCCGGTGACTGGTCCTGTTGTTAGTGTTGAGAATGCAAACCATCGAGAAACTTTGGAGAATCATCTCCTCGTTCGTCTTGCCGATGATAACAATGGTGGGGTTACCCGGTTGTCGGCACATCTTGTGACTCGGTCCTTTCCGGTTGGTCGGAAAGCGAGTTCGTCGATAGTTTATAAACGACGTCGCCGTGTTGCTGTTCCGGCTGTTGTTGTTGAAGGTGATGAGGAGGGTGCTAACCCTTGGATTGTTGACCCCCGTCCTTTGTCTGAGTATGGTGAGGTTCTCCATACTCAGCTTTCCTAGTTTGTTTATTTTGTAACTAGTACCCTTCGTCTTTTTTTTTTGAAGAAACACTGCCTGTGTTCTTTGTAAATGGTTTGTTTAGGGTGCTTTGCTGCACTGATGATATATATATTTTTTGATGCACTGTTGTGCATGTATGTCTTGGTGGTTTCCCAGTTTATGTTTGGATTACAATATGTTGCATATGTTTAATTGCTTTGAGTAGGTAGAGCGAATGAGAATGGTATTGTGCTCATGTGTGAACGTTTGTTTAAAATGCGCGCGGGGTTGTGCTTTTTAGACTGCTCATGAGGCGTACAATGTTCACCATATTGTTTTCGCGTAAACCAAAAGAATTATATGCAATTTGTAACAAACAATAGTATAGGGATAATGTTTGCATTAATAGGGCGCAGGGCCAAGAATACAAAGTAGAATAGAAAAATACATTGCCTGTATAGTTTTGTCCTTTGTGGAATGGTTTCTTATATATAACACCTGCGCAGCTGCTGCGCGTTCCAGGTGCGGGGAACTAGTGTTCCATTAATTCTTTTCAGGGTGTACGCCCCTTTGCCTAGGACTTCATTGATGATGTATGGTCCTTCCCACTTTGGCGCTAGTTTGCCTGGTTTTTCCGCATTAGAAGCTTCATTGTCGCGTTAGACGAAGTCTCTAGGAACGAAGGTACATACGTGTACGCGCGCGTTGTAGTATTTTTCAAGTTTGGATTTGTACCTTGCCTCTGTGATGGCGGCGTTCTCGCGCCTTTCCTCGAGGAGGTCTAAATCCAGTCTTCGCTCTTGCTCGTTGTCTTGCTTTTCCATGGCAAGCATGCGCGGTGATGGAAGGCCAATTTCGGCTGGGATTACCGCCTCGGATCCGTAGACAAGGCTGAATGGGGTTTCTCCCGTGCTGGTCTTTGGCATGGTACGATGGGCCCATAAGATGCTGGGGAGTTCATCAACCCATCATCTGCGCACTGTCCCGAGTCGCGCCTTAATGCCGTCGACTATCTGTTTGTTGACACTCTCGACTTGTCCGTTTGCTTGTGGGTGCACCACAGAGGCAAAGTTGTGCTCGATCTTCATTTCTTTGAACCATTTCTGAAGATCTTCCGAGGCAAAGTTGGTGCCGTTGTCAGAGATGATGCGCAATGGTAATCCGAATTTACAAATAATATGTTCCCATATAAATTTGCGAATTACCATTGCTGTTGTTGAAGCTAGTGCCTTGGCTTCGACCCACTTTGTGAAATAGTCGACTGCCACGATGATAAATTTTACTGCGCCAGGCGCATCAGGGAATAGGCCAACAAGATCAATGCCCCATTGCTGGAAAGGCCAGGCGGATGTGACCGGTACGAGCGGGTTCTTTGGTCGTAGCGTCTTCGGCGTGTGGCGCTGATAAGCTGCGCATTTTTGTAGTAGTTCTACCACGTCTACGTGCATTCCCGGCCAATAGTAGCCCGCATTCATTATTTTTGCCACTACCATGTGTGGTCCGGCGTGTATTTTACATAAACCCTCATGGATTTCCCTGACTAGGTACTGTGCGTCTGTTTTGTCGACACAACGCAGTAGCGGTCCCATGAATGACTTCCAGTACAGAATCCCCTCCGCTATTTCATAGTTTATTGCCTTATTCCAGATTTTCCTGGCTTCTGCCTTTCCTTCCGGCAGTTTCCCATGTTGTAGATACATGATGATCGGGGACATCCAAGATGGATTGCCGATCTCTATGACGTTTACTTGTTTGAGAGGGACAAAAGGATTGGACAACACTTCGATGCGTACCTCTTTTGCTGGGTGTCTGAAGCTGGTGGCAGCTAACTTGCTTAGTGCATCCGCGTGTTTGTTTTCGCTTCTGTTTATGTGATTGACTTTGAATGTTTGGAATTGGCTGATTAACATCCGCGCTTGTTCCAGATACAACGCCATAGCTTCCCCCTTTGCATCGTAATGCCTATTGACTTGCTCAGCCACCAGTTTTGAATCAACGTTAGCTTCGAGATTTCTTGCTCGCATTTTGAGCGCTAGACGAAGGCCTGCTAGAAACGCTTCGTATTCTACTTCGTTGTTGGTGCTTCGGAAATCTAAGCGTATCGCGTATGTAAGCTCGTGATCATCTGGGCTGACTAATCGGAGACCCGCCCCCTGCCCCGCTGTCGTTAGAAGCTCCATCTGTGTGCAGAGTCCAGACTCTATCGTCGAAAACAGGAGTAGGGTTTTGAATTGCTTCACATTCTTGGACTTTGTCTATGGGGACTTCTGTAGTGAAATCTGCTAAAACTTGACCTTTAATTGCTGGTCACGGTCTGTATAGGATATTGTATCCTCCTAGCTCAATGGCCCATTTAGCTAATCTTCCCGCCACATCGGGTTTGGATAGGATTTTCCCCAAGTGGTAGTTAGAGAGAACTGTGATGACATGACCGGAGAAATATCGGCGTAAGCGCCGTGATGCATGTACCAGAGCGAGCACCAGTTTCTCTATCATTGAGTATCGTGTCTCCGGGCCAGTGAGCATTTTGCTTATTTAGTAAATTGGAGTCTGAATGTTTTCTTGCTCCACCATTAACACTGCACCGACCGCTACTTCCGCAGCGGATAAATACAGGATGAGTGGCTCTTTTTCTCGCGGAGCTGTTAGCGTTGGTAATTGAATTAAACATTCTTTCATTTGCTTGAAGGCTACTTCCGCTTCTGGTGTCCAATGGAAGTGAGTTTTCTTGGTGCAGTTATGTAGTGTACTGATGAACGGGTAAGATTTTGCAGCATGATTTCCCAAAAATCTGTTGAAGGCTGCTAATCGCCCTGCGAGTCTTTGCATCTCTTTTATTGTTGCAGGTGACGGCATCATCTGGATAGCTTGCACTTTCTCTGGGTTTACTTTAAAACCATCTCTTATTACTATGAAACCCATAAATTTTCCTTCTTCCATCCCGAAGGAACACTTTGTTGGATTGAGCTTTAAGTTTACACTACGCAGAGAATCGAACGTGCGCTGGATATTTGCAAGCATTGTTTCCTCCTCATGGCTCATGATGACAAGGTCATCCATGTATACTTCGACTGTTTTACCAATGTCTTCCCCGAAGACTGTATCCATTAAGCGTTGGTAAGTTGCTCCTGCATTGCAGAGTCCAAAGGGCATTTTTGAGTAGCAGAAGATGCCCTTGTCCGTGCGGAAGGCCGTCTTGTCCTCATCCTCTTCTTTCATTTGGACCTGGTGGTAGCCCTTATAACAGTCAAGGAAGCACTTCCAGTGAAATGATGCCAGAGAGTCAACTTTTTGTCTATCTCGGGAAGTGCATAGCAATCTTTCGGGCAGGCTTTATTTAAGTCTTTGAAGTCTACGCACATTCGCCATCCGCCACTGTGTTTTTGAACCATCACTGGGTTGGCAACCCAGGTGTGGTACTGGATCTCGCGCAAGATTCCGGCGTTAAGTAACTCTGTTACATGTTCATTCATGGCTTCTGCTTTTTCAGCGCTGAGGCTGCGCCTTCCTTGCGCGAAAGGTTGTGCAGAGGGTCGGATGTTCAGACAATGTTGCGCTATATCCCGCGGAACCCCAGTCATGTCTGCTGGGCACCAGGCAAATATGTCTTTATTGTTAGACAGTAATTCCTTCAATTGTATTCGTACTGTTGGCGAAATGGCGTGCCCTAACAAGATGGTCTGTTCTGGATATTCTTCGTTCAGGACCCATTTATCCGGCTCATTTGATGCTGAGGGTTTTGCCACTTTTGCTGGTGGCTCGTCGTCAATGTACATGACCTCCTTGCTTGAGTATAAAATTGCGACTCCAGTTTCTGTTGGAAACCCGCATGCAGCATGCGGAATAGAAGTGATCATGCTGAATTCCCTCTGTGATCTTCTTCCGAGCAAAACATCGTGGCGTGATGTTGCCGGCATGACCATGAAATTTACTGTGACTGTGCGTGAATGCTCGCCATCAGATAGAGTCACAGGGAATGCAATTTTCCCTAATGGAAATACAGCTTCATTGCAAAATACGGTGAGAGGGAAATCAACCGGTTCTAGTCGTGCTTTGTCTTCTGGATCAAGTTGTTTGAAGCACTGCTCGTATATGATATCCATCGAGCTTCCTGGATCTATAAACATATAGTCCGTTCTGTAGTGGCCAAAGATGCCAGTAATAATTACTGGTCGTTCTTCCTAAGGGCCACCAGGGACAATAGGAAATACAACTTGCTGTTCCCTCCAATGTTGATTGTAGTTTCATTTATTTGGCCTTTTTAAAGGACCTCCTTGTACCATATGTACTTGTTTTGGTTCGGCTATCTGATCATTGGTACCTTCTGATCTTCGGATAATCTCAGTACGACTGTTAGATTGGATGTCTCCCTGACCAGGTGTCTGTGGGTCCAATTCTACAGTGTCAATTTTACCCTTGCTTTTTTTTCATAGTACCAGATCTGATGTTTAGCGACTCAGATCTGTTAATTTGTGTGACAATTTGCTTCGTAGCAACCTGAAATCTGTCGAACCAGTATTCTGGAGCTCTTTCTAGGAGTTGTTCTGAAGAGTCCTTTTCCACTGAATGACCGTCGTTTTTGTTGATTCCCATGATTCCGTCGATCTGGGTTTCTTGGGTTGCAGAACCCTTGAATTCAGATCGAGGACCTAATGGGTAAAGTGGTGAATTCTCTGCCATGTGAAAACAGAGAATGAGGGAAAGAAAATCGAAACGAGATAAAACTGATAAAACAAAGAAATCGGTGGGCGCCAATGAAGAAACACTAGACAAATGACCGGAATCAAGTTATCTAGGGGGTTTGGATCTGCATAAAAGGGGGTGGTTCTCTCTCGTTTGATTTGATCGGACAGACCTTCTTCTCCTGTAGACTCTGCAAAACAAAACACTGTTAGCCTAGTCAAGGGGAGAAGAGGGGTTCTCTCCTTGACCCGACTCCGGCGTGAGAATAAGTAGGTGTTTATGAAGAAGAAAAAGTATTGACGAAGTGTGTGTAACTTAGTTTTCATACCTGAATTGTTCTCATATTTATAGCCGAGAGTTTGGGCGGGAAAACTCGTTGATGAAATATTAACGGAAGATGCTAACCCCGTAAGCAGTTACATTTCCTTCCGTTAATCGTCTTAATCCGACGTGAATGCACACGGATCGCTGTTCAGATCCACGGCTGGGGAATTGCCACGTGGAAAGTGGCCAAGTGGAGGTTTTCCTCCAATTCCATGCCATCATCGTGGTTTCAGGGAGGCCTGAGATGACGACACGTGTCCAGACGGTTATAACCGTCTGGTGGTGCACGATTGAGTCCTTCTAGAAGGTTATTGCCATAATCCAGTGTGACTCCTTATCATGTGGCACCAGTTGAGTAAATAATACCCAAGTCTGGGTATTAATTTAAGCGGCAGTGTTTGACTTAGGATTTCCATCCTTTGTTTATGGAGGAAGGCACAAGGATTTATGATTTCCTTTTCTACGCGTAAGTGTTGTCTGTTACCTTTCTCTGGAGTTCTTTTTGTTGGACCAGTTGCGCGGTCGCGCAAGGTCAGAAAAAAAAGGTTGAGAGGTGAGGTTGCGGTATGGTCCCCATTACTTGATATGAGGTTTTTGGGACCTTACCCCTTCAGCCATCATTGTGGAAGTTGTGGTCAACTGTTGTTTATGACTCTTCCATGAGATAAGACCGCCTGCTAACATTAAGATATAGCCCGGAGTGGATTTCTTGTCATCTTTGCATTTGGTAAAGTCAGAATCAGAATAGCCTACCACTTCTAAATAATCACTTCTTCTATAAGTCAGTTTATAGTCTTTTGTCCCTTGCAGATATCGAAGTACCTTCTTAGCTGCTTTCCAGTGATCTAGGCCAAGATTAGTCTGATAACGACCTAGCATTCCAGCAATATAAGCGATATCTGGGCGAGTACAGACTTGAGCATACATCACGCTCCCGACTACTGACGCGTAAGGTATCTGGCTCATTTGCTCCTTCTCAACCTCTGTTGTCGGACACTTGAATGAACCGCAAACATCTCCCTTAACTACTGGAGCGACGGATGGTTTGCACTGTTGCATGTTATAACATGTAAGGACACTATCTATGTAAGCCTTTTGAGATAATCCTAAGATCCCTTTGTGTCTATCTCGGTGAATTTCGATGCCAATGACGTAAGAAGCATCTCCGAGATCCGTCATGTCGAAGTTATGCGAGAGTAACCGCTTTGACTCATGCAACATGTCTAAACTATTACTTGCCAATAGAATATCATCTACATAAAGGACAAGTATAGTAAAGTTACTCCCACTCATCTTGAGGTAGGTGCATTGATCCACTTGATTCTTCATAAAACCTTGTTTCTTCATGACTTCATCAAACTTGAGGTACCATTGACGTGATGCTTGTTTTAACCCATAAATGGATTTCTTCAACTTACAGACTAGATGCTCCTAACCTTCAGGTTTAAAGCCTTCAGGTTGTTTCATGTAAACATCTTCGTCCAAGTCTCCGTTAAGGAAAGCGGTTTTAACGTCCATCTGATGCAGCTCTAAATCAAAATGAGCTACTAGGACCATAACGATCCTTAATGAATCTTTACGAGAGACAGGTGAAAACGTCTCTTGATAATCAATTCCCTCTTTCTGAGTGTAGCCCTTTGCAACCAATCTCGCTTTGTAGCGTTCAACGTTCCCATTCAGATCCAGTTTTGTTTTGAACACCCATTTACATCCTACTGGTTTGACACCGTTGGGTAATTCTACCAAATCACAAACGTCATTTTTCTTCATGGATTCAAGCTCATCAATCATAGCTTTATTCCGTTCAGAAGACTGATCACTGCTAATGGCTTCATTATAAGAGATAGGATCATTTAGCTTTCTGGGATCCATTTCAGTCAGGTAGGTAACATAATCATCCCAATTAGTGGGCCTTCTGGTCCTAGATGACCTCCTGAGTGGATTATCGGGTTCAGCGTTGTCTTGGTTTTGAGCGTTTGATGTACCTTCGTCATGAGGAATAATGAGTTCTGATTGCGGAGGTGAATTTGGAGTTGGTGCAGTAGCTTCAGGTGCAGTAGTTGCATTGGGTACAAGAGGAGTAATCGGAGTAATGGTAAGCGACGAGTCTCTCCCCCCCCCGCGTCTTGTACTTCTTGCAATTCTTCGTAAGGGTTGGTACTACTCCCACTGACCTTGAAATCCTCCAGGAACGCAGCACGATTGGTTTCAACAATACGGGTGACATGAGAAGGACAATAGAAACGATAACCCTTTGAATTATCAGGATACTCGATGAAGAAACAGGTAACAGTTTTAGGGTCAAGTTTCCTTAGGAAAGGATTGTAAAGTTTTGCTTCAGCAATGCAGCCCCATACTTTCATATATTTAAGACTCGGTTTCCTTCCTGTCCAAAGTTCATAAGGAGTTTTAGGGACAGACTTAGTAGGAACTCTATTGAGTATACGCTTCAGTCCAGAGGAATAATGGTAAATTAGTGTTGGCTAACATACTGCGCACCATGTTCATAAGGGTACGGTTTCTTCTTTCAGCGACACCGTTCTGCTGAGGTGTACCCGGCATGGTGTATTGGTTCACAATCCCCTGGCCCTTACAAAACTCATAAAATGGACCAGGAGCTTGACCCACATGAGTATGTCTTCCATAATATTCACCGCCTCTATCTGATCTCATAACTTTAATCTGACGATCTAATTGCTTTTCAACTTCAGCCTTATAATCTTTAAAAGTTGTAAGAGATTCAGATTTCTCCTTAATAAGATACAAGTACATATAACGAGAATAATCATCAATGAAAGTGATAAATGAAGTATGTCCTGTTATGCCAGCGATTTGGTAGGGACCACTAATGTCAGTATGAATGAGTTCTAATAAATTAGAGCTCCTAGTGGCACCTTTCTTATTCGCTAATGTCATTTTACCTTTAAGACATTTGACACATGTTCCAAAATCAGAGAAATTGAGAGGAGGTAAGACTTCATCATTTATGAGACGATTTAATCGTTCTCTTGAGATGTGGCCTAAACGTTGGTGCCACAACATAGATGAAGTCTCCAAGTCTCGTTTCTCTTTCATCTTTGTGAGTGATTCATTAATGTTATATGACAACAAAGATTTGGAAAAGCCATCATCTAGTTCTAATCTATAGAGACCACCATCCAGAATACCAGTACCATAAAGAACAGAATCATAGAGGATAGAGAGTTTGCGATGACCATGGGAAACAATAAAACCGTCCATGTCTAACTTTGGTCCTGATACAAGGTTCCGAGTTACCTCAGGAACATATAAGGTATCATAAAGTTTAATACATAAACCAGTTTTCATAAGTAATTGTAATGTTCCAATGGCCTTCACTTCTAATTCTCGATCATCCCCAACCTTAAGCGTTCTTTGGTTTCTTTCCAGCTTCCGGATTGTAAGGAATCCCTGAGTTGAATTGGTAACATGAACCATAGAACCAGAATCAAACCACCAAGAATTAGCAGGAACATTTAAATTATAGGACTCAAGTATCGTAAAATAATCGTTACCTTTCTTAGCCAGCCACTCCTTAAAATCAGGGCATTCCTTCTGCATATGTCCTATCTTTTTACAGAACTTGCAGTGGATTCTGCCTGAGGAGTTTTTAGAGTTGGAAGGTGCACTTGTATTGGGATTTGGCCTTTGGACTTTAGAAGCATCCTTCCTCTGATGGTTGTTCTTCCTTTTCTTAGAGTTGGAGGTGGTGAAATTTGCAACATCAGTAGTGCGATCCATCCTCAACGCTCTTCCTCATGTACGCACATAGCGACCAGTTCACTCATCGTCCATTTATCCTTCTGAGTGTTGTAATTGATCTTGAATGCTTCAAAGGACGAAGGAAGCGCAGTAATGATGAAATGAACGAGAAAACCATCACTGATTTCCATTTCCAGCCCCTTAAGCTTATTGGCCATGTCATTCATCATCATGATGTGCTCGCGAATGCCGCTCCTCCCATCATACTTAGTTGTCATCAGCTTAAGGATAAGGGTACTAGCATGTGCTTTAGACGTCCCCTTGAACTGCGCCTCCACAGAAGCCAAGTAGGTTTTAGCATCTTCAGAATCAGGAATAACTCCTCTGATTGCATTGCTTATGGACTGCTTCATGAACATGAGAGACATGCGATTACACCTAGTCCACTTTTCGTGAGTCAACTGCTGAGCAGCAGTACTTTGTGGAGTAAGGTCCGCTGGCTTATCCTCTCTAAGAGCATAGTCAAAGTCCAGCAGCCCAAGCGTAAGCATGAGGGCATCCTTCCATGCAGCAAAATTATCACCAGTCAAAGGTGGAATCCCGCAATTGGGCGCTGTTAGTGGAAATAAGATGAGCAAGTTATGATACTAAGGAAGAAGTTCTGATGTGATCTAAGGGCACGTTAAACTAAGGCAGGCATAAATAATGACCATTTTACATTATGAAGCAGTGATATTGTCTATTACTAACATCAAAATAATAGACTTAGTTAAAATTCTACTTAAACGAAGACAAATCAGCTGTCGCAACCCCCGATCCCTAATCCCTGGGAACGGGCGGCCGCGAGCCAGTTTCGGTGGTATCGCGTATTGTCTAATTTGGCAGCGGAAATTTTCATCAGGACCGTAGTTAGGAAACATTGATCAGAGTAAAATACCACATTTTCATAACATTAAACAAATGGGTTAAAACCCGAGTTCGTAGTACACACGTTTTCATAGGAATAAATCCTATTTTATTAATAAAAACATCTATTTTATTTTAGGTAACTTTATTGCCACTTTTCCAAGCCTTCAGTGCTGTCCAGCTGGCTTCTATTGGCTTTCACAGTTTGTTACCAGAAACGCGTTTTAAAAACATTTATCAGTGGGAAATACTGGTGAGTGAATCCCAGTTTAATCAAGTTTAAATAAAATCCCATTGTACAGTATTGAGGGCGATCCCGCAATTATATTTGTTTCCAAGACCTCACAATTAACATCCATGGTACTGTCGAACCCGACTTGTGGAAATGTTACTCCTTGACCAGGTGGTAACAAATTTTGTATACAAAACCCCAACATACTCATGATAATTGTATTCTTACAAATTCTCAATAACTGCTTAATATATAATTAATTAAATGAGGTTTTGTAAAAACAGTTAACAAAAAGTGGATCAACTCACATTGCTGTCTTAGATTTTCCGTAAGGGTTTCCTGGTGATAATCTAAAATTTACACAAATGCACACGCATTAGTATAATAACCCATTTTAACATTAGTAATACCCTTCCCGAGACGGCATTCCAACGACGACGTCGGGCAGAACCACGACAGCCGTTACGGAACCCTAGATCAATCGGGCAGCGTATCTAATACGTATCCAGGGGTTATAATACTTACAACGGAACAGAACCTTGCTATTTAGTGGGGTATAATACCCGCTTATATTGCCTATAATTCAGAATTGAGAAAGAGATATCGAGTTTAAACGAATTCTGATTGAAACCTGATGGCTCCTTTATATAGTGTTGATTTCTCACTTTGTCGCGGCCCGCGTAAATGTAAGCTAAGGCTTACGCGGCCAGCGTCAAACCAGGTTAACTCGTAGCTGGGCTGGGTCATCACATAGGTCTTCCGGGTGTTGGGCCACGTGGCCACACCGGGCTGCGCCATGTTTTTAAGTTCACGCGGCCCGCGTAAGGCTTAAGGGTCCTTTATGTGACAACCCGAGTTTTCGAGGTCTTTATCCAATTTAACTTCGTACTTATTTGCAAAGTGTATTCTATATTTAATTGATGTGCAATATACGTAATGGTTGTAGATTCGTGCTGTGTATATTATGTGTGAATGTGCTATACGTAGCTTGTATAATAAAGTGTACAATAATTAAAACATGTATTCCTTGCAAAACAACCCCCACCCACGAAAACACAATGAACATAATTGAGTGGGCTTCGGCCCAGTGGTGCGGCCGGTTATCAAGTGATCATCAAACTATTGTAGGTGGCTTTCTTATGTTACCACAGGCCCACATAGAGCCCACCCCCATCTATTATTTACGTATAATCAATTCATAATTCCACAACTCCTTGCAAACCCTACGCTCACCTAATCATTACGGCAGTGGAGCACTTTTCATCGAAACTCTGTGATCTCTTCAATCTATACATTTGCATTCAGTTAGTGAGTTATATTGTTAATCCATTTGTTGCTCTGAATGATTGATTGTGTTGTGTTTATTCATGATTATGTGATATGATTCGAATGGATGATACATGTTGATATATTTAGTTGCTGAACTGAATCTTGATGCCGTATATATATATGACACATGGATGTTAATTCGGATTGTATTAATAATTGAGTTGAATGTGACAGTGGCTTAAAGGTCCAATAGGATTGAGGTTAAATGGTTGATAGCTTAGGGTATAGAAAATTGGCGGCTATGTAGGTGATTCATAATCAAACCATGTGCACACTTTAATATATGTTGTCAGTTTGCATGGGACTAAAGTGTAGGTTCAATCAGATTGGATATATGTGACATTGATGATGATATTCATATGCAATATTGAGTGGGCTTAATGATTAATGATTGGGGATGACATGTGTATCGATGTATGTGAATCAAGTATATGTTAAGGGTTATGATTATTGTTCATATGTTACTTATTAGGGTTCATAGTGATTTGATGATAAAAACCTTGTTTTGATCGATATATGGTTTGGTGGAAAACTGTTGATTTATAAATTGTAAATATAGAAATTGTCTAGAATAGAATAACCGATTGCATGATTTAAGGAATACATAACTGATCGCACAAGATCAGATCTTATCACATAAGTCTTCTGATCGTACAAGACTCCTTGGTCGCACAAGATGTTCTGAGTCGCACAAGAGTAATTCGAGTCGCACAAGATTGTTTAGCTGTTTAATATATTGGGCCGTATGTTGGGCTGGGTAACAAAGCTGATCGCACAAGTCATCCGGACCGTACAAGCCATCCGGATCGCACAAGAGATCTATGTTTAATTATTTGGGCCGTTTTACTTACTGAACTGCTTATGTTATTTGGGCTTCTAAGGGTGAATCGCACAAGGCAGTTAGACTTGTGCGAGCCCAATCTTTTAATATCGTACAAGTATGAATGTTGTTATGCACTTTGAATGTTTACGTGATGCCATATTTGTTAGTAACTTGCTATCTCTGTGTAATCATACGTGTATTACTTGAACCTAGACCTGACCTGTATGGTAACCATGTTAGGACGTGGTTGACCCCAGTAGCTCAAGTAACCTTTCTGTGTATCTGCCGAGCAAACCAAGGTGAGTTCACACTAGCCAAGGCATGGGATTCCCAGGGGTTGGGAATGGGATTGGATAACTACTCGTACAACCATTACTATTAAAACTACTTATTACTGTCCTCGGATTGAAGGGCACGTACGTAAAACCTACGTACAGTTATACTTACTACTGTCCTTGGATTGAAGGGCACGTACGTAAAGCCTATGTACACGATCTTAAGACCATCAACTCTATCAAAGGAAGTCCCTCAATTATCGACTTAATCGCCGAGGCCTAGGGCGAGCGGGTCATTAGTTAATAGAGCTATTAGGTTTAACAAACCTCACACCGTGCCAGTCGGACGGGCGTGTACTAATGGACTATGGGCAAAGGGTCAATGCTGATAGACATTGACTTAGGGCACCTCTTACATTTTCATAGCAGTCGATACGCGTGGTCTTGTAACACATGGGAAGCCCCCACTAATCATCGCACACATGCCTGGATTGGCCGCGATAAGGATTAATACGATACATGGTTTACAAAACGAACATACGATTTACGAAATGAATACTATAACCAAACAACCAACTGTGAACTCGCTCAACTTTGTTGTTGATTCGTTGCTACATGCCTTGCAGGTCATTAGGTACTCTTGGAGCTTGCACATGGGGGAGCAGTCGTTGTGGGACACGGCAGTGTGTGCCACGCTTTAACATTACTTTATTTCATACTTAATACTTGCTATGGGGTTTACAATTATGCTTCCGCTAAACATTTAACTATGCTTGGGTTTTTGAAACACCTTTCACATTGTTTAGGTGAATTACGTTTACTTTTATGTTTGTTCAATATGATTGGTGGCTTGATCCTGGTCAGTCACGCCTCCAAGCGGTGATACTCCGCGTGTGGATTTTGGGGGTGTGACAGATTGGTATCTGAGCCATTGGTTATAGAGAACTTGGTTTTAATAAGGGAAAACGTTTTGTTAAAACCAGACTATAACCTGTACAGTGCTCAACGATCCACAACGACGCTTCACTCCACGTGCAAGACTCGACATTCTAGGTGATACAATTTATGTTTACATTGTCTACTAGCTAGATTACCTAGAACATTACGCATGGTATGATTAGATAACATAGTAACTATTGTTTGTAACACATGTGTGCTTACTCTCTTCTGTCATCGCACTTTCGCAAACGTTTCTCACTCATACTTTCTTCGATGTGAGGACCATGAGTGGATTTGTGAACCTAACTCAAGCCCAGCTGACGACTCTTATCAACGAACAAGTTACGGCAGCACTCGCAGCCGCTCAGGCAGGAGGTATAACCTGCTATTCCGAACCTAACCTAGGATGTTAGATCCTACTCTCATGACCCAACTCTCGCGCTTAACCCTGTCTCTTCTTCCTCGCGCAACAAGGTCAGAACGCTCAGCCACCTGTATGCACATTCAAGATGTTCATGGACTGTCGTCCTAGTACTTTCAGTGGCACTGAAGGGGGCCGTTGGACTCCTCCATTGGTTTGAGAAGCACGAGTCAGTCTTCAAAATGTGTGAATGCCCCGAGGCTCGTGGGGTGAAATATGCCACTGGTACTCTCGAAGGCACTGCGCTAACCTGGTGGAACGCGCAAGTTCAGATGCCGGGGTTGGCGGCTGCTAATGCCACCCCATGGAAGGATTTTAAGGAACTGATCAAACGTGAATACTGTAGTCGTGATGACATCCACAAGCTGGAAGTGGAGTTCTTTAACCTGAAGGTGACGGGGTCAGAGATAGAAGCGTACACGAAACGATCCAACGAAACTGGCAGTGTCGTGTCCAACTATAGTGGATCCACCCATCAAGCGCAATGAGCTGTTGTAACACCCGTGTTATTGATTAACGATTTTGTATGTAATTACCAACGATTAGATGTGTAATTAAGACTACTCATGCTATAAAAATACGGGTTTGTTAAAACTTTTACAAATCATAAGTTATTCTACATAACGTGGTTGAATTCGATGTTTAAAATTTACAATGTATCAAAGTGCGGAAGCGTGTATCTATATCGTGTTCGGTTCTTCGTTGAGCTTGATCGTCTTCCGGCATCCAAGGTGTACCTACATTTCAAAAACATGAAATGCTTTAGTCATACAGGACTTAAAACGTGTCTAAACGAGTCTGAGAAACAATTGATAACAAAAACAAACATTTCAACCTGACCTCCACCGTAAATTACGGTGGAACCGTAATTTACGGTGGCCATCTGTTTTACATGCCCCTACCGTAAATCAGTAGGGGGCCACCGTAAGCTTTTCATCTCCACCATAAATTACGGTGGCACCGTAATTTACGGTGGACCCTGCATCCAGTTTTCCATTTTTGCCGTAATTTGACACGAAATCTTCCGTATCTTTCAAACCGCTTGTCCGTTTGGCCTACCGTTTCTTCCTACATGTTTGTAATTTGATTCTCCATCATTTGGAGTTAAAATCCGACATTCGGCTTAACAAAATTTAAGACTTTTAAGTCTTCGGCTTACTACCCTTTTTATCAAAATTGACCCGTTCATGTTTTTGTCAAACAAAACATGTTTATTTGATCCCTGTTCTCATGATACTAATAATTTCCATAATTCCTATCATACTAGGTTCAAGTCACGGGTTTATTACATATCCTAAACCCGTTTACGCTCATAAGCGTATTTTGACCCGTTAAGGGTATTTAGGCATATTATGAGCATGTCACGCTTTCATTAGGTTCTAGCATTTTAATACGACATTACTTATCAAGTAATCTTCCACCACAACTATATTTGTGGTGGACTTAATAAGGTGATCTATATAATCCGAGTTTTTCTCATCGGATTGCTAACTTACGACAAAGACTCATATAGAGACATTTGACCAATGGTTTACATCTTTCACTTCACATACTTATTCAATTTATTAAGTTGATCATAAAACTCGTTTCAAAACTACCCTTAAAGGTCGTTTGTCCAATTTAGCTTATAAGGGCGTTTTAGTCCATTTTAGCAAATCATTTACGATGAAGGACTTTTGAAAGCATATTTGACCCATAATCCCTCATCTAACTTATGAATTTGTTTGAGAAGTCATTAAGCTTTCCAAACGCAATGTCCATTACTAGAAACATTCGGTTTACTTTTCAAGTAACCAAATGCCTATTTTGACTTCTTTTAACACTCATTGACTACATATTCTAAATGAGTGTTACCCTTTTTCACATACCTGGTGCGGATCAATATATTGACCCGTTTTTAATACCTTGCTTTTATAACCGCTAATCCATAGCGTTGCTAATACCAAATTGACATTTACTCCTGAAATAATATAACTCGACAATAATCATTAGTCGTTATTATCAAAAAGGTGATATCTTCCCCTTTTGACCCATTTGGTCTAAGTGACCAATTATGTTGGTGAGATGATATTTATTACCATCTCATCTATACGACTCGTTTCTTAACGCTATTTAACCTATCATGATTTTCATTATACCGTGCCTTTCAAAACCAATAGTTATGGTCAACGCGTGACCAATTTACCGTTTTACCCTTATTGTGTGTTTTGGTTTACCCTATAAGGTAACCATTCAAAAGTTTCTCTTTTCCATTTGTCATAAAATGATCGAATTACCGATTTTAACTCCTTTTAAACCATCAACATGGTTTCTTGTCATGCTCGACTATTTTGTTCCATGCGTTTACACGCCGGAACATCACATCGAAATCATGTATGTAACTTATTCATAACTAATATGATAAGAAAATATTCTAAAATATAAGACTAGTGTAAGATATACTTACCTTGCATCCGAATTATGCTTTTTCCGTCATTCTTGCTTCGTTTGACCCGCTTTGTTCCCAAGCCTTCACCTAGCTTGTTAGGCGTCAAACTATCATCAGCTTTCATAAGATGGTTAATTTAGTCATGGTTAAATCACAACTATTCCATCTCACATATTTTTCTATCAAATTTATCATTCGATCTTTCTAATGGTCGGTTTGACTACTAAAAGTCAAACGCCCCTTAGCATATGAATGCACATTCAAGTTCTATCTATCAATTAGTAGCTAACATGATCTTATACACTTAGTTACATGAACATGGCTACCTAATTTCATCATAACATTCAAAACCCATTTCAATCATGTATGAACAAGTTCCCAAATCACTTAATTTGTTTGAGTGCCTTGTTTCTATTATCCAATATGACGATTTTAAACATAGACTTATCATCATCAAAACCCACTTCTTAATTTACTTATGAACTCTTAACAAAATCTCTAATTTGTTCAAGTAGTTCATTCATATGAGTTGGTATGATGTTTATAAACACCATTAGAACATCTATTTCTTCAATTCAACCAAAACTCACATAGCTCATACTAGGGTAATTATCAAATCCCTAGTTTTGACAACAATTCATCAAGATTTCTACTAGGGTTTGTTCCTAAACCAAGATATAATCACAATAACACTCATAGATTTAATATTCATTCCAGAATTTCGATTATGATTGTTCATCATAATCTCAAAGTATCACCAAATCATAAATTTCAACATACCTTGTGATCCCCACGACTAGGTGATCATTAATACGTGTTCATGCATTCGATTCGGGCTGGATTCGACCTTCAATTTCGTTGATTTGTTGAAGTTAGGGCTAAAGCTCCATGGGAGCTTTCTCCTGACCTTAACCACGCACGCACACACACACTTGTGTGTGTGTTGTGTTTATTTTTAAGTTTTTAATTTCAATTTCAAGTTACCCGGCTTTGGTCCCTCGTGTTTGGTTAGTTATTAATTAGATCACAACCTAATTATTTTCAATAACATTCCCACTTATTAACTAGGTTTAATATTCCTAGTGAACTTAGCGGGTTCGGGAATATTTATGACTAAGTTTATTTTAGGTCCCGTTAACTCGGGCCTTTTTATCCTTTTTATTTCCTTAAAAGCTTTTATTCACCTTTTAGTAAGTATTAGGATTATTTATTTAAGTCCTAATATTCACCGGGTTAAATTTTACCACTAACGGTATTTTTCCCGTTCATTATTATTAACGTGGTTTAATTACCAAACCCGTTTTCGGGGTGTTACAGCTGTACCTCAGAGACTTAGTACCATAGATTCAACGCCATGTGACTGCTGCAAACTTTGCTACCATCCAGGATGTTACCCGTCTTACTCATTGTCTCACAGACCAGGCAGTGGAACAGAACAAGCTGCCTAAGCATATTGGTGCTACTACTATTACTACTTCTGCTACTCCCAGTGACAACAAGCAAAAGTGGGATGGAACCTCCAGCAAGGGTTCCACTTCGGTTCAGTCCTAGTCGCAGCAGCAAAAAACGGATGAGTACAGGAGCTCCAGTCAGCAGTCTTTTGGTAATCGAAGTCAGGGTGGATACGAGGGAAACCACCCTAAGTGCAATCGATGTAATTTGCACCACAGCGGGCAGTGCAACAAAGATCGTTGTCAGAAATGCAACAAGCTTGGTCATGGAGCCAAAGATTATAGAAGCTCACGTCCTGCAAACCAGAACCGACAACAGCAGCCACAAGCTCCACAGAATCAGCAGCAACAGCAGGGTAACAAGGGATGTTATCAGTGTGGTGCTGAAGGTCACTTCAAGAGACACTGCCCACAGTTGAACCAGAACCAGAATCAGAACCACAATCAAGGAAACGGGAACAATAATGGAGGCAACAACGGGGGTAATAACGACGGCAATGGTGCCAGGGGTCGAGTGGTTGTGATTGGTCAGGGTGATGTTAGGAATGACCCCAACGTTGTGATGGTTTCGACATCGTTATTGGCATGGATTGGTTATCCCAACACCAAGCAGAGATCCTTTGCAACGAGAAGATTGTCTGTATTTCCTCGCCCAGGCGATGAACCTTTCATGATTCGTGGCGACAAAAGTGGTGCTGTTGTGAGCATCATCTCTTTCCTTAAGGCCCAGAAGTGTTTGAGAAAGGGCCACACTGCTATTCTGGCTCTCGTTACGGACACCTCGAAGAAAGAGAAGAAGATAGAAGATTTTCCGATTGTACGCGACTATCCTGAGGTATTCCCTGAGGAATTACCTGGCCTTCCGCCTCATCGGCAAGTCGAGTTTCAAATCGAGCTAGCTCCTGGAGCAGCACCTATAGCTCGTGCACCTTATCGCTTAGCTCCATCAGAGTTGGAAGAACTCTCTACGCAACTACAAGAACTCTTGGACAAGGGATTTATTCGTCCTAGCTCTTCGCCCTGGGGAGCTCCAGTGCTATTCGTAAAGAAGAAAGACGGTACCTTCAGAATGTGCATCGACTACCGTGAACTCAACAAGGTGACCGTGAAGAATCGTTATCCTCTTCCACGCATCAACGACCTATTCGACCAGCTGCAAGGGTCGAGCTTTTACTCCAAGATTGATTTGAGATCAGGATATCACCAGCTGAGAGTCCGAGAAGAGGACGTCTCCAAAATAGCCTTTAGAACTCGTTATTGACACTACGAGTTTTTGGTCATGCCTTTTGGGCTGACAAACGCACCTGCGGTCTTCATGAACTTGATGAATCGAGTGTGCAAGCCTTACCTGGACAAGTTCGTCATAGTTTTCATCGACGACATTCTGATCTATTCGAAGAGTCAGGAGGAACACGAGCAGCATCTATGACTCATTTTGGAACTCCTTCGAGCAGAACAGCTGTACGCCAAGTTCTCAAAATGCGACTTCTGGCTTCGTGAAGTCCATTTCTTAGGCCATGTGGTAAACAAGGATGGGATTCACGTTGATCTATCCAAGGTAGACTCGATTAAGAACTGGCCTGCACCTCGCACGCCAACGGAAATTCGCCAATTCTTGGGCTTGGCAGGTTACTACAGGAGGTTCATTAAGGATTTTTCCAAGATTTCACAGCCTCTCACCTCACTAACGCAGAAAGGCGTTGTTTATCGATTGGGAAATGCACAGGAATTAGCATTTCAGCACTTAAAGGATAGACTTTGCAGTGCACCTATCCTTTCATTGCCAGAGGGCACAGACGACTTTGTGGCTTACTGCGAGACATCAATTCAGGGTCTTGGTTGTGTATTGATGCAACGGGATAAAGTTATAGCCTACGCCTCACGCCAACTTAAGGTTCATGAAAGGAACTACACTACACACGATTTAGAGCTGGGAGCCGTTGTTTTTGCACTTAAGATATGGAGACATTACCTGTACGGCACCAAGTGCGCCATTTACACCGATTACAGGAGTCTTGAGCATATTTTCAAACAGAAGGAGTTGAACATGCGGCAACGACGATGGGTCGAGCTACCGAATAATTACGAATGTTCGATCAGATACCATCCGGGCAAAGCCAATGTTGTGGCCGATGCCCTCAGTCGAAAGGATACCCTACCCAAATGTGTACGAGCCTTACAACTCACTATTCAGTCTAGACTTCCTGCACAGATACGAGATGCTCGGGTAGAAGCATTGAAACCAGAAAACGTCAGGGCTGAAACTCTACGCGGCTCAAGGCAATGGTTAGAACAAAAGGCAGACGACGCCTACTACGTAACAGGACGCACCTGGGTCCCACTCTATGGCAACCTACGAGAGCTTGTGTTGGATGAAGCACACAACTCTCGCTACTCAGTACATCCTGGGTCAGATAAGATGTACCATGACTTGAGAACTACGTACTGGTGGCCTAGCATGAAAGCTTACATAGCAACCTACGTTAGCAAGTGTTTGACTTGTGCGAGAGTCAAAGTTGAATACCAGAAACCCTCAGGCCTACTTCAACAACCAGAGATACCACAATGGAAATGGGAGCAAATTTCCATGGATTTTGTCACTGGTCTGCCTAGATCCCAACGTGGGAATGATACTATTTGGGTGATCGTAGATCGACTCACCAAGTCTGCACACTTCCTGGAAATTAAGGAAACGGATAAGTTCTCCACTCTAGCAGACGTATACTTAAGGGAAGTGGTGTCGCGGCACGGAGTGCCCACCTCCATTATCTCTGATCGTGATGCACGTTTTACTTCGAAACTTTGGCAAGCGATGCACAAATCCTTTGGCTCACGTTTAGATATGAGCACAGCTTATCACCCTCAGACGGATGGGCAGTCTGAGCGCACTATTCAAACTTTAGAAGACATGCTACGAGCGTGTGTGATTGACTTTGGCAACGGCTGGGAAAAGCATCTGCCACTTGTGGAATTTTCGTACAATAACAGCTACCACACCAGCATTAAAGCTGCTCCGTTTGAGACATTGTACGGGCGTAAATGCCGATCACCTCTTTGTTGGGCAGAGGTGGGGGATAGTCAGATCACTGGTCCAGAACTTGTGGTAGACACAACAGAACGAATTGCTCAAATACGACAACGAATGGCGGCAGCTCGTGACCGTCAGAAAAGCTATGCTGATAAGGGCAGCAAACCACTCGAGTTACAGGTTGGAGATCGAGTGCTACTCAAAGTCTCACCCTGGAAAGGTGTTGTTTGTTTTGGCAAACGAGGCAAACTTAACCCACGATACGTTGGACCATTCGACGTCATAGAGAAATAGGCAAGGTGGCCTACAAGCTAAACCTACCAGCAGAACTCAGTGCAGTTCACAACGTCTTTCATGTGTCAAATCTGAAGAAGTGTCTGTCAGATGAGACCCTCATAGTTCCTTGGAAGGAGCTCACTATCGACGATCAGGTGCGATTCGTCGAGGAACCAGTTAAAATCACGGACCGAGACGTTAAGGTCCTCAAGCACACCAGAATACCTCTTGTTCGAGTTCGTTGGAACTCCCGTCATGGCCCAAAGTTCACCTGGGAACGAGAAGATCAAATGAAACAAAAGTATCCCCAATTGTTCGCAAACGGTACAACCACTACTGAGGCTAAAGCTACTACGGAATTTCGGGACGAAATTCTAGATCAACGGGGGAAGGATGTGACACCCCAGGAAAAACCAGTAAACTACACAACACAACTAGCTTCATCAGTAACCACGTACTAAATTTCGGGACGAAATTTCTTTCAAGTTGGGGATAATGTGACAACCCGAGTTTTTGAGGTCTCTATCCAATTTAATTTCGTACTTATTTGCAAAGTGTATTCTATATTTAATTGATGTGCAATATACGTAATGGTTGTAGATTCGTGCTGTGTATATTATGTGTGAATGTGCTATACGTAGCTTGTATAATAAAGTGTACAATAATTAAAACATGTATTCCTTGCAAAACAACCCCCACCCACGAAAACACAATGAACATAATTGAGTGGGCTTCGGCCCAGTGGTGCGGCCGGTTATCAAGTGATCATCAAACTATTGTAGGTGGCTTTCTTATGTTACCACAGGCCCACATCGAGCCCACCCCCATCTATTATTTACGTATAATCAATTCATAATTCCACAACTCCTTGCAAACCCTACGCTCACCTAATCATTACGGCAGTGGAGCACTTTTCATTGAAACTCTGTGATCTCTTAAATCTATACATTTGCTTTCGGTTAGTGAGTTATATTGTTAATCCATTTGTTGCTCTGAATGATTGATTGTGTTGTGTTTATTCATGATTATGTGATATGATTCGAATGGATGATACATGTTGATATATTTAGTTGCTGAACTGAATCTTGATGCCGTACATATATGACACATGGATGTTAATTCGGATTGTATTAATAATTGAGTTGAATGTGACAGTGGCTTAAAGGTCCAATAGGATTGAGGTTAAATGGTTGATAGCTTAGGGTATAGAAAATTGGCGGCTATGTAGGTGATTCATAATCAAACCATGTGCACACTTTAATATATGTTGTCAGTTTGCATGGGACTAAAGTGTAGGTTCAATCAGATTGGATATATGTGACATTGATGATGATATTCATATGCAATATTGAGTGGGTTTAATGATTAATGATTGGGGATGACATGTGTATCGATGTATGTGAATCAGGTATATGTTAAGGGTTATGATTATTGTTCATATGTTACTTATTAGGGTTCATAGTGATTTGATGATAAAAACCTTGTTTTGATCGATATATGGTTTGGTGGAAAACTGTTGATTTATAAATTGTAAATATGGAAATTGTCTAGAATAGAATAACCGATTGCATGATTTAAGGAATACATAACTGATCGCACAAGATCAGATCTTATCACATAAGTCTTCTGATCGTACAAGACTCCTTGGTCGCACAAGATGTTCTGAGTCGCACAAGAGTAATTCGAGTCGCACAAGATTGTTTAGCTGTTTAATATATTGGGCCGTATGTTGGGCTGGGTAACAAAGCTGATCGCACAAGTCATCCGGACCGTACAAGCCATCCGGATCGCACAAGAGATCTATGTTTAATTATTTGGGCCGTTTTACTTACTGAACTGCTTATGTTATTTGGGCTGGGTACTATTGGGCTTCTTAGGGTGAATCGCACAAGGCAGTTAGACTTGTGCGAGCCCAATCTTTTAATATCGTACAAGTATGAATGTTGTTATGCACTTTGAATGTTTACGTGATGCCATATTTGTTAGTAACTTGCTATCTCTGTGTAATCATACGTGTATTACTTGAACCTAGACCTGACCTGTATGGTAACCATGTTAGGACGTGGTTGACCCCAGTAGCTCAAGTAACCTTTCTGTGTATCTGCCGAGCAAACCAAGGTGAGTTCACACTAGCCAAGGCATGGGATTCCCAGGGGTTGGGAATGGGATTGGATAACTACTCGTACAACCATTACTATTAAAACTACTTATTACTGTCCTCGGATTGAAGGGCACGTACGTAAAGCCTACGTACACGATCTTAAGACCATCAACTCTATCAAAGGAAGTCCCTCAATTATCGACTTAATCGCCGAGGCCTAGGGCGAGCGGGTCATTAGTTAATAGCGCTATTAGGTTTAACAAACCTCACACCGTGCCAGTCGGACGGGCGTGTACTAATGGACTATGGGCAAAGGGTCAATGCTGATAGACATTGACTTAGGGCACCTCTTACATTTTCATAGCAGTCGATACGCGTGGTCTTGTAACACATGGGAAGCCCCCACTAATCATCGCACACATGCCTGGATTGGCCGCGATAAGGATTAATACGATACATGGTTTACAAAACGAACATACGATTTACGAAATGAATACTATAACCAAACAACCAACTGTGAACTCACTCAACTTTGTTGTTGATTCGTTGCTACATGCCTTGCAGGTCATTAGGTACTCTTGGAGCTTGCACATGGGGGAGCAGTCGTTGTGGGACATGGCAGTGTGTGCCACGCTTTAACATTACTTTATTTCATACTTAATACTTGCTATGGGTTTTACAATTATGCTTCCGCTAAACATTTAACTATGCTTGGGTTTTTGAAACACCTTTCACATTGTTTAGGTGAATTACGTTTACTTTTATGTTTGTTCAATATGATTGGTGGCTTGATCCTGGTCAGTCACGCCTCCAAGCGGTGATACTCCGCGTGTGGATTTTGGGGGTGTGACAGATTGGTATCTGAGCCATTGGTTATAGAGAACTTGGTTTTAATAAGGGAAAACGTTTTGTTAAAACCAGACTATAACCTGTACAGTGCTCAACGATCCACAACGACGCTTCACTCCACGTGCAAGACTCGACATTCTAGGTGATACAATTTATGTTTACATTGTCTACTTGCTAGATTACCTAGAACATTACGCATGGTATGATTAGATAACATAGTAACTATTGTTTGTAACACATGTGTGCTTACTCTCTTCTGTCATCGCACTTTCGCGAACCTTTCTCACTCATACTTTCTTCGATGTGAGGACCATGAGTGGATGTGTGAACCTAACTCAAGCCCAGCTGACGACTCTTATCAACGAACAAGTTACGGCAGCACTCGCAGCCGCTCAGGCAGGAGGTATAACCTGCTATTCCGAACCTAACCTAGGATGTTAGATCCTACTCCCATGACCCAACTCTCGCGCTTAACCCTGTCTCTTCTTCCTCGCGCAACAAGGTCAGAACGCTCAGCCACCTGTATGCACATTCAAGATGTTCATGGACTGTCGTCCTAGTACTTTCAGTGGCACTGAAGGGGGCCGTTGGACTCCTCCATTGGTTTGAGAAGCACGAGTCAGTCTTCGAAATGTGTGAATGCGCCGAGGCTCGTGGGGTGAAATATGCCACTGGTACTCTCGAAGGCACTGCGCTAACCTGGTGGAACGCGCAAGTTCAGATGCCGGGGTTGGCGGCTGCTAATGCCACCCCATGGAAGGATTTTAAGGAACTGATCAAACGTGAATACTGTAGTCGTGATGACATCCACAAGCTGGAAGTGGAGTTCTTTAACCTGAAGGTGACGGGGTCAGAGATAGAAGCGTACACGAAACGATCCAACGAAACTAGCAGTGTCGTGTCCAACTATAGTGGATCCTCCCATCAAGCGCAATGAGCTGTACCTCAGAGGCTTAGTACCATAGATTCAACGCCATGTGACTGCTGCAAACTTTGCTACCATCCAGGATGTTACCCGTCTTACTCATTGTCTCACAGACCAGGCAGTGGAACAGAACAAGCTGCCTAAGCATATTGGTGCTACTACTATTACTACTTCTGCTACTCCCAGTGACAACAAGCAAAAGTGGGATGGAACCTCCAGCAAGGGTTCCACTTCGGTTCAGTCCTAGTCGCAGCAGCGAAAAACGGATGAGTACAGGAGACCCAGTCAGCAGTCTTTTGGTAATCGAAGTCAGGGTGGATACGAGGGAAACCACCCTAAGTGCAATCGATGTAATTTGCACCACAGCGGGCAGTGCAACAAAGATCGTTGTCAGAAATGCAACAATCTTGGTCATGGAGCCAAAGATTGTAGAAGCTCACGTCCTGCAAACCAGAACTGACAACAGCAGCCACAAGCTCCACAGAATCAGCAGCAACAGCAGGGTAACAAGGGATGTTATCAGTGTGGTGCTGAAGGTCACTTCAAGAGACACTGCCCACAGTTGAACCAGAACCAGAATCAGAACCACAATCAAGGAAACGGGAACAATAATGGAGGCAACAACGGGGGTAATAACGACGGCAATGGTGCCAGGGGTCGAGTGGTTGTGATTGGTCAGGGTGATGTTAGGAATGACCCCGACGTTGTGATGGTTTCGACATCGTTATTGGCATGGATTGGTTATCCCAACACCAAGCAGAGATCCTTTGCAACGAGAAGATTGTCTGTATTTCCTCGCCCAGGCGATGAACCTTTCATGATTCGTGGCGACAAAAGTGGTGCTGTTGTGAGCATCATCTCTTTCCTTAAGGCCCAGAAGTGTTTGAGAAAGGGCCACACTGCTATTCTGGCTCTCGTTACGGACACCTCGAAGAAAGAGAAGAAGATAGAAGATTTTCCGATTGTACGCGACTATCCTGAGGTATTCCCTGAGGAATTACCTGGCCTTCCGCCTCATCGGCAAGTCGAGTTTCAAATCGAGCTAGCTCCTGGAGCAGCACCTATAGCTCGTGCACCTTATCGCTTAGCTCCATCAGAGTTGGAAGAACTCTCTACGCAACTACAAGAACTCTTGGACAAGGGATTTATTCATCCTAGCTCTTCGCCCTGGGAGCTCCAGTGCTATTCGTAAAGAAGAAAGACGGTACCTTCAGAATGTGCATCGACTACCGTGAACTCAACAAGGTGACCGTGAAGAATCGTTATCCTCTTCCACGCATCAACGACCTATTTGACCAGCTGCAAGGGTCGAGCTTTTACTCCAAGATTGATTTGAGATCAGGATATCACCAGCTGAGAGTCCGAGAAGAGGACGTCTCCAAAATAGCCTTTAGAACTCGTTATTGACACTACGAGTTTTTGGCCATGCCTTTTGGGCTGACAAACACACCTGCGGTCTTCATGAACTTGATGAATCGAGTGTGCAAGCCTTACCTGGACAAGTTCGTCATAGTTTTCATCGACGACATTCTGATCTATTCGAAGAGTCAGGAGGAACACGAGCAGCATCTACGACTCATTTTGGAACTCCTTCGAGCAGAACAGCTGTACGCCAAGTTCTCAAAATGCGACTTCTGGCTTCGTGAAGTCCATTTCTTAGGCCATGTGGTAAACAAGGATGGGATTCACGTTGATCTATCCAAGGTAGACTCGATTAAGAACTGGCCTGCACCTCGCACGCCAACGGAAATTCGCCAATTCTTGGGCTTGGCAGGTTACTACAGGAGGTTCATTAAGGATTTTTCCAAGATTTCACAGCCTCTCACCTCACTAACGCAGAAAGGCGTTGTTTATCGATGGGGAAATGCACAGGAATTAGCATTTCAGCACTTAAAGGATAGACTTTGCAGTGCACCTATCCTTTCATTGCCAGAGGGCACAGACGACTTTGTGGCTTACTGCGACACATCAATTCAGGGTCTTGGTTGTGTATTGATGCAACGGGATAAAGTTATAGCCTACGCCTCACGCCAACTTAAGGTTCATGAAAGGAACTACACTACACACGATTTAGAGCTGGGAGCCGTTGTTTTTGCACTTAAGATATGGAGACATTACCTGTACGGCACCAAGTGCGCCATTTACACCGATTACAGGAGTCTTGAGCATATTTTCAAACAGAAGGAGTTGAACATGCGGCAACGACGATGGGTCGAGCTACTGAATAATTACGAATGTTCGATCAGATACCATCCGGGCAAAGCCAATGTTGTGGCTGATGCCCTCAGTCGAAAGGATACCCTACCCAAACGCGTACGAGCCTTACAACTCACTATTCAGTCTAGACTTCCTGCACAGATACGAGATGCTCAGGTAGAAGCATTGAAACCAGAAAACGTCAGGGCTGAAACTCTACGCGGCTCAAGGAAACGGTTAGAACAAAAGGCAGACGACGCCTACTACGTAACAGGATGCACCTGGGTCCCACTCTATGGCAACCTACGAGAGCTTGTGTTGGATGAAGCACACAAGTCTCGCTACTCAGTACATCCTGGGTCAGATAAGATGTACCATGACTTGAGAACTACGTACTGGTGGCCTAGCATGAAAGCTTACATAGCAACCTACGTTAGCAAGTGTTTGACTTGTGCGAGAGTCAAAGTCGAATACCAGAAACCCTCAGGCCTACTTCAACAACCAGAGATACCACAATGGAAATGGGAGCAAATTTCCATGGATTTTGTCACTGGTCTGCCTAGATCCCAACGTGGGAATGATACTATTTGGGTGATCGTAGATCGACTCACCAAGTCTGCACACTTCCTGGCTATTAAGGAAACGGATAAGTTCTCCACTCTAGCAGACGTATACTTAAGGGAAGTGGTCTCGCGGCACGGAGTGCCCACCTCCATTATCTCTGATCGTGATGCACGTTTTACTTCGAAACTTTGGCAAGCGATGCACAAATCCTTTGGCTCACGTTTAGATATGAGCACAGCTTATCACCCTCAGACGGATGGGCAGTCTGAGCGCACTATTCAAACTTTAGAAGACATGCTACGAGCGTGTGTGATTGACTTTGGCAACGGCTGGGAAAAGCATCTGCCACTTGTGGAATTTTCGTACAATAACAGCTACCACACCAGCATTAAAGCTGCTCCGTTTGAGACATTGTACGGGCGTAAATGCCGATCACCTCTTTGTTGGGCAGAGGTGGGGGATAGTCAGATCACTGGTCCAGAACTTGTGGTAGACACAACAGAACGAATTGCTCAAATACGACAACGAATGGCGGTAGCTCGTGACCGTCAGAAAAGCTATGCTGATAAGGGCAGCAAACCACTCGAGTTACAGGTTGGAGATCGAGTGCTACTCAAAGTCTCACCCTGGAAGGGTGTTGTTCGTTTTGGCAAACGAGGCAAACTTAACCCACGATACGTTGGACCATTCGACGTCATAGAGAAATAGGCAAGGTGGCCTACAAGCTAAACCCACAAGCAGAACTCAGTGCAGTTCACAACGTCTTTCATGTGTCAAATCTGAAGAAGTGTCTGTCAGATGAGACCCTCATAGTTCCTTGGAGGGAGCTCACTATCGACGATCAGGTGCGATTCGTTGAGGAACCAGTTAAAATCACGGACCGAGACGTTAAGGTCCTCAAGCACACCAGAATACCTCTTGTTCGAGTTCGTTGGAACTCCCGTCATGGCCCAAAGTTCACTTGGGAACGAGAAGATCAAATGAAACAAAAGTATCCCCAATTGTTCGCAAACGGTACAACCACTACTGAGGCTGAAGCTACTACGGAATTTCGGGACGAAATTCTAGATCAACGGGGGAAGGATGTGACACCCCAGGAAAACCAGTAAACTACACAACACAACTAGCTTCCTCAGTAACCACGTACTAAATTTCGGGATGAAATTTCTTTCAAGTTGGGGATAATGTGACAACCCAAGTTTTCGAGGTCTCTATCCAATTTAACTTCGTACTTATTTGCAAAGTGTATTCTATATTTAATTGATGTGCAATATACGTAATGGTTGTAGATTCGTGCTATGTATATTATGTGTGAATGTGCTATACGTAGCTTGTATAATAAAGTGTACAATAATTAAAACATGTATTCCTTGCAAAACAACCCCCACCCACGAAAACACAATGAACATAATTGAGTGGGCTTCGGCCCAGTGGTGCGGCCGGTTATCAAGTGATCATCAAACTATTGTAGGTGGCTTTCTTATGTTACCACAGGCCCACATCGAGCCCACCCCCATCTATTATTTACGTATAATCAATTCATAATTCCACAACTCCTTGCAAACCCTACGCTCACCTAATCATTACGGCAGTGGAGCACTTTTCATCGAAACTCTGTGATCTCTTAAATCTATACATTTGCTTTCGGTTAGTGAGTTATATTGTTAATCCATTTGTTGCTCTGAATGATTGATTGTGTTGTGTTTATTCATGATTATGTGATATGATTCGAATGGATGATACATGTTGATATATTTAGTTGCTGAACTGAATCTTGATGCCGTATATATATGACACATGGATGTTAATTCGGATTGTATTAATAATTGAGTTGAATGTGACAGTGGCTTAAAGGTCCAATAGGATTGAGGTTAAATGGTTGATAGCTTAGGGTATAGAAAATTGGCGGCTATGTAGGTGATTCATAATCAAACCATGTGCACACTTTAATATATGTTGTCAGTTTGCATGGGACTAAAGTGTAGGTTCAATCAGATTGGATATATGTGACATTGATGATGATATTCATATGCAATATTGAGTGGGTTTAATGATTAATGATTGGGGATGACATGTGTATCGATGTATGTGAATCAAGTGTATGTTAAGGGTTATGATTATTGTTCATATGTTACTTATTAGGGTTCATAGTGATTTGATGATAAAAACCTTTGTAGGACCGGGTTTCGTGACGAAACCGTGATTCGAGTGAGATCGGTTCAAGACGGGAGAGATTAGACATAAACAAACAACTTCTTTGTATTAATCCGGTAGTATAACATTACAAATCGGCCCGATTACAAGATAACCGAACTAATACCAAAGGAGTACACATCCGGGGAGAGACCAAGTGGTGATCTCTCCCGGTGAGGTCTCAAACCTCCTAAACTCTCCTAGTGTTGCAAATGACAAGGGTTTTCTATTTATAGTCACACCCCTTGTCTTGCAAACACACACACGGTCAACCGAATAACCCTCTCGTTTGACCACTTCAAACGAGCGGGTCTATACACGTTCGATAGACCGTTTCACTAACTATTACAAATTCAGCGTAAAATAAAACTAATCTATTCGACAAGCATCGGACACAAAATCTGCATCAACAAATTCCCCCTTGTCCGTTGCTGTCGAATGCTGAAAATGCAACTGCAATCGATCTTCAGTCAAGTATTCATCTTCTCTGTGTTAACAAATTCCCCCTTGACCGATGATCCAGGTAAGTAGTATCTTGACGCTCCTTGTAAAATATTTCCCCCTTAAAGTACGCGTATCCGTGTTGGGTGTTGTGCAATTTCCTCAATTGACCGATCTTCCGCTGATCTTCCAATACTCCAAACGGCATTTGATAAGGGTTCCAATCTTTAAGAACTGCATCAAGTCTTGATCTTGTCATAAGAACTCTATTTCATACAAGCATACTACATTGATAGAGATTTCTGGTGAACTGTCTTCTGTAAACCGTCTTTGTGGAATCGACCAAGTAATGCACTTTAATCTTCAGCATCAACACTCAGGAAAGTCAGCTAGACCAAGTGTATCCCTTGCAAGCTCAACCAGCATGCTTAGTTGAACTACATCCAGATCTCATTGTCTCGCCTTTGTGAAGTTGACCACGTAATGCACTACGGATCTTCAGCATCAGTACTCAGGAAGTCAGCTAGACCAAGTACATCGTTTGCAAACTCAACGAATTGAGTTACCCCCAGATCCCTGTAAAATCCCAAAGAAACATCAAACCCAAAACTGAATCCTGCAGGTCTTCAGTCTTGAACTATCAGCTTTCAGAAAGATTCCCCAGGTCTTCAGTGAACAGCGCTTTTGTAACTACTGTAGACTTTAGAAACCTGTATTTTTCCGTGCAAAACCCTTCACGCTGGCTGGAGAATTAATTAAAATCCTCAAATATGTGTATGTGCAAAACATTCCACGCCGAACCGTTTGTATCACCAGAAAATCACAAACTCTACCACCTGTGATTGCGTTTAGAAATTTACCGAAGAAATTCAACATACGTTTTATTCCCCCTATTTCTTTGGTAAGATTTCTAAACCTTAACAGATTCTCTCCACTTCAAAGAAACTGTCGTCAAATGTTCACCAATTCCCTCCACTGAGCGGAACTGTCGTCAATCTTCGTTGAATGTTCTTGGTTTTTCAAAAAATCACGAAAACGAATTTCTTCTTTGCATATGCTAGTTGAATAAGAACGTCCCCTAGTACCCCGTTGGATCCGACTTGTATCCCTCCAAAGACTTTGTGAACTCGTTAGGACCGGTATTGACATTCTAGGTTCATGCATTCGTTACCAAATGCGAGAATATGACAATAAACAAAAACAAATTTCTTCGTTGCATATTCTAGTTGATAAGGAAATATCGCCTAGTACCCCGTAGGATCCGACTTGTATCCCTCCAAAGACTTTGTGAACTCGTTAGGACCGGTATTGACGTTCTAGGTTCATACGTTCGTCTTCAAATGCGAGAATATGACAAATAACAAAATGCTTTCGAACATTTTCGAATAACCGATAACAATCATAAACAATCGACGTGCGGAAGTGAACATACCGTTCTCGTTTTTGGCCCATAATAGTCGCGTCACCATTTTTGACATTTGCATCGGTAACCGTGACTACCCCACATTTTTTTCAACCATCAAGTATCATCATTTTTTTTTTTTAACATACCGCATCATCCCGCACGCGCTCCCGAACCCGTACTAATTTGACGTTGACATTTAGAAGCGCGGTTCAAATCAACTTCGCGAAAAACCCGACCCCACTTTGCAACTCACAAATAGAAGCGGGTCATCCATGTTTCATCCTAGAAACTTAGATATGTTGGCCCAAAAAAAAATCCAAGTAAACATCATTTTGATGTTTTATAAATAAGTGGATCCATAAAAAGAAAATCCATAAACTTGGTCAATTATGCAGGCCCAAAATAAATATTTCATCATTCTCCAAACATTGGTCTTGACCCACACAACCAAAAGCCCATTCAAACATCAAAAACCCTTCAACTTGTCACCAGCCGACAATCATCTTCTCATTTCCCCTTTTCTGCGATACCAGCATCAGGAGCAGACATCATCTTCAAAGTCTAAGTCCCTCTTTCTTCGATACCCACTAAACATCCACAGCCCTTTTCTAAGTTCAGCCGACATATCTGCCTCTTCAATAAACAATAGCAACAGCCGACAACTTTCATCTTCTTCTTCGATACAACAAGATCAGACAACCATATCCAACAATCAAAACTCCTTCTATCCAGCTCTAAATCAGAAGCTGATCGATGAACACAATCTCCAATTCCACTTAAAGACAGCCGCTAACATCTCTGTCTCACTCACACTTCCTTCTTCGATAACCAACCCCTGTTTTCTCTCCGATTCCCAGCAACAATCGGACATCATCATCCGCTGAAGATGACCCGAAGAACCAGAACCCCTGTTTCAGATCGAAAGATATATGCTGGACGACGATGTTCGAAAGATGATCCTTCGACCTGATCTTTCGACCTAGGATATCTTTCGAAAGATATATGCTGGACGACCTGATCTTTCGACCTAGGATATCCTTCGACCTATTTCAGATCGAAAGATATATGCTGGACGACGATGTTCGAAAGATCATCCGCTGAATTTGACCTAGGATATCTTTCGACCTGATCTTTCGAAATTGTTGAAGGTTCCCACAAATATCTGGTATCTTTCGATCCAGATCCGGATCCTTCGACCCAAAGTCTCATCTTTCGGGATATGAAGCCGCCAAGAACATCAAGAACACAGACTCTGTTTAATTTGCAGATTTGACAAAAACGTTGTATA